>OY978008.1:0-652500 GCA_963854515.1 Pandemis heparana | reverse complement strand
GCTTAGAAGCAGGTCTCTGCTAACACTGGCTATTGAATTGATTGATACCTAAAAAAAATTACGGAACCCTCAGTGCGCGAGTCCGACTCGCGCTTGGCCGGTTTTCCTAAACAAAATGTATGCAGTGTCATTTAGATTGGTTACTGACATAGACAGATATAACATCCATGCCAAATTACAGCTTTTTAATAGCAAGTCTCCTGAGCTAAGCTGCAGACAGACAGACAGACAGACAGACAGACATGGCAAAACTGTAAATGTTCTTTGTCGACTATGGAACTCTAAAAAAGGCAGTACTTACATTTGGTGTGGCATCCGGTGGTATTTCTGGTGTATTAAGGTGATTCACTTCCTTTTTCCAATTAGCTAGATTTATTTTAAATCTAGCTCGGTCTCCAGGTATGGGTATAAGCTGACTTATTTCATCATCTGCCAGCAATCGCAAAGTCCCAGCATCAACTTTGCCCTCTGAAAAAAAAAAACAATTAGTTTGTTGAAATTACAATTATAATCGTTTTATATTTTTTCATTTCATCAAATATTCATTAATTAGCTGGAATGATTACAATGAGTATTTTCAAATCATCGATTTTTTATTTCTACGAATATTATTTAATAGGTATTGTTTATTATTTCATACTTTTTTCGGCCACTTTTTACATCGGTTGGTCATAAAAAAAAAATAACCTTTACCTAACCGACTCGATATTTAGTTATTCTGTCTCATGAATAGTTGATGAAATGTATTGTTAAGCAAATAATAATCCTTATACAGTAGGCGGCAAATAAGTAAAACGTGGAGGGGATAAGCGCAGCACGAAAATCGGGTCGCTTGTCGGATCGCGTCGCTTGTCGTTGGCGTCCAGCTCGTGACCTAAGTTTGTAAAGGCAAACTTACCACAAAAAGCTCGAACATATTCGACGAGACCCCAATTGGTTAACAAGTCACTTGTTAGCTGATCCATCACCTTTGGTAAGAGAAATTTATACACTTCAGGTACCTACTTACTTCACTACCCATTTGCTTCGAGTTGGCATTCGTAAATAGTTTGCGCGAGAGACACTTCCAAAGTGGTAAAATGTCCCCCCCCCCCGTAACTTCTAAAATAAGAGAATGATAAATTTAAAAAACTATATGATGCAAACTTCCACCGAAAATTAGTTTGGAACGAGATGTAGTAGGTAAGTAGTTTTTGGTCAGCACGAAAGGGAAATTACGAATGGCACGGGCAAATATTTAACAATAACAAACTCGAAGCAAACATGTAGGTAAATGTATTAGTAGATTAGTATACGTGCCGGCACGTAAGTCTAACGATGACGAGTCACGTGGAGGGGAACTGCGCACCCACGAATACCGTGTTTTACTTCTGCACATACAGTCATCGCTAGACTTACGTGCCGGCACTTATATTGATATTGATAATACTAATATTACTTATTTATCACTACGTACTTATTTTATTTTCGGTTTAGGTTATGGCTATCCATTTTGTACAATATCAGGCAATACGAATAATAGGTACGATGCGTGGTCCATTTAAGTAGATTGCAAGTATTTTGCAATGCCGCTGCAAGTTTTTGCAAGTTTTCATGCCCGCCATGAATGAATTGGATATTTTACATTGCGATGCGCCGCCAGTTATTACAATTTTCTTAATTAATTATCTTATGGGTATCACGCATAATACATAAATTGAATGATATATCAATCAAAGAACAGTCAGTAATCGCAGAGGAGATGACCGACGCTTAGGTACCTATTTTGATATTTTACCAAACGGACGCCACGTTAGTCGAGTAAGACAAGACACACACATTATTTCTTTAGATAGGCAACATACTTACTTGAAAACTCTCACGCTCTGTAGACTACAACACAACACACTTTAGTTAGAAATTTGATCGAATAATCGTGCGATGCGACTACGCAGTTGGACTCGCTTATGAAAAATAAATGGCGGCGGCCGCGAGCAGCGGCAGAGCGGTGAGCGCAGTGTTGCCAGGTCCAATCTGAAAAAGTCAGAAGATATGAGTGTCAAAAATCAGAAGATTGGGAAAAAAAATCAGTAGAATGTTTTTCTATAGTACATACCTTATAATAAGTTCTTAATGCTTTCCAGATTAGTTTTTTCTTTACAGGATTTTATTCTTGTTTTTTTTTATTCCATCTATTTCATTATATATTTTTTTTCAATTACTTAACATTAATTTTGTCTGCAAAAAAAACCTTTCACAAGAGATCCAATATAATAATAATAATAAATAAAATGTGAAACAATGTTTATATGTATAGTGTGCAGTAGCCAAACCTCACATCAGTATTGTTAATGTTAAGGTTATGAAAATTTCGCCTTTCAGACTTTCAGTATTATTTTGCTAGATTGTGCATGCACATAAATAAAGTTTTAGTATTGAGTTTGATTACTAACACGCCCAGGGGCGCTACTCCTTGTTTTTCGAAGTTCGTATCGTATCACACCGTCTCTCTCACTCTCAAATTAATAACTATTTAGTGTGAGCGGAAGGGCACGAAACGAACTTCGAAAATCGAATTTCGGAGTATAAGCGGGTATTTATTTCATTTGGTGTAAATTGGGCAGAATCTTGTGGAAATTCAGAAGATCAGTAGGCATACCTGGAATTCAGTAGATCTCCTGAGAAATCAGGAGACCTGGCAACACTGGGTGAGCGCGTGCCGAGCGGAGCGGGGGGGGGGGGGGGGGTGAGACGGGATACGGAATTACAGGTAACTTTAGTAAAATTTGTTAAAGTAAGTAATTTCTGCAAAACATTACGTAAACTAGTAAAAGGCTTAATAATTTCTAAAAATAACTTTACTATTGCAAAACGTTTTGTATTGAGAACAATAATTTTACTGAAAATTAAAAATAAGGTAAAGTGATTTGATTTACCGCCGGACCGCACCCATAGGTAGTAAAAGTATTGCGCGCATGCGCGCTCGGTTTGTCAACGTCGTAAATATTTTTCCAACTGATGTAGTTAGTTAGTGTAAAAGACGTTTATAAATACCGAAAGCGATAAAAGTATTTAATTTGATATGGATCGATTTGTTACTTAAAAATAAAGTTAGAAAAACAATACCTATCAAATTCTATTGTTTTTTGGTTCACTATTTTGGCGATAATGGCTTACAGGTGGCGGCAAATAAGTAAAACGTGGAGGGGATATGCGCAGTATGAAAATGATGTTGTTTTACATATTTGCCGCCACCTGTACCTACACATGAAATATAGATGTGCCTATGGCTGTCGCGGGCTTTTTTGTAGGACTATTTAATAAATAGTAAGTAATTTAAAGATAAACATTTCCATCATACATTATATAGGCACGTGTAGCTCTAACGGTTTTTGCAGCGCATGCCAGAATAGCACGCAGATGGCAGAATTTTTTCCTACTTACACTTACTTACTTACTTGTTATATTTTGAAAAATTCATTCAATCTATACTCTAAATACCTACATATAATAAAATTGTAACAGGTCGATGTCTGTACATTAGAGATATTAAAGAAAAAATAAATTGAGGGGCCTCTATTAGCGCTATAGAAGCCAAAAATACAATTTTTAGAATTATTATTATTCGCTGTCTGGACTGGATGTTTGTTCACGCGTCACTCAAAAACTACTGCACCACACACCAAATAATGACGGGCGACTTTGAATAATACTAATTCGATTAGTCGATTATTGTAATCATTCGACTTAGTCGACTAATTCGAAAATCATTCGAATATTAGTAGTACTCAAAATCCCCTCCTGGATCCTGGTCCAGTCGAGTTGACGTTGATATAAACTGACTAGCTAACAACTAACGCGAGCACCGCGCCGAGTCGACACGAAGATTCCCGATTCGGTCCGGGCCACTAGTTCTATGCTCCGAGCAGTCATCCAGTAGGGATGTGACATTCTACGTGAAAAATCGATTTTGACGTGACAACGTCTTATAAATTGGTTTGCCGGGTGACACTTCAAGAAACTGCGTTACGCTCCGCTCACGTTATGCGCTCACAATGAGAGCGAGTGAGAGGCACGCGGGCATGGTTAGCCCGCCTAAGAGCGAGAGAGACAGACATAAAAAGTGAAAGGCACGCGTCCCTTCCACTCGAGCACAGTTAGCCCGCCTAAGAGCGAGAGAGACAGAGCGAGAGAGAGAGAGTGAGAGAGATAGGCATACACACCGGTTCATGTCTTGCGCTTCTATTTCGCTTAGGCGCCTGCATACAAGTTTACACGTCCTTCTTCCTACTATACGAATGAATATTCACATTAAAATTATTTTACCACTCAAAGTCGTTGTCACGTAAAACTTTCGCCCGTATACCGACTTTACAGGCAACCAATTTTTTCGTTTATAAAAGTGGTTTTAATTATTTAAATGAAACCAACGTACACTTAAAAATCAAGCGCGACCCTAGCTTCATTCGTACTTCAAAATAAGCACTTAGAGGACTGATATCCTGGTACTTAAAGTCTCCCTACATCTGACGCCTGACGCGAGTTTAACATTTTTTAACTATCCCAAAAATTGCTCAGCGCTAAAGAAGTTTCTACTTCAAAAAAACTTTTATTTAATTAATCGATTATTTTTTTCGCATTAAAAATCGATTAATAAATAATCGATTTTTCTTAAACAAATAATCGATTTTTATATTAATCGATTTTTTCCTAATTTTTTAATGATGGTTTTATTAATTAAAACTGTTTCAAAAGCACAGAAGGGCTGCCATCGTAGACGCACAGATGGCGTTAATGCGTAATCATCTCCATGGAGATAGTATTCTTTGATAGTTCGCGGTCCGGGTTATAAAAGACCAGACTTAATGTCGGGGGTGGTAGATAAAAAATCGACTGCTTGATTTTTGATTATAAAAAAAAAATCGATTATTAATCGATTATTTGTAATAAAAAAATCGCGAATAAAAAACGATTTTTACATTTGAAAAAAAACGATTTTTAATCGATTATTTTTTCACATCCCTATCATCCAGCCGCGGATTAGTTACTAATATTAGTAGTCGTTAATCGATTATCGGCATTAGTATATTACTAATTTCAAATTTGAATTATGATATTAATAATGAATAATCATTCGAATCAACAAATTAGTCGAAGTCGCCCATCACCTAGCACCAAATTGATGCAGGGATGTTAGACCACTCAGAAATCCTTGTGCCGAGCTGGCTGAAAGCTGGTATTGAAAACGAAAAACTAGTACCCCTATGCTCCGCTGCGGCGCTGCTATAAACTGCCCTTAGAACGTGAGCGTTGGACGTTACCACCGCGCCACCTAGCATCTAGTAAGTCAATTGACGAAAAATCATTACTTTATCGAGACTGCTGCTATAATAAAGTTTTATATCATACAGGAAATCTGATTGAAATATTAATAATCTTGGTATTTTTGCATACAAGGACCGAGTAGTCTTGGTACATGGTACGTGACACTAAAAACTGGTATGTTTACCAACAAGTTGGTACGTCTGACATGCCTGAATTGATGCGGTTTTCTTTGTTGTATTGCTGGAGGTCTAACTTAATCTCCCATGTATCGTTTTTTTCGATATTTGAGCTAGAAGCCAAGATATAAAAGACAAAGTGGAAGTCTACAAAAAAACATTTTTGATTCATTGTTTAAATAAATGGGATACCACTTTACACTTAACTTTATTTTAATTCATAAATATCAGCATGCAACATTAACCTTCATTCTTCTTGTAAAAACGGATAAAAAAAAATGTTTTCGACAGTCCAAGTAAGTCAATGTGCGAACAAAACGCATCCGAAATATTTTTTTTATACAATCAACCCTTGTTGGATAGGTAAAGGAATTATTGTCCATTCAGCCATATGAAAGGTTTAATGCCGGTTCACTGTTTTTAAACATACCTATAATATACCTATAATATATATATATTATAATAATATATATATATATAATATAATATATATATATATACCTATAATATATATATATTATAGGTATATTATAGGTATGTTTAAAA
Organism: Pandemis heparana; assembly: GCA_963854515.1. Lineage (NCBI taxonomy): Eukaryota > Metazoa > Arthropoda > Insecta > Lepidoptera > Tortricidae > Pandemis > Pandemis heparana. The sequence continues at coordinate 646,474 of OY978008.1, read as the reverse complement.
ACAGTGAACCGGCATTACAACCTTTCATATGGCTGAATGGACAATAATTCCTTTACCTATCCAACAAGGGGTGAATTGTAAGTGATGAAGTCTACAATAACATGGAATTAACTCCGCCCGATATTTTAAGTAAGGCGCAAATCGCGCAAAATAGTCTTTTACCATCAAAATCTCGGGAAAGGTATATACCTTATATATATATTCTTCAACTTTGTTTTATTAATTGCCTATTTTCTCACATATGTAATGAAAAACGTCGTATGATACACGGTTGGCAAGGTTACCAACCTTGTATCACAAATAACTATTAATTGAACTAACAATTCGATTTCTGTTGTAGCAAAAACATGCTTGGATTTAAAAAAAAAATAGTAAAAATAAATAAAGTATATTGTTGAAATTAATAACATTGACTGGTTTACTTGAATTAACAATTCGATTTCTGTTTTAGCAAAACATGCTTGTATTTAAAACAAAAAAAATAGTAAGAACAAATAAAGTATATTGTTGAAATTAATAACACTGGTTTACTTGAATTAACAAATCGACTTCTGTTGCAGCAAAATATGCTTGTATTAAAAAACAAAAAAATTACTAAGAATTAATAAAATATGTTGTGGTGATAAATAAAATTGGTTTAATTGAATTAACAAATCTATTTTTGTTGCAGCAAAACATGCTTGTATTTTTAAACAAAAACTTTACTAAGAATAAATGAAGTATATTGTTGAAATCAATAAATTTGGTTTACTTGAATTTACAAATCTATTTTTGTTGCAGCAAAACATGCTTGTTTTTATAACAAAATGTTTACTAAGAATAAATGAAGTATATTGTTGAAATCAATAAATTTGGTTTACTTGAATTCACAAATCTATTTTTGTTGCAGCAAAACATGCTTGTATTTTTAAACAAAAACTTTACTAAGAATAAATGAAGTATATTGTTGAAATCAATAAATTTGGTTTACTTGAATTTACAAATCTATTTTTGTTGCAGCAAAACATGCTTGTTTTTATAACAAAATGTTTACTAAGAATAAATGAAGTATATTGTTGAAATCAATAAATTTGGTTTACTTGAATTTACAAATCTATTTTTGTTGCAGCAAAACATGCTTGTATTTTTAAACAAAAACTTTACTAAGAATTAATGAAGTATATTGTTGAAATCAATAAATTTGGTTTACTTGAATTAACAAATCTATTTTTGTTGCAGCAAAACATGCTTGTATTTAAAACAAAAACTTTACTAAGAATAAATGAAGTATATTGTTGAAATCAATAAATTTGGTTTACTTGAATTAACAAATCTATTTTTGTTGCAGCAAAACATGCTTGTATTTAAAACAAAAACTTTACTAAGAATAAATGAAGTATATTGTTGAAATCAATAAATTTGGTTTACTTGAATTAACAAATCTATTTTTGTTGCAGCAAAACATGCTTGTATTTAAAACAAAAACTTTACTAAGAATAAATGAAGTATATTGTTGAAATCAATAAATTTGGTTTACTTGAATTTACAAATCTATTTTTGTTGCAGCAAAACATGCTTGTATTTTAAACAAAAAGGTTACTAAAAATTAATAAAAAGTCCACTGGGAATAATTAAAATATTGTTCTTGAAATTAATAAAATGTATTTAATTGAATTTACAAACCCATACCTGTTATAGCAAAGTTTTTTGAAAGCCTTTGTAGCAATAACTAAGCAATCGCAAAATTGATTAAAGTTATGTAATTGTATCATTTACTAAAACTGTTTACTCGATATTACAATTCTGTCTAGTAAAACGCATTTTTAATTTACTAAAGTATTGTAAAATTCACAATGTTTTCATGCAAATTACAAAATATTGTATTTACGCATTTGAGTAAAGCAAGTTGGTAGGGATTACAAATAGGAAAAACAAGGGTGGTGTAAAACGTAGCTTTTGCCAGTAAAAATAAATGAACTTCAGTATTAATTATTAAAACTTAGTAATTCGAACAGTAACAAAACGACTTTGTAAGATCTGGTATGTTTTTTTTCTCCGTGTACTATAATAGGCAGATAGACGAAGTCCATTTCTGCGACGCATGCGTCACATAAACATAACGATGTTATGATGGGAGCGTGGGTGGTGGCGCGGGGTGAGGTACCGAATTTAAACATAAGTAAATATATACATTATATAGTACTTAATAGAGGTAGCGCACACTGAAAAATATTTTTAATTAGACATTTCCAAAGTAGCGTAATTAATACAATTTATGCATGTTCATACGGACTTTTTTGTCTGCTTGTTTATATTTATTTGTAACTAGCTTCTGCCCGCGACTTCGTCCGCGTAGAATTAGCAATTGAAATGTTTACCGCTATCCCATCTATCTCCGTTCCAAATTTGATCCAAATCCGTTTAGTAGTTTATACTCACTCACTCACTCACCAACGTCACAAACTTTGGCATTTATAATATTAGTAGAGGATTAGTCCTTTCAGCCTTAGGTTAGCTGGAAGAGATTCCTGGATAAGTTCATTGTAATTCTTTCTGTTTGGTGCTGTGTTATTTATTTATGATTCCACGTGCAATAAAGAGTTTATATCATATCGTTGTTACTTTAGGCTCTAGCTACTCCATAAGGGATATATTTGGTGATAGTAGTACGACGCAGCTAAATGTGGGCCGCCTTATTGTAGAATGACAATCCGGCGAATTGTTGAACCGCCGCATTGCAAAACGACCAAAATGTCTAGGCATTTTGTAATATGGCGGATCACTACAATCCGCCTGCGACATAATGTATATTACTTACATCGGGTATATCAATGGTCGCATTGTGTTGTCCGGGATGGATATTGACTGGCGGTAGGCTTAATATTGTGTCCGTTTTCAATACTTCTCCTCCTGAAAATATAGATAGTAAAATATCTATACACACAAACATTTAAATTTCTAATATTATCAAAAATCAAACTTGAAATATATTTTACTTTTTAATCTAGAGCTATATCTCAACTCGAGTGGCATAAGGTCTGATGTAAAAATCCGACCAAATTGACTTATTGAAATTACGATTATAATGACGTGCTCTTTCTCTATCTACCACGCTGACACTTATATTTTTATCTCTTTCCGTTGAGGACATATTTAAATGCATAAAGTCTGATCTGACGAATTTTAGAAATTACAGAGACGCATCAGGACTAATTTTGACTTTATGCATGGACTTCTTCAAGTTTTTCGTTTAGCGTATTTCAACTTCAAGGTTTATGCTTCAAAATTGGTTTTCCTTCATGGCTGGCGTTATGTCACTAAAAGCCTTCTGCTTTGCAAATGCGATGCAGCATAGGTACGTATCACTAGATACGACGTAAGAGTGCGACCAAACCGCCGCGTATACGCAGTGACGTGTCGTATCCGTCACGTTTTCTCACCGTTTCTTCATACATTTTGTTGCGATTCCGTAACGTCACCGCTTTTTAAGCGGCGGTGTGGTCGCACCCTAATGCTTCAAATATTTTTAGCTGTTTACTTTTATACAGTAGGTAATTCGTATGTTAGTTTGAGACCTTATGCCTGTAATAACGTTAACTTTTGAGAATAATATGAGTAGGTTAAATGCAAATAGAACTTAAATACCTCCAACCAGTTCAACAGCATCCCCTACCTATATTTTCGCGCGCATCGCGTAAAACACTTTATATTATTACTTTGAAATGTTCTTATCTCCATAGATATTATTACAAAATTTAGGATTTTGGATTTTGGATTTTATTTTTTGGATTTTTTGATTTTAAAGCCAGGTCAAGAGTACCCGAAACCGACGAGCATGTATGAAGAGATTGATGAATGTGGATCAAGCGAAAGAGGTATGTCAGGATCGTAGCAAGTGGAACAAAGTAGTCTCTGCCTACCCCTGTGGGAAAGAGGCGTGACGATATATATGTATGTATGTATGTAGGATTTTGCAAAATTCTCGTGGGCATAAGAAAATAGGGTAACTCACAACTCTCGCTACCGTACCTTACTGAATTGTTTATGTATGTAATATTTACCAATTGACACAGAAGAGCATCCAGCACCATAGGCAACCCCCAGCAGTGCTGCGCAAGCGACGACAAACAATGTATTAGCGGGTGACATGGCGACGTTGACAATAATTAATAACTGCGCGCGCGCACTTTATATTCCACCAAACATTTACTAATGAACAAGCAACGCTAATCAACAATAGAATTTGAATAATTCATTACATGGTCGAGTTAGCTCTGATATTACATAATTATGATACGATTGTGGCCAAACCCGTGAAAGAGTCTGCAGTAATTACAAAAATAGCTTCTAATTGACAGCATTTCAAATTTTTAATCAATATTTTTTTGTTATAGCTAGAAAGAAGATACCATTTTAAGCTTCCCGTATTTTTTATTTCCCTGTCTTCATTTCAGCGCAAAAAAGCTATTTTAAGAATTGCTCATTCTACAAGGGCGTATGTGAAAAGTGACGTCATTTAGTATATCCACACGGCGGCCACGACGTACAAAATCCGCGTTCTGAAATGAACACAGGCACGACGTCGTCTGTACACGCGTCAATGTGTGCGTAAGATACACAGGGCTATCTATCGCAAAAACCTAGTACTATAAGTTGTACCAATGACATAAATATAGGTACTTATAATGAAGATTATGGCTTAGATGTGTGCAAATAAATGTACTTCATTGTTATCTATTTATTTAAACTTACTTAAAATGTTTCTGTCTGTGTATTTAAGCATTATTATTTTCAATTACAATAGATGTACGACAACAAACTTAAGCGAATGATTCTGTAGTTATTTCATGTATTAATCGCGATAATTTCAGAAAGCATTAATTTTCTAATGTTTTATAAAATGAAGTTGTGGGTTCTAGCCCTAATGCAGTGATGAATAAAATGCTGGACTGTACATATACTGGTTTTAATTACTTGAAATGATACAAAATCATGAATTCAATCATGAGCAAAAGTGTCGCGTGCGCGAGCCGAGTTGAGAGAGAAAAACTGTAGAGGGCGCTGGCGCTTGTCGCGCCCAGTGTTGCCACTCGTAGCCGGCGCGGCCAGGCGATGCGTAGACATGCTCCCCGGGTTGAAGACGCTGAGATGCAGGGTTCAAAGGTCCTGGTCCAAAGGCAGCGGGCAAAGTTTGTTCCATCCTCTTCTAATGGTTCCACGCCTCGTCTTCACATCCGCAACACGGTCAATGCCGTCAGGGCCTGGATACAGACGGGTCACTCGACCGAGGCACCACATCAGTGGCGGATTGACCTTGTCCTTTACTAGCACGAGGGAGTCCACCTTCAAGCTATTAGTGGATTTGAGCCATTTGCTTTTCTGTTGGAGTGTACAAACATAGTCATTACAAAATCTGCGCCAGAAGTGCTGCTTGATGACATCCATGCGCTTGTTTTGTAATGACAAAGCAGTAGGTAGGATAGGTTCCCGAACTTGTGACGTGCGGCCGACATACATCGCGTTGCGCACCCTACTAGTTGCCAGCAGCTTTCCGGCAGACTGCGCTTGAGGGGTGGGGTAACTCGAATCGGTGCGGGGCGGAGCGTGGCCATTCTGTACGTTAGTACTATTATATATTCTGTGGTATATCATCATATCAGCCGAACACGTCCACTGCTGGACATAGGTCTCCCCCAAGGCTCTCCACTTTTATATATTTAGTATATACTGTGTCGTAAATAAAAATAAATCTCAAGGCCGATAGCTCACAATTCTAAGTTGGTATATACTTATAATTGTTTTAAACACATTATATTGTCTTTACAACTGACGTTGAGTTGACTTGACAATGACGGATGATCCTCCTTGTGCTCATGCAATACTATATTGTGTCAAAAGTAAGATATTGCTTACCACAGAACGCCTTACTGCAGTCCTACGCCGCTTCTTAACATAAATATATATGTCGGAGCGTCGTTACAATAACTAAACTTATGACAGTTAAAGTACTTTGTTGAATGTACCCTCATTAGTTATTGCTTTTATGTAACGTCAAGCGATGACAGCTGGTCGTTGTCGGGCGTCGCTTGGGGGTGGTCTGTGCTTGGCTCAGTTGCAACTACCTACAATGTTAGTTAAAATGACAGAATTAAATCTAGTGACAGTTGGGAGCGGAAAGCATTCTTGATCGAGACTCGGTAGAGCTCAGACGTCTAAAGCCAGTCAGTGGGCGCAAGCACAGAACTCTCCACGTTTCGTCTGTTAGAGTGTGTGATCGTCCTGAGTCCTTTGTGTAAGCGCTATTTGAATAAAGACTGGCTGTACAAGTGAAACACGTGCGCTGTTATATCTATCTCAATTAATGTACCTTGAAGATGATCGAGACGGTGACCTAAGCTCGGCTACGCATAAAGCTCGGTTGAACCCTGACCGACCGACATGACAGTTCATCCATCCTTTAGTCCTCGACATATAATTAACGAGCTGTTGCCAGCGACTTCGTCTGCAAAGAATTCGTTTATCTCTATCCCGCGGGAACTACGCAATTTTCCGGGATAAAAAGTAGCTATTCCAGATTTTTTTTTATCTATGTGCCGAATTTCATCCAGATCCGTAGGGCCGTTCTGGCGTGATTGAGTAACAAACAAACATCCATCCATCCATCCATCCATCCATCCATACTTTCGCATTTATAATATTTATACTATCAAAATGCAAAATGCAAATTCACGTCGACGAATCCGCCTTGATAAGACTATTAAAATGTTTTAGAAATTTCCAAAACGATGTTATCTTATTTAATCAATTTTAGTCATTCATCCATTCAATGATTCCCATTCAGTTGAATAAGGGGGAGACCTTTGTTCAACAGTGGACGTCTTCAGGCTGATGATGATGATGATGATTCAGTTGAATCGGTCTTCGTTACATCACTGCTTTGAGTGTTTGTTGTCGTCTAAAAATGAGTGTAGGTATTTACGTCAAATTATTCGTGTGCGTTTACATTTTGTGTGACGACTTTGTTTTGGTGTGTATCTGTAGAAACGCAAAAGACACGAATGCGATTTTACACAGACGTGTGTGTACATTGTGTCCTCGCCCCTCTCGAATATTGGCAGAATTTTTGAAGTGACGACTTTTTTAGCGGCGTTGAGCGCTTTTTGGGATGGGTAAACAATGTTAAACTCGCGTCAGGTGTAAGACGGAGAGTTTAAGTAGGTACCAGGATATCAGGATCCTCTAAGAGCTTATTTTGAAATACGAATGAAGTTAGAGTCGGGTTCGATTTTTGACGCTGATTTCGTCGCTTTAACGTATTGGCGTTTAGCCTAGTGGTATAAGGTGTGGAATAACAGTGTTTTCTCTCAGGTGACTGCAGTTCAAATCTCGTGTATTTTTTTCTTTTTTTTTCATTTTGCGCGAATGTGCGTGTGTGTAGTTTTCAATTCTGCCGGCACTCCCGCGGATTGCTACCCGGTGTATTTTTTTCTTGTGATGACAAGTCAAAGACGCATCCAGTCCTTATTTATCCGAGGCCAATACCCAGTTGGTGACAAAAGACAACATATTAAACAACCCTACAGAATTACAGCCTTATTCATAAAAAATCCTTAATTGAGGTTTGATCAGTCGATTAGTTAACAGACTGATTAAGCTTATTTGACAGTTGTTAAAAAGTATGATTCATAAACGCTTGCTAGCAGTCTATTAACTAATGAGCTGCTGATGGATGGATTAGACGCGTTATGTTGTCACCTTGACAAATCATAGACCAAAAATGGCCCTTTAGTGAATTAAAAAAAAAAATTGACAGCAGTGGCAGCGAATTAGCGGGAAACCAGCGAATTAACACGACAGACTAGGCAGTGTGGATCTAGTTTCCTTTACCTTTCCCGGAGGAAATAAAAACTTAAAACAAAAAAAACTGTCTTGCGTATGGTTTTGCTCTTGCCAAAATCAGCTGTTCACATGCGTGGCAGCCATTTTGTGACTTAGCAGAGAGATAAAGTAGGGTCTACGGTCCGCTAAATTTCGAAAGACTTAACAGACCCTTGATGGACTGCTTAGCGCTAATTGACGTTTATGAATCATGTTTTTTTGCATCGGTCCTATAGCGAGCTTATAGCGAGCCTCTAACTTTTTATGAATAAGGCTGTTAATATTTAGGGACTTCACTTTGAAGTCCATCGTCAGACAGTGAGCGCAAAGTGTCGGGCGAGCGGTCGACAAAGATTTGACAAGAAGCAATTAGCTAGGCGAGTTGGTGACTTCCGACCACCTTTTTTAAGCATCGAGGAAGTAACTAATAGAAAGGATAACCGCCGATGCTGCGCCCACAACATGAAGAGCTAACTGACGGAAATGGGCCTCGAATGTTGTTACAGACATCTGAGTCTGACTTAACTTAGGGACCTTTTACATCCCTTTTATAAAATATATTAAATGTATTATAGGTAAGTTAAGTAGAATTTAAGTACTATTGTAAATATATTTTAGTTTGAAAAAATGACTTTCTGCCAAGTTTCTTGCGGCGCATTCTTCTTGGCAATGATGGTCTTTCCGAATGCGCTGGTAGATTCAAAAAAAGACATGTAAAAGAGCCCTTGGCGGCCTATTTGCAAATAAACTTTTGACTTTGACTTTTTGAGGTTTGGAGACCTGGTGACCCGACACACAGGTTCACCCTATTTTTTTTTTATGGCTTCTGTCAATTAGGACAAATTTGCCCGCGTCAAGGTTGAAAGCTACAAGTGATCAGTTTCCAAATGGCGTTTACTCAGCTGTCAGGGGCAGCGATGTCACGTGGTCGGTTATTTATTTTAGTAGCTAACTACAACAAAAAACAATGGGTTTTGGTACACCACCACCAGGTACCTACGATAGTAAACATAAATAAAACAGAATGAATGGTATGTATGTCTATGGGAAGGGAAAGGCGAGACAAAGGTTCACCCTAGTTCGGGCACCAGTCTCTGGCACGAGTCTGACAACGATGTGACTTGTAAAACTGGTAGTGGGGAAAAATAACTAACTAACTTGGCTCAGGGACCCAGGGGTCTTGGCCTCCGAAACGAGAGCACGCCATCTGTCCCGATCGTGCGCAGCTTCTTGCCAGTCGTTGACTTGAAGACGTCGCTAATCCGCCTGGACACTGTCCCCCCAGCGATACCAAAAAAAAAACTATTATTTTTATTATTCTGTATATTTATCTTTTATCTTAAGCTAGGTTTTTACAATATTCAAAATATATTATTATTATTATTATTATATTATTATTGTGTCAAGTTTTAGCGCAATCCGTTTAATGTTATGGTTTGAGCTGTGAGTTAATCGATCAGTCAGACCGTATTAACATAACGTTTAAAACACGACCCGTTATCGTGCTGGTTTACGTTAGCGACCACACAACTTCGCGTCTAAAACCGTTGTCAACGCTTCACTTTACCGCCAAACTAATAAAGAAACCACCTTTTTCACATCGGCATTTTGCCGACAAACTTTTAATACCGACCCGGCTAAAGTTAAAATTACTCCAAGCCGACCAACAAAATTATTCCGGTCTCCATTGTTCCATATTTTTTCAGGGAATATTCCCTTTTGTTATCTTTAATTTCTGAACTTCCAGAGTTTAGGAGATAAAGTATCCTTTAAAGAAAGTTGTGTATCAGAATGACTGCTCGGATCTCATCTACACCTGTTCTATCTCTCTCAGTTGAGTTTACTTTGACTGAAGACAGAGTGAGACGTTGCTAAAGCTCTGAGCTAATCAGGGCGAACAACAAAGGCGAATTTTGAAATTGCAAGGCTTTAATCAAATTTGCTGACGTAATCAATTTGATCTATCTTTTCCTTATCGCTATTGTGGGCCCGGCCCACTGTTGGGAGCCCTCCGGTTTCGGATTGCGTCAATCTCACGCGCCTATCCAACTTCCTATTAATTCATGCGGAAGTGCTTCTGACACTTTTACGCTTCGACTAGTAAGGTGGCTTTTGTTCGGACGATGATAGAGACAAAAAATGTAGACGGATTTGAAGAGAGAATGCTGCTATTTTCACAAGCTTTTATTTAACTTATAATGTATGTATGTAAGTATGTCCATATGGTAATAATACTAGTTGAAATGTCATTAAAAGCTGTTTTTTTATGAGAATAATAAATGTATTAAATCATTAATTTATTTCCTGTCATAAGAACCCCAATTGAGTCTTTGAATCAATTTTTTTTTGTCATCAATGGAAAGATCATATATGAGTTTTGTCTTCTTCTTCTTAAACTTAAGAGCTAGGCTCTTGTCGGTGGAGCAATTTCCATGTGGTCCTTTCCAGAGCCTTCTCTTTGACTTCCTGATACGACACGACTTCTACCTTCTCTTTCACCTGGTCCATAAATGTTCTTCTTGGCCTTCCTCTCTTCCGCTTCCCTTCAACCTTTCCTTCAATTATGATCTTAATGTATTCGTCGTGCCGTATCAGGTGTCCCAACATCTTTCCTCTTCTGCTCTCGATGGTCTTCAACAGGCACCTCTTCTCATTCACTCGATCGAGCACTTCCTCATTCGTCACCTTCTGGGTCCAGCTAATCCTCTCCATCCGCCGCCAACACCACATTTCAAACGCTTCCAGACGTTCTCTATCGCGTTGCGTCATTGTCCACGTTTCGCAGCCGTATAGTGCTATGCTCCAAATGTACACTTCTATAAGCCTTTTTCTGGTACGACCTGATATTCTGGCTTTAAATAAACATTTCTTGGCATTGAATGCCCTTTTTGCCATGGCTATTCTTGTTATAATTTCTTGTGTACATCTGGAGTCATTTGTAATGATGCTACCTAAATATTTAAATTTCGTAACCCGTTCTACCGGTCTATTGTTCAATGTGATTGGTCTATGTCTTGATGCTGTCTTTGAAGTGGTGAGAGTTTTAGTTTTGCTAATATTTATTTTAAGGCCGAATTCAGTGAAAATTGTATCCATATCTGTAATTAAATCTTCCAACTCTTTTTCTGTGTGAGCTAGTGCCGCGATGTCATCAGCAAAACGGACAAATTGGATGAGTTTTGTAAGAAAAGTATTTTTAGTTTTTTTTTATTCGCTATAATTAACGAGTTATACCGATTTGAAAATTGATTGTCGAGTACCGCACCGAAAACACACCGACAGTTCCCGAACAAGGCCGAGCCGCGTGTGACGTCACAATGTCAGTTTCCACTCGTAGTTAGTATGCAGGTGATACAGTTTTTTGACTTTAATCTACTCTATTCTGTTATTATCCTACTATTATTATAAAATGCTAGTGTTTGTGAGAGCGTGTTTGTTTGTGACTCTTTCACGCTAAAACGGCTAAACAGATTTCGATAAAATTTGGCATACACGAAGTTTATAATTTATAACCTGGATTTACGTACCGGCTATAGTAGGTGTCATTCACGATGGATGCCATCCACCGTGGTTCTTATTACTTTGTTGTTAAAGGTTAATTTTGATACATCTACGAGTCTTTGTGGATGCTATCTATACTTCTATCATGCTTCTATCCCAACATTTCCACGGTACCGGGATTTAAAACCATAAAATTAGATGAGAATAGTAATGAGTACTTTGGTAACTAATAACTAGTTATTTATATGAATAAGTAAATAAGTCGTGGGATTTCAGTTGAAAATCCCGTTGATTTTATCCCAGGGGAATTTCATAAGAAAACTCGGAATTTCGAGCACAAAGATGGCGGATGACATTTTGACACTATGACACTAAAAATGCTTATGGTGTCGTTTTCGAGTAATTTGGTGACTCTGAGCCCGATTTTGGCATAATTTTTTCGATCCAAGATGGCGGATGACATTTTGACACTAAAAATGTTTATGGGTGTAATTTTCGAGTAATTTGGTGGCTCTGAGCCCGATTTTGGCATATTTTTTGGATCTAAGATGGCGGATGACATTTTGACTTTAAAAATGTTTATGGGTGTCGTTTTCGAGTAATTTGGTGGCTCTGAGCCCGATTTTGGCATATTTTTTTGGATCTAAGATGGCGGATGACATTTTGACTTTAAAAATGTTTATGGGTGTCGTTTTCGAGTAATTTGGTGTTTCTGAGCCTGATTTTGAGATACTTTTTTGAATCCAAGAAGATTCAAAGATTCAAAGATTCAAAGATTCAAAGATTCAAAGATTTATTTGTCCAACATAGGTAAATTACAGGGTGTTACTTATATTACTATTTGTATCACTATGTGGTGCCTTGGGGCATACAAATTATTAGGATAAATGCATATTTTAAAATACATGCAGCATACCTTAAGAAAAACAATAAAACAATTTTGTACTTAATAAATAATAAGTTTAGGCAGTGTTCAATATACTTTACATTTTTGTTATAAAACTATGTCAAATACTTCCTAAAAATAATAATAATAATAATAGTAATAATAATAATTCAATTTATGTCAACTTATTGTATCTGTCAAAAATTCTTGTACCGAATAATAAGCCTTTTCAGTAAGGAATGCATTTAGACTTCTCTTAAAGTCATTTTGGTTTGCAGTTTTTTCTATAATTTCCTGCGGAAGCTTGTTGTAAATTCTATGCGCCATTCCTAGTATACTTTTCCGTAACAATGCTGTATTACTTGGCGGCGCCCTTACTTTGTTTTGCAGGCGAGAACTTTTAAATGTATTAAACAGATTTCTGTTAGCATTTACAAAATTTGCTGTTTCGTATATATATAAAGATGGTAGTGTAAGTATTTTCAACATTATAAAGTGCGGTTTACATGAATAATTTGGTTTTAAACCACAAATTGACCTTATGCACTTTTTTTGGGCTTTAAATGCTTTTTCTCTATTGGTTGAATTGCCCCAGAAAAGTATACCATAACGTAAAGTTGACGTAACATACGCATGATAAGCAGTTAGTACAGATGACTGGTTTGCTTTTTTGTTTAAATTGTATAGGGCGTATGAAAATTTACTTAATTTCTTACATATAATGTCAATTTGGTTCTTCCACGTCAGCTTATTATCTACACTAAGCCCTAAAAATTTTGTTATGTCAGTTTCATTTATTTTATGTCCGTTGTAAATTATACTTAAGTTAGTTGAATTGATTCTTTGTTTAAATGTCATGATATTCGTTTTATCCAGATTCACCTTCAAATTATGATTGCTTAGCCATTCTATTATTATATTTAATGTACTGTTAACATCGGATTCAAGTGATTGTACATTTTGACCAGAAAAGATGACAGTGCTGTCGTCAGCAAAGAGAACCATTGGATGATTTATGGCCTTTGGTAGATCATTTATGTAGATTAGAAATAATAAAGGACCCAACACACTTCCCTGTGGTACGCCGTAACGAATTTCTCTCAAATCTGACGAAAAAGTTTCTTCAGTTTTAGTTTTATTGGATAGTTTTTTTACTAACGTTTTTTGTTTCCGATTAGTCAGGTAGGATTTAATTAAACTGTGAACATTACCACGTATTCCGTATGCGTAAAGCTTATCAAGGAGAATATTATGGTCGACGAAGTCAAAGGCTTTTGACATATCCATGTATAAGGCACAGGCAGGGATTTTCTTATCCATGTTAGTGACCACTTTTTGAAGTAGATTGAATATGGCCATATTTATGGATTTGTTCTTACGAAATCCCTTTTGTTCTTCTGCGAATAAGCTATTTTTTTCAAAATAACTATATAAATTATGGTATATAACTTTTTCTATTATTTTTGAGAAGATGGAGATTAATGCAATGGGCCTGTAATTACTCATATCATTTTTATCGTCTTTTTTATATAAGGGTTTTATAAGAGATATCTTTAATTTGCTGGGAAATTCCCCATGTTCAATACACATGTTAATGATGTAGCTAAGTATTGGAGAAATTATGTTGGACACTCTTTTTATAACTTTAGTGTGTATTCCATCTAAACCAGTACTATTTGTATTCTTAAGAGATTTTATTATAGATTTTATGTCGCTCGGATTTGTGGGATTCATAAATAGGGAATTAGAGTTATATGTCATTGTGTTTTTAAAATTGTGATTTCTAGTATTGGTTTTATTATTATTATTATTATTAGTTGATTTAATTTGATAAGCTAGGTTAATGAAATAATTATTAAAATGTTCAGCAATGTCCTTAGGGTGTGTAATTGTTTTAGCACCATATTTTATTTGGTCAATGTATTCCATGGGGTACCTAGCCTTAGAATTATTAATTATTTTCCAAGTAGCTTTTATTTTATTTGTAGAATTTCTAATATAATCATCATTTTGTGATTTTTGTGTCATCTTTATAATTTTTTTAAGTCGACTAGAATAACGGTTAAACTTTATTCTATTATTCGGGTCGGAGGAAAGCCTACATTTCCATAAGAGTTCTCTTTTTCGTTTACAACAGTTTCTTATGCCTTTCGTAATCCATTTTGGTCTGCTAGTACTGCTAATTCGGATTTTTTTAACAGGAAAACACAGTTTATAAAACAACTCAAAGGTTTCAGCAAAACAATTGAAGGCTTCATTCGGATTATTTGCTAAATATACATCATTAAAACTGAGATTTTTAATGCAATCCACCAATTTAATAATATTTTGTTCACATAGATCAACTTGTTTTATATACCAGTGTGGAATGGAGCATGTTTTCTTCACTGGACATTTCAATAATTGTGCTGTGTGGTCTGAAAGAGCTAGTTCCAAAACTTCAGTTTGACTTCCTTTGATATTAGTAATAATATTGTCAATGCAAGTGCCACTCGACAGTCGAGTTGGTTGAGAAATTCCCAATTTGAGGTTGTAGCTATAAAGCAGGTTTTTAAAATCAATTGAATGTGCAGTGGGTTTGATTGTATCAATGTTGAAGTCACCGCAAATTACAACTTTTTTACTGGTATAACAAGTTTTGGTTAAAATTACATTGAGTTTGTTTAGAAATAATGTGATTGCCGTGGAAACATTATTAGGTACTCTATATATGCAAATGATGATAATGTTATGGTTAATCAATTCAACACCTGTACACTCTATGACATTTGGTATCGAGATATTCGTAATTTCATTTAGAACATTAAATTTATGGATATTTCTAAGCAGAATACAAGAACCTCCATTTCTGTTTTCTCTTGCGAAAAAAGCTGCCAGTTTATAATTAGGAATGTGTAACTGAAGCTCATCACCTGACTTCATATTGTGTTCTGTAATACAGATAATATCAATTTGCTTTCCAGACTCCATTAACTCTTGCAAATGAACACACAATACATCAGCTTTATTTATTATTCCGTTTATGTTTTGATGAAGAACAAATATATTATTGTAAATTATGAGATCGTTATTTAAATTTTTACTAGGCAAATTGTTTGACCTAAGACTGTTGCTATTTATAAAAAAGTGCAACTATTGTAGAATGATTCATTTACAGCTTTGAGTATTTTGTTTATACATTGTGCTAATTTGTACTTTCCTCTATAATTAAGTTGATTTCCATTGTATTCATAGTCTGTTTTTCCTACATAAATACTGGTAAGTTGGAGCCAGACATGTGCCATATTGGAAAATGTTTTATGTATAGCAGAGTTCAATTTATTAACAAAAATATTAAAATGTTTATTACAATCATTAATCGAATATGGAATGTCACAGATGATTACATTAGTATGTGTTAATTTTTTTACTGCTATTTCTAAAAAGTTTATAATATTGTTAATTGGTGTGATATTGTAATCACTGCCTCCGCACATTATGACTAAACAGTCACTTTTTCCAAAATTTACAACCTTTTCTTGTAATTTTTTTAGTACTTGTTCTGTTGTTCCATAATGTAGTATGTCAGCAGAGAACTCATAGTCGTTTTTTCTTATCTTGGAAAGAGGTAGCAATAAATCAGTACCGTGAAAATCAGACAAGAGTAGAAGCTTTGGTTTGTGTGGTCTCTGTGTCGTGTCGGCAGTATCATCTGGTTTTATTATAGTTTCATTTCCGGTCGAGACGTCAAAATGAGATTCAGCGTTGGAGTCATTGCAAATTTTTTGTTCAAGTTGTTTTACAGTTTTTTGTAGTGTTTTGGTTGACTGTTGTATGCGGGAGAGGGTGATATCTTTATTTATTAACGCATCCGATTTACGCTTTATGTCTTTGTTTGTCGATAGTACACTGCTTAGTTTTTTTTGCAGTTTCCTGATTCTATTATTTAGTTCTTTTATCTCACCTTCTAATTGCTTTATTTTATTTTCTGAGTCTGGAGTCGCGGCAGAATGCAAACTTGAATTAATTGTAGTAGTCCTTTCACGTACGCTTTTATCTAGAGGTGGATCCTTAAGGATTGTACTGTATATATTGATTTTTTTCTCATATTCTTCACTTTGTTTCCGCAGATAATTATTCTCCGTGTTTAAATTTATAATTTCATCGTGTGCGCTTGAGAGCTCAAGAGTTAGTTCTTCTATTTGTAGTTTTAAAGCCACTGTTTGTGATGATTCCATGCAGGATGTATTCGGGAGACTCTGAAGACTTTCATATGTACTTTGATCTTTAAGTGTGGAACTCATCATATTATTTTCATCGTAAAGTAGCGATACATTATCAGATGAGAAAGATTTTGCAAGTGGAGCACGTTTCCTATAAGTTATGTTGTCTTGAAATGGAATATTACTATCATTAATATTTTTTTCATTAGAAGGTTTTGAAATAATTTTCTCTTCAACACAACTTTTACATTTCCATGCTAATCTATTTTCCCGAGTCATCAAGCGAAATCTACTTGGAGTAACATTTCCTGTACAATTCAGATCAAAGGACTTCTTACAAATTGAGCATTTCAAAAACTCCCTGTTTTTAAATATCACCTTACATTTAAAGCATGCTGTGGGTTTACTTGAGGGTGTTGGAGCCATTTTTAGTTAGTAACGCTCTCTAGTGACAGCGCTATGTAGTTGCTTGCAGTAGTGTCTCCTTAAACGCAACCTTTTGTCGTTTCTGAACGAAGTCTATGACGTTTGTATTATAAACGTCAGAATTAGTTGTCAACTTGACTTGTCATTATTTTGTAACAGCTGATCAAAATTACCTTAAAATTTGCAGTAATTTTTTGTTTATTTATCAGTTATTTTAAGTGTTTTGTATGTGTGCGTGCTTTTTTAAATAATCTGTTACTGTTACGATATATTCTACGCCAGATATAATCAAAAGATGGCTCACCAAAGATGTACTTTTATAGTTTTCCTGTTGCAAGTGTTGACGTCTTGGTTTTCAGCTAAGTATTGGGCAATTTGATGTGAGATATCTTGTGTTTTACATTTATTTTTCACGGGGACCTCCTCTATACGTCTTCCTTTTCACACGTCACACACACGTAAGGCGGATGACATTTTGACATTTTTGACACTATTGACACTAAAATGTTGATGGGTGTCGTTTTTGAGTAATTTGGTGGCTCTGAGCCCGATTTTGGCATAACTTATTGGATCCAAGATGACGGATGACATTTTGACATTACTGACACAAAAACACAAAAAAGTGTAAAATGTTACTCGAAAACGACACACAAACATTTTTAGTGTCAAAATGTCATCCGCCATCTTGGATCCAAAAAAGTATCTCAAAATCAGGCTCAGAAGCACCAAATTACACCCATCAATATTTTAGTGTCAAAGTGTCAATAGTGTCAAAATGGTATCCGCCATCTTGGATCTAAAAAAATATGCCAAAATCGGGCTGTTTTACTCTCCTCACCCGGAACACATCAGCGCAAGCATTGCTGCTTGGCGGCAGGATTGCTAAGATGCTGGTAAAGTCGACGTCAAAGATATCTTTACACTTTAGTGCCTTGTCGCTCCAAGCACTTTTACAACTTCATATGAAACTTCAAACATATAGTTACAACGACAAGGTACTAAAGTGTAAAGATATCTTTGACGTTAACCGTACCTAGCGATCCGGACGGACCTAGAACAAGGCTCTTAGACCCGCAAAAATTCCCCCATTGAATATATAATACAATCCCACTGGATTATAAAAAAACTAGGAATACCTATCAACCACAAAATCTAGCCATTAAAATTTACGTACGGTCGAAGAAACTGAATCACGTACCTAACCTACCTAATACAATTTAGCAATAATTTCTGTAGCAGGGTGTATGTTAAAATTCCACAGTGGTAGGTAAGTCTTATTCCTCCGAGTAGGTAAGCGATTCAGTATCTTTCACTGTACTTAGGTACTTTATTAAGTGAAATCTCAGGTCCAGTAAAATCAATCCAGTTCACATCAGAAACATAATGAGGATTAAGCTTTTATTACCTACCTACAAATTACTAAAACAAACATTTACTCACTATCACGTGATACGCGTGCTCGTTTGCCACCTTATTTCATAAAAAAAACTTCAGCAGATATTTTTTGTATTAAATTTTGGATATTTTTAGTCAAATCAGCCGTTAACCCAGTACTGTCGTGAAATTGCTTTAACATTGTGACGTCACAGCCATGGCGACCAATCATGGCCCGTTCCCAGTCAAGTGGTCATATTTCAAATTTCATCAATTTTTAATTGCTTATAATTAATTTAAAAAAATTTTTTTAAGATTTCTTTGAATTAGATATTATATAATATGTCATAAAGTTTTAAAAAACATAAAAAAAATCGATATTTTTTTTAAATTCAAAGACTCAATTATGCTTGCCAGGTGACAGTGCTGTAAAGACTTCTCTTCCTTATTGAATTCTTAATTAGAATATTAAAAATAAATCTAAAAACAAGGAGAAAGAAGCAGTCGGCTTATGGCTTCCGTTGGAATCAGAAGCAATTGAATTAAATCATAAATTTTAAAGGATATTAAAATACCGAAGTTATAATCTAAAGTGCATTTTCGTAAGTAGATCCAAAGTATAAATTATAGTGCCGTCTGAGCTACCTCAAATAATAATTGTCCGGGTGGAAGCTTTCCAAACTCTAGTGGTTATACAGGCAGATACACACAGAGAGACAACAACATGAGAGTTATAACACCCCTCTTTTTGAGTCGAGGGTTAAAAATAAACGAAACCAACTTTAGCTTCGCAACACAATCCCAAATAAGTTATTTAGAAATCATCTGAGTGAGCGTATTCGTAAAATGAAGCTGTAATAGAATGTCCCGTCGCCTGTTTGCTCAGATAGGCTGAATGTCAAACGTACGCAAACAGAAATTCAATAGTGTACCTCGACGGCGTATAAACCGCACGGAACCAGATATAACCAGATACAACCAGATATAACCGGATATAACAGTATATGCGTTCGAAGGATCAATACAGGGTCTCTTAAAATTATTCATTCATATTTTTGACTAGCTCCTGCCCGCGACTTCGTCCGCGTTGAATTAGTAATAGCCATGTTTATCGCTAACCCGCGGGAACTAATTAATTTTCCAGGATAAAAAGTAGCCTATTGGACAAATTGGTACTCTAAAAACGATGAACATAACAGACGCACTTAAAAAAAAATATATTTATTTATTCTCATTATAAAAAAAAAGATATTTATTTAGGTATCTTTTCTTATCTTCTTTAATATAATGAATGGGGTTGTTGATCTTTCATTGCAAAATGGCTAAACTGATTTTATTGAAAATTTGTACAGAGATAGTTACAGTCCCGGGAAAGGACATAGAAAAGTTTTATCTCGGGATATCGCATAGTTCCCGCGGGATAGCTTAGATAGATACACCCAAAAACCAATCCGAACCCCCGATATTCTCTCACTCATTTAACACGTCTCCCTCGCACACGTAATTCATAATCCACAAATCGTCCCGCCATAAATTAAATGCAGCACCAATGGATTATTCAGTACTCAGAAATTGTCGCACCTCATTGGCTTTCGTTTGATATTCCTTTTGTGTCGTGATAATGGGTATTTCAGCGAGAAACGGCCGAGGGAAGCCAGCTTTGCGAGTGTCCGATGTTTTGATTTGACCTCGTGTCCTTAATAATAAAGTACCTACCTATGTTACAATACCTATTACGTATTGTATCAAAAATACATTAAAACTTTTCGATTTTGTTTTAAGGGGTAGGTATAAGTTTGTCGATGATGTCTCTCTCTCTCTCTCTCTCTCTCTTTCTCTCTCTCTCTCTGTGTGTGTACGTCTGTGTGTGTGTATCTGTCTGTGGCATCGTAGCTCAAACGGATGGAGCGATTTCGATGCGGTTTTTTTCATTCGAAAGCCAGTTCTTTGCGGTGGTTCTTAGCCATGTTTGGTCAAAATTGGTGCAGCGGTTTGAAGAGTATCATCTCATCTCCAAAATGACGTACTTTGGCATAAAATTTAATTTTACTTGCTTAAATAAAAACATACAATTACTTCTTTCAACATGAAACTACCGTGAGACTCACACATAATTACAACAAACCGGATAACTCACGTATAAAAGCTGAAGGATGTCCCAGTGTTCGTTTCGCTGCCGCCGGGGCGAGCGCTCTCTGACGAAGGGCTACGGAATAGTCCGAAACAATGTCGGAGCAATTCTTCGACTTGTATACGTGAGTTATCCGGTTTGTTGTAATTATACAATTACTTACTCAACTAAGACTTTGGTGATCGAAAATTAACACTAAACAAGCATTTCTTTTACACAAATTCTCCCGCTCAGGCCATACCCGCCCGGCCCGGCCATAGCTTTACTTTTCGGATTTTTATGTGTTCTAATTTTCAGTGTCGTTTAGAAATTCGAAAACTAACACTAAACAAGCATTTCTTTCGACAATTTCTCCACTCAGACGGCAGGGTCATTATTAAAACACCGGAAAGCGACCCACTTATTCAATGCCTTCCTCGAGTAGCAACGTATAACTTTGCATATCGACTGCACTTTTCTGCAGTATCGGCAGCTGCGGAGTTCGCGAACTTACCCCATAAATATTGCAACGGAAAATCTTGAGTGAAAATAAGAAAGAATTGAGTTAATAGTTGTGATGTAGGTAGGCACCTACAAGTCTTGTGTGTTATGTGTAGGGAAGTGTACCGGAATGTAAACGTGTGTAGTGAAGTGATACCCGTAAAGTATGTCCCTAGTTTTAAGTTGTGTACGTTAAGTAACATTTTAGATTTAATATTATTTTAAGAAGCAAACCCGAAGGATTGTATTAGTATGGCGAGCGACCTGTTATCATATACCGCACGCAACCGAGCGGCGACGCTGAGACAGCATTTCGGGAATAGGACCACAGGCAGGGATCGCCGGCAAAGACAATCCATCGCGGACTCGTATTCAATAAGCACATTTGTATTAATTATTTCAATATTAAAATCAGTCTAAAAGTTAAAAGTTGTTTTTTCAAGATCGGTAACCCACCGTAAACATAAATTGTGTGTGATATACGCCTGTCAGTTCGGAATAAATTGTCTTACAGTATATTCACTCTAACGTAACGTAACGTAACGTGTTTTCTCCTAGCTTTCATTTGAGCGTAAATGTTAGGAATCATGTTAGGCGATGCTAGCAACCGGTCACTATTTTGATTCCCCTTTCCTAAACTAATACTAGGTATAAACTAAACTAAAATGCTAAGCGTGGCTTCATTATTCATTTATTATGGCAACCATGGTAAATATCAGGGCAGGTCAGGAGTACCCGGAACCGACGAGCGTGTATGAAGAGATTGATGAATGTTGGATGAAGCGAAAGAGGTATGTCAGAATCGTAGCAAATGGAACAAAGTGTAGTCTCTGCCTTGCCTACCCCTATGGGAAAGAGGCGTGAATGTATGTATGTATGGTAAATATAGTTGGTTTTGTTAGACATATAATTACAATTGTCCCACATGGACCCTGGAAGGGCACAGCAGATTAAAAACCCTACTAATATTGAAAATGCGAAAGTTTGTGACGATGTGACGATGTGAGTGAGTATGTTTGTTCCTTCTTCACGCTAAAACGACTGGACGGATTTGGATAAAATTTGGTACGAAGATAGCTGGTACCCTAGATTAAAACATAGGCTACTTTTTATCCCGAAAAATTGTACAGTTCTCCCGGGATAGCGATAAAAATATCAATTGGTAATTGCGGACGAAGTTGCGGGCAGAAGCTAGTTAAACATAAAGATAAATCAATGAAATTAAAATTATAAATTAAAATTAACCTCTCTACCCCGTAAGGGATAAAGGCGTGATTTATGTATGTATGGCTGTATGTATGTATGTTGTTATTCTTTCGACAGCTCAACTCATTAATAACCCGTAAGTAGTGGCTTAAACAACAGATCTATCGTAATTAACGCCACCCGTTTACATTCTCCTAATGGCGGATTAGACTAATACTGATATATCACGTGTTGACATAGAGGAATTAGCAGATAGAGTACACTAACCCCCTTATTCATAAACGCTCTTTAGGCTTCTGATAACTTAACAATCGTTTGGCCTTATCTGTCACATTGACATTTAATTTTACCTTTAACAGATAATAATGATAATGTCATTTTATTTCAGATAATAATCCATAATGTCAAATATGTATACTTAAATAAAGTTAAAATGAGCAAAATATAAAATAATCAAATTAATACAAATAAAATAAAACAAAGATAAAATTAAAATCAAAGATAAGTACAAGCGATTGTTAAGTTAACAGAGGCCTGTAGAGCGTTTATGAATAAGGTCGTTATTCTGCATCGATTTAGCAACTTGTGATTGTGAATATTCACACACATCCTATGTGTACTTGCACAATGGTTTTTGCCTGTACAGACTAAAGCAACTTTGCTTCCTGTCGAAAAGGATCAAAGTGCAACTTTTCTGTTCAACACTTTTTTAAGTGTTTTTTGCAAATGCAATTTATTGAAGTTGATAATTGTAAAACCACGCTATTGTCAATGCTGGTGGCTCTTTAATTATATTTAGAATTCTTATTCAAGTTTTTCAATGTTCGGTGTGAATAGTTGTATGAGCCACTCGGGAGCAAAATTATTTTCATCTTGGGCGTTAACACTTGAATCCGTCATTAGGTCATTACGCTCTAGATTCTACTTTAGAATCCCTTGCTACGGTCAGGATTCTATTGTAGAACCCTTCGCTACATTCTGGATTCAATGTAGCGCCCTCGCCGTAAATAGGGTGCATAATTTTGCTCCATTGTGACACAAATAAGCTGCTGCTTTCACTTCTGCCGGCACTCCCGAAGTGCTACCCGTCGCTTTTTTTGTATACAAATAAGACATAATCCACTCTTGTGGTTAATTACTCTGTGCGTTTTGATTAATGCCAGTTATAACGAACATTGATTACGCGAGGGCAGACTTAATGATAGTTATAATGACGCCACGGCGGTAGGAAATTAAAGGGAATACAGGGCCTATGGTATTAGTTTACTCGTAAGATCATGTGCAAGATCCATTCGATCGCTACTACATAGAGCAATCGATGTAATAGAGAGGAAAAGCTGTGTAAGGGTGCGACCAAACCGCCGCGTATACGCAGTGACGTGTGACGTATCCGTCACGTTTTCTCACAGTTTCTTCATACATTTTGTGGCGATTCCGTAACGTCAACGTTTTTTAAGCGGCGGTGTGGTCGCACCCTAATTCATCTTATCTTATCTTATGTCATCTTATCTTATTATCATACTTTGTGACGAAACATCATCAATCACGCTGAAACAACTAGAGGGATTTGGATAAAATTTGGAATTTTAATAGCTGGCACCCTAGATTGAAACATAGGCTACTTTTTATCCCGGAAAATTGCATAGTTCCTGCCATGTCAAAGGTTGTAGTTGACTAGAGTCGCGACGTAAATAATTATTGCAGAATATATTATCAACATCAGTTCTTAAGTCTTATCCTATGCGGACGAAGTCGCGAGTAGAAGCTAGTATGAGATAAAATTAAGCTTCCATTAATTCTATGAGCACGAGTAGCTCGAAGTAAATAAATAATTACTATTATTATACCATGATACCATATGCCATATTGAAAAAAATAAGTCTGAATGAGACCATGTTCCTTTAGAAATTGTGAAAACCAACACAAAATATAGAAAAACGCTTATTCTTCTCTAATAATAGACTCATAATAATAGCGGTATTCTGGTTTAACATAATGAATTTTAATTACTCCTTGATATTAGCTTTTTTTCAACCGATACATCTATGATCTTTCCCTAAGGGACGAATTTAAAAAACAACGTTATACTAACCTGTAAAAAAATTGTAATGGAACGGAGAATAAAAACATTACCTACGTCGTAAATGGTATAAGATGGTTTCGTTACAAATATTTTCTATCAGGCTTTATTACTGAACTTCGTGTGATTGTTTTCAAATTTCGCCTCATTCCCAACTTCCAATGTGCCTGTTTGTAAAGTTTTCATTGCCAATAAAAAGCTTCTGATAATACAAATTGGCAATATTACAGAAGTTGGCTGCAATCAATATTGATATATCAATATTTTCTTGTTTGTAATTGTGTCGGTACAGACACATCATTCAAACAGATGACGCTTAGCGACAAAATATATTCGCATAGTAACAAGGTCACGTGACAGTTGGTAACAGATAGAAAAATTCGGTGGTGTAGGGGTATAGCACGCGTCACGGAATGACGAGAACCCGGGTTCGATTCCCGGCCATAGCTTTACTTTTCGGATTTTTCTATGTGTTCTAATTTTCAGTGTCGTTTAGAAATTAATATTGTCTTCATCTGCCATTTTCTCTCGATGGGCTTTTACCATCTGCGCTGGAAGAAGCAGCTGGTACATTCTATGTTTTTTCTTCACTCCCACACCGGCATGGAATACTGGCGTTGACAAAATTATATTAAATCTAAAAATCGGGCTGGATTTTAACACATTTTCATCAATTCCGAGAAGTACGTGCCAGTTAATAAGTTTAGCGAACGAACGCGACCGGAATTAAAAAAAATAATCTCTACGGTACACCAAAACCAACTTTATACAGCCGCTATAAGAGTACAGCCTCAAATCTCCGCCATTTACCAGAAGCCAATTCGAGTATATCGTAACGCTCTGTCCCACAAAACGCTACCATATGTCTCGGCCATAACACTGGTGTTACACGCTTTTAAAGACGCATCATACTGGCTTGCTGTAGCAAAATGGACGTTATTAGCTGGTAATAGGATGCTATGTGGACACGGTTACGTCCGTGTGTGGCGGGCTTAAGCGTAATTGTCGGAGCTCGTTAGGTTGGCTACAATGGACTGCGGTGTTAGTTTGTACAGTTCAAGAATGCCGTATATAATACTAGCTTCTGCCGCGATTTCGTCCTACACACACACATAAACAACAGGATTTTTTGTGAAATCTCGCTAGATAAATACAATACCTGCTAATTATTCAGGATAAAAATTTAATACTTTTTGTATAAAACGTATTTTTTTTTACTAAACGCCATTGCTGTAAACGTTTTGGCTTTTAACGTTGCTGAACGCAACATTTGTATTATCTGTGGGTAAAAGCACACGCATAAAAAAACACCCCGAATTTTTTAAGAAATGTTTTATTGACTTGTTGTTGTTCTATTATAGTTACCTCCAATGTGATAAAAAAAAAATTGTCTCACCGGCGGCACGGAAATTACGAATCTTCGACTTCGGGATTTTACTAGAACCGCAACCGTAATTCCTTACTTACCGTCCTTAATACACAATGTACTATTTATTGGTAACGGGCAACAGTTACGGTTTCAGCTCTCAGATGAGCACCCGGCTCAACCTAGTTCATCATCATCATCATCAGTCTGAAGACGTTCAACTGTTGAACAAAGGCCTACCTAGCACACCATAATGAACGACCACTCGCCTGCAACCACCGCTTTCTCGCAACTTTCACGATGTCTGTAAAAGCGGGTGATAGAGCCTTGTGCAAGGTCCGTCCGGATCGCTGCCACCATCTTACTTACTCGCTAATCCTGCCGCTAATCAGCAGTGCTTGCGCTGCTGTGTTCCGGTGTGGAGAGTAAGACAGCCGGGGAAATTACGGGCACAAGAGGCATTTCATCTAAGTCCTCTAGGTTGGCAACGCATTTGCAATCCCTCCAGGGTTGCGGGTGTCTATGGGCAGTGGTGATCGCTTACCATCAGGTGACCCACTTGCTTGTTTGCCTTCCTATTCACATAAAAAAGAAAAAATGTGGGTCCACCTAGCAGGAGGCCTGCCAACACTGCATCTTCCGGTTCGTGGTCGCCCCACGAGAACTTTGGCCTGCCCATTGCCACTTCAACGTACCTCTTCGAGCTATGTCGGTGACTAATTCTTCGGCGAATTTCCGTGTACCGCATTCTGTCGCGCAAAGAAACTACAAGCATAGCTATATCCATAGCTCGTTGAGTGACTCTGAGCCTCTTAATCCTAAACCCGCCGTCAATAGAACTTGCTAACATTGTAAACAAACCATTCAGTGAAATATCCATACTATAGTATTTTATTGTTTAATCGTTAAGGAATAACACGTAGATTTAGCAGGACTTGACTCGGTAGAATGGAAATTAAAGTTATTTTGAACACAAATTTTGTTTTCATCTCTCATACTCTGAAAGTAGGTCATTGATTATCTGGATAACGGGTTGAAAGTGACTCATCGCGACCCCTGGGTTGATAGTAAAAAAAAAACTAGCTAATCCAAATGAGGTATGTACATAGCAATGGAAATACGTATACAGGCATGTAATCTATGTTTTATATAATCATCTATATTAACAGTTCCGTTTTAATTGTAAAAGGCAAAATCATCTTAAAATAACATTCCCGCTATTATATGTATAAGCTCATACAAGCGTATACAACGAGAATTAAGTAGTAGAAATTATTACGTTCGGTATTTTTTTTAGCTTGAAATATTTAAGTCGACAAATTAATTGATAGCGACATTAGCGACCTCCGTGTCTGCAAGTTTAAAAAAAAAACTAGCCGGCAGCCATTGGTGCGCAGAAGAAATGTAATGCGCAATGTGCGTAAATTGCGTAACAGAAAAAAGAGCGGGAAGAGAATGGCAAACGTAACAAATATTAAGTGCGACCGTGCGTCGTTAGTGAAATTTGTCATAATACCTTCTTTTGATTTTCTCATATTCGAAATGAAAAGTAGTGTTCAACTCGGATAAAAGTACCCATTTCACACTGGAACCATTGGTGCCCTCACTTCGTTCGGGCGCCAGAAATATCTCAGGTGAAATGGGTATATTTCAACCCTTGTTCATCAATCTACTATTATGTTCCATTGACGGCGACTTTAGTTAGATTCGTCAATTTACCTTTATCTCGATTACCTTCGTTTTCATTAGCTCCACTTGCATTGGTAACTTCATGCACCATTAGAATGCAGTGCCGCCCGTCTCGAGTGTGGTCTAGCTTGAGTGGCGGCTAAGACGTGGCCATTAGACTAGGGCTCTTTGCCTTAATCCTTAATTGATTTAATTAGAGCTCGGCAGCAATAGACGTACTATGTTGTGCAGTTAAGGATTTCACTACTACTACTTCCCCCTGGTTCACTAACGTTTGACCTAAAAATTATTGACAAAATGATCATTTGACAAAATGATCATTTGACAAACTTTAAATATCTGATAAACCGTAAACTTTTTTTAAAACTTATAAAACTAATCTAACCTAACCTAATGTGAGCCACGCATAAAGGTGTTTAGATTTTTAAAAAAGTTCACGGTTTATTAGATATATAAATTTTGTCAAATGATCATTTTGTAAAATGATGCTTTTGTCAATAATTTTTAGGTCAAATGGAAGGACACCCTTCCCCCTTAATGGCGGCCGTAAGGCTTGGGCCAATGTCAGTGTAATAAAAAAAATCTAAAATCTTGTGATAAAATGTCGGCAACGTTGTACGGTAATAAGGTCAAAAGACCCCCAATCGGACTCTTAGCCAACGGTCAATGATAACCCTCAGAAACTGCCAGGAAATCATTAGTCGATGACCAGGGTGCACCGGACCAAGCACTGCTCTTCCCCCCGGACGGATCCAAAAACGAACCGCAGCTCTTGACCACGCGCAAAGGTAACCCGACTCGCACCCCAAGGATTTCTCTACCCACCATGGAACTTCATCAAGTTAAAACGTCAGTGTCATCGCATTACTTAACAAGGAAAATCGTTACGACGCTTACTATAAAAAGGTTTCATGGTAGGGAATTAAATTCCTCGACTGAATCCAGGTGTCATCTTAACGTAGAGTTATTACTAATTACTTCCTGCAACAGTGAAGATAGCTACGATGGTCAAATTAAACCTGGGGCCTTACCATCACGTCTTGATGCGATTCAGTTTAGGTTCGCTCGCTGTCAGATTCATACTAAAAGTAACAGCTAAAACTTGACGTCATGATTAAGGCCCCTGGTTAGATTAATCATTTTGAGTTTTGTGGGTGGTAGGCATCCAAAGACGGTAAGTATACGACATCGCACTATTTTAGAAAGACGCACTGCTTGATACCGAGTTCTTGGGTGATATAAATATTGGTTCGGAACTCTGTCCAGGCGAAGCATTTTTTACCAGCACCAGGGGCTTTACCATGACGTCCTAATTCCGACTCAGTTCAAGTTTTAGCTGTCACTTTTAATATGAATCTGACAGCGAGCAAACCTAAACTGAAACGCATTAAGACGTCATGGTAAGGCCCCAGATTTCTGAAGCGTCTACCTTGCTACGCCTCTAATTTTTGTTTATTACGAAACGTGGTTCTTTTGAATCCTTATAAGCGAGCAAACGGAAAGAAGATGTAGATAAAAAAGCAAATATAATCCTGGAAAGTTAAAGTTAAAGTTACGCGACGTATTCGGTACCCAATTAAGGGGTTTGATTAGGTCCAAATGAACTCGTTTGGCATTTTATTCGCCCCCCACACGCCATTTGGTTATATCAGAAGCGCACGCGACGGTGGCGCCTCGTTAATGAGTTTTTATTGGTTTTTGCATACACGGAAATATCGGAAGGTCATATTTTATACACAACTATACTTCATTTAATTTAGGATGAGAAACCACAACAACATTATATTGCGGTTCCTGAACTGTAATCTCTTAACAATTTGTACTAGAGTGACAATTGACGACACGCAAATAAAGTGACATTAAAACAATTTTATTTTGCGGCTGCCAAACTATTGCACTGTACTATTTGCTAGAGGTAAGAAATAGTTGACCAGACGCAATATAATGCTATTGTGGTTTCTCATTCTAAATTAAATGAAGTATAGCTTACTTGGCTTGGCAAATCGTGATTTTGGCTTAGAATCAGTTTATGTTATGCCATCAAAGATGGCGCTGCATGAATACGAAAATATAAAACACATTGTATTCTTATTTTTAATTAGAGATAAAGCGAACATTTTGTTAAAAAGTTAATGTTTAATACTAGCTTTTTTTACTGACTCTCTGATCCTTAGGCTGTATCAAATTTCAAAACAATCTGACTACTAGTAGCGGATCTTGGGCTTGTAAGATATGACCCAACAAAAACAAACAGGGAAATTGAATAAAAGCTTTTAAAGTTAAAAGTAGTTAAGTTAAAAGCAGCAGATGACGAATCGTTTGGTCGTCGCCTGAAAGTCCTTTTGTTGGAAAAGCCATTTTATTCTGTTAATGAATTTTTAAATTAGACATTTTTATTTTTATACTATTTTTGTTTCTTTTAATGTTAATTTCCATTTTATGACATGTTTTTCAATTGTATTTAAATTGTATGTTACCCATGACGACCCATAATGGAGAAAATATCTTTATTTTAGTTTACTTGTTGTTATACCTATTATATTATTTTAATTTTTAATTGTTGACATAATTATTCTGAGCTGACGATTTCAATATAAAATCTTTGACATTTAATTTTAAGTGATGATGTGATTTTATATTGAATGATCAAATAAACATAAACATAAACATAACAATCACAATAACAAATAATATAAAATAATATAATCCAAAAGATGTAAGGCTATTTGATAATTATGATAATTAGTAGCTGTTGCCAGCGACTTCGTCTGCAAAGAATTCATTTATCGCTATCCCGCGGAAACTACGCAATTTTCCGGGATAAAAAGTAGCCTCTGTGCTATTTCAGACTTTTCTCTACCTATGCGCCGAATTTCATCCAGATCCGTTGGGCCGTTCTGGCGTTATTGAGTAACAAACAAACATCCATCCATCCACCCATACTTTCGCATTTATAATACTAGCTGTTGCCAGCGACTTCGTCTGCAAAGAATTCGTTTATCGCTATCCCGCAGGAACTACGCAATTTTCCAGGATAAAAAGTAGCCTATGTGCTATTCTAGACTTTTCTCTATCTACGTGCCGAATTTCATCCAGATCCGTTGGGCCGTTCTGGCGTGATTGAGTAACAAACAAACATCCATCCATCCATCCATCCATCCATCTATCCATCCATCCATACTTTCCCATTTATAATATTAGTTAGATAGTTAGATTAGTTAGATGATCCACAGACAGTGGATGCTGACAATGATGACTATTGTGCTCGAAAAGTAATAGGGCCGGTATTGTACTTTGTAGACAACGAATTTAGTTTATTTAGAGCCGTTTTATCCTTTATTCTCGTCGGAAACTGAATGCTTAAGTAATTTCCTCTCGACAAGCAAACTTGGGACAAGTTTAACTTGTTTAGTTCCCTCCTGGGTAGTTGTAATGTATGTAAAAAGTTGGGCTGGCTTCTTTTAACTTGCGAAGTCAATACTATGTCTTTTTCTGAAGGTCGATTCATATAGAATAAAATGAAACTAAAAAGAAAGAAGATCGCGGGATGACCGGGGCCTTACCATGACGTCCTAATTCCGACTCAGTTCAAGTTTTAGCTGTCACTTTTAGTATGGATCCGACTGCGAGCGAACCTAAACTGAAACGCATTAAGACGTCATGGTAAGGGCCCTGGACGCATTTCAAGTAGAGCGGCAGGAGCATGCTCTCGACCGTGGCGGGAAAAAGGGGAGCCTTTCTCCAGCAGTGGGACACTCAAATAGGTTAATATAATAATAATAATAAACTAAAAATGTTGGGCTGGGATTCAGGTACATGTGCTAACCAATACACCAACTGGCGCTGAATGTGTGTAAAATCACTTATTTTTTAAAATTTGGCGAATTGTGTCGTACACACTCTTTGGTAATTATATTGCTACCCAAGAAGACAGAGGGTGCTATTAAAAAAATATAAATATACCTATATTATATAGGAAAATAATAATCATTCACACGACGACTTGACTGAAAACTTGTTCTGTCGATACTAAAAAATGAATGAACATACTTAAATAGATTACACAACCGTGGAACCTTTTTATAGTAAGCGTCGTAACAATTTTCCTTGTTCAGTAATGCGATGTCACTATGACGTTTTATGTGAAGAGGTTCCATGGTGGGTAGGGAATTAAATTCCTTGACTTTACTTATAATCAGTTCTCAAGGGGTCGTTTAAAAATGTTATCGGTGATTTCGCCTCGTCTGAAGACAGTTAAGACAGTTATTCCTATCGGTAACACCGAGCATTTATCATCACTGCTCCGTTGGCATAGAGTTATATTTCCCTTGACAATAACGAAAACGACAGTACTAGCAAAACTGGAGGAAAAACTGAAACCGTTCGGAAATAAAGTTCAGAGTCGAAAAGCTTTGCTTTTACTGCATGGTGCATACAAAATGGGACCAGTGTCGTGATAAATGAATTGTCTTTGCAGCGTTGCATTGTTTTGGGAAAACTAGATAAAAGTTTTATTTTCTCAAATCGTGTCTTTTGATAAAACCGAGTACATACTAACAAAAAGCCCATCGAGAGAATGGACGATAACCTTAGAAATCATACCATTAGGCGATGCGGCTAACAACCCATCACGTTTTTTGATTCCCTTTTCCACCTACACCCCCACGTCATGCCAAACATGGGTTTAGGTTGTTACCTTAGGCTCTGTCTACCCCGTAAGGAACAAAGACGTGATGTATATGTTTGTATGTACGTAGGTGTTAAGCCAGTAATAAAATAAGCTTGCGACTCCCAAACGTAAAATAAAATACTAACTCGCTTCCAACAAAAACAGTCCTTATCAGCATTTCGTCCAATGACATACGACTCTGGCACGATAGAAATTGATGTCTCATTCACAACGACTGTAACATTCCTCGGCGCGTAAACAGCCGTGTTTTATGGACGGAGACGCGCGTAAATCCGAGTGTAGTGACGCGCTATCTTACGCAATTACGCGTCTATGCCAGTCATGCCACATTTTATGTTGACGACATGATTGTGGAAAAAAATGAGCTTAAAAACATAATCTATGTAGATAATACCTTTAAAAGAGCAGTTCTCGTATGTTATATCATCAGAATCTCGAAAACGGCTTTAACGATTTTCATGAAATTTGCTTATCAGGGGGTTTCGGGGCCGATAAATTGACCTAGCTAGGTTTTATTATAGAAAACGTACCAAAATAAAAATACCAAGCTTCCAGTCCAGGTATTTATGATATACACTAACGAGCATAAAGAAAGGGTATGTAGGGTCCATACCAAAATGTATGAAAGTGACTCGTTATAGGTACATACATATTTATGTTATACCGTCACGTCTCTCTGCCATAAGAGTAGGCAGAGACTACTTTGTTCTACTTGCTACGATCTTGATATACCTACGGCTTCTTCCACATCAATAGGTGGAAAGCGGGGAATCAAAATAATCAGGTTAGCTGAAAGAGATCCCTTCTTAGGGATAAGTTCGCCTTTGTACTATTTTCTGTGTACTTCTGTATTTTTAAATTTTTATGTGCAATAAAGAGTTTACATACATACAAAATAGTGATGGGTTGTTAACCGCATCGCCTATAATATGATTCCTATATTTGCCCATTCCCTCGATGGGCTTTTATCATTTGCGTGGGATGAGAAGCAACTGGTACATTCTATATTTTTTCTTTGACCAACATGGTAGTACAGGTTTAACCTAAACTTTGTTAAAATACACAAACTCAACGAAACCCCGTTCAAGACGGCCTATATCCAATAAAAAGCACTCGCAGAGGAAATACATAATTCATAAAAAGGGTAACAAAAGAAATAAAAAAAACTAAAGCCTCGCTACACGGGCAAACATTCGGCTCACAGCTCATTAGGCGGGAAGATTCGTGTGTAAGCGCCCTAACAATAGGCCGAGTCATGCGGAAAAGTGAGAGGGTGAATTTTATCACGTGGACCGGTAGCGGGATGCGTTTTGTTTATCTTTCACAGTTTCTATCTCAACAGCCATAATGTCACGACATGACTAATCGACACCCCTTTTTAACTAACGCCCTTATTACCTTCACAAGTATTTTAAAATGTTCACAAGGAACAAACTAGTATATCTGACTGAAACATGTTTTTGTTTTTTCAAAATAAAAACCGAAACCGAAATTTCGTTTTTGACTATTGTTTCGGCCAAAACCGATACCGTATCTTTTACAAAATGTGATTAAAACACTGAATAAAATGTCAGTGGATGAGTGGATCGTTCTTTCCAGATATAATACGTAATATGCATAATGAAAGATCATTATCATCATCATCACCCTGAAGACGTCCATCATCTCCAGCCTATATACGTCCCACTGCTGGGCACAGGCCTCCTCTCAGAATGAGAGGGCTTGAGCTATAGTTCCCACGCGGGCTCAGTGCGGATTGGGAACTTCACACACACCATTGAATTGCTTCGCAGTTGTGTGCAGGTTTCCTCACGATGTTTTTCCTTCACCGAAAAGCTCATGGTAAATTTCAAATGAGATATCGCACATAAATTCCGAAAAACTCAGAGGTGCGAGCCCGGGATTCGAACCCACGACCCTCTGCTTGAGAGGCCACAGGTCAAACCACTAGGCTACCACGGCTTTTTTTTGAAGACGTCCACTGTTGAACAAAGGCCTCCTCCTTAGCACCCCATAATGAACGACAACTCGCCACCAGCACCCACCGGTTTCCCGCAACTTTCACGATGTCGTCGGACCACCTGGCGGGAGGCCTTCCAACACTGCGTCTTCTGGGCCCTATTTTATAAAGCTACAACTTACAAATTTACAAGCGGATGTCTCTTTCGTACCCTATGTGTTAGATAGAGACTTCCGCTTGTAGCTTTATAAAATAGGGCCCTGGTTCGATGATGATGAAAGATAGGTGGACAGAAAATTATCTCCTAGTAACAAAATTGTTAAAAATACCCCACGTAATTATGAACAGGATGAGCGGGGATAGTATCACGGGATACCCCGGATTCCGCCATTACCCCCGTTTCGGAACTTTTATCAATTCCCCTAATTAACTTGCGAGTGTTTTTAATTAAATTTGGCGTTGATTTTTTTAATTGGAGATTTTTAACGCAAACACTTTCGTGATTCGGGCTCTCGGGATTGGCAAATTGTTTGTTTTACCAGAGACGCGTGCAAACATTGGCTTTGATGGGAAGAAAAAATCTCTCAAATTTGGCTTAGTGCTAATTCTCTTCGAATTTAGCACACAAAAATTTGTGTCTTTTAACAGGAAACTACAGTGAGGTTTAATCATCACTATTACAGTTTAAAAAGATGCGCTTAGCCACTCGATCCTCCGCCATCCGTGAGACATGTCCACACCACCGAAGTTGACGCCGCATGAGATAAGACTCAATGCCACCCACATTAGCTCGTCGCAGCACTTCAGTGTTTCTCACACGATCGGACCATTGGATGTTAAGGATTTTTTTTTTTCGGTCAACTCCTTAGGTACAAAGATGTGCTGAAACGTCACATGAAAAAGTGTGACGTGGAGCCATCACAGTGGGAAAAACGTGCAGCACATCGTGGCGAGTGGAGGTCGCTCGTGAGGCGCAAAGTTGAGGGTTTTGAAACGCGGCGTCGGGTTGAGCTCGATGCCAAGCGTGACGAATTGAAAGCCCGACCATCTGCGGCAATTACATACAATTACCAAAACGGAGTCCTTACATGCCCGCTGTGCTCGCGTACCTTCTCCAAGAAGATTGGCTACGTGAGCCACACGAGGGCGCACGAGCGGAGGTGAAGTAGTCGCCGTAGCCGGATTCGGCCAGGAGGACTAGTACAGTTTAAAACAAAGTCGCTTTCCGCTGTCTGACCCTATGTAGGTATGCTTAGATCTTTAAAACTCCGCAATGGTTTTTGATGCGGTTTTTGTTATAGATAGAATGATTCAAGAGGAAGGTTTATAATATTAATGGTAAACAAACGGATAACTCACGTTTTATTACGTCGGAAAAGGTCCGACAGTTTCGAATCGATTCGCGATTCTTAGTCATGGTGCGACGGGGGCCAAGGCGCGACGGGCACTGCGCGCGCGCGCTCTGTCCGCCCGGCTCCTCGCCACCGACGCGTGCGGCGACAGCGAACAACTAGGTACCCTCATTTTGATCACAATTGTAATATCAATGGTAATATCAATAAAAAAATTTGACAATTTAAATTAAGTAATGTAATTAAGAGGGTGCATCCGTGCTGAGCTCGCAACGTCGCATTTTTGGTGATTTTTTGGGATTATTTCACAGAAATTGAATGAAAGCATCAAATATCCGTCTGTAGTGCACTTCGTTTTTAGTGTATTAATGTGTCTAATGCAATAATTGATCGTGATGGACTTTTATTTTCTTATTAAACGAGATATAGTATTTTATCCCTTTAATACGAAAATAAAAGTCCATCACCATTAATCATTGCATGGGACACATTAATACACTAAAAACAAAGTGCACTACAGACGGATATTTGATGCTTTCATTCAATTTCTGTGAAATAATCGCAAAAAATCAACAAAAACGCGACGTTGCGAGCACAGCACGGATGCACCCTCTTAACGTAGCGTTTCAGCATCAATGACATGTATTAATGTTAAGAATTTATGTATTTTAATTGATTGATTTGGTTTAATTTTAGATAAATATTAATTTACTCACCATTTTGTAGTAACTACTGTGTGTGCTTAGCAAAATATTGTACGCCGCAAGGCACGACATGAAGGACTATTTTTTTTTTCTCTGCAACATCTCTATGTTTACACTACTCATGTTGAACAATAAAATATCTTTATCTTTTATCTTTATCTTTATTGTCACTGTCAACATTAGGGTTGCTGCACACAACACTAACCACATCACTTTCAGTCTCATCCACGTTAACCTCACACACAGCACCCCCCAAAACCGTTTTCCAACCAGGAGGCACCGACCATTCGCCGTCTCGGTTAAAATTCGGGTGACGACCAATCTCAATAGCCTCACGTACTTTTTTTTGTGGGTTATCCGTTTGTTTACATTAATATGCCTGAGCCTCACGGTAGTTTTATATTATAAAGGTTTATAATGTATAATTCTACACAGAAAAAGTCGCAGGGAGAAGCTAGCTGTGGAATCAATGGATCGCTCGCAAGAAAATCGTTTCGGAAAAGAAATGATACTCTTCAAACTGCTGAACCGATTTTTACCAAATATGGCTAAGAACCACCGCAAGGAAACTAGCTTTGGAAAGAAAAAACCTTATCGTAAATAGGTCCATCTGTTTGAGAGCTATGTTGCCACACACCCACACACGCACCCACACGGGTCTCTATCGTTTGCCCGAATTTCATATGCCATAAATGTATTGTTTGCCATAATGATCATTTGCCATAACTCTTTTTTCTCTTTATTTGTTAATTATTCAGGATTGTTATGAAACAAACCTAAACTAACCTATAGAGTTCTACAGGATTGCCATTACAATGCTCCTGGAAAAATTACGGTTTCAGAGAAAACAAGGGTTATGGCAAATGATCATTATGGCAAACATTACATTATGGCATTTGAAATTCGGGCAAAAGAGGGGCTCCGCTACACACCCACACACACCCACACATACACCCACACACACACACACACACACACATCGACGTCTAACTTATAAAACCCCTTTTGCGTCGGGATTTAAAAACTAGACTATGATACAGCAGTAAAAGTCTTGGGCGTAATTTCGTAGATACACGGATACTATTGTAGAACACCAAAACTATCAGCTTGCATAAAAATCCTTACAATATGTTTGAATGCGCTTTAAATATGGCCGCTCCGCGACCGATGCATCTGCATTTCAAAGCCAGAGTGCTATTGCAGACACCGTTTCAACACAATAGTGGCTTGAACTGGGGTGCAGTTATAATGTTTAGAAAGACATTTATTTTGTTTGAAAAGACAATTTGATGTTCGAAGAGTGAGCTTCTAATGGGACGATATTTTCAGTGTTTTAAGATTAAATTTCCACAGAAAACGACAACCATAACTGTCGTGCTCTTGTGCTGACCGTACCTATAATATTACAAAGTAACAGAGACAGTTTAATAACGTCTTTATCCCTACGGGGTAAACAGGGCCTAAGGTAACAAGACCTAGACTACGTTTAAGCATTTTTGTCGGTGTATGGATAGAAAGGGGCTTTTCGGTAAAGGAAAACATCGTGAGGAAACCGGACCAATCCCAATAAGGCTTAGTTACCCTTCTGGGTTGGAAGGTCAGATGGCAGTCGCTTCTGTAAAAACTAGTGCCTACGCCAAATCTTGGGATTAGGTTGTCAAAGCGGACCCCAGGCTCTCTGAGACGTGGCAAATGCCGGGAAAAACGATGATGATGATGCTGGATAGAAAGGGGAATCAAAATAGTGACGGGTTGGTAGCCACATCGCCTATAACACGATTTCCAAGATTTTCGCCCAATCCCTCGGGGTTTCTACCATTATGCGCGGGACGAGAAGCAACTGGTACATTCTATGTTTTTTTTTTCTCCCAGACCAGAATGGAAGAACAGTTTGGAATTTATCAAAAAGGGACAGGTAGCACTCCAGGAGTGCCGGCAGAAGTGTAAACAGCAGCTTAGATTAGATTGTAATGTTGTAACACCATGACACTCAAGACGCGTACCGTACTGGCCGCTAACAAAAAAAAAAGTATGTATTAATCTATAATTGACAGACCTCTTACAATGTGCTTATGCCCTAGTACTTTTGCATCACGACTCAACAAAAACACAATTTTCAAAAATCGAACGCGATTCATACGTATTTCAAAATAAGCAAAAGTCAAAAGTCAAAAGTTTATTTTGCAAATAGGCCGCCGAGGGCTCTTTTACATGTCTTTTTTTGAATCTACCAGCGCATTCGGAAAGACCATCATTGCCAAGAAGAATGCGCCGCAAGAAACTTGGCAGAAAGTCATTTTTTCAAAATAAAATAGATTTACAATAGTACTTAAATTCTACTTAACTTACCTAATACAATTAATACATTTTATAAAAGGGATGTAAAAGGTCCCTAAGTTAAGTCCGTACCTTAAATTACATTGGTCTATAGTAGAGATGTATAAAGTCTCTACTGGTCAAAGCGAAACAAAATATGCGATAATGATAAGAAAGAGAAAGCAAAAGCAAAAAGTGAATAAAAATAATCTAAGTTCAGTGGAGGTGTAAAACGCCTCCACCGTCAAATAAGTTAATTGGAGATATCTCCAATGTCGATGAGAAAAAGAGCAAAAAAAAAAAAATATATATATAATAAAAAATATGAAATATGCATTTCATGTCAAGTAAGTAACTGATAAGCTTTTGGATTCCGAAGTCAAGCTTACGTCTGCCGCCCCCAATGTTGGCTCACACGCGCTCATGTCATGCTCTGAAAGCAGAGCGGTACCGAGGGCATGTATCACTTCCGTCCCCACAGGCTTGCTATGGGGACGTTTTAGGAACTTCGACGCTGCTACAGTAAATGAAAAAATAAAACAACAAAAGAAAACGGAAATCCATAAGCTTAACAATATACCTACCTAATACCTAACTTAGCACACATACACATACGACATAGCAATATTTATGTCCTTGTAAATAATTAATAATAATAAAAATAAAAATATTACTAAAGTAAAAAGAAAATAATAATACAAACTAATTAAAACAGGTAGGCAAAATATTTAAATTGATAAGATGCTAATATTGATAATGACTATACAATCTTTAATAATAAATAAGCTCTTAGAGGATCTACGTTTTTATTCTGGTACTTAAGTTCTCCCTCCGTCTTACGCCTGACGCGAGTTTAACATTTTTTACCCATCCCAAAAAGTGCTCAGCGCCGCTAAAGAAGTTTTCATTTAAAAAAAAACCGGCCAAGTGCGAGTCGGACTCGCGCACCGAAGGTTCCGTACCATTATATTTATATATTTTTTTTAATATTTTTTATTTAATATTTATTATCTAGAAATATCTATAAACTAGTGTAAGCAGAGCCCTGCTGCAAAGCAAAATGTACGCAGTGTGGGGTCACTTTATATTGGTCACTGATATATACAGACATACATACATATTAACGGTTTTCGCAATTATTCCTTAATCTGTGCTATAAGACCTACCTTCATACCAAATTTCAAGATTCTGCGTTCACGGGAAGTACGCTGTAGGTTTTGATTCCCTTGAGAGTCGAAAATTTGTGGTGCGGCATAAACGGCTGTATCTTTTGATTGCGTTGACTTAGAAGTTTGATTTTTTCACAGCTCTAAGGGGCAGTAGACTTGAGTATTTAATATGAATTTCAGCTTGATACCTCCACGCGTTCGTAAGAAAAAGGGTCTTGACAGACGGACGGATGGACGGACAACAAAGTGATCTTATAAGGGTTCAGTTTTTTCCTTTTGAGGTACGGAACCCTAAAAAGACCCAATCTCACCTGAAGCATAGTGCAGATGAGGTCAAACTTATCCTACATTGATTTTACCAGCACGTCTAGCACGACAGCGCACAAGAGTCACGTCGCGCGCGAGATAGATTGCCCGTCTTTTTCTTACTGTTCGTTCTAGAAAGAGGCGGGTAATATTATTATATCTTGCGCGCGACGCGACTCTTGTGCGCTGTCGTGCTAGCCGGGCAGTGCCGGTTATGTACGGGGAACAAGCTAGTTTTTCACCTGTACTCACTCGCAGGTGTGACCGAACTGACCAAAAAGCCTTCCCTTTGACGTCTACAGTTTTAGCAAAGGCTTTGTTGTGGAAATGGACGGGTTGAAGCCGTGAGCAAAATTCTGAATTTTCAGAGAGCCTATTCATTGAACGATTTAATAAACTAGCCAAGTGCGACTCGGACTCGCGCACCGAGGGCTCCGTATAAATTCGGTAAGTGATTATAAAATCCAGTGTTAGCAGAGCTGCTTCCTAAGCCAAATGTAGGCCTAGGTAATGTTAGGTCATTTTATAGTATTTATTATCCATTGATTAGGGAATGGCCGAAAATCTGAATCATGTTGTAGGCGATGCGGCTAACAGTAACCTATCACTATTTTGATTCCCTTTTCCACATATACGCTCACAATCATGATAAACGTGGCCTTTAAGTATTGTTACCTTAGGCTCTGTCTACCCCAAAAGGGATAGACTTGATTTATGTATGTATGTACATTGACAGACAGATATAAAACATAGATTTTTAGTAGGTTGTTATTACAACTGCAACAGATATAAAACATCTGTGAAAATTTCAGCTCTCTAGCTAATGGTTCCTGAGATACAGTTTAGTGACATCGACCAGACGGACAGATGGACTGGGAGTCTTAGTAACAAGATCCCGTTTTATATAAATTGCTCGTTTAAAGGTATACATACATACACATACATACATATCGTCACGCCTCTTTCCCACAGGGGTAGGCAGAGACTACTTCCAACATGAAACTACCGTGAGACTCAAACATAATTACAACACCACCCACCTCTCACCTCACCCCACCTCACCTCACCACAGCCTCAGGCTTACTCACCTGCTGCTGCTGCTGCTGGGTGGTGTAGGGTATAGCACGCGTCACGGAATGACGAGGACCCGGGTTCGATTCCCGGCCATAGCTTTACTTTTCGGATTTTTCTGTGTTCTAATTTTCAGTGTTGTTCAGAAATTATAATTACAACAAACCGGATAACTCACATATAAAAGCCGAAGGAATTCCCAATGCAATGAAGGAATGCGAATGAATGGATGGAATGTGGAATATTTCCTTCGGCTTTTATACGTTCGGGTTTTATATGTTAGAGACTACTTTAAAGGTATTAGATAACAAACCCAGAATTCTTTCCTCAGTATGCAAAAGTTCGTCAAACAGTCAATACGTGCATAATACCTACTCGAAACATCAAACAGAATGTGCTATTAGAAATTGCAAGCTGCTCTTTCTTAGTAACTCCGTTCTAGTTCAATTCGGAACTCGCTCCGCGCGTGACTTTGAAATGAAACACGGGAATATCTACAACTAGCTGTTGCCAGCGACTTCGTCTGCAAAGAATTCGTTTATCGCTATCCCGCGGGAACTACGCAATTTTCCGGGATAAAAAGTAGCCTATGTGCTATTCCAGACTTTTCTCTATCTATGTGCCGAATTTCATCCAGATCCGTTGGGCCGTTCTGGCGTGATTGAGTAACAAACAAATATCCATCCGTCCATCCATCCATCCATCCATCCATCCATACTTTCGCATTTATAATATTAGTTAGATACAGTGCCAGGCCAATCTGGGGCCTTACCATGACGTCTTAATGCAATTCAATTCAGATTCAGTTTAGGTTCACTCGCTGTCAGATCCAAAAAAATTACAGCTAAAACCTGATCTGAGTCGGAATTGAATCGCTTTAAGACGACATAGTAAGGCCCCTGTTGGCAACAAACACTGAAAAAGCAAGTCTGCCTTTGTGCACGTACGTATCTCAATTTTAGTAAATTAAGTTTGTTTTATTTCACTTTGTGCAATAAAGGATTTCCATACATCCATAAAAATATACTTGACTACCCTAGTACGACCTACTATGATGTCATAATTGGGATAGTCTATTTTTTACAATGCATGGTAAATCGAAAACCATTTCGAGATAAATGCTTTTTATATCGTTTTATGTATTTACTTTATTTTATTTTACAGTAACGAATTAATTACATGAATAATAAGCAATGACCTTTGCGGGTGGTAGGGCCTTGTGCAAGGTCCGTCCGGATCGCTACCACCATCTTACTCGCTAATCCTGCCGCAAAGCAGCAGTGCTTGCACTGCTGTGTTCCGGTGTGGAGAGTAAGACAGCCGGGGAAATTACGGGCACAAGAGGCATTTCACCTAAGTCCTCTAGGTTGGCAACGCATCTGCAATCCCTCCGGGGTGGCGGGTGTCTATGGGC
Source organism: Pandemis heparana (assembly GCA_963854515.1). Lineage (NCBI taxonomy): Eukaryota > Metazoa > Arthropoda > Insecta > Lepidoptera > Tortricidae > Pandemis > Pandemis heparana. Next base: position 604,294 of record OY978008.1, on the reverse strand, counting down.
AGTGGTGATCGCTTACCATCAGGTGACCCACTTGCTCGTTTTCCTTGCTATTCACATAAAAAAAAAAAAAAAACCTTCATTTGACATGCCCACGAATTACGTAAACGGTCCAAATGTACTTTATCCAAATATACATTATTGCTAAGTTTACAAATTCTTCACTATTAATATTAAAAAAAATTGTGAGTTTTATGATAGTCAAATATTGAAATTAGTTTCTTATAATTGACTTCTCTATCCAAAAAATATATAAAAAGGACAGGTATTTTTTTTTAGACAATCCCAATTCGATTCAATACCGATTCAATTTTACGTTTTACTTCTAGTATCTGACAGCGAGCGATCTAACTTTAAACGTATTAAGACGTCGTGGCTTACCCCTGTTTGTTTTTTTCAAGATAAAAACAGCATCCGCGTGTACGCTCGCATTACTCGTGTTTACTGGCGGCATGAATAAGGCATGAGCGAAGATCTGCCTTTAGCGTACGTTGCAGTTTGATAAATATCGGGGAGTTCTGTGGCATTCGTAAATTTAATGCACTCTATGACTGAACTAGACGGGATTTGTTTATTTTTTAATACTACAAAGAAGGAACACAAACATGGTCTATTTAAAAATTTATTAGGCCTTAAGGCCAAGTAAGGCCCCAGGCCTCTATTTCAATAATGTGACAATTGTTGGCGACAAATACAGTTGTAATAAGAGTTTTAAAAAAACAAAAGGAAGAACAAGAAAAAGGAGGGGAAGAGGAGGGAAGTAAAATTCTGTTCACATTACAAACTCGACGAGAGGCTACGCTGGTTGGCTTCATATTGAATGCGCAGTGCATTTCGAATTGTCATTGTCGCCTGTCGCCGACAATTGTCGAGTTGGTGAAATAGGCGGCTGGTAATTTTGATACAAATGTCCAAATATGCGATGGTTTGGATTAGACCAAGATCGTCATCGCCGTCGTCTCAAGCTGGTTTTGAGGTGGTCGTTTTGGATCGCAGCAAGTTTTGCTGGTGGTAGGGCCTTGTTCAAGGTCCGTCTGGATCGCTACCACCATCTTACTCGCTAATCCTGCCGCTAAGCAGTGCTTGCACTGCTGTGTTCCGGTGTGGAGAGTAAGACAGCCGGAGAAATTACGGGCACAAGAGGCATTTCATCTAAGTCCTCTAGGTTGGCGACGCATCTGCAATCCCTCTGGGGTTGCGGGTGTCTATGGGCAGTGGTGATCGCTTACCATCATGTGACCCACTTGCTCGTTTTCCTTCCTATTCACATAAAAAAAAAAGTGGATTAAAGTAGTCTCTGCCTACCCTATGGGAAAAATGAGTGACTGTATGTGTGTATGTGTATGGATTAGACGGTGTATATTATCGTGATACTGGTGTATTAATGGTTTACCATTATTTGCTAAGCAACATTTTCTCAAATGCATTGTTTGATAAAAACTTAACTTAAATAAAACAAGAGAAAATCAAGTGAGGCGGCGCTCAAGTTTATATAATGTTGTTACTCTGGTGCATCGGGCAGTTATTGTGCAAAAATAACCGAGGTTTATATACAACTAACAATATAAATGAACCTTGTTTCCCGAACAAAGTAATTAGAGGCTTTGCTGAATATGCCGCGCGAAGCCAATTTTATAACCAACTTAAAACGTGGTTCTCAATTCTTACTGCTATGTTTTTTATGTTCGCCGTCAATATTTCAAGCGTTTGCGAATCTATTTCGATAAGAACAATTAATTTCCTAAGAAGCCGACTCACAAAAAAATAAGGATTAATCCCATTGAATCAAAATTGGCTCCAAAAATAAAGGAACTTAAAACGACGCAGTTTTTTTAATATCACTACATAGTATAAAACAAAGTCGCTTTCTCTGTCCCTATGTCTCTATGTATGCTTAAATCTTTAAAACTGCGCAACGGATTTTGATGCGGTTTTTTTTTTAATAGATAGAGTGAATCAAGAGGAAGGTTTATATTATTATATATAATACATGCATAATATACCGTGTGAAGCCGGGGCGGGTCGCTAGTTTATTTATAAGCTGGTATCATTTGAAAATTAACATGCAGCCACAAAGCGACTATTGGCATAAAATTTTAGTGGACTATCTATACTAATAATAAAAAGAGGTAAAGTTCGTGAGTTTGTGGCGGTAGTAGGGAGTAACCTCTGGATCTACTGAACCCGATTTAGAAAATTATTTTACCTATAAAAAGCCACATTAATTATAGATGACATAGGATTATTTTTCCCGCGGGATAGCGACAGGTAAGCAGTCTCCGAAGGCAACAGCTAATTCCTTATAAAATTGTACATTTTAAAATTATGCATTATTGCTATTGCTGTTACGAAAATTAAAGCTATATTTTATGCTTTTATACTCACTCGAGTTTATAAACATGCGAATTCATTGTTATACGAAGTAAGCACTATGCGATTATTATTAGGCAACTTCATCGTTAAGTCAAGTTTAGTCTTTTTTCTGTTGCAATACCAATTAATGGAGATCCCGCCATAACATGATGAACTATACTCAGGCGTAACGACTTGCGAGAGGTTGCTCGTCTTCGCAGCTTAGCTTAATCCAAAGGCGGGTTCATTGACCGCAGATATACCGGGGTATAGTAACACCACTTGGCTGAGAAACAGCTATACAGGGTGGAGAAAATAACGTCATCTTTGGCTAATTTTCGACAACAGTTGAAATTTGTATGAAGACGAAGGAATAGTTAAGTAGTATGTGACTTTTCCTTTGTTTTCATACAATTTTCAACTTTCCATTTTTGTTACTCTCATACAAATGAAGAAGTAATGGAAAAGGAATGAAAAATAGGACACTTTAATTCTGAGCAGGGCCCTTACCGTCTTAGTCTTAATGCGAGTCAATTCCGATTCAGTTTAGGTTCGCTCGCTGTCAGATCCATACTAAAAAAAATGACAGCTAAAACCTAAACTGACTCTGAAGTGAATCGCTTTAAGACGTCATTGTCAGCCCCCTGAACTGCCATCGAAGTTGTACAATTCGAGAAAAAGGGTGATTGTTTTTTTTTCAGTTATGCCCTCATACCTTCTCTTATATCCATTGTTGTTCACGTAAGATCTTCGCTACCTTGTATTAACGTGAGTTGTGGCTTGGCTGCCAAGAGGCGTGACAAACCATCGCTTGGCAGCTTGCCACGTGCCGTTAACTGTCTTTAATTAAAGCCACTCTATTCATACGACGGAGAGCTTGCACCCTTTTAATATGACTGGATTTATGACTTACTAGCATTTATGTACGGTCGACCAAAGAAGTGGTCTACCACTTTTCGTCCAACTTCCTATCAAACAAAATAGTCGCCAAAGTCGAACTTTCAAGCTGACAGCCACGTCTCATCGACATTACAATATTGTGACTTGCAAAGGATTTTTAATCTTAGGGTGGTAGACCACATATTTGGCTGATGGTACTTAGTAAACAATATAAAAAAGCGACAGGTAGCACTCCGGGAGTGCCGGCAGAAGTGAAAACAGCAGCTTAGATTAAGCTCAAGACGCGTACCGTACTGGCCGCGTACAAAAAAGACGTACATAAGACGTATGTACTGTCTACATTGACAGACCTCTAACAATCTGCTGATGCCCTAGTACTTTTTCATCTCTCATACTCTGAAAGTAGGTCATTGACTATCTGGATATAGGGTTGAAAGTGACTCATCGCGACCCTTGGGTTGAAAGTATTTTTTTTTCTAGCTAATCCAAATGAGGTACATAGCAATGGAAATACGTATACAGCCATGTAATCTATGTTTAAAAATAATCTATACTACTAATAGTTCCTTTTTAATTGTAAAAGGCAAAATAATCTTTAAATAACATTCCCACTATATGTATAAGCGTATACAACGAGCATTAGTAGAAATTATTACGTTCGGTAATTTTTTTAGCTTGAAATATTTAAGTCGACAATTAATTGATAGCGACCTCCGTGTCTGCAAGTTTAAAAAAAAACTAGCCGGCCGCCTTTGGTGCGCAGAAGAAATTCGCAATGCGCGCAAATCGCACAATAGAAAAAAGAGCGGGAAGAGAATGACAAACGTAACAAATATTAAACGCAACCGTGCGACGTTAGTGAAATTTTAATTTCCTCATATTCGAAATGAAAAGTAAAGTGTTCAACTCGGATGAAATTACCCATTTCACCCTCTAACTATTGGCGCCCTCACTTCGTTCGGGCGCCAGAAATATCTCAGGTGAAATGGGTATATTTCAACCCTTGTTTATCAATCTATTATTGCTCCACGCACGTCTTTCAATAAAAAAAAAAAAATTCAAAAATCGAACGCGATTCATTCGGATTTCAAAATAAGCTCTTAAAGGATCTGATATCCCTCCTAGAAATGCACTCCTTCTAGAATCACTTTTAGTATGGATCTGATATTCTAGGAGGGATATCAAATCCATGCTAAAAGTGTCAAAAATTACAGGTAAAGAATCGGAATTGATTCACATTAAGTCACAGGTAAGGCCCCTGTGCGTTGATCCGTCAGTCAGTCACGGTTGCCTTTTATAAATGAAATCTGTATCATTTATTTATTTATTTATAAGCCTGTTTATTCAAAAAATTCGCTACAATTTCAGTAAGTACATGTTGTTGTTATTGTCGTTTATTAATTAAATTGTCGCGTAATTCGGCGTGCCTCATGGCATAGGCCTCCTCCGTATATTGGAGGGTTTGGGCTATAGTTCCCACGCGCGCCCAGTGCGGATTGAGAACTTAACACACACCATTGAATTTCTTCGCAGATGTGTGCAGGTTTCCTCACGATGTTTTCCTTCAGCGAAAAGCTCATGGCAAATTACAAATGTAATTTTCGCACATAAATTCCGAAAACTCAGAGGTGCGAGCCCGGGATTTGAACCCAATCCCTGTATCATTAATGAAACTTGAAATGGTCATTAAAAAAACAAAGAAAAAACAAAATACACAGTCATTTACTCACAATTATTTCATACACAAGAAAATAAATTATTAACTACACATTGTTATTCTCAACTCACTTTTAATCCACTGAGTATCCTGGGGCCTTACCATAGTTTTAGCTGTCATTTTTAGCATGGATCTGACAGCGAGCGAACTTAAACGGGATTGAATCGCATTAAGTCATGGTAACCCCCCAGAACAGTGAAAATGAAGTAAAACGACTCCAAAAATAAAAAATAAAATTAAAAACAAAAACCCGACTGCAAAAATATTGAGCTCAAGAAAAGGGTTTCTTTCTACTTTTCTATTATGTTTTTGCAGGCGGATTTTTGTTTGTATGTAATTTTAGCTAGCATCTTACTTATCATCCGTAGTATGTTGGAACGCAGGATTTAAATAAGTCGTGCAGGGAGCTTTGTACACCGCGTTGATCTGTTCAGATTCCATTTCCTAGAAAAAATAACAAAAAAAAAACTAAAATAATGGTCAAAAATAAATTATTGTTGACATACGAAATAAATGCGTGATTCTATTATTCTTTCAAAGTGGCAAGTCACCCGCGCGGGTCTGTACCCCTGTGGGCGCGCGGTAGTGCGACAAAAGGGATTGAGAGAGGTAGCCAAATAACTGGTTATCTTTGAAGATTTTATTTCTTCAGAGATAACTGTTCTTACCAGTTATTTACAAGGAAAATCTATTCCTTGGAGATTACTAGCTATAGAGATATCTGGGGAATAGATTTTCCTGGCAGATAACCTGTGTTTTAACAGTTATCTACGAGGAACAAGGGGCCTCAGAGTATGCGTAAATATAGTCGCTTGTTAGCATGGTAACAAGGCGAAGTATAAACCGGTATAACTGATGATGTTGAGACACGGACCTGTGCAGACTTCAGGAACTGCTGGTACTCCCGCCGGTCCTGGATCGTGGTCAGCACCTTCCAAGCCAACAGCGTCAATAGGCCAATTAGGATAAGCACCACAGCAGATATCACACCGATCACTGAAATAAATAAAAAATAATGTCACACGCTCAGTTCAACCGCGGTGGGAATGGACTGAACATTTAAAAGTAACATGCCGGTTACGGGTAGTCGTGGTCTGATATTGTTTCATCATTGCCTAGCTAGCCTTGGCAGAATTTCCAAACCTGCATTGCACAGGTGCCGCGAAGAGGGACTGCCATCCCGGGGTGGTCGTGGGGCGTCGCGATGACACCGAGTGCTCCCGTAACGCCTCACATACGACCGAATAGGGAGTCCGTGTGGTTTTTAGTGGGTATGCCTGCCGTTGCGGGAGAGCCCCACATACCTCCTGTAACCCCGTACAAAAAAGCCACTCCATAAAAAAGGGAGGCACCGCATACAAATTGAGGTAGGAGGTATCTTCCCGTAGGCTACTGTGGACTCCCCACTGCACGCTAATCCATTGCTTATTCTATGGCATATACCCACAGATTATCAGCCACCTGGTGGCTGAAAAAGTAAAACATTTTCACTTACTCATCTGACTCTTTTGGCAGTTCTTCTCATCCAGCACAAAAAGGACAATCTCGCTCGAATGTTTCTCGCTATAAACGTACGAGAAGTTTGCATAGCACCCAAACCCTATTCCGATATTTATACAGGCGCTCCAATTACTCCTGAGCTCATCGGGAATATCTGTCTTCAAAACGGTCATGTTTCCCCCGCAGACGTCGTCACATTGGTCGCTATCGTGGTGGCATGTGATGCAGGGGATGAGCTGCCGGCACTGCTTCTGGTGGCATTGGGAGTCTGAGCATGGGGTCTGGGTGCAGATGCTGTCAATGTTGGAACGGACGTCCCATTTGGATGGCTCGTAGCATGAGCAAGAGCCGCAGCGGCACCAACCTCGGTTGCTGCATTCCTAAAACAGATAAAACAATTGAAGTACTATAAAATCTAATATTTTGTGCTTTTCGGTGAAGGAAGACATCGTGAAGAAACCTGCTCACATCTGCAAAGCAATTCGATGGTGTGTGCGTGTGGCCCGCGTGGGAACTATAGCCTAAGCTCTCATTCTGAGATTAAACCTGTACCCAGCAGTGTACGTATATAGGCAAGAAATGATGATGATCATTATACATTTACATTTAACAATTACTTTATAGGTATAAACAGTGATAAACCAGTTACTAACAAACCTTTAAAGGTTTCAAATGGCCCGACGACTCTGCAAAATTCTATCTTTTTAACACCCACTACTCCCAACGAAATCTACAAAACAATACTCTCGCTCAAAAATACACATGCTACCGGTTACGATAAGTTATCTACTAAAATACTGAAAATGGTTGCATTTCCAATTTCGATACACCTGTCAAACTTAATAAATATGTCATTTGAACTAGGGACATTCCCTGCTAGATTAAAAAAATCAATCATTAAGCCAATATTTAAAAAAGGGGAAAGAAACAACCTTAAAAACTATAGGCCAATTACACTAATACCTATTCTGTCAAAAGTTTACGAAAAAGTGTTTTACAAGAGACTAGATATATTCCTAACTAAAAATAATGTTCTCAAATCAGAACAAAACGGTTTTAGGAAAAATAAATCCACAACGTTAGCTTGTTTTAAACTAAACAATCTAATTACAGAATGCATTGACAAAGGCATTCCTATAGGTGTATTGTTCCTCGACATGTCAAAAGCATTTGACACAGTATGCCACAAACGCCTTCTAGACAAAATAGACAAATACGGAATACGCGGGCCAGCCTATTCCTGGATTAAGAGCTACCTAAATAATAGAGAACAATGTACACAAATAGAGAGGATCGTTAATAATCGACTTTCTAAATACAACTCTAAGTACAAGATAAATAAATACGGCGTTCCACAGGGGAGTATCTTAGGCCCACTTTTATTCCTTCTGTACATAAATGATTTGCCTAATTCAACTAAACACGACTGCATTTTATTTGCTGACGACACCACATTAATAATTAAAGGCACAGACATTGATAACTTTGAAAATGAGGTAAATACAGCTTTGAAAGATGTTATTGATTGGCTTAACTTCAATAACCTCCAAATAAACCTGGATAAAACGAAATTTATGCAGTTCAAGACATATAAATCCAAAATTCAGAATGTTAAAGTTACAGTTGAACAGAGACATGACCCAATTGTAGATATAATTGAAGAAGTAGATAGCACCGTCTTTCTCGGTATGACTTTGGATACTCATTGTAGCTGGAAAGAGCACGTGGACACAGTTTGCAAAAAAATTAATAAATTTGTTTTTGCACTCTGGCGCCTCAGACAGACAATATCGTTCAAAACGGCCTTACTGATTTACCACGGCTACGTTATGTCTATCCTGAGGTACGGTATAATCATGTGGGGCAATTCTGTTAACGCCGACCGTGCTTTTGTTGTTCAAAAGAAATGCATCAGGGCTCTTTGTGGAATAGGTAGAAGAGAGTCTTGCAAGCCTTTATTTGTTAAGCATAATTTGCTGTCGTTACCCTGCCTGTATATCTACGAAATTGCTGTTTTTGTGAAACTTCATCCAGAACTATTTACTCTCGCAGACAAAGAAACAACTAGGCCACAAAGGCGCTATAGGCTTGAATTACCTACTAATAGTAAGCTGACACTAAGAAAAAAAAGCGCACACAACATGTGTATACAAGTGTTTAATAAAATACCAGCTACACTAAAGTCACTATCTAATTATGAATTTAAAATAAAATTGTACAAATTATTAAGTGACAATTGCTTTTACAGCATAAACGAATTTTTAATGCATAAATTCTAAGGTTTGACATGGGAACTTAATTTACAAATGGACATAATTTTAAGAAATTGTATTGATTATTTTAATTTTATTTCTATTGATTATTTTGTATTTTATTGATCATTTTATTATATATGTCAGCGATTGAGCTGACTAGGTACTTAAACTATACGGACGAGGGTGATTATTTTACTCTGGCGGAACGTCGAAGCATCTTTTGCGTGGACAGTAGCTCGTAAGAGGAATGAATGTCACTGTCAGTGTCATTGTCAAAGTCATTGGACTGTCATTGGAAGAGGCGCGCAAAATGGTTGTTGTCCGACGGATCGCCGACGTCCGCAATTGTTTTGTTTTATTTCTTGTTAATTTGTTAAAAGTACGAATAATAATTAAATATTAAGCACTGCATCTGGGAGTTTAATTATGTCCGGTGAGGAAGATACCAGAAAGTCGTCATCAGAAGTTGGGAAAAAGATACACGTCCCGCATGAAAAAAATAGGTACAGAACAGAACAGTAACGACATGTTTTGGTGAAGTATCGTAACCAGATTTTATGGATGGAGAAAATAAAACAATTGAAAGTAAATCATGTGACCGAAGTGAACCGGGCGAGCCTGCTGCTATTATGAAAAGACTAAAATTTTACTGCAAGGGAACCATCCTGTGACTGCTGTGCCCCTGTGCCTGTACTTGGCTTCTTGTGTGGAAAGCTAGGACATTGAAGTACCGACTACTGATCCCAGGATTCTAAAAGGTCATGTGTTTGTTCAAAGATCCTGTTTTAAAACCATACAGCAATCATACGCAATGAGTTTTGCATTTTTTCAGGTCTTGTCTTGCCTGATGGGCCATTTCGCCAATGAATGTCCTTGAGCGCTTATCTGCGGTCCGAACTAGTGCGTTGCTGACGTCGTATGGATCCGTGCTGCATTGGATGGATGCATTTCGCCTGTGAGTCGTTTTCATTTTGTTTTAATTTGGGCGTGCAATTGTTCTCATTTAAATTGCATTAGCAAGATTACAAAATTTGCTAAGGATGGCTACGTAAACATGCCGATATGATGGTTGTAATGACGGTGATCATTATGATGTTGTTATAATTGTGGTTATGGTGATGACAACCAAGATTTAAAAAAAAAGAACTATTTATTAAGGTTACACAAAATTAGACAAAATTTGAGTTACTAATAAAGTAAAATGAATAAACAGACATTTTGATTCTAGCAATGACCGATAGGTGATGATAGGTGATAGAAACAGTGAAGAGTGTGCAGTCACTTCGAAGCTGCGGTGTATGTAAAATATCATACGCGTACATGCCACTCGATACGATACTCTCAGGCAGCTTATGTATGTAGTTTATCCTGTGACATGTCGCAATGTGATGTTAGTAATGTAATTTGTTATATGGTCTTTGATTCACTGTGCTAAATAGGTACTTAATTTATTTTGTCAATGTTAGTTGGAACAAAGTAGTCTCTGCCTACCCCTGTGGGAAAGGGGCGTGACGGTATGTATGTAATGTTATTTGACTTGGCCCTACATAATTGGTGTTATAAGAAAGAAAAAAAAAGAAGACATTTATTATATTTTGAAGAAATGCAAATGCAAGACTATACACAACACACTATTTCACAGAAATTAAAAGAAAGAAATAGAGTGTGTTGCCTCCTTTAAGTTAAGCTTAAAAATGTACACTGTCATTATCTGTAAGATCCTATAATTGGCTTTGTGTTGCTATTTTCATTTCCTATATTGTGTACGTAGCTTTTGGTTCTCCTTAAGGAAATAAATAAATAAAGAAAGAAAGAAAAAAACCGGCTAAGTGCGAGTCGGACTCGCGTACCGAGGGTTCCGTGCAGGTTCGGCGAGTGAGTGTGGAATCCTGTGTTAGGGAAGCCCTGCCTCCTGAGCAAGGTGTAGGCGGCACAGTACAAAGAGAAAACGGCAATGTAATGATTACTTTGCTGTGGAAACTGATGTAGCCGGGCTCTCACATCGGTTTACTCCTATCTTGAAATCTTGACAATTATTGGTTGTAGCTTTTCTATTATAAACATGTAATGAGTTCTGAATCATATCATAATTTGAACTTTCCATCTGCAGACTATGCCTTAAAGTCCATACGTACAGGTATGTAAACGCCATCTAGCGTGAAGTAGCCGAAAGATAACAGTCTGAAAATATCAGTTGTCCAAATAAATGGTTTGCCATTACACACCAGATGTCGGTGAAATGGCTGCGTTGCGGAGTGGACACTGTTGATTGGGATTTAGGTTTACGTGATTGAAAATTTACTGAAGACATTGACGAATTTTATGGTAGGTACCGCTCTGTTATGAGGTCGCAGCAGGACTGAGGCGCAACTGGCGTTTATAAACATGCGATTTTGGCGTAAAGTTGGCTCGCGTGTCTCGTTCACACGCCACTTCAACTTTTCTCTTTCTTCTATGGTAGGCGGTGTGAGCTCATTTAGTGTCGGTTGCTTACATAGACAGACAGACGTAAAAATATTTGTTTTTTTAGTATTTGTTGTTATAGCGGTAGCAGAGGTGCATCATCTGTGGAATTTCAACTGTGTGGCTATCACGGTTCATGAGATGCAGCCTGGTGACGGACAGACGGACGGATAGTGAAGTCTTAGTGGTGGGGTCCCGTTTTTACCCTTTGGGTACGCAGTGTAATGAGTGTGACTTCACAATAGGTGGTAGTAGTAGTCGGCCTGGTATCGCCTATCTCTAAAATGCAATACCTTTGCAATTTAATAAGCTGTGTAATGTGACCTGCTATGAAAAGCATGCATCACGGAGTGATGGGGGTCCGGGTTCGATTCCCGGCCATAGCTTTCATTTATTCTAGTTTTCAGTATTGTTTAGAAATAATATAAAGCTATGTAATGTTTTAATAATATTTTAGGCTTATGGTTTATACTGTCTGAGTCTGAAGCCTACGGTATGATGACTGTTCTTTTTGTTTTAATATGGTTAGAGATTATTTTATGGCAAAAGGAAATTATTGACAAAGAAAAAAAAAATAACCGGTTGTCTATAAAGTCGGTTTACGGACGATAGTTCTACGTGAACGTGATAACGATAAATTGACGCTTTTGGCGGTGGGCTAAGTTACGCCATCTATCGGCACTTGGTTAAAACGCTTAGTATCTATCAAATCAATCTATCGACTCTAACAAAGTGAGGTACGCAAAGTGGTTGCGACAGCAAGGAACAGATGTCGCTGTTCGCTTTTTCGTGAGTGCGGCCGGTGTTCCTCAATTCATGAGACGTTATCACATCAAAAAAAAAAAAAAAAAAAAAGAAAACCAAAGAATGTAACATGTCTCTTACTAATTTGTGAGCACTCGTTAGTGCTGGTATTACCGCACAGAAATCTGAGTATGTGTTTCAGGTGTCCACTTGCGGTATATGCTCTGACATGACTCTTTTTCTTACATGTGTTGGTGAACTATGCTCATGGCGGTGCTACTGGCTCCAAGTCTGCTGCAGTATCAGATAGCTCTACCCAGCTGCTACGGCTCGTGGTGGCGAGCGCAGAGCGGAACGAAAACTTGAACAAGATGCAGTCGAGGACGACGCATGGTCAGGAGAGGCCGTGTGGGGAAACAGACTTTCTTGAAGTTTAGATCTTCGTGGATGTCATAAAGATTTGGCTGATTTTGTGACGTCTATTACAAGCATACGTTGCTTCAGTTTATTTTAATGAATTATTGTTATCTAGTTCTATTACCTGTCTTGCTATTGTAGTATTTAGTACACGAAAGATCAATGTAGAGTTGAATAATGTATTTCGTTTTAAAACCTAGGCTAGGCTAGTTGGTAGTCCATCGATATTGGATTAGAATTTTGATAAATGAGGAAAATGCCTAAATGTGATCCCGTTGCGTCGAGTGACGATAATGATGGCACTGGTGAGGGCCCATTGACTGAACTGTAAATAAATAGACTGGTGTAGTGTAGAGGCTTGATGCATCACATGAATCGGTTTTAGTCGTAATCGTAACTGGTAACTTGGTGAGTTGTGCAGGGGGCGATGGAGGGCCATTATGTGATGGCAATTTGCCTGCTCACGTTTGGCAATCCACATGAATTGGCTGGATCAAAGTAGCAAGCTGCAGAGACGTATGTGTTCAGTTTATTTGCTATTGTCAAACCAAGAATAAGATATAGTCCGTAAACTGGAGGTATGTTAGCTTACATTAGCTTAGTTTTAACAAAATTAAACGTAAGTACGTATGTTATACGTGAGTTATCCGTTTGTGTAATTATGTTTTGGGTCTCACAGTGGTTTCATGTTGAAAGTAGTTTTAACAAAGTTGACACCTGCCACTGTTGTCCGGTCTATGCCGCTGTGGCTGGTGGAAGGGACGCCAGTGGTTGGTCTCAGACTCGAACAGATGGTGTTGTCCGAACCGTGTCAGGTGGACAGGTTGAAAGGACGCATCGATCTAGATGGCAGACGGTGTTGTCCGAGCCGTGTCAGGTGGACAGGTTGAAAGGACGCATCGGTCTAGATGGCAGATGGTGTTGTCCGGTCCATTGTTGATGGTCGGAAGGACGCATCGATCTGGTTTGTGAATGTGTGACGTGGTCACATGGATGATGTTGTCCGGTCCATTGCTGATGGTCGGAGGGACGCATCGGTCTGGATTGTGAAGATGTGACGTGGTCACATGGATGATGTTGTCCGGTCCATTGCTGATGGTCGGAGGGACGCATCGGTCTGGTTTGTGAAGATGTGACGTGGTCACATGGATGATGTTGTCCGGTCCATTGCTGATGGTCGGAGGAACGCATCGGTCTGGTTTGTGAAGATGTGACGTGGTCACATGGATGATGTTGTCCGGTCCATTGCTGATGTTCGGAGGGACGCATCGGTCTGGTTTGTCAACGTGTGACGTGGTCACAGGGATGGTGTTGTCCGGGCCATTGCTGGTGGTCGGAGGGACGCTTCAATCTGGTACAATGTGGGTAGTATTTTTGATCGAAAGGACGATGGTGGCTAAACGGAGAGCTTTGGTTGATTGGCACATTTGGTCGGTCCAAAAACATTGCGCGGCCTGGGTTGGCCTGAGATTGCTTTGGTGATAATGGAGTTTGTTGTCAGGCTGGACGAGCCGTGATGTGATGATTGTAAATTGTAATTCATGCATGTGTTGCACGAATGCTATGTATATTGTTTCGGAGACTAGTCGTAGAAGAGCGCCCGAGGACGGGCGCTAGTCAGTCTGGCCGTGTCGGCGATTGAGCTGACTAGGTACTTAAACTATACGGACGAGGGTGATTATTTTACTCTGGCGGAACGTCGAAGCATCTTTTGCGTGGACAGTAGCTCGTAAGAGGAATGAATGTCACTGTCAGTGTCATTGTCAAAGTCATTGGACTGTCATTGGAAGAGGCGCGCAAAATGGTTGTTGTCCGACGGATCGCCGACGTCCGCAATTGTTTTGTTTTATTTCTTGTTAATTTGTTAAAAGTACGAATAATAATTAAATATTAAGCACTGCATCTGGGAGTTTAATTATGTCCGGTGAGGAAGATACCAGAAAGTCGTCATATAATTTCATGTAACTAATTCTAACTGTAACTAATTGTAATCTATATACCAATGTAAGTGAAACGTAACAAGTGTAACTGTATTTTAATATTCAATAATGATAACTATTAACTTTTAGACCAGTGAGTTATTTAATCACTGAAATTACTTTTCACATGCCTGCCTTGGCTAAACATATTATGGGAAATACCATTGTTGCAATATGTATAAGACCTACTCTACCATATGTTTTTGTGAATAAACGTTTTCATTCATTCATTCATTCATTCATTCATTCATACAAGCCGGGATACGTTCACTGTCACAAAAATCTTCCTCAAGGATCTCCGCAACGGTCGGTTCTGTGCTACCCGCAGCCTATGGCTTCCTGTGATTTTTATCAGATCGTCCTGACTCTGTCTTTTCGTATCAGTCGTGTCTGAAGTACGATTTGCATTATACGGCTAAAATTAAGGCAAGTAGCAAGTTACTCAATATTCCAGGCTATTATAGGGTCATGATGTTGTGGTAGAATGACAGAGTCTTACCATCCCATTCTCGATGCAGTCTTTCTTGCTCTCCGAGCATTCGCATGCTTTGCCGGACCAGCCAGCGTCGCAGGCGCATTTGCCGTTGCTGCAATCCCCTTTGCCCGAGCAGAGCAGATTTTGCTGGCCTCTTGGGCAGTTGTTTACATTAATTTGACAGTACCTCCCGCGATAACTGGAAAGGAAAAAAGCCGTCTTCAGCATCAAAAAATAATTTCAGAATATTATTGTCTTTTAAGTTGCTACACTCTTGATTGAGTGGTCATGCCATGAGTAGATTGCCATGTCCCATGCCGTTTAAGGCATCCAAGGTAAGAGACTGATCCGTCCTATTCTTAAACTGGACACGGTCGTCATTATCATCACCATCAGCGACGAAGACTACTGTTAAATAAAATAAAGGCTTCCCCATTAGAACGCTACGTCCACCATGTGGAAGCCTGCCAAAGCTTTCTCTTCCGATCTGTGGTCGCCACTCGAGATTTTTTCTCTCGTAACAAACCGTTGTCTGGTTGTATACAAAATATATGTGGATGACAATTAAATAATTCTTGATTTACACTGTTTAGGTTAAACGTTTTAGTGGGAGTGGGCGGGGCACATTGCTCGCAGAACCGATGGCCGATGGGGTCAGAAGGTTCTCGAATGGCGTCTGCAGACCGGGAGACGAGCTGTTAATAGCCCTCCAACAAGATGCAGCGACGATCTGATCAGGATCGCGGGATCGCGGTGGATGCGGAAGGCACAGGACCGGTCCGAGTGGAGAGCCTTGGGGGATGCCTATGTCCAGCAGTGGACGTCTTTCGGCTGACATGATGATGATGATGAGGTTAAACGTTTACTATTGTCATAAATACTGTGGTTTTATTCAGGAATTTATCACAGTCGTACCCGTAGTGGCAGTGTCCTTCGCAGGTCCCGCAAATACAGCTGCCCTGTCCACTGCATTCAACGTCCGTCCCATTGAGCTTGCAGTCCGAGTGGGAGTCCAGGCAACCGCAGGATGGACCAAACCTGACAACAGAGAGATTGTTGCATACATACATCCATAAATCACGTCGATCTTAAAGGGTAGACTGGAAAGTGGAATCATGTAGTTACGCGCTAGTTAAGGGTTGGAAGATCAGATGGCAGTCGCTTCTGTAAAAACTAGTGCCTACGCCAAATCTTGGGATTAGGTTGTCAAAGCCGACCCCAGGCTCACTGAGCCGTGGCGAATGCCGGGAATAACGCTAGGAAGATGATGATGCTATATACCCATTTGCTCGTTTGCGATCCCTGTTGTCTAAAAATAAATAGGTATCAATAAGAGTTTTTAATGATTCACGGTTAATTTCATTCGAAATATTGTAAACGGGATGTGAACCGCGATTACCTTTATCCCCTACCCGTCTACCCGTGATCATGATACATGCAACTGTATCGAAATATCGGGAGCTCAATAAAGGTAATCGCGGTTCACATCCCGTTTATAATATTTCGAATGAAATAGGTATCAGTCAAATAATTACTTGTCTTCATAGCATTCGCAAATTCCGCAATTCCGGTCACCGGCGTAGCTGCATTTCGTAGAATTCTTCTCCATTTCACTGTCACATTCGCAGCTTGTTATCACATTGACATTCAGCGACACGTCTTCTTTTAAACCAACAGGGTTAATGCCCAATGTGAATTGATCTACTCCAAAATACTGTAGTAACGTTATGGTGGCAGTAAAGTGTTTTTCTTCTCCCTTCCTCACAGTACAGGCAGTAGCATCATTGTACTTTTCTCCACAGTTAGGTTCGAAGGCTATGCTAATGTACTTCTCATTTTGAGATGTTAAGTTCACGCGTAGTACTATTTTTTGGGTTAGACTCTAAAAAATGCAAATTATGTAAATAAAAAACTTAAAACCCCCACAAAAAGACATAGTTTCAGAAACATTCAATTTAATGTCAAAAATGTCTTACATAATTTTGGAAAAGAGCTGATGCTCTTCAAACTGCTGGACCAATTTTTACCAAATATAGTTCAGAGCACCGCAAGGAAACTGACTTCGAAATCTAAGGGACTGAAGGAGTATATTATTATTTAGCTATCCACTGATCATCATCGCCATTTATTTAAAAGAAGTCCATGAACTTTGGCCTCTCCCAAAGAGCAGTCAGCCATAAGACCGATCTTTCTCGGCCCTCATCCAGCGAACTCGGCAACTGCGAACGTCTTTTGGCTGATGATGATTACCTTGAACTTAAGCTATATACTGTGTTCCACAAACCTGATATATCTCCGTTAAAGTGGATGTAATGACGTGATCCTCATAATAATTCGCAACATATGAACCATCAACGGCATTCATCAGATTAAAATACAGCGACTCATCATTAGATCTCGAAACGAATATAACAGTTATCTTTTCGTCAGATACCATCTTGTTTATGATTCCAACTGAAGGATAATCCATTTCTTTCTCCATTTCATAGAATCCTGCGTCGTTTAAGTAACATTTGCCATCATAAGGCTGGGTTAAGCCAGCAGTTAAGCCATCTCCTGCTGAGTGGTATCCCTGGTCTGTTATGTACACCAAGAATTTCCTTGATTGCTCCCTCCAGTTTATGCGCTTCTTACACGCTATGACTTGCGCAATACCATCTAAACCACTTTCTGGTGCGTCGAAATTGGTGCCAAAGGTAATGTTGTTTAGCTTTAAGTTGAAAGCTGTTATGTCGTCCGTGAGACCTTGTTCGTGTTTGAAGGAATATGTTTCGTTTGAGTTTGAGATGTTACTGAAAAGCATAAAAGTTATATCATTATGTCAGAAAGAAATCGTCTTAAAGAAGGACCACTTGTCCCTTTGCAGCATGTTGTTTATATTGCAAATTGTGGTCAGTTTAGTCATCATAAATATAGCCATGATAACCTTTTTTAGGCATCATTGTCATGACGATCACTTCTATTGATAATTTCCCTCTTATCCATCGTTTTTCTTAAAAACTCAAGCAACAACATTATGGATACTATCTGTCATGCTTTTTGGAAAGGGAGAAGCCCTTGCCGTATCTCTTGTCTTGAATTACTTAAAGTTTTTAATGAGTTTTATTAACTTGGCATATAAGGGAAAGATAGCTTCCATGCTGCTGGCCTAGAGGTCAAGAAAAAACATAGAATGTACCAGTTGCTTCTCTTCCCGCGCAGATAGTAAAAGCCTATGGTATGGGCGAAAATCTTAGGAATAATATTAAAGACGATGCGGCTAGCAACTCATCACTATTTTGATTCTGCCAACGCCAACGACTTATATACGTCCATTGCTTCAATGTAAAAGCAACCTTCGTTCAACTGAGTTTTGATTCAACTTAAGGCATCGCAATAAAGAAGTCTGGTGTATGGGTGACGTCTCTTGTATTTGACGTGGCTGCGAAAAGGTAAACCAGGTCATGATCGTTGGTGGATGTTCTACGCCGCGAAGCTAATAACTAACTAACTAACTTGGCTCAGGGACCCAAATAGGGTATTGGCCTCCGAAACGAGAGCACGCCATCTGTCCCGATCGTGCGCAGCTTCTTGCCAGTCGTCGACTTGAAGACGTCGCAAATCCGCCTGGACACTGTTCCCCCAGCGATACCTGGGTCACCCAACCGGGCGGCGACCCGTCGGTCGTCCCACGTACGCCCTCTTGGCAGCACGATCCTCTCCCATTCGGGGATCTCGCGAAGCTAATGCTTCAAGCTATTATTTAATGGTTTGTCTCTTACTTACATGTGAAACGGCAGCATATTTTTGTCAATGAACGTGCCAAAACCCATAGACACATCTAAGGTAAGAGTCTTCAGAGTGTCAAATATATTTTTGCTCTGTCTCAACAGGTCTTCTTTCACAGTTGTCATTGACTCCGACACGTCCATTAAAAAGTAAACATCTACAGGGAAGTTTTCAGCTGCTTTGTAAGTAAAGTTGAAAGGGATAGCTTCTCCCACTCGCACGTTTAGACGATACTTTTGAGGTTTTAGTTGTATGACGTTCCGGAAGATGGAGCTGAACTCTCGGACCTCCACGGGTTGGATGTCGCTGGTCGTGTTCACGATTTTATCGGAGGGGCACCATGATCCATTGGTGGACGACGGTCTGCATCTGTTGTCGAAGCTGAATTCCTGGAAATTAATGGTTGATTTTAACAATTAATACTATGTTGACGACCGGATGGCCTAGTGGTTAGAGAACCTGAGTATGAAGCTTGAGGTCCCGGGTTTGATCCCCGGTCGGGGCAGATATTTGTATGAAAAATACTAATGTTTGCTCTCGACTCTCGGATGTTTAAAATGTATTTAAGTATTAATATTTATCTATATAAGTATGATTATCCGTTGTCTAGTACCCATATTAAAAGCTTTGCTTAGTTTGGGACTAGGTTAATAAAATTAGTGTCAATTGTCCCAAGATATTTATTTATTTACGTTCACACAAACACATATACGCCTCTTTCTCATAGGTAGGCAAAGGCTACTTTGTTCCACTAACTACGATCCTGACATACCTTTTTTGCTGCATTCATCAATTTCTTCATACATGCTCCTTTTTGTCAAAATGTCCCTAATTCGGTCACTACTAATTTTACTTAAGTTTTTAGTATCACAAGAGTGTGTGTGTGCGTTGATACACAACTAAATTATAATTCTGTTTGTTTTATCCTTTATAATAGGTATCTAATAACTATTTGAGCTTGCTGTCTGTTAGTCATAGTTTTTAACCAATTTTACCTTTTAAGACCATAAGGCCACGTTTATCAGGCTTTTGGGCGTGTATAGTAAATCGCTGTGCCCTTATAAGGTAAATGTTTGGAATTTTATACATCTTAACATCTTTGTCGCAATATTTTTATGCAATAAAGAGTTTGAAGTAAATCACGTCGTAATCCTTTACGTGGTTGACTGAACCTATGGTAACAAGACCTGGCCACGATTGGCATGATTGGGTGTGTAGGTGGAAAGGGGAATGAAAATAGTGATGTGTTGCTAGCCGCACCTATAACATGATTCCCAAGATTTTGCGCCCATTTCTTCGATGAGCTTTTACTGCGCGGGCAGAGAAGCAACTAGTACATTCTGTATTTTTTCTTTCCTCTCAGACCAGGGGCCTTACTATGACGTCTTAATTCAATTCAGTTTAGGTTCGCTCGCTGTCAGATTCATACTAAAAGTGACAGCTAAAACTTGAACTGAGTCGGAATTAGGACGTCATGGTAAGGTCCCTGTATGAAAGTTATGTAAGTAAGTATAATTATGCATTTAAGTTTATAATAATTATCGTATCAGATCACCTCAGCAGAGCACCAAACACAAATATTGGAATCCATAATGCACTCATGACACGTTTTTTTCTCGCATAGCTGACACAGCGCCAGCGCACAGCATAGTATAAAACAAAACAACTGTCCCTTCATTTCAGAGACCACAAACACACTGAACTCAACAGGAAATTAGTATTTTGTGTTAATTATCCTCTTTTTGAAATTGTGATTTAAATAGCAACATAGACTGAGAAATTCAAGTAATATTAGTTAGGCGCCTATTTCACCAACATGACAATTGTCGGCGAAAAGCGCAATTCTGTTGACATTGCAAACTCTAGCAGAATCGACGCCAGTTGGCTTCATATTGACTAGGTACGCCTTGCATATCCAATTGTCACAAATCGCCGACATACGTCAAGTTGGTGAAATACTCGACGCAGCTGGCAGCGGCGCACAACTACCCTCCTTTTCACCGTCATTTTTATTATTGTCAAAAATAGGGCAGCACACAACACTGATCACGTCACTTCGGCGTTGGCGCGCAGTGTTCGGTTCGCTGCCGCCCGCCAGGGCGAGCGCTCCATAGGGAAGGACTACGGATTAATCCGAAACACGTCGAGCATTCGGCTTTTATAAATACGTGAGTTATCCGTTTTTGTCATTAGGTATTAATGCGATTCAGTTCACCCTTACAGTTTTCAAGTGAAATGCCAATGACACAAAAACAGACTGACATGATTAAAGGTTCCATTTTGATTACGGAATGCCGCGGAACCATGAAAATGGGCCCAAAAAGGTAAACAAACTGAATGCGCACGGGGCCATTTGCCAAATTACAAACACGCTGAACTTTGGCCATATATTATCGCCCCCGATAAACCCGGCTCACATATATTTCAATTTTTATTCGATGCCCCTTTCCGCATGAAATAATCAGTTGTTCGTCATTCGATTGTACCTACCAGTAAGCGATGACGTCGTCTGTCATGGCTGGAATTTCAGAGGGACGAAAGGTATTGACTGGGTTTATGTGAAAATACATGGCTTTAATTTGTTCCTTATTTGCTTTTAAACTTGCTTATTAGGTTGGTGCAGGTGCTGACATGAGTAAATTATATGGTTTTCTTCCTCCGACTCAGAAAGGTGTTATAAGTTATACGTCAATGTCTGTTTGTGTCGTTGTGTGTGTCCTATGATCTTGTATATCTTGTGTAATGAATATGAATATGAATATCCTACCTATGATTACGAAATAAATGTAGGTATTTGTATTTGTGTGTGTATGTATGTGCGTGTGTGCGTGTGCGTGCGTGCGTGCGTGCGTGCGTGCGTGCGTGCGTGCGTGTGTGTGTGTGTGATGCGGTTTCCTTACGGTATACAATACAATACAAATACACTTTATTGAACACCAC
This sequence comes from Pandemis heparana, assembly GCA_963854515.1. Lineage (NCBI taxonomy): Eukaryota > Metazoa > Arthropoda > Insecta > Lepidoptera > Tortricidae > Pandemis > Pandemis heparana. The sequence goes on along the minus strand of OY978008.1, from coordinate 582,787 downwards.
AAATCATTACAAAACAATACAGAAACAAAGAACAAGTTAGACAAAAGGCGATCTTATCCCTTAATAGCGATCTCTACCAGAGCACCAATAAGAGAAAGAAATACCTAAGTCGGAGACAGTTAAAGTAGGTGGCAGAAACAAATAGACAGGAGAAACGCAGGGATAATGCATAAGAGATAAGTATCTGAATATTATCTCGTTTAGTAAGAAATTAAAAAACCGTCACGATTAATTCAATTCTTTTCAAAATTCATTCAATTTCTGTGAAATAATCGTAAATAAACACCAAAAATGCAACGTTGCCAGCTCAGCAGGAATAACCCTCTAAAAACAGCAATTTCACAATCGCAAAGATGATCATGAAACACGTTAATATATCAAACCATAATTTAATGTTTTCCTTCAAATACCCCTTAATATTTCATTTGGTACGTTTTTCCGTTGGTGACATCGAGTTTCGGCCGCATTATCAAAACATACGCATTCTTATTATTTTTCCTTCCTTGTTATTGTCGAGAACATCAATAATCAATAACGTACGCCGCATTAACTTCGAAAATAATATTTTATCCTGTCGCTGATACCAAATTCAATTCAGTATTGAGCCATGTTTCCTGTTTCTTAATCAAACTAAACAATGCAAACAAAAAAATTTGCAAATCCGGATATCTATCACGAACCTGTCACGTTTTTAGGGTACCGTGCCCAAAGGATAAAAAGGGACCCTATTACTAAGACTTCGCTGTCCGTCCGTCCGTCCGTCCGTGTGTCCGTCCGTCTGTCACCATGCTGTATCTCAAGAACCGTAATAGATAGACAGTTGAAATTTTCACAGATTATGTATTTCTGTTGCCGTTATAACAACAAATACTAAAAACAAAAATAATAATAATAATTAAGGGGGGCTCCCATACAAAAAACGTGATATTTTAGCCCTTTTTCATTGGCTACCACTCGCCGAGCTAGATCTCAAGAACCGTAATAGCTAGACAGTTGAAATTTGCACAGATTATGTATTTTTATTGTTGCTACAACAACAAATACTAAAATCATAACAATAATAATAATTAAAGGGGGCTCCCATACAACAGAGTAGTTGTTGGCGTTTTAACAGAGTAACGTTAACAGAGTAGTTGTTAGCCTTTTTGCTGGTACGGAACCCTTCGTGCGCGACCACACGGCGGCCACGACGTACAAAATCCGCGTTCTGAAATGAACACAGGCACGACGTCGTCTGTACACGCGTCAATGTGTGCGTAAGATACACAGGGCTGTCTATCGCAGAAACCTAGGACTAATGAAGATATGGCTTAGATGTGTGCAAATAAATGTACTTAATCTTTATCTATTTATTTAAACTTACTTAAAATGTGTCTGTCTGTGTATTTAAGCATTATTATTTTCAATTACAATAGATGTACGACAACAAACTTAAGCGAATGATTCTGTAGTTATTTCTTGTATTAATCGCGATAATTTCAGAAAGCATTAATTTTCTAATGAAGTAGGTAGGATAGGTTCCCGAACTTGTGACGTGCGGCCGACATACATCGCGTTGCGAGCCCTACTAGTTGCCAGCAGCTTTCCGGCAGACTGCGCTTGAGGGGTGGGGTAACTCGAATCGGTGCGGGGCGGAGCGTGGCTATTCTGTACGTTAGTACTATTATTATATTCTGTGGCGCGAGTCCGACTCGCATTTGGCCGATTTTTATTTTTAAATTAGCCTATTATGGTCTCCCGCTGCTGGGCAAAGGCCTCTCTCTTCAACCGCCACAGCTCCCGATCCGAAGCAATGTCAGGCGAGGGGGGTTACCGAGACGGCTTAATGCCATTCAATTCTGATTCAGTATAGGTTCGCTCGCTGTCAGATCCATGCTAAAAGTGACAGCTACAACCTGAACTGAGTCGGAATTGAATCGAATTAAGACGTCAAAGGGAAAAAAACGTAATGGGATAAAATACTATATCTCGTTTAATAATAAAATAAAAGTCCATCACGATGAATTATTGCATTAGACACATTAATACACTAAAAACAAAGTGCACTACAGACGCATATTTGAAACTTTCATTCAATTTCCGCGAAATAATCGTAAAAAACACAAAAAATGCGAAGTTGCCAGCTCAGTAAAGATAAACGCTCATAAACTCATTGTAAGACCCAGGTCTTCTGTTTCGTCGTATTGAGAAACTCCGCCTTTTGTGAAAGGTGTACAAATGTAAAGCAAGAAGAATGTAGTTTAAGAAGGCGATAGCGGGACGATTTGGACCTTTCACAAAAGGCGGAGTTTCTCAATACGACGAAATTTAAAAAAAAAATATATTTATTCATCTCATCTATCATTACAGTTGGTCTGGGAGTAAAGAAAAAACATAGAATGTACCAGTCGCTTCTCTTTACTGCGCCGATGGTAAAAGCCCATCGAGGGAACGGGCGAAACACTTACAGCAATCATGTTATAGACGATGCGGCTAGCCCATCACTATTTTGATTCCCTTTAACACCTATACGCCCACATGCTAAACGTAGCTTGTAGGTCTTGTCACCTTAGACTCTGTCTACTCCGTAAGGGATAAAGACGCGATTTGTGTACGTATGTATGTAAGTATCTTCCTGTAATTTGCTGAAACGTTAAAACACCTTTATACCTTAACGACTCCCACGAGAGAGACCCACATCGCTTCAAACGATACATAAATATATATAATTCTATATTGCCTTTGTTTCGGGTTAGATTTAATACCATCCCAACAAATACATTATACATACAACTATACATTCGCGCAAGAACTAAAGTCACCGACATAGCTCGAAGAGTACGTTGAAGTGGCAATGGGCAGGCCACGTAGAACAGACAACCGTTGGGGGGGAAAAGTTCTCGAGTGGCTACCGCGAACAGTTCTCTAATTGTTTGCCCGAATTTCATATGAACTAATTTCACATGGCCGAATTTCATTTGCCATACCTAATTTTATATTCCATAACGATATATATAATTATGCCATAGTGATCAATGGCCATATTTTCATTTGCCATAATTTTCAGGCGCCATAACGATACGTTTGCCGTAAATTTCATTTTTCCTATTATCAAGTGTCCTAAAATCATACATACATACATACATATCGTCACGCCTCTTTCCCACAGGGGTAGGCAGAGACTAAAATCATTTGCCATAAAATTCAAATGCCATAATAATAATTTGCCAATTCTTGTAATTTTAAGTATTGTGATAATCTATTGTCTACGTTTTACAGATGATAATTATGTCTAGAAAGCAAATATTAAGGCTCGGTATTCCTGCGAAAATAGGCATTTAGCGCTGTCCCGGCCGTCCGCGCGATAGTTCGCGCGGACTCAGATTTTGTGAACTCGCATGACCTCGCCAGCGTCACAGTATAGAAAAGAAATAGTATGATCTTAGTATGACTTTAGAAATGCATTTATTGTGATCAAACTTAAATAAGTATACCTACTTACTATGAATTTGAATAGATAAATAGGTGATAAAAAATAATTAATAGTCATTTCGTTTCATTCTTCGTCATCGTGTTAAATATACCCGATATATTCGGGTTCTTTATTTCAAAGACCTTTTGGCAAAAAAGACAAATAAACAGGTAAGGTAACAAATAAAACTATGAATTAAAAATATAATTAAGGCAACGGCAGGTATTACCGTGGTACTTAAGTAAGTTTTCAAAAGAGTCCATATGGAAAGAAATGCACATTTCAGTTTCAATACTAATTTTACCAAATAATAAGAAGTAAAATGAGTCCAAAAACTTACGAGGCTGAAAGTTCAATAAACGTTTTTCAATAAAAAAAAATACTTGGTCGTTAAGAAGCTTTGATACCCATAATTATATAATTATATAATTATATAATTATATAATTATATAATTATGTAAATAATTATGTAATAATAAACGCTTTTCAATAATTATGTAATAATAAAAGCGTTTATTGAACTTTCAGCCTCGTAAGTTTTTGGACTCATTTTACTTCTTATTATTTGGTAAAATTATTATTGAAACTGAAATGTGCATTTCTTCTGATACCGTGGTAATGTACAGTCTGAGACTCTTTTACCGTGAATTGAACTTTCATTTCCGAGGGTATAAAAATCAGGAATGTTCTACCATCGGTAATAGAAACCAGATTCACGATTTGGAACCTAATACCGAATGTTAAGAAACATAATTATGGCGTGGGTTCTGTATATTATTTTTTCTTTCGTCCATGCTGGTCTTGGAGTATAGAATAAAACATAGAATGTACCAGTTACTTCTCTTCCCGCGCAGATGGTAAAAGCCCAACGAGGGAATGTGCGTAAATCTTAAGAATCATGTTATAGGCGATGAGGCTAGCAACCCATCACTATTTTGATTCCCTTTACCATCTATACACCCACAATCAAGCTAAACGTGGTCTTTAGGTCTTGTTACCTTAGACTCTGTCTACCCTGTAAGGGATAAAGACGTGATTTGTGTATGTATATGTACGTATATTATTTTTGTACCTGCATTAATTTTTTTTAAGTAGTTTAGTATAAACGGAAGCATTTCCAATTGATAAGTAAAAGTCTAAATTTTATCAAAAAAGTGTACACTTACAGTACCATAAATGTTCATATTTTAATAGAAAATTAAAATGTCACTCGGTAATAGATACTTCTTTAAGAACTTATAACCGAGCCAAACAAATATTGAATGGGTCGGTAATAGAGTCCCAATCCCAATCATAATATTTAAAAAAAAAATGGAGTATTTTTTTATATTTTCTATAGGAATGATTACAGTTATTAATACTACCATTCCTATAGAAAATATTTTAAAAAAAATACTCCAATTTTTTTTTAAATATTTTTGCTAGCTTCTATAGCTATGGTTATATACCCCAGTGGATTATTTTTACGGGGTGTTTGATACACCCTGTATAGTGACTATAAAAAATAACTTGAAAAATAGGATCTTAACATTCAAAATGAACTACAAGTATCAACTTGATCGATTCCTACTAACAAGTTAAATTTGCCACTCGCTTATAATTTAAGATTGCGTTAGGGATCCTTCACTTTCTTCACAAATTTGGTTGTAAACATTGAACACAATGTTTCGCGATTGTGCACGGAGAGGTTTCTTCGACATTTTCACGATAATAACATTGAAATTTTATTAAAACAGTCGAGCAGCAAGTCGTTATGATAATGAACGTACTGATATTAGACAGTGACAGTTTGACATTGCCATATCAAAAACTCTTTTATTTTTCTATGCCATGAGATTCTGGTAGACCTATACAAATTCAGTACTGAAGTTTTTGCTAAAAATTAAGGGTTTGTTGAATACTTTCCAAACCACAGAAATAGTTCTTTAATAGCGTGAATAGATCAAGATTGAAATAACTTTAAGAAAGCATATAACCGATCATATATATACCAAAAATAAAAGTCAAAAGTTAAAGGTTTATTTTGCAAATAGGCCGCCAAGGGCTCTTTTACATGTCTTTTTTTTAATCTACCAGCGCATTCGGAAAGATCATCATTGCCAAGAAGAATGCGCCGCAAGAAACTTGACAGAAAGTCATTTTTTCAGAATAAAATATGTCCTTGTAAACATTAATAATTATAAAATAAAAATATTACTAAAGTAATAAATTATAAACTAATTCACATATCTAGGTACAGCCTGGCAAAAAAGAGCATAAAGAACTAAAATAACCACTTAAACTATTACCGCGGCACACCAGGGAAGTAAGATACACAGCAAAAAATAAGTCCTATCACCGCCGTATTTTATTTTCCATTTTTAACGCAATTTGAGCTCAAAAAACATATAAAGAATATTTTAAGGTTGTGCAGAAAACTATGAACAACCACTTAAAAACCATATTATTAGTTCGATTGTCTGAACCATTACGTAAAGCACTACATAAGAATGAACAAAAACTACACAAGATTAGAGTTCTCTTACATGTGATGTGGCGTCACGCGTTAGTATGGTACACCTCTTCCCGCGCCTCCGTCGCGGAAACTGACGAATTGTGAGCTCTATATTCTAATTCACACACACTAGTGCTAATAGATCCGTTGGTCAATTAAATAAGTTTCGTTCGTGTATAATTTTTTAGGAAATCGATCGGTTTGATTATAAAATGCGTATTTGAAAATACCGCGGTAAATGACACTGATTTTGATACCCTCGGTAATACCCGCCGTTACCTTATAATCTCAAGATTCTTCGTAATTTATTTGTCGTGTGCTTATATCTGCACTTAGCCGCAAACATGATGATGATTTAGAAACATAATTTAGTAAAGTGTAATCGCGTTTAGGAAGTAAGGATCCTAAACATATTTATATAATTTGGTTTACAACATATTGAAATTAAATAAGATAAGTTAGATTTCATTATATTTGAAGATATTGATGAATGTGGATGAAGCGAAAGAGGTATGTCAGGATCGTAGCAAGTGGAACAAAGTAGTCTCTGCCTACCACTGTGGGAAAGAGGCGTGACGTATGTATGTATGTATGTCATTTTATTTCCATCTTTGATTGGTACGTAATTTATAAAATTATTATTCGTAAAATTTCGATCATAGTGCCATAGTATAAAAATATCAGTATAACAACTGAAAATAGCTACAATTTTTGATAATCCATATTTTGTCTATATCGGTCGGTACCTCTGCCTCCCGTTTGCAAAATGTACCTTACTCCATTTACTTGTTATTGTAGGTCAACAGGGCAGCCTCAGAAAACAGACAATGACATTGCTGCTGTAATAAATCTGTTTGTTTAGTGCACGAACCTGTCGCGGATAAAACTGACACAGGTCCGTCGTCCGTAAGCGCCAGCGCGCGACTGATCGGGCCTACCGAGGCTCCGCGCTCGCATATTTTGTAGGTATTTAAACATAGTAATTAAGACAATCATTTTATCTATTCAAACTCTGCGAATTTGTCTATAAATATTTAATGGCTTTAGTTGAGTACAAAAATTTAATTTAAAATATAAATAGTTTAGTCATAATATTGAAAAAACTTTACAAAAAGGAGTAACTTTGGGATTTTTTTCTATCGAGGGAAGTTTATTGGATCGTGTAACTGAATGCGATTTTGACTAGACTAGATCCTTAAGTAAGACATAACTTTTTTTCAGATTTTTAAACCCTATTTTCTACGTCTGAGATGGTTTTTAAAAACTCTAAAAGGCGGCCTCTTTAAGCCTACCTCGCCTTAATTACTAGCAGCCCGTCCCGGCTTCACACGGGGTAGACAATTATTTATTTTTGGAAATTTGGAATTTCAGTGCCCCCTCCACCCCGCCCGCCGCGATGCCCGGCGCGCTTTTCAGACTGCATCGCAAACAACGGCCACGGCGCTATGGCGGTTTTGTTTACTGTTTGAATTTTTTAATTCGTAATAATCTTTTGACTGGAAAGTCCAATTTAAATAATTTAGAAAATATTTTATAGGTAGTTAAATGGTCTTGACCATAAAATAATTTATTTGGATAAGGATTAATATAAACACATAAATAGCATGGTTTGAATTTGGTTAGCATTTTCATTAATGTTTAAAATGAAAAAAGTTGTTGTAGTGACATAACTACAATAGTTGGATATATGCTACCGCGGAGTTTTTTGTAGACATTATGATGTTCTTCAATATTGTTGTGCATTATTTTGTTCTATCGCTAATAGTTTCGGCAGCGCATTCGACGAAAGACATTTTAAGACTCATTTTTCTGCACCTTCGGTTACATTGTTCAAATTTTACCAAGGATCCCTAATTTTTTTCAAAATGAAATGTAGCTTATGTCAAATTGGAAGAATGTAGAATTCTATTGGTGAAAGAATTTTTTAAATCAGCCCAGTACTTTTTGAGCCTATTCATTACAAACATACAAACATACAAAAATAGGTACAAATCTTGGTTCTCTATTGTTTGCCCGAATTTAATATAAACTAATTTCACATGCCCGAATTTCATTTGCCATAATTTTATATTCCATAACGATATATATGCCATAATGATCATTAGCCATATTTTCATTTGCCATAATTTTCAGGTGCCATAACGATATGTTTGCCATAAATTTCGTTTTTCCTATTATCAATTGTCCTAATATCATTTGCCATAAAATTCAAATGCCATAATAATTATTTGCCATAAAAAAAACCCAGAATTTTGATTCCTGTAATAATAATAATAATTAATTAAAAATGTTATTTCTTTACTACGGGTTGTGTTAATTATCTACGTTTAACAGATGTGATGACATGTGTAGAAAACAAACAAAAATATGAACTGAATGACCCTGAGGCGAAGCCGACTAAGCTCCGCTTCGCGGAGCTCCTATTCCGCCTAGTTTTGGCGCTTCGCGCCTTGACGCCATTCTAACCTAACCTAACCTAATTAATTGACCAGGCATGTGGCTATTGAGGAGGGCTTTGCCCCGCGAGCCCCCCGAGTCCTTAGAGATGCTTCTATTTCAGCTCTGAGGGTCGCAAGAAATCTAACGAACCTACCGTGTTTCGGTAGCAGTAAATTTCAACAGTCTGGATCTGTTTTTTCCTTAATTATGGCAAATGATTGTTATGGCATGAAATATTAGTGATTTTGAAAGTTATGGAAAGTAAAAATTATGGAAAGTGATATTATGGTATCTAATATTAGGGATGTTGAACGGTTCTCTATTGTTTGCCCGAATTTCATATAAACTAATTTCACATGCCCGAATTTCATTTGCCATAATTTTATATTCCATAACGATATATATGCCATAATGATCATTAGCCATATTTTCATTTGCCATAATTTTCAGGTGCCATAACGATACGTTTGCCATAAATTTCGTTTTTCCTATTATCAATTGTCCTAATATTATTTGCCATAAAATTCAAATGCCATAATAATTATTTGCCATAAAAAAAACCCAGAATTTTGATTCCTGTAATAATAATAATAATTAATTAAAAATGTTATTTCTTTACTACGGGTTGTGTTAATTATCTACGTTTAACAGATGTGATGACATGTGTAGAAAACAAACAAAAATATGAACTGAATGACCCTGAGGCGAAGCCGACGGAGCTCCGCTTCGCGGAGCTCCTATTCCGCCTAGTTTTGGCGCTTCGCGCCTTGACGCCATTCTAACCTAACCTAACCTAATTAATTGACCAGGCATGTGGCTATTGAGGAGGGCTTTGCCCCGCGAGCCCCCCGAGTCCTTAGAGATGTTTCTATTTCAGCTCTGAGGGTCGCAAGAAATCTAACGAACCTACCGTGTTTCGGTAGCAGTAAATTTCAACAGTCTGGATCTGTTTTTTCCTTAATTATGGCAAATGATTGTTATGGCATGAAATATTAGTGATTTTGAAAGTTATGGAAAGTAAAAATTATGGAAAGTGATATTATGGTATCTAATATTAGGGATGTTGAACGGTTCTCTATTGTTTGCCCGAATTTCATATAAACTAATTTCACATGCCCGAATTTCATTTGCCATAATTTTATATTCCATAACGATATATATGCCATAATGATCATTAGCCATATTTTCATTTGCCATAATTTTCAGGTGCCATAACGATACGTTTGCCATAAATTTCGTTTTTCCTATTATCAATTGTCCTAATATCATTTGCCATAAAATTCAAATGCCATAATAATTATTTGCCATAAAAAACCCAGAATTTTGATTCTTGTAATAATAATAATAATTAATTAAAAATGTTATTTTTTTACTACGGGTTGTGTTAATTATCTACGTTTAACAGATGTGATGACATGTGTAGAAAACAAACAAAAATATGAACTGAATGACCCTGAGGCGAAGCCGACGGAGCTCCGCTTCGCGGAGCTCCTATTCCGCCTAGTTTTGGCGCTTCGCGCCTTGACGCCATTCTAACCTAACCTAACCTAATTAATTGACCAGGCATGTGGCTATTGAGGAGGGCTTTGCCCCCCGAGCCCCCCGAGTCCTTAGAGATGCTTCTATTTCAGCTCTGAGGGTCGCAAGAAACCTAACGAACCTACCGTGTTTCGGTAGCAGTAAATTTCAACAGTCTGGATTTGTTTTTTCCTTAATTATGGCAAATGATTTTTATGGCATGAAATATTAGTGATTTTGAAAGTTATGGAAAGTAAAAATTATGGAAAGTGATATTATGGTATCTAATATTAGGGATGTTGAACATTATGACGTTTGAGTATTATGGCATTCAAAAATTATGGCATGTGATATTAGGGCAAATGAAGGTTATAGCCAGTGACCATTATGGCAAATGAAATGGGTAAGTAATACAAGATATAACAACTTATTATCTAATATTCACAATATATACGCTCACTTTATATAAACTCGTTTAGTATAACGTTTACTGGATATAATGAACGAAAAGTATAATCATAAAATATCTAATTTTGTAAGGTATAACGTTGTTTGTATATAATATCAATTTAAATAACGATCAAAGCATATAATGTTCATAACAACTAAGATTTATAACATATATTAATCAATTAATCTAACATCAAAAAGCATAATGCTCGAATAGTATAAACGCCTACAATTATTTTAATAGCAATGGCTTATGAAGGAACGCTACGTGGCTAGGGGGTTTTCAATCAATCAAAGCATATAATGTTCATCACAGCTAAGGTAGGTAAGGTTTAGGTGGTTATAAAAAAAATAACTAACACCAAAGGCTAATGCGGGAGCTTCGCTGCGCTACGCTCCCGCATTAGCCTATGAACCTAACCTATCCGAGTCGTTTCCGCTCCGTACCGTCTTGCTCGCTCGCTTCGCTCGCTCGCCGAAAATTAAGTGTTGTGCAGCAACAATGTCAATGCAGCAGTTTGTTTTGGGTTCGCAGTTCTAACCTAAACTATAATTATATCTTATAATCTTTATACTTAAAGATATTATGTATTATGGTTGATATACCTAATGATTGTTATACGTTATGATTGTTATGTCAAAAGAAATTAGTTTATATAAATCTTATACAAATTGAAGTTATATAAAAATAACGTTATATAATTTAAGCCTTATACGTTTAAAAATTATACTTTTTGCTGTTATAGCTAACGTTCATTATATCTTATGAACGTTATTATCATGAAATTAGATATTTTGTAGTTATATCTCGTGGGACGCACCCAAATGAAATTAGTACAAATGAAATTATGGGAAATGGAGGGATCCCATGTTGAACATTATGACGTTTGAGTATTAAGGCATTCAAAAATTATGGCATGTGATATTAGGGCAAATGAAGGTTATAGCCAGTGACCATTATGGCAAATGAAATTAGTACAAATTAAATTATGGGAAATGGAGGGATCCCACAAATCTTTCCTCTTTATAATATTAGTGTAGATCTTTATAATATTAGTGTAGATAAACTGAATGACCCTGAGGCGAAGTCGACGGAGCTCCTATTCCGCCTAGTTTTGGCGCTTCGCGCCTTGACACCATTCTAACTTAACCTAACCTATAGATTAAATGACCAGTCATGTGACCTGTGTATTTAATATTGCCCACTGAGCCCTTAGAGATGCTTCTATTTCTGGTTTGAGGGTCGCAAGAAACCTAACGAACCTACCGTGTTTCGGTAGCAGTAAATTTTCAGCAGTCTGGATATGTTTTTTCTTTAATATGGCAAATAATTGTTATGGCATGAAATATTAGGATTTTGAACGTTATGGAAAGTGATATTATAGATTAGGAATGTTGAACATTATGACGTTTGAGTATTATGGCATTCAAAAATTATGGCAAATGAAGGTTATAGCCAGTGACCATTATGGCAAATGAAATTAGTACAAATGAAATTATGGGAAATGGAGGGATCCCGAAAAGTATGCATGTCGTGAACAGCGGGTAAAAAAACACTTTGATATGCCTTGATGGCCAGCGTTAGATTAAACAGAAATTCCTAAAATTCAACTGGCTGATCAAAAGCCTAACTCGAAGCCCCATAGCTAAGTTGTACTGCTATCAATACTCGCAGTGCGCGTTTATGTTTCTTATGAATATGCAAGTTGTCAACGAGTTAGGTATAAGATGAGCCTAGTACCTACGTCGAGCTATGAAGGGATCCGACGACTTCGGAATACAAACAACTTCAATTTCAGCGATGGTTTTACAACTCAAACTACAAATTACACCCAAATGAAATATTATAAACGGGATATGAACCGCGTTTACCTTTATTGAGCTCCCGATATTTCGACGCATTTGAAAGTAATCGCGGTACATAATCTCGTTTATAATATTTCGAATGAACTTAACCGTGAATCATTGAAAACTCTTACACCCAAATGCACCCAAATGCCCCGGCAAACTTCCTCTTCTATTCTCAATTGTCCTTAGTAAGGATTCAAGTATACAGTATAAGAGTAAATGAGACAGCAAGACGGACCCGAAGGTCTTTTTAAGAATAGCACTGTAGTTAATAAATGGTCTGAATGATTCAGATGAAAAGTAACACCAGAATACCTACTCGTAACTTAACCAATTCGTATCAAAACCCTTAATGATACATACATTTACATAAATCACGTTTTTGGGGTTCCGTACCTCAAAAGGAAAAAACGGAACCCTTATAGGATCACTTTGTTGTCCGTCCGTCCGGCCGTCCGTCCGTCTGTCAAGACCATTTTCTCAAGAACGCGTAAAGGTTTATATCAAATACTCAGGTTTACTGCCCCTTAGAGCTGTGAAAAAATCAAACTTCTAAGCCAACGCAATCAAAAGATACAGCCGTTTATGCCGCAAATTTCCGCAAATTTTCGAAACTCGCAAGGGAATCAAAACGTACAGGGTACTTCCCGTGAACTCAGAATCTTGAAATTTGACATGAAGGTAGGTCTTATAGCACAGATATAGGAATAATTGCAAAAACCGTAAATATGTATGTATGTCTGTATAATATATCAGTGACCAATATTAAGTGACCCCACACTGCGTACATTTTACTTTGTAGCAGGGCTCTGCTTACACTGGTTTTTAGATATTTATAAATAATGGTACGGAACCCTCGGTGCGCGAGTCCGACTCTCACTTGGCTGGTTTTTTCCCTTACGGGGTAGATAGAGCCTAAGGTAACGAGACTTAAATTATAGGCCACGTTTAGCATGGTTGTGGGCGTATAGGTCGAAAGGGGAATCAAAATAGTAATGGCTTGTTAGTCGCATCACCTAACATGATTCCTATGATTTTCGCCCATTCCCTCGATGGGCTTTTACCATCTGCGCGGGACAGGAAGCAACTGGTACATTCTGTTTTGCTCCCAGACCAGCTAGCTTATTCCGTACAGTCAACTGGGGTGACTTTAAAAAGTAGTTTTTTTGTCAAAACCATTACCTATTTTTTATCTGCGTTAACTGCTTCCAACCAATATCTTCGTCGATCGCCTTTGCGTCTACATGCCAAACATTCACCGGATATGGATAATATCGATTTTATAGCAATTTTAAAACGATCAAAGTAGCCCCAAAATTACCAAAGTCACCCCAGTTGACGTAACTCGCTCGCAATCACAAGATCTCGGTCGTAAGACAGCCGGGGAAATTACGGGCACAAGAGGCATTTCATCTAAGTCCTCTAGGTTGGCAACGCATCTGCAATCCCTCCGGGGTTGCGGGTGTCTATGGGCAGTGATGATCGCTTACCATCAGGTGACCCACTTGCTCGTTTGCCTTCCTATTCACATAAAAAAAAAATCGCCATCGTGATCATTTTTTGACAGTTCTTGTATGAATGTGACAGCTAGCTGATTCCGATGCCAATTGTCAGCCCATACATGAACAGTCAAAATGTACACGATGGCGATTGCGAGCGAGTTAGACAATAAGCCTACAGCGTGGAATGGCAGCATGGATTGGTTACTTAATATAGTCTGAATCAGATCAAAAGCAACGCTTAAGCATTCGTAAAGCAACCAAATCGCATCAAAACACCCCTTAATAATTCCTAGAAGAGATTAACGACTCCGCGGACGCGACAGCTCATAATAATGATGGATTGCCTCCGCAGGGAAAGCATAATGAAAGAGTACCGTTCGGTTAATGATACCGCGGAGGATTAAGAAAGTGAAAAATTGTATACTGAGATAAAGATGGTAAAGGTTGCCGGTTATTTTTGGATGTTCGAATCTCGATTGTTGAAAAATTTTCAGTTTTGGCATTATTAGGGTTTCCCTTTTTTACTCTTTGGGTAAGGAACCCTATTACTAAGACTTCGCTGTTGGTCCATCTGTCTGTATGTCCGTCTGTTGTTCGGTATCTCTACAACAAAAAATACTAAAAGCTGAATATTTTTATATCTCTGTCAGTAACCAACATAAAACATACTTACTCTAATTCTAATCTAATGTTCTAATTTTCAGTGTCGTTTAGAAATTAAATTTCTAACGGTAAAACGTAAAAAGTAAAACATTAAAAATCAAGAAGTAAATTTCTTGATTAATTTGATATAAATTTACTATAATTTGAAAAACAGTGCCTTCTCTCGTCCCTGGTGAGCAGTACACACAGCAAAGCTATTCGGTAAGCAGGTTTAAAGCGGCGCGTGCATGCAAAGGTGCTTACCGAATAGCTTTGCTGTGTGTACATGTTCTACGGGAGTTTGTAATTGTGTCGTACAGACACATAATTCAAACAGATGACGCTTAGCGACAAATATTCGCATAGTAACAAGGTCACGTGACAGTTGGTAACAGATAGAAAAATTCGGAGGCTTACTCACCTGCTATGGGTGGTGTAGGGGTATAGCTCGCGTCACGGAATGACGAGGACCCGGGTTCGATTCCCGGCCATAGCTTTACTTTTCGGATTTTTCTATGTGTTCTAATTTTCAGTGTCGTTTAGAAATTATAAAACATACATTTTTCTTAAGAGCAGTAGGCTTATTTTCTAACTCGCTCGCAATCGCCATCATGTTCATTTATTTATTTATTTAATGCAATTCACATGTCATAGGTACAACAAAATGATGGCAATATACACATTAAAACATATGAAACCCTGTTGGGCGCAGCATTTTAGAGAGGGAGGGATAGGCCGAAGTTACATAACAGAAATGAGTTGAATATATATTATGTGAAACTAGACTACATTAATTGATAAATTGGATTTCACTGAAGATTATAAAAATAGATTAAAAAGATAAAAATAGACTATAAAATAAACTATTACGGTCCTATTTTGAAAGTTCTTGTTTGAATGTGACAGTTAGCTGATTCCGATGCCAATTGTCAGCCCATACATGAACTGTCAAAATGAACACGATGGCGATTGCGAGCGAGTTAGACAATAAGCCTACAGGACTCTGCTAACACTGAATTTTATAATAACTTGCCGGGTACGGAACCTTCGATTCGCGAGTCCGACTCGCACTCGGCCGGTTTTTATACATTTGTTAAAAATAGGAGTTTATTGGTTTCAGGTTACACACATACCCCCTTATTCATAAACGCTCTATTAGGTAGGCTTCTGCTAACTTAGTAATCGTTTGTCCTTATCTGTCACTTTGACATTAACCTTTTACAGATAAGGACAAACGATTACTAAGTTAGTAGAAGCCTATAGAGCGTTTATGAATAAGAGGTATAATATTATGTCCTGTTTTAACACTTTGTGTACGAAACCTTAAAAAGATCCAAAGAAACACTAAATTGATTCGTTTGAAACACAAAATACAACAGTTAACATTTACAGCTCAGATATCACGGTGCAAAAGCCAGGTTAAAAAAGAAAGATATAGCTGTTTCTTCGATTGAATCCTGAGCCACGGGGTGATTGATAGTTGCTTTCATATAAAGCCCCCAAGATTTATGGGGGTCCAGAACTCATTGAAAAGGTATTGGTTCGCGGTCGGACTTTGGTCCAGTTTTTAGTTCGGTCACGT
The DNA here is from genome assembly GCA_963854515.1 of Pandemis heparana. NCBI lineage: Eukaryota > Metazoa > Arthropoda > Insecta > Lepidoptera > Tortricidae > Pandemis > Pandemis heparana. The sequence goes on along the minus strand of OY978008.1, from coordinate 566,861 downwards.
TCTGGAACGGTAGTGATAATTTGGTGGTCCTTCGACATCTTGAATGGGATCGTCCTAGCCCGCGTGGTGCAGGGGCGCGGGGTGAGACGATAGAGGGGTCCGAGAGAGGTGCGGGCGGCAGGGCCACGCTGGCGAGGACTCATTTAATGAGGACTATATAGACAGACGAAACGTTAACACAGCATCGACTAGTTTAAATTATGTTTGCCGGCTGGAATCTTGCGGCTCAATTTTGAAGCAGATATCCTAAATATAAAAAATCAAGAAGTAAATTTCTTGATTAATTTGACCTTTCATTTTAAAAATAGCGTCTTCCCTCGTAGATTAATAATAGCAATTAATTAATTATTTTTTTAACTTTATGTAGTTTTTAATATATTATTGTTTTTTTTTTTTTTATGTGAATAGGAAGGCAAACGAGCAAGCGGGTCACCTGATGGTAAGCGATCACCACTGCCCATAGACACCCGCAACCCCGGATGGATTGCAGATGCATTTACATTTACTGTGATTGTCATGAATAAACTTTTCTTTATTTCTTTAGATGTATCACGGGAGTTTGTACTTGTGTCGTAGACACAATCATTCAAACAGATGACGCTTAGCGACAAAAAATCGCATAGTAACAAGGCCACGTGACAGCTGGTACAGATAGAAAAATTTGAAGGCTTACTCCCCTGCGAGATATATTCTTACATCCCTTTAATACGAAAATAAAAGCCAATCACGATTAATTATTGCATTGGAATCATTGATACACTAAAAACGAAGAACACAATAATACGCGCATTTCAAACTTTCATTCAATTTCTTTGAAATAATCGTAAAAATAATCACCAAAAAATGCAACGTTGCCAGTATTAGGAAATGCAAATGCAAGTTTTCATTTCATTTCAAAAAGTACTGGTTGCATGTCACGACAATTGCTTTTTTTTCGTCTTGTAACAAGTATTTAGGTATTCGTCCAAAATGAAGAACTGTAACAATCGAATGATTTCATTATCAAAACATTGTTAAATAATATTACTCAATACAATTGCACAATATTATGATCTAATAAGTGGAGCACCTAAGATAAAGTAAAATAAACATCCACTGTTTTGCCCCCAGGTCATTATTTCATAATTAGTTATCTAGAGCTATTACTATTTAGAACTTTGTCACTCTTGATTTACCACATCATTCGTTTCTCAAAACGTACACTTGGCCAATGCGACAAGGTATCAAAGCCAGCGATACAACGGATAACTATTCCAGTGTTTATTTAATACAGTTATCATTGAGTTACATAAGCTTTATCTTATCTTCAGTATTCGTTAATATAAAACTGATTCCTAAGATACACATCACAGTAGCTAAGATCATTTCTCAAGAAGCAGACATGTCTGGAAAAATAGCCGTGGTCACTGGTTCTAACAAAGGAATCGGTTTTGCAACCGTCAAACTACTCTGCAAGAGATTTAATGGAACCGTTTACCTAACATCGCGTGATGAGGCCAGAGGGAAAGCAGCAGTCGCTGACCTGAACAAGCTTGGACTCAAACCAGCTTACCACCAACTAGACGTCATCGACAGAACCAGCATAGAAAGATTCCGAGATCATATCAAAAAGAATCATGGAGGTATCGACATCCTGGTCAATAACGCAGCAGTTGCTAACAGCGTCGCTTTGTACAACAGCTATGAAGAATGCAAGTACATCGTCGACATAAACTACAGAAGCCTTTTGACTATCCAAGAACTGCTATTCCCCCTCATCCGAGACAATGGAAGGATCGTCAATATTTCTAGCGATTGCGGGCATTTATCTAATATAAGAAATAAATACTGGATTGAGAGGTTATCACGTAAAGATTTGACTGTTAAAGATATAAATGAATTCGTTGATTGGTATTTGGATTCTGTTAAGAACGATACCTTTAACATTGATGACATAGCTGATAAAGGCACGGTAGCGGCTTACAGAGTCGCCAAAGTTGGAGTGAGTGCTTTAACTATGCTACAACAGAAAGAGCTAGAGGGTCGCAATATTTCCGTAAACTCTATGCATCCGGGATTGGTTCGTACGGACATGACCGTAGGTGCTGGCTTCTATAACATTGACGAAGCTGCCGAAACTCCAGTGTATTTGGCTCTTGATGCTCCACAAAGTTTGAAAGGTGCGTATGTCTGGTACGACCGACAAGTGCTTGACTGGTTCGACTACAAAGCAGACTGGTATTTCAAATCGAGTACTCTGCAGAAGTAATTTTACCGTCGAGGTTGTTTCAGTAGTTTTGTTTAAAATTTTTAATAAATTATAAATTTTATAAATTTCATTTTTATTACTAGTTTTTTTCCTGACCAAAATTTAAAATTTATTTTGCTAATAGGACGCCAAAAGCTTTTTTACATGTCTTTTTTTGTAACTACTAGCGCATTCGGAAAGAACATCATTGCTAAGAAGAATCCGCCGCAAGAAACATTGTCATCCGTCCTACATTATGTGTATTGGTACACTCTCACTCTCACGGACTCGCATTACATACAAACAACTTCCCAGAAGTCATACTGGAAACTATACAGCCTTTTGAGCCTTATATTCGTTATAAATAGAGAAACAATTAGTAACATGCGAAAAACAGGTTTGTACTTGAGCCCTCGGGTTGCTTTTGTTAATTCATCCTCGAATAAAAATATCATAGGAGTTTGAACTAAAAACTTTCCTTGAAAGGCTGATTATTGGTTCCGGGCTAACTTCTGTTGCCTTTACCCTATGTGAGACAGACAATTGGGACAAAATCATAACCCTCCTATGGTTTTGCTGTATTCGGGTAATAAGACTGTATAATATATCTTAGTGTCACATATCAATGATGCTGACTCTATTTATCACTACGAAATAAAAGCGATATTACAGTTGACACAGGGACATAGAGTTACTTAGATCTCATGAAAGAAAAGCTGAAAAAATCTCTGTGTCTTTTTATCGAAGCGATAAGATTATTTTCTTAAAATCAAAGAAACACTTTCAAGGTGATATCAGGATAAGGGAGCATGGAAAATAGTACTGCTATCATTGTAAGTACTTAGTGTCAGTAGATAATCCGCTGAATAAGTCTGCGTCGCTCACGCATTCAAAATGAAAATGAAAATCAAAATAATTTATTGCAAATCACATTACAGGCAGAAGATGGAATATTTTAATTGGGTCTACATGTGACACCCTGCAAAGCCACGGCAATATCAGAGAGCTCTTTTTTGAACCTATGTATGTGTGTATGTATGTAAACTCTTTATTGCATGTAAAAAAATACATACACATGTACATACTAATATTATTTTATCACTTTTGCGTTAAACGAAACCGAAAATGGTTTCACATTCGTTGTGCGCCACGACATAGGGGCTATTTCACATAAATAAATACACTCATACATTCATTCATTTAGAAGCTGTACTTATTATAAAATTACCCTTTAACAAAACAATACAGATAAATAAAGGCTAATAAAATAAAGGTTATAAGTTTGCCTTTATGCATTTGTAATATAACATTTTTTTTTCAGTAGGTACCTAACTATAATAACAACCGATGTATATGCTAGTATAAATAACTACAGAATAGCAGTGACTGTATTTATTTTGCACGTTTACTCATGAATGGGTGAATAATTTAAATATAACACGCTTCGAACAGTTTTTATTGCGATAAACCAAACATTCAGAAAAACCCAGACAGGAAAATAACTACTGACTTACGTTGACAATTTTATGAATTTAAATGAATAACATTCATATTAAAATGAAGCTTGTCATACTATATCACGTCAGTCACTATTAAAAACATGTTTGAAGCTAATAATAACGTAATAGCATACATAATTTAATAATTATACATTACTAGCTGTTGCCTGCGACTTCGTCTGCAAAGAATTCGTTTATCGCTATCCCGCGGGAACTACGCAAGTTTCCGGGACAAAAAGTAGCCTATGTTGTATTCCAGACCAAATTCTATCTTTGTTCCAAAATTTATCCAGATCCGTTAAGCCGTTCTGGCGTGAAAGAGTAAAAAACATCCATCCTCACAAACATTCGCATTTAGTTATAATATTAGTAGGTGATGTAAGTAATAAAATTCATTGTTTTTTTTATTTCGGCGAAGTCTACTTTTTTCTTAAAGGGCCATAGAGTGATTCACGAGAAACATTTGGGTATATGATATGTCAAGGTTGTGTATATATGGAAGTATAACAACAATTTTCGGGAAATTAGTCGAGAAGGTGTACAAACAATTCGACTTACACAGTAGATTATAAAAGAAATTGGAACACTTTACAAATTAAATAAACAAAGAACACAGTAAAAAATAACATAAACAAATGCCGACCCCACTCCGGAAGTCTAACTAGAAACAGTAAAACCGGCCCAACAGCACCATAATGCTTGAAGAAAGACTCGACCTTGAAATAATAATCCGCCTTATAATCGTACCAATCCAAGACCCTCTTATCAAACCAGATGTAGGCTCCCTTCAGGGTCTGTGGTGCGTCTAGAACTATGTATATAGGTGTTTCGGCGGCTTCTTCGGCACTTAACACGCCTAGACCTTGCGTCATGTCAGTCTTAACAAGACCAGGATGCATAGAGTTCACAGAGATGTTTCTAGAATCCAACTCCTTCTGCTGCAGCACCGTTAAAGCGCTTACAGCAACTTTAGCTACCCTATATGCAGCTATAGTACCGCCATCAGCAAGATCCTCTTTATTGAATGTGCCGTTTTTCACACCACTCAAAAACCAATTCACGAATTCGTTTATATCGTTCAATGTCAAACTTTTGCTGGATAACTTATCAATCCAATACCGATTTCGTACGTTAGATAAATGTCCGCAATCACTAGATATGTTTAAAATTCTTCCGTTATCTCTCACCAAGGGGAATATTAGCTCTTGTATTGTCACTAGGCTTCTGAAATCGATGTCAATAACTTGTTTGCTTTCTTCGTACGTCGTCCGTAACCCAGCACCGGAAACGGCAGCGTTGTTAATAAATATGTCTATGCCTCCATGTTTTTCTTTTATAAAATCTCTGAATTGGGTAATGCTTGATCTGTCAGAAACGTCTAACTGGTGGTATTCTGGGTTTAGGTCTTGTTTTTTCAAGGTTGCAACAGCGTCGGCGCCTCGTTTTGGATCTCTAGATGTGAGGTATACTGTTCCTTTGAATTTTTTGCAGAGGGCTTTGACGATGGCCAGCCCTATGCCTTTATTTGCGCCAGTCACGACCGCGACCTTCATGTCTACTTGATACGAGTTCTACAACTACACTGATTATAAAAACCGGCTTGTTGTGGCGATATAAGATGGCTCGAGTCGCAATTATGTCAATTAAAAACATGTCTCAGTCACGTTGCGTGAAATAATCAACTAAACGAGTTGCGTTATAAGGTTGAATGTTGACTGGCTCGTGTGAATAGTTACGCTTTTTTGGTATTCTGAGTTAATTGCTATAGACTTTGAACGGCAGCGTGTCAGTGTGATTCAAAAATAATTAAAATATGAATTGTCTTCATCGTGATGTAATCCTTACTAATATTATAAATGCGAAAGTGACTGTCTGTCTATCTGTTACCTTTTCACGCTTAAACCGCTGTATCGATTTAGTTGAAATTTGGTATGCTGGTAGTAAAGCATTACATTATACATACATACATAACATACATCACGTCTTTAGACAGAGCTTACGGTAACATGACCATGTTTGCCATAATAAATTATCACGCTTTATATCCTTTTACTCACATTCGGACCTCTTCATCACCTAATCGACTTAATAACCCACTCAGTCACCATCCCGCATCGTCAGTCCAGTGATCACTCATCCCGGAGTTATGGTATAGCTCAACAACCCTTTTATTCATTGGCGTAAACTACCCCGGAACGGTAGAGTAGGGGTGAGAAACTTAAGGCGCTGTCAACAGCAAATGACTTTAAGCAGCGCCACTCTTCACACATACGGTTCGCGTGCCTGTGAGTGAAAGAGAAGAATCTATTCCGGGAGCTTGGCGCGCGTCTAAAATCTTGCAAATAAGACACAAATAAGAAGAAATAAAAAAAAGTATGGATTATTTGTGAAATATGACTCGTTAGCCGTGTAGGTATGAATATGTTGACTTCATGTTTTTAATTGCAGACCCATACCTCGAAAAAATATAGACATAGAACCGTTTAATGATGATTTTAAGACCAATCTTTGCAATTATTTTCTATCCAGCCGATTTTGTTCAATTATGTATCGAGTCCGTCTAGCGTGTTTGAAATATGATGAAAATTATCATTATATTTTTTTTGTATTTTTTTCGTGTGTAGTTTTTCTTTAAAAAGTGCTTAAATAACATCAATTTCAACAAAATTAGGTGTTGTCAGCCTCTTAAGGTTGGAACAGCACAGATTCCTTGATGCGTGATTTTACCTCTACACCACCCATAGCAGATAGCCTGGAGGGTTACCATGACGACTTATTGCGATTGAGTTTCGATTCAGTTTAGGTTCGCTCGCTGTCAGGTCAATGCTAAAACTGACAGCTAAAACCTGAACTGAGTCGGACTTGAAACGCATTAAGACGTCACGGTAACGGTAAGGCCCCCTGATGAGGATCCGGGTTCGATTCTCGTCCATAGCTTTACTTTTGCTTTTGTTGCCTTTTTTTGTAAACTATATTCCTTTCTGTATCAGGTTAGCTGGAAGAGATCCCTTCTTAGGGATGAGTACGCCTTTGTACTATTTTCTGTTTAATTCTGTATTTTTAAATTTTTATGTGCAATAAAGAGTTTACATACATACATACATACTTTTTGGATTTTTCTGTGTTGTAGTTTTTGTTTAAAATTGCATGTTTATTGTTAGGTAGGAAGACGGGTGAGGAAATTACTGGTACTAGATAATTCAATCTTACCTCGCCAGTAGCACATCTATTATTAACTATGCTTTGTGAGTGTACTCCTATGAGAGACTTACTAGATATATCTATACATATATTTCAATCACGTCTTTATCCTTTACAGGGTAGACAGAGCCTAAGTTTAAGATTGTTGTGTCGTCCGACTTAAATAGTTACAAACATACATACATTGCAATTTAATAAAAAGCTTGTAATAATTACTTGCAATAAATCGAGTCTTAGATGATTAATATTATGTATTTAAGTATGTATTTATCTATACAGGGTGATCAATCCAAGGAAATGGGTCAGTATGGAGAAGTTGGAAATTATGAAACATGGCGAAATCTGTTCTTAGAAACCATGGCGTCGATTTTAGTGACAAGAAAAACTGCATCTAACTAATATTATAAATGCGAAAGTATGGAAGGATGGATGTTTGTTTGTTACTCAATCACGCCAGAACCACCCAACAGATCTGGATGAAATTCGGCACATAGATAGGGAAAAGTCTGGAATAGCACATAGACTACTTTTTATCCCGGAAAATTACGTAGTTCCCGCGGGATAGCGATAAACGAATTCTTTGCAGACGAAGTCGATGGCAACAGCTAGTAGGTACATAAATAAAAAAAAAACTTTTTGTTTAGTTCGGGAATCGAATCCGGTTGTAGGTCCCTATTGAAAAAAAAACTTTATTTCTATTTGGATATCGATTGTGTAGGTCATAAGCAGTAAGTGTTACTATGAAACTTGGTATCTAAAATAATCGATATCCGAACAGGAATAATGTTAAAATTTAATCTTTCACTACAACCAGGTTCAATTCTCGAACTAAATACAAGTTTTTTTTTAAATCTATGTAAGTATGCAGTTTTTCTTGTCACTAAAATGGACGCCATGGTTCTTTAGAACAGATTTCGCTATCTCTCACAGTTTACAACTTCTCCATACTGACCCATTTGGATTGTTCACCCTGTATAAGTATGTTTTATCCGTTGTCTAGTGCCCATATTACAAGCTTTGCTTAGTTTGGGGCTAGGTCAATTGGTGTCAATTTGACGACCGGATGGCCTAGTGGTTAGCAAACCTGACTATGAAGCTTGAGGTCCCGGGTTCGATCCCCGGTCGGGGCAGATATTTGTATGATGAATACGAATGTTTGTTCTCGAGTCTTGAGTGTTTAATATGTATATAAGTATGTATTTATCTATATAAGTATGTTTATCCATTGTCTAGGTACCCATAGTACAGGCTTTGCCTAGTTTGGGACTAGGTCAATTGGTGTCAACTGTCCATTATTATTATTAATTGTCCCAAGATATTTATTTATATTATTTAAACCTCGATAAAACCGATAACACAATGTCCCTTGTTTCACTTTCCCGCAAAGGTTCAAACCGATAAAAAACGAATATCGCACCCATTCGTGAAAATATTGAACATCTACAACAGAACATGGCACATTCAAAGTTAACCACGTAAACAATCTTCCGTAAAGCCGCGTTGCCCGAGGCGCGTGTTTGTTCGCGGCACCGACTCCCCAAGGAGCCGTTGGCCTTCTGCTGCCTAATGGAATTCGTGTGAATAAAACATGGGGGCATGCGATCGGGATCGCGAGGTAAAGTCGATGATGGGTTGGGATGGCGCGAGTCGAGGAACGCTTCCAGTTAGGACTCGATACATCATTTTATCTGAAAAGTTTTGCAAAAAGAGGTTAGTTATGAGTTTGACGTCGATGTCCCTCTCTCTCTGACTCTCTGTTTGTGTGTGTGTGTGTGTGTGTGTGTGTGTGTGTGTGTGTGTGTGTGTGTGTGTTTGAGATTATGTATCAGGGGCGTGGCGTCAAGTATATCAGAAGGCAAGCCGAAGGGAACTTAACTAGCCTTTTCCCCTAATTCTGCACAATAAATTGCCCAACTGCCTTAAAATAGGCGAGTTCTATGGACGCCACGCCACTGCTATGTATATCTGTCTGTGGCATCGTAAGCTAACAAGCATAACGGACCGGTTTCGGTGCGGTTTTTTCATTCAAGAGCCAGGCCCCTATTAAATAAGTAAATAAAATAAAATAAATATTTGGGAACAATTCACACAAATTTGACCTAGTCCCAAAGCAAGCGCAAGTAAGGCTTGTATTATGGGTACCATCAGCCAAATATGTGGTCTACCACCCTAAGGTTAAAATTCCTTTGCACGTCACAATATATAAAGTCGATAAGACAGGCTGTCAACTTGAAAGTTCGACTAGCGACATTTTCATTTCATAGGAAATTGGATGAAAAGTGGTAGACCACTTATTTGGGCGACCGTACTAGACAACGATATACATACTTATATACAGAAATACATACTTATATAGATAGAAACATCCATATAACTCAGGAACAAATATTTGTGCTCATCACACAAACATAATGCCCTTACCAGGATTCGAACCCAGGACGCTTGCTTCGCTAGCAGGGTCACTACCAACTAAGCCAACCGCGTCGTCAAAATCAAAATTTCATTGTCGAGTTGGTGAATTAGGGGCCAGTTTTCTTGCGGTGGTTCTTAGCCTCTTTTTCTTCGTTACACTCTTGACAGAGTGGTCGGGTGTTCGTCACTTCTGTGCTCGTGACCCGCCTCACAATACGCCGCCACTTGGTTCTTAGCTATGTTTGGTAGAAATCGGTTCAGCGGTTTCTGCATATTTACATTGTTTATTGGTTATAAATACACGCTAATGATAGTAATTTTTATTCTGAGTCTTTGAGGGTAGTTGATCAAAATCGTCCTTCAATTCAATTCAATTTTTATAGTTATAGCTCCATCGATACTGTCGATGATTCTGCCAATGTCGAGGTTGAAAAAGACACTGCTTGTTTTTAATCAGCCGTTGCTCGGTAACTTCGGCGTGCGGTACTCTGATGAGAATCTAAAATAGACAACACATACATAAATTTTGTTAGACTACCTACAAATATAATTTGTTAATTTTTATAAATAAATCGTCCTTCAAGATTAATGTTTGTTGTTGGTTCCATGCAACTTTACCTTCATTCATATTTCAAAATAAGCTCTTATAAGATCCTGATATCCTAGTACTTTAAGGGCCTGGCTCACCTCTCCTTGACTGTCAGTTATTTATGATTCCGTCTCTATTTATTACTACGAAACAGACAGAGACGTCATCATAGATAACTGAGAGTTATGGAGTGGTGTGACAGGCCCTAACTCTCCCTCCGTCTTACGCCTGACGCGAGTAACATTTTTTACCCATCCCAAAAAGTGCTAAGCGCCGCTAAAGTTTTCACTTCAAAAATAAGCACCTGTCATTCACTATTTGACAACCGCCCCTAAAGTTGCGTTTGCGACATGCCGCTGTCGTGCACGGTGCCATCACCTACTAAAACTTTGTTGTAATTAAAATAGATTCCAACGATAATTATTTATTTTGCGCCATCTATCCGTTAAAATTACAGTCCTTCATTAACCCGCAGAAACTAATTTCGAGACTGAACAAATCCACAATATATCATATAAAAACTTTACCTACAAATAACACCCAGCATTGTCGGAATATACGCCCAAAACTTTTAATGTACAGCCCACCAATTTGTTTTGTAGGCCACGGTAGAACCGTTTAATAATAAAAGGTTTTACGATTGCAAACTGGCTTTTTTAAATTGTTACTAGGCTGGTTATTTTAGTTACTTCTAAGGCCGTAATCGATAGCACTGGCAAAGTTGTCGGATTGGCAAAGTTGTCGGACTGGCAAAGTTGTAGGATTGGCATATTTTTGTCGGATTGGCAAAGTTGTCGGACTGGCAAAGTTTTCGGACTGGCAAAATTGCCAGAGGTGTCAGTGAACGCTAACGGATACGCCACGTATGAATAATTCGCGCGGTATTGAATTAAAGCCAACTTTTGTTCTGTTTACCTTTGAATTAAAAAGTTGGTGGAGCGATTTTGTATGAGTGTGGGGACATAGGGGTGTTGATTGCGGGCGGGAGCAAGCGAGGAGCCTCACCGCTTTCTCTATGCTAATTTTATATCAAAATAGTGATGGGTTGCTAGCCGCATCGCCTATAACATGATTCCTAAGATTTTCGCTCATTCCCTTGATGGACTTTTATCATCTGCGTGGGAAGAGAAGCAACTGGCACTTTCTATGTTTTTTCTTTACTCCTAGATCGGCATGAAAATCAGAGGCGTCTCTAGCCCTTGTGGCGCCCGTGTGCAACCAGTAGGCCTATTGTCTAACTCTCTCGCAATCGCCATCGTGTTCATTTTGACAGTTCATGTATGAATGTGACAGCTAGCTGATTCCGATGTCAATTGTCAGCCCATAGATGAACTGTCAAAATGAACGCGACGGCGATTGCGAGCGAGTTAGACAATAAGCCTACTGTACTATGGCGCCATAACACGGGCGCAGGGTTTTTGAGAGCGCCAGCGCCGCGAGCGACGCATCTTTGGAGGCGTCGCATTAGAGGGCGCTCGACGCCCTCTTAGACCCGGCGCCCGTGTTCGCCGCACACCCTGCACCATAGGTAAATATGCCTCTGATGGAAATAAACTAGGTACTTACTATACCTGTATAACATTACATACGAGTACATGCTTTTTTCAACAGTGGACGTCTTCAGACCGATGATGATGATGAATATTATAAATGCGAAAGTATGGATGGATGGATGGATGTTTGTTTGTTTGTTACTCAATCACGCCAGAACGGTCCAACGGGTCTGGATGAAATTTGGCACATAGATAGAGAAAAGTCTGGAATAGCACATATGCTACTTTTTATCCCGGAAAATTGCGTAGTTCCCGCGGGATAGCGATAAACGAATTCTTTGCAGACGAAGTCGCTGGCAACAGCTAGTACAAAATACATTCAATAAGAGTAGAAACAGGTGTCATTCTATGGAACTTGCTATGTATGTATGTACCTAAACAAACCGTCATATTGAAATTGTTCTGCATGATGAATTTACTTAGAGGAACCAAGTTGCATTTGATCTTAGCCTTCTAGGTTGGAAACTCATCTGCAATTCGTCGGTGTTGCGGGTATCCATGAGCAGTGGTGAACACTTACGATCAGGTGACCCAGTTGCTCGTTTACCTTCCTTTTGGTATAAAAAAAAAACTACGGAACCCACTGACGTACAATAAACAACTAGACTCCCAATCTCGCTCAAAAACTGTCGGAAGCAAAAGTCTGCACGACGCGTCTATTGTGCAGAGTTTTGGTTCAGTAGTGTTTCGACCGCGCTTTGATAACAATTTATATGTCTCTTTCGCACCGTAATCTCAAACGCTGAGAACAATAGACACAGACAGGTTTCCAGAACGTGACGTAGTGTCATTACTTCTCACGATCGTATGCAATTGACATTCAACCTTACTGCCACGAAATAGAAAGAAAGAAAGAAAGAAAAAAGTTTATTAAGTAATGACAATTACAACACATCAAATAAAAAAAAATTAAACCAGCAGATAAATAAATAAATTGTCACAAAATGGTCCCAACTCAGCAAAATAGGTAAAAAAACCAAAAGGTAAAAAGTAAGATAAGGTAGGTAAATAAGATGCTAATTTGAACGAATATGTTAATGTTATCTGTATAAGTTGATGTCTCGACACGCAACACATAGACAACGCCGCTCGGACGTTTCTTGAGGAACTTTTGTTTGCGATTGGTAGACTCCCAATCCCAACAAGACCATTTTGTGACAATTTATTTATTTATCTGCTGGTTTAATTTTTTTTTATTTGATGTGTTGTGATTGTCATAAAAAAACTTTTTTCTTTCTTTCTTTCTTTCTATTTCGTGGCAGTAAGGTTGAATGTCAATTGCATACGATCGTGAGAAGTAATGACACGACGTCACGTGCTGGAAACCTGTCTGTCTCTATTGTTCTCAGCGTTTGAGATTACGGTGAGAAAGAGACATATAAATTGTTATCAAAGCGCGGTCGAAACACGACTGAACCAAAACTCTGCACAATAGACGCGTCGTGCAGATTTTTGCTTCCGACAGTTTTTGAGCGTGATTAGGAGTCTAGTTGTTTATTGTACGTCAATGACGAAACCCTAAAAATATGGTTGTGTGATCGTTTTTGTCCGTGTCTTAGTGCGGTGTGTACACCAGCGCCCCTCGCGGAGAGCCCGTCACAAAATTAGAAGCGATTCGCAAATTCACATCCAACTCCCGCTCGTATGCAAATTGGATTTTAGTAAACGCCTCTTCGAGTAAATTTATAATTATTTTACTTACGGCGAATAAGATTATGAATTTTGTTACTTATACTTTGAGATGTTAAATGAATGTAAATACAGTATACCGTGGGGTTACCATGGCGTCTTAATGCGATTCAATGTCGACTCAGTTCAGGGTTTAGCTGTCATTTTAGTATGGATCTGACAGCGAACGAATCTAAACCGAATCGCATTAAGACGTTATGGTAACCCCCCACGGTCTCTTAAGAGGCTGACAACACCAAATTTTGTTGAAATTGATGTTATTTAAGCATTTTTTTAAGAAGAATTACACACAATAAAAATCCAAAAAAATATGTATTTATGTGTTGTGTGTACTTTTTTCTGTTTTGATTGTTAAATGTGGTGTTCAATAAAGAGTTATTGTATTGTATTGTATTGTATTGTATTGTATGTCAATTTTCATCATATTTCAAACACGCTGGACGGACTCGATACATAATTGAACAAAATCGGCTCGATAGAAAATAATTGCAAAGATTGGTCTTAAAATCATCATTAAACGGTTCTATGTCTTTTTTTTTTCGACGTATGGGTCTGCAATTAAAAACATGAAGTCAACATATTCATACCTACACGGCTAACGAGTCATATTTCACAAATAATCTATACTTTTTTTTATTTCTTATTATTTGTGTCTTATTTGCAAGATTTTAGACGCGCGCCAAGCTGCCGAAATAGTTTCTTCTCTTTCACTAACAGGCATGTGATCCGTATGTGTGAAGAGTGGCGCTGCTCAAGGTCATTTGCTGTTGACAACGCCTTAAAACTGTTTCAGAATACTTAAGGAGGTGATTGGGTTGTTTTTCAGGATTTTTTAATCATGGTTGCCAAATGTTTCCATACCTCCGTTGATCGGTGTTCAAACTGAACCGCGTCAAGATCGGAAGTAAATTTTACATCAACAATTTACATGAAACTAACGTGAGACTCACACATAATTACAACACACCGGATAACTCACGTATAAAAGCCGAAGGATTGCTCCGACAATTGTTTCGGACTATTTCGTAGCCCTTCATTAGGGAGCGCTCGCCCCGGCGGCAGCGAAACGAACACTGCGCGCCAACGCTCTGCTCGCGCGGCTACTCAGCGCAACTGACATCGGCGCACAAGTACCCTCATTTTATCGTCATTTTTATTATAGTCTAAAGTAGGGCAGCACACAACACTGATCACGTCACTTTGTAAAGGTTCAGTTCATCATGGTTATAGTTGGAAAGGGGAATCAAAATAGTGATGGGCTGCTAGCATAGCCTATAACATGATTATTTACTAAGATTTTCGCGGTAATTGCTGAAATACGCCGTACATGTAATCGGGAAGTATACTAATTGTTCGTTCTTAACCGAGTTGTTTATAAAATAAAAACACCAATTTATTCCACTTCAAACAGCTTCCGCCGCCACTGATGAGCTTTTACCAAGGAGCTACTTAGCTTCCGCTAATAGCTGGTTGTGTTCATGCAAGTTCCGACGCGGGCTTACCGGCTGCGAGCTTACGGAAGCTTCCGTCTGTAAGCGTGTGTTCAGACGAGCTACGCTTCACCCTTAATTTGGCATTATTTAAAATAACCTAACCTAAAAATTTCATTTTAGGGACAAGCTTTTTAAATGACTGTAATTTTTGTTGACTGTACTGGCATTGTCATCTGTCCTACATATTATTATGAGAACCAAATTTCAAGTCAATCGGATGAAGATATCCACTTCAAAATTGAGACGCAACATTCCACCCAGACAAACATACTTACATAACCATACATACATACATTGCAAGTTAATATGAAGCTTGTAATATTAAAAAGAAAAAGAGTAAAAAAAAAAATTGGTTGCCTGTAAAGTCGGTATACGGGCGAAAGTTTTACGTGACAACGACTTTGAGTGGTAAAATAATTTTAATGTGAATATTCATTCGTATAGTAGGAAGAAGGATGAAATAATAGTAACAATTTAAAACATTTATTTATACAAAGAATTATATTTAACACTAACCGTGCTCGAGTGGAAGGGACGCGTGCCTTTCACTTTTTATGTCTGTCTCTCTCGCTCTTAGGCGGGCTAACCATGCCCGAGTGGAAGGGACGCGTGCCTCTCACTCGCGCTCATTGTGAGCGCATAACGTGAGCGGAGCGTAACGCAGTTTCTTGAAGTGTCACCCGGCAAACCAATTTATAAGACGTTGTCACGTCAAAAAAGCGACGGGTAGCACCCCGGGAGTGCCGGCAGAAGTGTAAACAGCAGCTTGGATTAGATTTTAATGTTGTAACCTCCATGACGCTCAAGACGCGTATCGTACCTACTAAATTTTTTTACCCATCCCAAAAAGTGCTCAACGCCGCTAAAGATGTTTTCACTTCAAAAGTAGTAGTCTGTATGTATATTTCTATTGAATGGTGTAACGTATGAACGTGCCCTAGTTGATATTGGGCGATCGAGTGTGTATGTACGTCTTCGATGAGAGCCTGACGCAACTGCAGCATAATAATTATGCAGCTAATAGATAAAGTATACAACGGCACAGTGTTGCCACTCAATAGTTCACTGTCGATAATTTAGCAAAGACAGCATCAACAGTGTTATCGACAGTATCGATACTTTTACTTCTCCTTATCGATACTCCTCTCATCCAATCATACGTTGACTGGAGATCCCTTAAGGGGATAAGTCCGCCTTTGTGTATGTATCTGTGTTTGTCAATTGTATTTGTTTAATGTTTATTTTGCACTAGCTGTTGCCAGCGACTTCGTCTGCAAAGAAGTCGTTTATCGCTATCCCGCGGGAAAACGCAATTTTCCGGGATAAAAAGTAGCCTATGTGCTATTCCAGACTTTTCTCTATTTATATGCCGAATTTCATCCAGATCCGTTGGGCCTTTCTGGCGTGATTTAGTAACAAACAAACATCCATCCATCCATCCATCCATCCATACTTTCGCATTTATAATAATACTAGCTGTTTCCAGCGACTTCGTCTGCAAAGAAGTCGTTTATCGCTATCCCGCGGGAACTACGCAATTTTCCGGGATAAAAAGTAGCCTATGTGCTATTCCAGACTTTTCTCTATCTATGTGCCGAATTTCATCCAGATCCGTTGGGCCGTTCTGGCGTGATTGAGTAACAAACAAACATCCATCCATCCATCCATCCATCCATACTTTCGCATTTATAATATTAGTTAGATTAGATGAATATTCCGTATTCGTCGATGAGTAGGGAAAAAACTATATATCATAAATTATTTCGTGGAGCAACGAAGGCAATGTAGTGTAGCAGGGATCTCCGCAAAGTAGCAGCATTTGCCGTGCAAGCAAAATTCATTTTGACATGCAAACAAGCCGGGATATTTTGTCAAATTGAGTAATTGATTCTGTGGGACTTCGGAGTTTAAGCTGAACTAGCATCAAACAGTCGTTAGGTGACAACCATGATTGATTCGACGCTACTCGATTTACACAACGTGCCGGTGAGTAATAAATCACCCTGTATAGATGAGACACTAAACGCGTGATTTTGTTTTTTGATGTGACATGTCATGACAAGCTTTTTTAGCTACAGTACTAGTATTTCGGCTTCGTAGAGCCGGGTTCTTGAGTGGAGATCGCGCGGCAAGCGCAGCCGAGCGTAGGACGTCCACCAACGGGGACGGAGGACCTGGTTAAAGTCGTGGATTCACGGTGGATGCAAGCCGCTCTCAACTGAGGCAACTGGAGGTCTATGGGGGAGGCCTATTGTCCAACAGTGGCACTTCCTATGGCTGATATGATGATGATAACACAACACAACCCAACACAAGTCTGGTTTCTACCTGATTGTTTGTATTTTTTTGCTTATTACTGTATATTTCATCTTAGCCCTCTAGGTTGGCAACGCATCTGCAATCCCTCCGGGGTTGTGGGTGTCTATTGCTCGTTTGTCTTCCTATTCACATTAAAAAAAAAAAACTTTGTGGTGGAGAAAATAAATACTTTTATTATTTATTTTATTTATAAAAATAAATTAAACATCCATGCTATTTAAGACATTTACTTCAGTTTAATCCAATGTTGCGGAGTACAAAGGTAAATGTTTTTTTGTTCATTACCATGGAATTGCGCGAAAGCCTGATTCAAATTGATCAATCTGAGTCATTTAAACCAAATAGATTATACATCATGAACAACACAACTACTCCATATTATTATCTAATTTAATTTCTTAGACGATACATTATAAACTGTAGGTACCTAAATTGTAAACTGTACCTGTGTATGTACTGTAACTGTACGTTTAATTTCATTTCATTTCATTTAGCTATACCTGTTATCTACCTATTGTTATTGTATACTTACCTATCTGTTTATTCTGATAATTATTTTCTTTGATACATATTTGATAGACTAGATTGAACCGATTGAGAAAACCCACTTTTGATCAACTGTGTGGTTTCTACCCACCTAGCACGTACGACAAGAGATGGAACAGTAGGATAAAGGCACCAGAAGTTAGCCCGGAACCTATACAGCAGGTAAATTAATGAAAACCAAACCTTCTACCCCCTAAACGGCCAATTCGAGTGTAGTGCACAGCAGTTCTTGAAAAAAAAAAACATTTTTAAAATTAGTTACATACAGAATGATAACGAAATTCTGTTATGAGCGACTAACGGATGAAGTGCGTAAAAAATCAATAACTATTTATACCTAACTGTTTTGTAAGTACTAATCTCGACTTGGCCGTTAATGGGTTTAAAGGTATGGTTTTAGTTAGTTTACATACTGTAGGTATACGGCCTTCCAAGGAAACTTTTGAGTTCAAACTCCCATGACATGTTTATTCGAGGATCATTAACAAAAGCAACTCGAGGGCTCAAGTAAATAAAAAAAATATTTCATTTCATTTCAAGTACATACCTACTAACCTGTTTTTCGCTTGTCACTGATCGTTCCTCTGTTTATAACGACTAAAAGACTCAAAAGGCTGGCTTTTGGTTCCAGGCTAACTTCTGATGCCCTTATGCTACAGTACAATACACCCACTACAGTGACTCTTTGTCGATCACCAAATAGCGATAACCATCAATAAAAAAACCCCTACGCAAAAGCTGTTGGATCGATTTTTATCAAATATGGCTAAGAACCACCGCAAGGAAACTTGTTTTCGAATAAAAACCGCATCGTAATCGGTCCATCCGTTTGAGAGCCACGACGCCACAGACACACACACAGACATTGATATCAAACTTATAACACTCCTCTTTTTACGTTTCCTCTTTTTTCTAGTTAAATTTTTTAATACGATCGTACGCCTATATTTCCCCTGCTGCAAAAGTGACAGAAATAATGCATTGCAATAACAAACTTAAGTCAACTCCTGTCACCAGTGCCCGGTTTTAACTTCCCATTGATTTTGCTCTTAATATCGCTGAATAAACAAAACTTAATGCTGATACGTCTCTCGGAAAAAAAAACAATTTTCTGTTTCCGTACATCAAAAACAATATCAAATATTGACTTGATTTGATTGGTCGCCTGAATGATGAGTCTCCACGGCGGAGTCTGATCGATCTGCTTATTAAAGATATTGAGTCTTGGAGGATTTGAATTAACATTGATGGGTAATTTACTAAACGTTAAAGATGCCTGGGTGCCTTTAAGAGGCGAGTGTACAATTTTCTCCAGGGCCGACAACGCACTGGCATCGCATAAAGCGCTGCGGGTGTCTATGGACAGTGGTGATCATTTAACATCAGGTGACCCACTAGTTCGTTTGTCTGGCCTCTCTAACATAAAAAAAGATTCTTCCGAGCTGGTCTGGGAGTAAACAGACACACAGCTTACAGGTGTTGATAAGTAAATAAGTAAATGCTTTATTGTACAAATACAAAAAAACCGGCCAAGTGCGAGTCGGGCTCGCGCACTGAGGGTTCCGTAAAAATTCGCTAAGTTATTATCCAGTGTTAGAAGAGCCCTGCTTTTAAGCAAAATGTAGGCAGTGTGAAGTCATTTTATATTGGTTTTTTATATAGACAGACAAATATTAAATAAAAAAAAACTACTACTTAACTAGATCTCATTCAAACCAATTTTGGGTGGAAGTTTGTATGGTAATGTACATCATATATTTTTTTTAGTTTTATCATCCTCTTATTTTAGAAGTTACAGGGGGGGGGGGGGGCACATTGTATCATTTTGGAAGTGTCTCTCGCGCAAACTATTCAGTTTAGAAAAAAATGATATTAGAAACCTCAATATCATTTTTGAAGACCTATCCATAGATACCCCTCACATAGGGGTTTGATGAAAAAAAAATTCAGTTTCAGTTCTAAGTATGGGGAACCCCCAAAATTAATTGTTTTATTTTTATTTTTGTGTGAAAATCTTAATGCGTTTCACAAAATACATCTACTTACCAAGTTTCAACAGTATAGCTGTTGTAGTTTCGGAGAAAAGTGGCTGTGACATACGGACGGACAGACAGACAGATAGACATGACGAATCTATAAGGGTTCCGTTTTTTACCATTTGGCTAAGGAACCCTAAAAAGATGCAATTCAGAAAAAACAAACATTAATATATACACAAAGGCGAACTTACCACTATAAGAGTTCTCTACCAGTTAACCTTTGAGTAGTTGAGAGGAGCATTAAACGAGGGATATTCCAGATAGTGTAAGCCACAAGTAGAGCTGATAATAATTGTGAAGTTCTGAATAAAAACCCTATTTTTTATATTTTTTATATTAAAACCGACAAACGGGCACGAGTTGCACCTGATGGCAAGTGATCACCGCCGCCCATGGACAACCATAGCACCATTGGGACTGCTAGCGCGTTGCCGGCCATGCAAGAAGTGGTACACTCGCCTCTTAAAGGTACCCACGTCGTAGCCAGTTGGAAAAACCCCAGCCGCCAGCCCATTCCAAATTTTGCTCGTACTTACTACATATTTTATCAATGTCTCTTCAGTAAACCCCCTACGTACTTAAGTACAACAAAATCCACTGGATAGTTCCTTAAGCGCACAAATGTCAGAGGCAAGACAAAACAGTAAGTTTTTCCCTCAAACTCGAAGAACCTTTATCAGAAACTACGATCAAAGTTACAAACGACGCAA
This sequence comes from Pandemis heparana, assembly GCA_963854515.1. NCBI lineage: Eukaryota > Metazoa > Arthropoda > Insecta > Lepidoptera > Tortricidae > Pandemis > Pandemis heparana. The sequence continues at coordinate 546,584 of OY978008.1, read as the reverse complement.
AAACTCGCATTGCAATAGGCAATAACAAGTCCCAGGGTTGTCTCAAACTTGTTACATCGGAACCATAGCGCGCAATCTCACCAACTCCGTAATTATTGGGTGGCAGCCCTGAGCTAACGTGGGCAAACTCCGTTCAGGATAACATTAGACTACGAGTACACTCAGTAGTTGCACAGTTTCATTGCACTAAACTCTTATGATTTTTGCACTGTTTGCTTTATTTTAGAATTTATCATACTTCTCTAATCAGCCCACATCCACCCACTGCTGAGTAAAGGCCTCTTCATTTTCACGCCACTTTGCCCGGTCCTGTGCCAGTCTCATCCACAGTTTTCCAGCTGAATGCCAGATATCATCTGACCAACGGGCTGGTGGTCTGCCCACTGACCTTCGACCCAGTCTTGGCCACCACTCTGTGACCGCCTTCGACCATCTGTCGTCGTTCCGTCTTGCCAAGTGTCCCGCCCATCGCCACTTCAGGCTAACGTGGCAGGAAGAAACTCACCAAGACGCACTGGCCAGCGTGGTGTTTTATGGCTTCAACCTTCATTCAATATCATACTTATTTGCAATTAATTAATTTGTTTTCAGCCGGCAAGGTGGATGGATGATTTGGTGCGAGCGGCTGGGAAGGACTGGATGCGGAAAACTCGGGACCGTACAGAATGGTCCAAAATGGAAGAGACCTTTACTCAGCATTGGGTAGATCAAGGTTGAAGAAGAAGAAGAAGAAGATTTTGTTTTCGGTCCTTGGGTTGTGGCAGAGATATCAGTGTTTTGCTCCCACGAGCACTGTTGACCACTGAGCCATGGCCCTTTTGCACTGCTGCAACGCAAACAACAAAATACTTATAAGCTAAGTCTAACGTGTAATTTCTTTAATTTCTAAACGACACTGAAAATTAGAACACATAGAAAAATCCGAAAAGTAAAGCTATGGCCGGGAATCGAACCCGGGTCCTCGTCATTCCGTGACGCGTGCTATAACCCCTACACCACCCATAGCAGGTGAGTAAGCCTCCGAATTTTTCTATCTGTTACCAACTGTCACGTGACCTTGTTACTATGCGAATATTTGCCATTATATGTGTAATTTCTTGTTTTTCTTTTTGTTGTTATTTTTAACATTGTGTGCATTGCAGTATCAAAGATAAACGATCTATCTATCTAGTTGTAAACCTTTTCTCTTAAAGTTATGCTTAACTAGCTTTTGCCTGCGATTCGCTTAACCCGCGGGAACTATGCGATTTTCCAGGATCCTATGTCCTTCCCTGGGACTGCAACCTGTATACCAAATTTTAACTAAGTCGGTCCAGTGGTTTAAGCGTGTATAGGTAACAGATAGACTGACAGACAGAAAGACGGACTGCCAGACAGTTACTTTCATATTTATAGTATTAGTGATAGGATTTGACATTTTAAAAATTGCACTAAAAAGAACCATAATTTTCGTCCTTCTGTGTAATCCTATCCTGAATGGAGTATAAGCAATTTGGGAAATTGTCATGTCCCCGTTAAGTTCAGTCCACATACACATTCAGGTAATTTCTGTAAGGCTCAGTACTCACATTAGGGTATGTGTGAATCCAGTTTAATAATAAATAAATGTTATAAACGCTAGATATAAAATGGATGTGAGGCGTTTACAAATCAAGAGCTTGTGATTTGAAATTGCGGATGTGAAATAAGAATTGGATTTGTCGGTGATTTGAAGCGTTGGGAGCATTAGGTTTTAGCCATTTGGCTTTTAACTTTTTTGAATTATTAATAACGTAGAGCGTGAGTAACGTACTTACTGAAATTGTAGCGAATTCGGAATAAAAAGGCTACAAAAAAAACGTAGAGGTACCGTGGCTAAGGGAAGTAAGTACGTAAGTATTTATTCATAGTAAACTGTGTATAAAAGTATGTATCAACAGTTGCTCATTTCGAGCATACAATTATTATTGTTCATTAAACATGAATTAATTACTACTACAGTATTATTTCAAAAGAATTCGATTGAATTATAAATAATAATAATAATTGGGTCAAGGGTCAGATACAGAAGGCGGTACTCCTGGACACGGCCCGCGTAGTCAGGAGGTTCCTCTCTCTGTCGCCCTGACCACCGGCAGCTTAGGCCCCGCCTCGCTGCCGGCGGCACCCTAGGTTAGGTTTTTATAATGTTTTTATATTTTGTATTAATATTGCTTTATTACTTTTTATTTGAATATTGTAAAAACCTAGCTTAAGATAAAAAATAAATATACATAATAATAATAATAATAAATAATTCTTTAATCAGACAACAATAAGGTCCATTTTGATGTTAATTAAGCAACCTAGACTATTTTTAACATTAAACTACCGTGAGACTCAAACATAATCAAAACAAATTGTCGGAGCATTCTTCCGGCTTTTTATACGTGAGTTATCCGTTTTGTTGTAATTATAACCTAGACTACGTTAATACTTATAAAATACGTTATCCATCAGCCAATTTTTTACCTTATTCTTAATATAATTTCCATCAAGCATTTTTATTTCATTAGGAAGTGCGTTAAAGACGCGTATTGTCGTCATGAACGCGCTTTTATAGTACAATGAGTTATTATACTTCGGACTGTCAAACTGGGAATCAAGGTTTCTACTAATATTAAATGCGAATGTAACTCTATCTATGACAGTATATCGGTCTGTTACGCTTACACGCCTAAACCACCCGATTTTAATCAAATTTGGTAGGTACGGAGATAGTTTCAGTCCTCGGGAAGGACATGGGTTAGTTTTTATCTCGGAAAATCGCATATTACCCGCGGGATAGCGATAAGCGAGTTCTACGCAAGTTAATTGAATCAGGCGTTACTTTGCATTTCGATTAACAAAAAATATTTACCTTGCTACTCCGCTAATTAAGCAAAGCGAAAGCTCGGAGTAGTAAGGTAAATATTTTTTGTTCATTGATAAAAGGACTACGACATAGTCGAAAACATGTCGAGCGTCACTCGACCTTTATACGTGAGTTATCCGTTTGTGTAATTATGATGTAGTTTCATGTTGACATTTTAAGATACTTTGAAAAATACTCTCTTCTCTTTCTAATTTTTTTTATCTTTCACACAAGGTAGCTTTAACTAACATTTTGTGTATAGATTATACTACGAGTTCAACTTCCATTCTTCACCATCACTTGATGCTTGAAACTCATAATAAAATCAACCTGTTTCCTTTCTTTGCGCAAAAGAAATTGGTCTAAAGAACTTCGGGGAACTTTCCATTTGTTTATCGGAAATTTGTTTATTTTTAAGATTTCACGGGTTATTTGATCTTTGGGAAATTATTAAAACAAGGAATTCAGGAAAAAATGGTCTTTATTAAAACCTCTTTTCATCGAGTCACAAATACCGATCTAGTATGTACAGATTTATACTAAAAATTGTCTATATACAGTACCACAGTATACGTTAATAGTAATTACAATAATGAGTTCGAAAAACTTGGAATTGTATAATATACAATACATAATACATACATACATACATACATATCGTCACGCCTCTTTCCCACAGGGGTAGGCAGAGACTACTTTGTTCCACTTACTACGATCCTGACATACCTCTTTCGCTTCATCCACATTCATCAATCTCTTCATACATGCTCGTCGGTTTCGGGTACTCATGACCTGGCCTTTTTCCAAAACGTCCCTAATTTGATCATGGAACGTCCGCCTAGGCCTTCCCCTCCCAACGCACCCATTCACACTCGCCGTATAAATCTGTTTAGTTAATCTTCTTTCATCCATCCTCTCTACGTGACCAAACCAACCAAGCACACTTTTTTCTATCCTAGTCACTATATCTTCTTTCACACCAGCACGTTCCCTTATCACACTATTCCTTATTCTCAATACATAATATGATAGTTTTTTATATATAAATAAAGTAACAACTCTACAAAACGAAGGGAACGTAACAGTGTTGGATTGGACTCCAAACTTAAATTATCTAATAATCAACTATCGTTAAAGTGTATAATGTATATAATTCAACTATGATTAAATTCGATATATCTTCAACGAAGAAACAACTGTAAATAAAACGAAGTGGGAATCGAGACTGGAGTCATATATTGGTCTGAAGTAGTGCGGACGCCGCTCACATACGGACATATACATATATCTCACACACACATACATGCGGCCAGTGGAACGCTCCGCTGACTTGTTCGGTAAAGGACACAGTAAAATTTGTTCAGTACGCTACATCGTTTTAATATAATTCACTTTTTTGTAACAACACACTTGAGTGTGATAAAAACAACGAGCGTGTTAGCAAAGAATTCTGAAAAAAATCTCCGAAAAGACATTTTGAATGTCAAAGTTTCAAATAGACAATAACAAGATTCATACAATATTCACATCTCACTTAAGCTAATTAACTTATTGTGACACGATCAAGGAACATTGTCAAAGGAAAGTCATAAACTATATCATGTTTTCGTAACTGTAGATACATAATTAGCTTTACTAAAACTACTTACCAACGGGACGTTACGTATTCAAAACATAATAATATTTTAATTTGTATACGTATTTGATTTGTAGCATTATACGTCACTTACATTACCTTATTTGGGAATAATTACGATACTCAACACAATGTGCTGTTAAGAAATTTTGAAACAGTGAGCAGCTCACAAAACAAAATGTATACAGATATTTGATTGATATTTGTTATCGACCATTACAATCATTTTTTCATACTCTCTTCCATGCTGGTCTGGCAACAAAGAAAACATATAGAATGTACCATATATGAAAAATATGTGATGGTAAAAGTCCATCGAATGGGCGAAAATCTTAGGAATCATGTTATATTAGGCAATGCAGTCTATCATTATTTTGATTCCCCTTTCCAACTACTACACACCCAACGTAACCAGGGGCCTTACCATGACGTCCTAATTCCGACGCAGTTCATGTTTTAGCTGTCACTTTTAGTATGAATCTGACAGCGAACGGAGCTAAACTGAAACGCATTAAGACGTCATGGTACGGCCCCGGGTCTTGTTGCCATAGGTTCTGTCAACCACGTAAAGGATTAACACGTGATTTGCGTACCTATGTATGTAAAGATTTATGCATCATCACGGAAGTTTCGTAGCTATTATCGTTAATATAACCCTTTAGCAGGTGACGGCAATGTTGCCGTTGCAGAGAAAAAGGCGCAGCTATTTAGAAAAGGTTATATTACAAAACCAAATGTTTTGCTCTATCCAATGGCTAGGGTTAAAAAAATATCTTGAAATGGTTGTCCTACTGTTCTCGTTCGACTGGTGTAGTCAGGCGTGGCTCCCGTCCACCTGTCTCAACCCGGCGAGCAATATCAGCACTTCGGCCATAGTTCACTTCACAATTTAATTTTCACTCCAAGGACTTGGCCAGAATGTCTCTTGCCCGGTTGAAATTGCCGTCATATTTTTTTAACGAACTATCTGCTCGATTTGGCCAGTCTTCTATGACCAAGGTTACCGTGATGTATTAATGCGATTCTGGTTCAGTTTAGGTTCGCTCGCTGTCAATCATAAAAATGACAGCTAAAACCTGAACTGAATCTGAATTGAATTGCATTAAGCCGTCATAGTAAAACCCTTGATATCTTTAGTGTCAGTTGTCTATAATTTCCCTCTATATTTCTTACTACGAAACAGACAAAGACGACATAGATAACCGATATTTATAACATCAGGATCTTAACTGAGAGTGAAACAGGCCCTTAATTAATCACAATTAATGACATTTTATCAATTTGCAAGCAACTGTGTCGAAATATCGGGAGCGGTTTACTCGTATATCCCGTGGAAAACATAGGTACCTATTCAATAAATTTACGAACCATTCTTACGATAAATACTTTAAATAAAATGTTTCGTAACAATTATACATAATTATGTACTTACAAAAAATGTCTTAAACATTCTTATGGTATAACGTACTTTTAACAAATTGGAACAATTTGCAAAAAACGGGCACCCAAAACTTTTCATGCCTGAAAAATAGTAGCAGTTAAGTACGTATTTCAGCTAGAGGCCGCACTCGATATTCATTTTTTATTTTATTATTTTTAACTTTTACTAAATACATAAAGGAGAAAGTCAATTGAAGTTCAATCGGAAAAAGTGTTCGTTTTTGCGAAGGGGTTTAGTTTATAAAATGCTTTTATTGGGTAGCCGCTAGGTTCAAAATAATCGTACAAATAATCGTACTACAAAATAAAGTCCCGCCTTCCACGATTTTTGGACCGTTGTGATTTCGCCGAACTGAATAATTACACAGAATTAATTCAGTTAACGAAGTTCCGAAGAATCCTCAATCTTAAACTTTGTTTCCATTATTCGCGATTCGTTTTATGAATTACGTGTAATACATCAACTTTTTTCACAAACAGTAGAATTTAATTCAATTAATTTCCACTTTCTTTTCGTATCAAAGCTTGAGTCGATTTATTCCCTAAACTTCAACACTTCACTTAAATTTTCAACTTAAATTTTACACTGTACCGCTTTTTAAATCTGAAATTCTCCACATTTCACTGTGAATTTATGCCATCTTACATCTTACATGGGTCAGTTCAGAAATACCAGTGTCTGATGGGTCAGTTCAGAAACATCGGTGTCTGATGGGTCAGTTCAGAAACATCAGTGTCTGATGGGTCTGTTCAGAGTCATCAGTGTCTGACGAGTCTGTTCCGAAGTCACCAGTGTCTGATGGGTCTGTTCAAAATTCATCAGTGTCCGAAGAGTATTCAGAAGTCCTCTATACTGAGATCTCCTGGATTTGGACGCGTTTTTTTGCCGGCGCTGCTCCTGGTCGCTCTTTCAGTTCGGCTTCGCTGCTGCGCTGTTGGAATTTAAACATTATGTTAGTAACAAGTTTTTCATGAGGCAAATAAATTAAAATAACGAAGTAGAGAGATATTAAAAACTCAAACTCTGCTACAAATGTTTCGGACGTTGTAAATTTCATAACTTGTGGCGATGTGATATCTTGGTAAGTATATCAGATAAACATCGAAAAAGGGGATTGGGAGTGTGAATAGGTGTGTTGGGAGTGGAAGGCCAGACAGACGTTTCATAACCAAACTAGGGACGTTTTGAAAAAGGGTAGGTCAAGAGTACCCGAAACCGACGAGGATATATCAAGAGATTGATGAATGTGGATGAAGCGAAAGAGGTTATGTCAGGACCGTAGCAAGTAGAACAAAGTCTCTGCCTACCCCTGTGGGAAAGAGGGGTATGTGTTTATGTGTACGAGTATGACAGTTAAAAGAGATACTCGTAAACTCGCTTTACTGCCCAGTGACCTATTGGAACTCGCATCTTGAGACGTATTTGGAAGAATAGTATGAACGATGTAGTAATACCTTGAGGGTGCTCTTCCTCGGAGATGGGACGGTGGGGTCGCTGGTTAGAGAACCCGTAGCGGCGCGACTGGTGCAGCTGCCTGCAACCAACACTGGTGGTCAGTACTGGAAGAAGATGCTGGAGTACTGTTTAATTTTCCAAAAATGATGGGACAATATGACGTTGTAGATCATCTATTGTTTTGATTGCTATCACCAGTATAGAAGAAGAAGAAGAAGAAGAAAGTTTATTCATGACAATCAACACATCAAATAAAAAAAAAAACACATAAAACAGCAGATAAATAAATAAATTGTCACAAAATGGTCCCAACTCAGCATTTGCTGGCCTTGCAGCCAGCGCTGGTCTTCCGTTGGGACCATAGGCTTTCTCGCTGGCTGTTCTTTTTGTTGGCGGTATTATGTACCGTTTTTTTTTTTCATTGTACGTTGATTAAGATCATAATTGAAGAAAAGGTTGAAGAGAAACGGAAAAGAGGAAGGCCTAGAAAAACATTTATGCACCAGGTGAAAAAGAGGGTAGAAGTCGTGTCGTATCAGGAAGTTAAAGAAAAGGCCCTGGAAAGGACCACGTGGAAATTGCTCCACCGACAAGAGCCTAGCTCTTAAGTTCAAGAAGAAGACGTTGATTACGAATCGCAGTCCTCGCGAGAGGTACAGGCAGCTGCAATTATATGAACATATTGACAAGGGTGCTATAATTAAGATAAACTAAATTATGACTTAAGGTCGGTGATGTTATTTGATGTTTTGAGGGGTGTTACATGAGGATGTTTATGATTTGTGAAGATGATTATATAATTATTATGCTAGACATTTTTTCGAAAAATGATATCGTCATTTCTTTTGAGATAACTTCTGTTATGACGTAGATACGGGTCTATTCTAAAGTTGGCACAGATGATTTCATGATCTAGTCTTTGCGAAGAAAATTTTGAGCATTGTTTCAGAAGATGATCAATGATTTTGTACTGTTAAACAATTTACAATGAACAAAATACATTTACCTTGCTTCTCCGCTATTCAAGCGCGAGTATCTACAATTTTATTATTCCTATCCTTTAAAGCGGCCAACTAACACACGTACAGTGAGAGACAAACAAAAACAAGTAAATACGAGTTCTTAATTTAATAGCTAATTTTTGCCATTCGTTTGTACTCGCACTCCATTACATTTGCGGACAAAACGCCACCAAAGCTGTCCCATTCACATCTCATTTCAAATAATAGCAAGCGTATCGCTAAATCCAACTTCAAAGCACTCCACATCAAACCCTGTCAATTTTAAAAGAGCCTTTATAAAAGATATTTACGTCCGGGTATCTCGGTCCGTACGGGATCGATTCAAACTAGAGACGGCACGAATTCGGCTAATATTCAGAATTCGGCCTATATGGCTACATTTTTATGGCAATCAGCCGAATATTGCGAAAAACTTGAACGAATACTAACACCACATCATGAACAAAACGCATAATGTTACGCTCATTTTATTTTAGCTAAAACATCAGCATAAATATTCAATTGTTAACACAATACAGCTTTTCGTCATTAGAAAAAAGGAAAATGTTTTCGCTTTCCGTCATGACTTGTCTTTGAAAATGATTACTTACTATATACTATCACTACATAGTATAAAACAAAGTCGCTTTCCGGCGTCTGTCTGTCTGTCTGTCCCTATGTATGCTTAAATCTTTAAAACTACGCAACGGAGTTTGATGCGGTCTTTTTTAATAGATTCCATAATAATACTGCTGCCTAACCTACCAAATGAAATCAAACAGGCCAGAACCTGTGACTTGCAAAATGTACTAAATGCATCAAAATATTCAACGCTTCGGCCAAGCTAGCTGAATACAATACAATACAATACAATAACTCTTTATTGAACACTACATATAACAATCCAAACTGAAAAAAGAATATTCGGTATTCGGCAACCTCACTGTTCATGACATCTCTAATCTAAACCGCAGACTGTACCGGGAGTTCCGGGGGTTTTGGGGGTTTCGGGGTTTTTGTGGTGCCAAGCGGACACGGTGTCCGTGGTAATGGACTTGCCAACTAGGTCGGTGATGTGATTCCCCCAAGTTTTTGCAAGTTCGGTCAAGTTTGGAACTTTGGAAGGGCTGCGGAGTTTTACTTGATATTTACATTATGAAAATTGAGGTGGAATTTAAATAGGTTTTGGACTTTGTTGATTCGAGAAAGAGTTTTTAATCTTGTAACGAGTTTTAACCAAAAAGATAGGAATATCTTAGAACGAAGCATATGGAACTGGCGGGAAACAATTCCTCACATAAGGAAGTGTTGTGAAAGGAAGCAGAAAACATATCTCATCAGAAAAATACTGTCAGATTTTATAATAATGGAAACATGTGAATCAAAGTTTATGTAACACAGCACTATATGCCAGTGATGACATTTAGAACAGACACGTGACCCCTTATATAGTGAGCTTCATAAAAAAATGAGCTCTACTTGAAGTAATTTCGCAATATTGAATCAGATATAACAAAAGCAGTAGAAAAACTAAAGTTACCAATAGAGCTCAGAAAATAGCACACCGTAACTAGCAGTCAACTGGGAACATTGCTCCTAGAACTGACGGCTGCTGAAAACAAAAGGTTCCGGATTCCGGAATCCGGTAGGCGAAACGTTGGACGGTCTTACCTCTATTTCACCAACTTGACATAGGTATGTAGGCGACATGATGTGACAATTCGAAATGGAAGGCGTAGTCAATATGAAGCCAACTGGCGTAGATTCTGGGAGAGTTTGCAATGTAAATAGAATTGTCACTTGTCGCCGACAATTGTCATGTTGGTGAAATAGGCGCCTTGTAAGAATAGTGGGAAGTGCAGCGTTACGCTGCCGTTATGCGACCTCTTTGTTAATTTTTTTTTCTTAAAAGGCCTGGCTGGTTACAGCTGAATTACTTTTTTTTCTTAATTAAAGTATTGATTTTTGATTTTGACATTCGAGCAGGGTGCAAATGTTTTCACGGGTTTGGTAGCCGATACTGAAGAATTTAATTGAAAATTATTTTGTAAATATTGTTTTCATGTTTGCTACCGAAAGAATTGGGTACACCCGTATTTAATATCATCGTTAAGGCTACTTGCCTGGTTGTGGCGGCGATTGTTATTTCCTCGACGTCTTGACAATTTTATGTGATTCAAAAAGGCCGTTTTCCGGGTACGAATAATTTTATTATTTTCATTTTTATTCCTGACATACATTTTCGTAGAGCTTTTGATTATTTACTTCGTACGTGGTGCCATAAAGTTGTGTTTATTTTCAGCCTTTAGTTGACCCTCAATATTTTCTTCCGACCCAGTCAACTTCAAACTATTAAGTACTACAGATATTTCACCCACGGATTTCACTTTTAAGTTTGAAGATTGCAGTTGGATATTTTAAATGTCTGGCACGGGGCTGCCGGACTACAGCTAAGTCCACCAGTTTTGTTTGGAGTTCTTCGGAAAAAAAAATTCAACATACGCCTTTCGAGTCAAAAATATTATTTTTATAACATATCGGTTTATTTTTAAAATTAGATTTAAGAGCCTGAGCTGTACATGAAAGGTCCTTTCGTTAACGAATATTTTTATAATAGTACTTAAGTTTTGTTGTACAGTTTTAGTTTTAATATGTTTTTGCCGCGCACAATGCGCATAAATTTGCAGATAAAATTTGTGTAAATAAATGTTTGTTATTTTATATATTTGTAGAGTTTTTTTTCTCTGCAAATTTATGGCGCCCGAGCTAAAATGAATACTTTTCCGATTTCTAGTTCTGTTTAACTGAGTTTTTTTTATTTTTCATTTTTGTGGGGGGATGGTCGCCGTACATCGGTCGAAGCTCAGTTGAAACGAATTAGATTGTTTTTTTCTCTACCATGTCGAACCAAAATTTAGATGACTCCATCAATGAGACTCCGCGCCGTGCGTCCTATAATCCTTTTGTAGGTCCTAATCCACGTGTTCTAGAACCAGATATGAGCGAGTCTGGCAGTGGGCCTATACCCACCGTTGAAGTGTCACCACAGCCTTCAAATCCGTTTACGGCTGCTGGAGGTTTTATACCGTCTGTACCAGACCAATCATGTCGCGTACACAAATCGGAGTCATTAGCGAAATGGAATTTGTCCTTCTCAGGTGAAACTTGTGTTCGTGATTTTTTCTATAGAGTTGAAGAAGAAGGTACGGCGCGAGGGGTGCCACCTTCTTATGTGGTGCTCCGCTTTCACGAGTTACTCACTGGGAGCGCTTTGAAATATTTTCGAGCCATTCGTTTTCCAGGCCTCTCATACCCTGACTTGAAGTCAGCTTTCTTTAGGACTTTTGATGTGGCTGATTATGACTTTAAAATTGAGCGTCAGTTGCGGGAATCAAAACAAAGGGGCGATCAGACTGTGGTTGATTTCGTGATTCAAGTGCGCGATTTAAATTCTAAACTGAAGAATCCAATAAGTGAAGACGACTTGCTCACGATAATCAAGTATGGTCTCCATACCCGTTACCATCCGTGTCTTGCTACAAATATTATCAAAGACATCGATAGTCTCTTGGAAGTCGCTAGAAATTTTGAAACCTATCAGGGTCTAGCCACACCAATCGAGCTGGCACCTGTTATTGCTGGGTCGACACCCGAATGTTTGAAATGCGGTTCGTCTGGTCACGAGTATAGAGGCTGTTCGAAGGTTCCGGGTTTGGTTTGTTTCAAATGTAAACGGCCGGGCGTTGTTACTCGTGAATGTCCGAATTGTAATCCCACTTCGTCAACAAAAAACTAAATGGCGGGGTGGCACTTGTTGGCTCTTCAGTGTCGCCCTTAGTTCTAAGCCATTCTTCTGATAATCGTTTGTTCATTGAGATTACGGCAGCCGGTTCAAATGTTAAGGCTCTTTTGGACTCCGGTGCTCAAACATCTCTTATTGACTTTTCGTTGCTTAAACAATTAGGTCTAGAATACTCACCGGATATTAAACCAACGGTTGTTTCAGCCGATAATTCGCCAATTAGGATTTTGGGAGGAGTGAACGTTCCTATTTCATTTAATGGTTCGTACATTGCTCACTCATGTCTTGTTGGTACAGGTCTGCCTACTCAATTTATACTTGGCATGGAATTCTGGAATGAATTCGGTCTCACAAATATTATCAGTCGTGCATTTGTAGGTAAGAGTAACGGCAAACTTTTTGTGCCAAAACAATCACCCGCGACTGACAAATTGCACGAAGTTAACGAAGTTCGTTATATCCATCCGCGACAAATGTTGACTTCTGTACAAGAAACAAGGTTACAAGCTGCTATCGATGACTTCTCTAGTATTTCTGCAGAAAACATAGGTCTGGGTTGTACTTCATGGCTTTCGCACAAGATCGAGACAGTAGGTCCCCCAATACGTCAGCGATACTACCCACTTTCACCCGTCAAATTGAAGATCCTCAACGAGGAGATCGACAAAATGCTTGATATGGGTGTCATTCGCCCATCTCGTTCCGCGTGGGCCAGTCCCGTTGTAATGGTGACAAAAAAAGATGGTAGTGTTCGGTTTTGTGTAGACAGTCGCAAACTAAACAGCGTCACTGTCCGGGATTCTTACCCCCTTCCCCGTATTCAAGACATTTTAGATAATTTGCGTGGAGCAAAATATATGACCTCCATTGATTTTCGGAGTGCTTTTTGGCAAATACCCTTGGCCGATAAAGATAGTTGCGAAAAAACTGCATTTATAGTACCTCAACGCGGGCTCTTTGAATTTGTTCGTATGCCGTTTGGGTTAACCAACGCAGCTTCGGAGATGCAACGTTTGACCGACATGATCGTAAATTTTGAATTCACTGCCGAGTCCGATGATTTCGTTTTCGGGTATGTTGATGACCTAGTTTTGGTTTCGCGTGATTTTGATAATCATTTGCGGCTCATTAAAAGGGTACGGGAACGTTTGGAAGAAGCGGGCTTGTCAGTAAATTTAAAAAAATGCGAATTTTGTAAATCCGAGCTGAGATACTTGGGATATGTTGTAAATGAACGAGGCTTGCAGACTGACCCGCTAAAACTTGAGGCCGTCAATGATTATCCAACACCGACTACAGCGAAATCACTACGAGCATTTATCGGTATGTGTTCATACTATCGTCGGTTCGTAGAGAATTTTTCATCCATAATAGCTCCGTTAACCGCTTTGATTGGCAAAAAGAAAGGCCGGGACCCAATAGCCTGGGGTGCTGAAGCTGAGGATGCTTTTAAAAGGTTAAAGGAAGTGCTAGTTAACTCTCCAGTAATGGCCTGTCCTGATTTTTCAAAACCTTTTGTGCTTCAGTGTGACGCTAGCTTAGTGGGTCTTGGTTCGGTATTAGCTCAAGTTATTGATGGAGTCGAACATCCCATTGCCTATTATTCGCGTCTTTTTTCCAAAGCTGAGCGTAATTATAGTACGACGGAACGCGAACTTCTTGCAGTTTTAGAGTCGATCAAGCATTTTCGTGGATACCTTGATGGAACGAGGTTTAAGATTGTCACTGACCATATTGCGCTCAAATGGTTAATTACTCTAGACAACCCTACAGGTCGCCTTGCACGGTGGGCAACCATCATCTCACAGTATAATTTTGAGATTGAACATCGCAAGGGCGTTCACAATATAGTGCCAGACGCGTTGTCTCGTCCACAGGTGGCTTTAATATCTTTTGCACGTGGTAGCCAGCCAACGACCGATCCTTGGTACGAGAGAATGTTTATTGGTACCTCGGTAAGGCCTCAAATGTTCCCAGCTTATGTTTTGCGTGATGGTGTTCTTATGAGGAAAATGGCGGTAGATAACCCATTGGCTCCGAATCCTTGGCGTATAGTTTTACCTGCTTCGAAAACTCGTGAAGCTATAATGGAGATACATAGCGCCTACCCTAACGTCCACCCAGGGGTAATGAAAACTTATCTTAAACTAAGAGAGCTGTATTATTGGCCAAACATGTATCGCGACGTAGCCAATTTCCTCTCTGAGTGTCAGGTTTGTAAAGCGTTCAAAATTTCAAACACGCAGCCTCGCGGACAGCAATTATACCCAAGAGCAGTATCAGCGCCAATGGATCTTTTGTCCATCGACTTAATTGGACCTCTTCCGGTGGCTTACTATGGTTATCGCTATATTCTTACCATGGTAGACGTTTTTACAAAGTTTTTATGGCTTGTACCTTTAAAAAGAGCAGACGCGAGGTCAGTATCAAGAGCTATGGAGTCGGAGGTTATACTTCGTTATGGGTATCCATCCAATGTTCTCTGTGACAATGCTACTGTTTTTCGCAGCGTTGAATTTGCGCAGTTTCTAAGCTCGTATGATATTCCTGCACCCTGTTTTACTCCATATTATTCACCTCAAGCCAATGTTGCTGAGCGCCACAACCAATCGGTAATAACCACGCTCAGCATCCTTGTTGGTGATGACAACCGGACCTGGGCAAGGCACTTGGCTAAGGTAGCTTTGTACCTCAATTCATGCGTCAATCTCGCGACGTCATATTCACCTAATTTCCTGATGTACGGTAGGGAGGTGTTAACGGCTCGTCAGCGTGTAGATGCTCAGACTGCGGACCACGATTTGGCCCACAGTCGGAGTGATCGCGCCACAGCGCTTGAAACACTTCGTGAAGTATATGCCAAGGTTGCCGACGCCATGATGCATGCCTTTTACCGCAACGCTAGGTACTATAATGCTAACAGGAGAACGGTGGAACTTCAAGTCGGGAATATCGTCTGGCGTAGAAACTTCCAGCGCGGTACTACAGACGAGAGTCGAGGTGGGAAGTTCGCGCCTCGCTTCATTGCATGTCGGGTTATTCGTCGTATCTCACCCCAAGTATATGAATTGGCCGACATGGATTCACCTCATGTTGGATCATACCACATTAAAGACATTCTTAAATAGACTTGCCCTATTTCTCTAAATTCCAAAACATGCACTACGATAACCAATTTTCTTCCATTCTTTTAATGTAATATATGCAACACTTTCGGACCTTAAACTATTTTATTTTCTTCGAGGTTTTAGAGTGTGCATCATCAGAATATTTGCCATTTCGTTCATTGGTCGAATGTTTATAATTTCGATGTTTCGCTTTTTGTAATTACGAAAACGCTTCACAACGCAACCGCTTTTCTGCTTCACGATTTGTTCGTTTGTTTTTTTTGGAACGGACTTGTTAAGCACTTTGGTTGTCATGTCTGAAATTACCTTACATGTCATTTTCCTAACATCACAGACGGTCGTTTGTTGATGTTGTTTTTTTTCTGCGCCAGTGTTACAATTTATTATTATTTTAATAAGCAGATGATTCGACTCTTTGCAAACAAATTAAAATGTTACGTTCAATTTGAGGTCGTAAAACGAACTCTATTTTGGTTAGGCTAAGTTCCAATAGGCATGTAGAAATGGGTATGTTAAGGCTTAGGTTTAGTAGTGAGTGTCATAGCTCTTGACCATGGCTAGCAGAGCGCGGATAACGTTCAATGCTACATTTCAGGGTTCAGTTGTACATAGTTTTGTGTTTCATTTCTTTCTATGGTATTCGATAGTTCCCCACCAGGTCCAGGTTGATTCAGCTTCTTGTTTATCAACTGTTGATTGTTTTTATTAATAGGTTGAGGCATCTTACATTTGTCGATAGTTGCCTTGGTAGAACTGTTTATGTTATTATCGAGTATCGATATTTTTTTTTGTTTGGTTGAGGGATGTCTGCAGCGTTACGCTGCCGTTATGCGACCTCTTTGTTAATTTTTTTTTCTTAAAAGGCCTGGCTGGTTACAGCTGAATTACTTTTTTTTCTTAATTAAAGTATTGATTTTTGATTTTGACATTCGAGCAGGGTGCAAATGTTTTCACGGGTTTGGTAGCCGATACTGAAGAATTTAATTGAAAATTATTTTGTAAATATTGTTTTCATGTTTGCTACCGAAAGAATTGGGTACACCCGTATTTAATATCATCGTTAAGGCTACTTGCCTGGTTGTGGCGGCGATTGTTATTTCCTCGACGTCTTGACAATTTTATGTGATTCAAAAAGGCCGTTTTCCGGGTACGAATAATTTTATTATTTTCATTTTTATTCCTGACATACATTTTCGTAGAGCTTTTGATTATTTACTTCGTACGTGGTGCCATAAAGTTGTGTTTATTTTCAGCCTTTAGTTGACCCTCAATATTTTCTTCCGACCCAGTCAACTTCAAACTATTAAGTACTACAGATATTTCACCCACGGATTTCACTTTTAAGTTTGAAGATTGCAGTTGGATATTTTAAATGTCTGGCACGGGGCTGCCGGACTACAGCTAAGTCCACCAGTTTTGTTTGGAGTTCTTCGGAAAAAAAAATTCAACATACGCCTTTCGAGTCAAAAATATTATTTTTATAACATATCGGTTTATTTTTAAAATTAGATTTAAGAGCCTGAGCTGTACATGAAAGGTCCTTTCGTTAACGAATATTTTTATAATAGTACTTAAGTTTTGTTGTACAGTTTTAGTTTTAATATGTTTTTGCCGCGCACAATGCGCATAGCAGATAAAATTTGTGTAAATAAATGTTTGTTATTTTATATATTTGTAGAGTTTTTTTTCTCTGCAGAAGCCATTGGCTGTGGGTAGCATAAAACTGATCTAAGTATGTACGTCTAAATCTTTAGAAAGGGATTATGTTTAACTGTAAATATTTTTATGTTTGATAATATGAATGACGGTGATGAAATCAATGTATAACATGAAGATGAATTAACTGACAAATCAAAAAGAACGAACGAATTCGGAACAACGTTATCCGACAGAGGACCAAAGTCGTCGACATAGTTCACTGGATCAGCAAACTGTAGGGTTATTGTCTAACTCGCTCGCAAACGCCATCGTAATCATTTGACAGTTCTTATATGAATTTGACAGTTAGCTGATTCCGATGCCAATTGTCAGCCCATACACGAACTGTCAAAATGAACACGATGGCGATTGCGAGCGAGTTAAACAATAAGCCTACTGGAGTGGCAGTGGACTGGCCACATTAGCCAAAGGTCTCTTCCCACTAGTTACATTATCAGTACCATTGATGGTACTACTTTGTATAGTGATATTAGAACTAGTGGGAAAAGACCGAAGGACCGACGACCGGTGGGGTAACCGTGTTCTGGAGAGACCGCGGTTCGGCAAGCGTATTGCAGGACGCAATCAGAATAGGTGGAGCGATGATCTTCGCAAAGCTGGCAAGAGCTAAATGAGAGTAGACGAGGATCGTGCGCAGTGGAGTATAGTTGGAGAGGCTTATGGCAGTGGACTAGTACAGGTTGATGATGAAATCAAAAGAACTTCTAGTACAGTGCTCGGCCATAAATATTGCACATCGGTCTTCTCGGATAGTTTCGGTTTCGTAGAGCGTTCTCTCGCTCTTACTTTAGTGACGCCAATTGTCTCTTTCTAAAGACCGAAGTGTATCATAATAGCCAAGTTAACAAAGAATAAGCGAACAATAAACTCTAAAGATTTCACGTGGATCCATTCAGTGAGGTAATTTTTTAAAGTGAAAGATTCTAAAAGAAAATAGCAAATCTTTAGCTGTGAGAAAGGCTGGCGTAATACTTTAAGTCATTCTTTGAACAAAGTTGCGATTCATGATGACGGACTTAGAACGCTATTTTTGCAGAAGCCTTTCTGATCGCGTTTCCTCGAAAAAGCTCATTTGCGAAACGTTCAACGTGTAATTAGACATTTATAGATCATTCAGCTTTTTTCCAAAAAGCGCGTTGCTTGATATTTTGCTACAAATCCTACTAATATTTATAAATGCGAAAGTTTGTGAGTGACGATGTGACGATGTGACGATGTCACGATGTGAGTGAGTGTGTGTATTTGTTCCTTCTTCACGGTAAAACGAATGGACGGATTTGGATAAAATTTGGAACGAAGATAGCTGGTACCCTAGATTAAAACATATGCTACTTTTTATCCCGGAAAATTGTATAGTTCCCGCGGGATAGCGAGAAACATAAAATATCAATTGCTAATTCTACGCGGATGAAGTCGCGGACAGAAGCTAGTTTTAAATACATATCCCATGACTCTTGTGGGAATAAAAATAAACTTTCTAAAAAGCTTGCATCTTTTTATTGAGCGCACTTAGAAATTTCATAATTTTACAATTGGAACTTGAAACCACGTGTTCATGAGAACGCCTTTGCCAGACAGACGGAGAAACAAGCGATCCCATAACGGTTCCAGTTTCCTTTTAGGTACGGAACCCTAAAATGAATCCAAGACAATTTATTATCCAAAGACAGCAGTGCGGCAATGCCAAGTGGCAAAGGCAGAGTGGACCATAACTCATGACCCGCGGTCTCAGTACATGATATCACTACAATATTGCGTTACGCAAAGTATACACCCATAAAGAAGAAAAATAATTGCATTTTTAAGACATCCAGGGTGACCTATAATCTATCCTACAAATATTATAAAAGCGAAAGTTTATGAGTGACGATGTGTGTACATGTTTGTTCTTCACGCTGAAATGACTGGGCGGATTTGGATAAAATTTGGTAGGGGGATAGGAGGTACAGGTGAGAATGATCCCGTAGAGCAGTAGTTCCCAAAGTGGTCCAGGTGGACCTCCAGGGGTCCACGGAAGACTCGACGGGGTCTACGTTGGGCGTGACCAAAAATGGGGGTCCACAATCGCAAGCGGGGATGCATGAAAATTGAATAAAATTTGTGAGAATTGATTGGTTCTTGTGCTGTGAGTCATTGTAGATATCAAGAAAGTGAAGTAGGATGGAGTCACTCGCAGCACAAAAATATAATTTAATTGAAAATTGGTTTAGTCGACTTTATTTTCAAATAATTAACCCTATCAAGCAATCAATTCTAACCAATTTTTTCGAAAACTGTTAATATATCGTTGAAACTCAGCAACAACGCAAGTTTCCATAGATTATAGAGCTAATCTTAATTTTTTTTTCGAGATTTAATTTAGAAATTAGTGGTAATGCAGCTGCAGGGGGTCCACCGGATCCAGCAAAATTTTGAAAGTGGTTTATGGAACAAAAGAGTTTGGGAACCTCTGCCGTAGAGGGATCGAAACGCGTCAGTGTTTGTGTGGTTAAAGGGAAAATTAGGTTTGTGGGATTTATAATTGTGTTTTATGTGGCAGTAGTGGAACTTGGTTATCTTGCACGTGAATAGCGGAGTAGCAAGGCAATTATTTTATGTTAATTGAAATGGAGCTCCGCAAATTAACGCCTGATTCAATGAAATATTAATTTATTTTCTGCGTAATTAATTATTTTTTCAACTCGCAACCAACGTCGTGGTGCATCTATTTCAAACCCTGAAGTTAATCGACTAGCAATAAAAAATGTTCCAAGCAATTGCGTTCGCGAATGCAAAAAGCGATTTATTAAGCTTCGGGAATAATATTTTCACAGCGAGAACGGAATAAGGAATAAGGAAAAAAGCTAAGTGGGTAAGAAGGCTTCTTGTTCCTGACTCACTGATTTCACAAGATAAGAACGGAAAGTTTTACGGCTCCAGGACTATTGTGTCACTGAAACAAACTCCCATATTCTAATCTAAGACGGTAAGATGCTGTAGACCAGCCGTTTAAAAAAGCGAGTCCCCGCCCGCGCGGCACAGGGGCGCAAGATGGCAAGGGGAATCAAAATAGTGATGGGGTGCTAGCCGTATCGCCTATGACATGATTCCTAAGCCCATTCCCTCGATGGGCTTTTAACATCTGCGCGGGAAGAGAAGCAACTGGTACATTCTATGTTTTTCTTTACTCCCAGACCAGCATGGAAGTTAAAATAATAAACAAGTGCGAGTCGGACTCGCGCACTGAGGGTTTCGTACAAATTCGCCAAGTTATTATAAAATCCAGTCTTAGCAGAGCCCTGCTCTTAAGCGAAATGTAGGCAGTGTGAGGTCAATTTATATTGGTTATTATATAGACAAACAAAATATAAAATAAATAAAAAACTACTTACTAGATCTCGTTCAAACCAATTTTGGGTGGAAGTATGCATGGTAATGTACATTATATATTTTTTTTAGTTTTATCATTCTCTTATTAAATTTTAGAAGTGACGCGGGGGGGGGCACACATTTTACCACTTTGGAAGTGTCTCTCGCGCAAATTATTCAGTTTAGACAAAAATTATATTAGAAACCTCAATATCATTTTTGAAGACATATCTATATATACCACACACGTATGGGTTTGATGAAAAAAAAATTGGTTGCCTGTAAAGTCGGTATACGGGCGAAAGTTTTACGTGACAACGACTTTGAGTGGTAAAATAATTTTAATGTGAATATTCATTCGTATAGTAGGAAGAAGGACGTGTAAACTTGTATGCAGGCGCCTAAGCGAAATAGAAGCGCAAGACATGAACCGGTGTGTATGCCTATCTCTCTCACTCTCTCTCTCTCACTCTCTCTCTCTCGCTCTGTCTCTCTCGCTCTTAGGCGGGCTAACTGTGCTCGAGTGGAAGGGACGCGTGCCTTTCACTTTTTATGTCTGTCTCTCTCGCTCTTAGGCGGGCTAACCATGCCCGCGTGCCTCTCACTCGCTCTCATTGTGAGCGCATAACGTGAGCGGAGCGTAACGCAGTTTCTTGAAGTGTCACCCGGCAAACCAATTTATAAGACGTTGTCACGTCAAAAAAAAATTGAGTTTCAGTTCTAAGTACCTATGGGGAACTCAAAAATTATTTGTTTTTTTTTCTATTTTTGTATGAAAATCTTAATGCGGTTCACAGAATACATCTACCTGCTTACCAAGTTTCAACAGCATAGCTTTTATAGTTTCAAAAAGAAGTTTCTGTGACATGCGGGTGGACAGACAGACAGACAGACATGACGAATCTATAAGGGTTCCGTTTTTGCCATTTGGCTACGGAACCCTAAAAAGGGTTAAAAGGTTGCATAAATTCTAGTAGGTTCTTACTTACCTTCTCTCCGTGGCCTTCGATTCGCGGCCCGCCGGCGGCCCCTCTGCAGGTAGATGCCGGCAAACACCAGCACGTTCAGGGCCAGAAGAAAGCACCCGGCGCCAACAGTCACTCCAAGAGCCACCGTGTAACTGCGACAGGAAAGATTGGAATATCAAGAACTGCTGACAAACTCCAATCAAAATATTTATGAACCAAAACCAATGAACCTTGCTACTTCACTGCGTGTAAGACAGTTAGATGATTGATGATAAACTAACCCAAAAATTTACAACAACACAACACAACACAACAAGCCAACAACACACACACACACACACACACACACACACACACACACACACACACACACACACACACACACACACACACACACATTCACACACACACGATACAAGCCTGTTTCCTCACTGTACTTTTTGTTGGCTGAACTGGCATTGCCAGCAATGTATTTTTTGTTGACTGTACTTGCATTGCCATCAATCCAAGTACAGTCAACAAAAAGTACAGTGAGCAAAAAAGCTTGTAAGTATCTAAATTTTATTTTTAGGCTAAAGGTTATCTTATCATCAGACGTAGATGATCAAACGTAAGCCTATTTTCCATTATGAACAAATTACATGTCTGAATAAATTAATGCTCGTATTTCTTTAATGGATAATTCGATAGGTAGAGATAAGAATTAAGAAGAATACACAGTAACTCCCTTAATGACATTCCAAATATCCGTTATACCTACTAAAAATTTTACGAACTAATAGTAAAACTAAATCGCCCTACCACCATTAAAACTTTATTAATGGCACCATAAAAAAGCCCATAAGCCAAAATTCTGTTAAAAACAAAGGACAGTTCGCAATCACAAATTAATTACGTATAATTTCGGTTTGAAATTGGTCCTGTCCCGTAGTATGGTGCAATTTATTTTGATGTGAATAACCGCTTCGTGTTTCCGACCTACATACACGGTACAAATTTATTACAGTGTATATTTACATTTTATCTGATCGCAGAATCAGTTACGTGGTAGGTTCAGTATTAAAGTTACAATTGGTTGAATACTTGCCTTTTCATTCAGCGTGTATTCAATTGTTGATAATACCGATAAAATAATACGAATCGACAGAGAGACAGTTGCTCTTTGGACTTATTTTCTACAGGGTAGGTACAAACCGAAATTACAGACATGATGGTGATGACAATGATGCATGCGACTGGGACAAAATATCTTGACTTTTTCAGAGATTTATATACTGTAGAAAAATAAACAGGATCTCTTGAAATTGTTCCGAAATATTTTAGCAGGTGTTTGGACTAATTTGACTAAATAACCCTGTAAATCTTTTTGAGGATTTTTTAATCATACTTGACAAAATAATTTCATACATTGATCGATGCTCAAAGTAAACCGCGTTAAAGGCAGACTAGGTACATTTTGGATCAAAAATTTTAATTAAAAATATTTGTGAGGTGGACAGTAAAGTAGAACTAACCTGCTGAAATATTCTTGAAAAATTCTGAGTAAACTTGTATAAAATGTTATTAACAAAATATCATTGGTAATTAATTTAAAACCGAGGCAGTACTCAATCAGAATAAACTTAATAATCCATAAGTTGAGTAGTATTAATAGGTCGTTGAATCAACATTCAATTGAACACACATTGATAACGATTGATAATTAAAATTGTGAATTGCGTGATACCCAATGAACATTAAAAGCTGGCAATTCTACACGTTCAAAGAGCGTCATTCATAAACAAAAACGACAATACAAATCTTATTTTATCTTTAAAACCCGCGACACAAATTTAAAACCCTACGCTCCCCTGCCGTCCCATTACTCACGCCCGAACAGATGAAAGATAAAAAACAGAAAAACAACGCGTCACATTTGTTGGAGAAATAACGGTCATTACTCATCCGTTAATTCAGTTACTGCAAACTCCAGTTAATTCATTCGGAAGTTCTGGACCATCCATTACCACTATCAGGGGTTCGCAGATGGAAAAAAAGAATAGCGCATTACGGACGTTTGAGGGACAAAGGGGGTTCAGCACACATTAGAGGTATTAGACGCACAATAGCAGCTGACGGCTCAGCAATTTCGTTACCACGATCTTAGGTTAATGAGTAATGTGATTCTGCTAATGCAGTTATACTATGGAGGAAAATTTCGGTAAGAAACAACCTTATTACTGGTTGGTCTTAACCAAGTTTGAAAGACACTAGACTTGACAGAAGATAAAATGCCCTCTGAAAAGTATTACATGTACCTATATATAACAAACATAAATCTCGTGTTTGTCCCTCACGGGGTGGACAAAGCCTTTTTTCACAAAGAGGAAATCTTTATGGATGCTCAGGGGTATGTGGGACTCTACCCCGAAGGTGTATACCCAAACTAAAACCTCTCCGGCGTTGCTCTCAGTCCGGTGTGATGGGGACTCAGCGGTGGCGGCTTCCAAGACTGGGCCAAGAAGGTAAGAGTTCGTACGCTGGGCCCGTCTTCCCTTAGACGATGAGACCGTGCAATGCAGAGAACAGAGCCTAAGGTAAGACCTAAAGGCCATGTTTAGCATGAATGTGGACGTAAAGGTAGAAAAGGAAATCAAAATAGTGATGGGGATAGAAACGAGATTTATTTACGTATGTATATTATACCATCGATAGTGAAAAGTGACTGACCAGCCACACAGTACTAATGTCGTCTACGTATTATACCTGTAATATTGCGTGTCCAAGGTAGTCAACGAGTCTTCTTTGGGAGTCGGTTGCGGGGACGGCAGCGACAAAGCCGGTCTGGGCGAAGGCGAGGGCTCGCACTCCTCGGCATCAGGGCCGTCTTCATCTGCCTCTGTGCTGTTCTCTTCGTCGTCTAGAGCTGCTGTCGTGTAGAGCTCGGGGAATATTTCACCTGCGAGGAAAGCAAACATAGTAGCACTGTATTTGTAAGATGGGCGCAAATCTTAGGAATCACGTTATAGGCGATGTGGCTAGCAAATTATAAAATTACTAAGTGTAATGATAAAATTACTTAATTTTTGAAAGTCGCAGAACTAAAGTATTTCCATTTGAGTGGCAGAACCTGTTTTATCCCCTTATTCATAAACGATCAGGCTTCTGCTAACTTAGCAATCGTATGTCCTTATCTGTCACTTTGACATTTACCTTTCACAGATAAGGACAAACGATTGCTAAGTTAGCAGAAGCCTATAGAGCGTTTATGAATAAGGGGGTTAATTTTTGCTCCTATCCCACTCGGTATATTAATGTAAAAACATTTATAAATACACACGACATAGTATGTCACGTGTATTATATACGTCAGCCTCTAGATACACAACAATAACAGGTCATGTCTGAGCATAACGTTCTATGTTGCTTAGACAACTTTACTGTTTGGACACACATGTAACTATACCATTTTCATTCTTACCTGTCCTATTTGGTAAACAAAATTCTAACCTCCAAACGTCTCATTTTCGTTATTTTTTTAACTATTTCATCGTAAATAAAGGAATTGGATATAACATATCAGCAAAATTAGGTACAAAATATTACCTCAGGTTTATTTGATAACATAATACACCTTATTCTTTACAAAAAATTGCATATTGAGGTTAGAATTTTGTTTACCAAATAGGACAGGTAAGAATGAAATGGGTTAGATTACGTTATGCCGGTATATAAAGCGCCTAAAATACCTACACCCTCCAATAACTTTTAAGGTTTTACTTCAACCATCTATAGTCAAGACATTCTTCTCTAGAGTCTAGACCGAACGTTTAAATGACTCCACGCCCACGCGGTGCAGGGGCTCGGGGTGGGACGACCGTGGGGGCCGAGAGAGGTCCGCCCGCACCTGTTTCGGTCCCCTTTGTCGTCCTACCCCGCGCTCCTAGCCGAGCGAGAAGACTCATTTAAGCGGTTGGCCTATAAAGCGATTGGAACAGTTAACACGAAAACATGATTAAATCTTCACCCCGTGTATTCAGAGTAATTCCAGACGGAACAACATTTAATTCCACATTTTCCTCAACTGGAAAAAAGGGCAAATCGCCCGACGCGAGCTCTAATGAATGGAGAGCAAATGCGACGCATGAATTCATGGCGAAGTTTTCCGCACAATGGGCGCCACAGTGCCTTGCTTTTGTGGCCTGGCACACTTTAAGAATGAATTTGCTAAGAATAAACAAGAGCTATCCGATTATGGCAGCACATCAGCGTTTTTCGACTTACACCATTTTTACACCATAAGTTTTTCCCGTTTTTCTTTTACCTTCTCCATGGATCAAACCCATTTAAGGAAGAATTTCAATTACATCATTTACTTTTTGGTTTTTATTAAAATTGCTTGAGTTTCATTCATTAATATGTATATAAAGAGTATTTGTATTGTATTGTATTGTATTGTATATCGATTATAATAGCTTGCTCATCTTTATTTACCATTTTGACCTTCATCTGGCCATTATTAATAAGAAAAACGGGACTTACAAAGTAGTCTCTGCCTACTCCTGTGGGAAAGAGGCGTTACGGTATGTATGTATGTGTATGTAAAACGGGACTTAATCACATAAATAAAATTAGTTTTTGTAAAATACCTCGAGGTTTCGGTTGATTTACGTAAATACATTTTATTTACGCGATTAAGTCCCGTCATAGTTAGGGAGCCGCGCAGCGTAACTTTGGTGCGGTTGACGTCATTATGATGTAAGTTCACATATAGGAAGCTTTTATAAATATAAATTTGTTATTGTCTCTATTAAGATTTTCGTCGTTTTAATGACAATAACTGTCAATTGAAAACACTGTATGTAGCTTAACGTCACAATATGCCTGTCATCGGAACCAAAGTTACGCTCCCTGCTGCTCCCTGCTTATAATATTAGTAGGATGAATTGTATGACGTTTCCGTTCTATCAGGTTGTTAGCTCTACGTTCTAAACTCGTCTAACTAGATACGTATCGGAAAGTTGTGAGTTTTTGGCAAACATTCTGGAACAAAAGGTAGCTCAACCCGCTTTGTGCCAAGCCATTACAGCGCGCTAACAATAGTACCGCTGCTTTGTTTGCTCGGAGCTACGGCCTCGTTCTTTGCTCGGTGCTCATTACGAAGGCATTTGAGGAGCCCTGAAAGATAATTAATATCATTCAGGGCCCTTTGCCTGCATAGATTGAGTTGAACATGGGGGCCGGCTAACGTGCAGCGTGGTCTCGATTTGAATAGAGATTTGGCAAGTGTGCTAAGGAGATTTTTGAAGTGAAATTCTTTAGCGGCGCTGAACACTTTTTGGGATGGGTAAAAAATGTTAAACTCGCGTCAGGCGTAAAACGAAGGGAGAGTTTAAGTACCAGGATATCAGATCTTCTAAGAGCTAATTTTGAAATACGAAAGAATCGCGTTTGATTTTTGAAGTGTTTTTTTGTTGAGTCGCGGAGTGAAAGAAAACAAAGTATAGATTTAAAAAGCCTACATTTAAAAAGATTTGTGAAAAACTTAGGTTTAAAAAAATGAAACTGGGTTAGAATCACTGCCCAAGAATTCATTAAATTGTTAAATTATTAATTTAAGCTAGCATAAACGGTACGAGTGAAACTAACATTTATGATTTTAATACAGCAACAAAAATACTCTAATAGGCAAACACAGAAGAACCAACTTAATTTACAGACTAGACGACCAGAAAACTTCCAGCCTAACTATTTTTAAAATTGTTTTGGTTCTTTTTGTTTAGAGGTAGCCTTGGGCGACACCATTTCGCCGTTGGCCAACCAGTAAGTTCTGAAAGCCTGATATCGTCGAATCTGGCCGACAATGTTCGCCATGCATTCAGTATTAGATGAGTTTCTTTACGGCCTTTTTAGGGGCGATTTTCCAAAAATCCGTTCTTATCAAGCGATTGGGCTATAAACCTTTTACGACTGGACAATAAAACTTCAGATTCCTAGATCCAACGGTCTGTGGGATGTCGAGTCAGGGGTATGGCACGTGACACCATAAATTATGTTGCAATGTCGCCAATTTTTAAATTTTATGGCGACATCCTGTTAGTCGGGGTTACGCCAAAGCGTAGATTTCCAAATTTAATGCTGTCACGGATAATGTAGCTAACATTTTAGATTTATTCTTTGGCGACGCTAAAGTAGGATAATGTTCGTCATATATTTAAAAGATAGCGGCAGCTTTGCGGAGTTAGGCGCTGGCTTCAGAATGCCATTATATTTTTTCGTCATGCTTTTTGATATATTTTGAGGTAGTTTTAAACAAGACACAACAGGTCCAATGGTTAGAGAACCTAACGATTAAGCTTGAGGTCCTGGACTCAATCCCCGTCTGACTGACCTAGCAAGCTGAAATTTTTGTTGTTGATAAGGAGTTTTAACGAAGTTTCTACGTGAAAACAAGTTTTGAAAATCAGGTTAAAAAGCAAACGCAAGTGTCAAAATCATCATCATCAACGCAAATTAAAGAGCCAAGTTAGGTGGAGTAATAACTATTCAATTCTTTTTTCAGTCTTTGTTTTGACACTACATTAAACCTTTTCCTTTGCTTGATCCATGAACGCTTAACCTTCCTTTGCCTCTTCTTCCTTAATGGAGGTTACACCTCCACTTGAGCTTAGATAAAATTATATTTCGTTTCATTTTGACCAGTAAGATTGAAAAATTTAACCTACTCAACTTGGGGGCTTTAAAATGTACGTTTTATAGAAAATAGATGTCTATTGTAAATTATTTATATAAATATGTTATTAGTAGTTAACTTGAATTTACTTATTGTACATAATTTGTTTAGAAATATATCTTTCTGTCTAGTTTCTACCTTACTGTCCCATGTCTGTACATTCTAGAGGTACCTGTCTTTGTTAAATGTAATGAAAACTTATTTACTAAGGTCTCAGACACACGCAGGCTTCCCATAAGGTCGCAGTATCAAAACACCTCAAAAAACATTCGATGCAAAACTGCACTGATGCGGAAAAGTTTTCTGGGAATGGCACCGCAAATTTTCAATAAAATTCTTGCTGACGTAAGGGAGTTAAAGATAAACATATTTAAAAAGAGATTGACAACGTTATTGCTGGAAAAATGTTATTATACCGCGCAACAATTCTTAAATGATAATGATCTGTAAATTTTTATTGTATTTTTAGTAATTTTAAGTAGGTACTTCATGTAATGACATTGTGTATATTTTAATTTTAATGTCCAATGTCCAATGTCTACCTATGGTGTTCCGATATGCAACGGATATCTGTATGCCTAGCGGCAAAACATGGAGGGTCCTTAATGTCATAAGATCTTGTAATCTACCTATGTTTAACAAATAAAAAAATGTTCTATTCTAGCAGCACTTCTTGGCAAATGATTAAAATGGTAGTAAAATACAACACTCGTAAAAACCTACGGCTACCCAATTACATACATAGCAAACATTTTCATATTCATTCTCATTTTCAATGTCAAAACAATTCCAATCATCTTAAAACCTGCCGTCCTTCCTAATACAGCTCTTGTAATAAATACCGCTGTGGCAAGAAAGGTCGGTAGCGTTATAGCGTCATTAATATGGCTGGTAATGAGTGTGCTGACGGTAGGAACAGGCCAACTGGGAACATCCACTGAATTGCTGACAGGTTAGGGTTTACCAAGTGCCAAGCATTTTCGGGTTTCAGACAGTTACAATGGCTTCCATTGCTACAGTTTTTTAGGGTTCCGTACCCAAAGGGTAAAAACGGGACCCTATTACTACTAAGACTTCGCTGTCCGTCCGTCCGTCCGTCCATCTGTCCGTCCGTCCATCCGTCCGTCCGTCTGCCACCAGGCTGTATCTCAGGAACCGTAATAATAATTGCATAGATTATGTATTTTTATTGTGGCTACAACAACAATAATACTAAAATCAAAATATTAATAATAATTAAGGGTGGCTTCCAACAGAGTAGTTGTTAGCATTTTTTGCTGTATCTCGTGAACCGTAATAGCAAGGAGGTTAAAATTTTCATAAATGTTATGTTTTTATTGCCACAAAAATAACAAATACTAAAAATTAAATAAAAATAATATTTAAGGGGGGCTTCCATTTTTTTTAAGTATATGAATAGGAAGGCAAACGAGCAAGTGGGTCACCTGAAGGTAAGAGACACAACAAAACAACCAAAGTATCCAACAACAAAAGTATTTTTTTTACCGTTTTTTTGCTCGATATTAATAATGGCTACACGTAGACGCTAGAAATAATTACCTACTTACAAATTATTTTATATTTTCTGGTACGGAAACCTTCGTGCGCGAGTCCGACTCGCACTTGGCCGGTTTTGAATTTTGTTGATAAGTATTACGTACTTAGAAAGGGTTTGTGCGTCGTGTTTTATTGAATTCAACCGAGTGCTTATCGTATTTATATCCATTTTGGATCCCATTGAACGACAAACTGCATCAGTTCATTTCCACACCCAGGGCCACTCAATACGCGTCTGTCTCCTGCGAATTGGATTTATTATACTCGTTTGATTTGAGTGGAAGTCGACCCTTTCGGATTGTACTCAATTTAGCGGGCAAGGGTCAATGACGATCTGATGAATATATGCAAATGCGAGGCTCCATTTAGCCCGAACAATCGCCCAGACGAAATTGAATATCTTTGGCTGATTAAAAAATATGAATACTGCACATTGCGAGAAGGGTTACAGCTATCCGGGTTAAGTTGTCATTGTTTTAGACACAATTATGCATAACTCACGTCTTTATGCCTTACGGGGTAGACAAAACCTAAGATAACAAGACCTAAAGATTGTAAGGTGTATAGCTGCACATCTAGCACGACAGCGCACAAGAGTCGCGTCGCGCGCGAGATAGATTGCCCGTCTTTTTCTTACTGTTCGTTCTAGAAAGGGACGCGTAATCTATCTCGCGTGCGACGCGACTCTTTTGCGCTGTCGTGCTAGCCGGGCTGCTAGTAGGGCATTCAATTTCGGGATTTTATGTACCGGGATCCTGGGACCCATTTTTTATCCAGTACAAACCAATCCCGGGATTGAATGATCTAGTTGCTAGCCGCATCGCCTATAACATGATTCCTAAGATTTTCGACCATTCCCTCGATGTGCTTTTACCATCTGCGCGGGAAGAGAAGCCACTGGTATATTCTATGTTTTTTATTTGCTCCCAGACCAGCATGGTTCTCTTTCAACTTTTAAAACAGCAGTAACTACAAAACATCCGAAAGCAATAAACTTAATGCCGTAACAATTTGTTATCCCTACAAATCAGTGGGCCTTAAAATCAATTAGCGAAGGATCAACTGCGCGTAAATCAATCAATTAGATGGACAGGAAAAATCCCCTGCAGTTGAGGAAAACAGAACCCTGCCTGCAACCAATCAAGAGATGGCAAGGTCAGCCGGTCAAGCCAATACATGGAATTGAGTGGCGGGGCGATTGCTCTTGTTAATGTTAGCTTGTAAAAGGGTTGGGAATTTTCGCGGTCAACGACAGAAGCCGTGGTAGCCCAGTGGTTTGAGCTGTGCTTTCTCGAGCGGAGGATCGAGGGTTCGAACCCGGGGTACATTTGAGTGTTTTGGAAGTGTATCTGTCTAATAATTTTTTATGCATAATACGTAGGTAGGTACCAGTGGCGTGGCGTCCATAGAACTCGATTCCCACTGGCTTGCCTATTTTAATTTTTGGGCAATTTATTATTCACAATTAGAGGAAAAGGCTAGTTAAGTTCCCTTCAGCTTGCCTTCTGATATACGTGACGCCATGCCACTGGTACACACATATTTATCCTAGACTAAGGCAGTAAGGTAGCAAAACCTACAGGCCAAGTTAAGCATGATTGTGGGTCAGGTGGAAAGGAGAATCAAAATAGTGACAGCTAGCAAGCCGCCTATAATATAACTCCTAAGAGTTTCACCCATTTCTTTGATGGTCTTTTACCATCTGCGCGGGCAGGGAAGCAAATGGTACATGCATAAGCAGAATTTATGCTCAAATTTACTTGCATATTGGAGACGACTGAACGAGAACCTGGCAACGCATCTGCAAATTCTAGTGTTGTGGGTGTCCGTGGGTGGTGCTCCTTACCATCAGGTGACTAGCGTTGAAAATGTCGGGAAAGATCAAATGATTTTTTCGGGAACTCATGCAATTTTCGTTTTTTTCGGATTTTGTACGAAAAAAAAACAATAAGCGCAATGATACAACTGTGACAACTGCGCTGAACTGACACCGATGTCAATGGCAAAGTAAGTCTAAAATCATTCACCTATTCACCAGTATTAAGAAAAATAACCGATTGAAACCTGTTTAATTCGGAAAATTTTATGGTTTTTTCCACAAAAAACCGAAAAAAAACAAGCGGTTTGGTAAGAAACGGGATTTTTCCGGAAATTTTCAAAGCTACAGGTGACCCACGTGCTCGATTGCATTCCTTGTATAAAATAAGACTGGTCTACTCACCAGCGAACATGTCAGGGTGGATGGACCGGAACTGGTGGTGCCGCGGCGCCGCGCCCGGCCGGTGCAGCTGAGGTATCAGGTGGAGCCAAAGCGCCATCTTGTGGCCTCGATAGTGGCTCTTGACTCGGAGTTTTGTGCCTGAGGACACAGTAACAAAGTTGGTACACCCTGACCAAGTAGCGACCTCCCTGCACACTAGGATTTGATTATTTGAAGTCATAGAAGGTCAGCAAATAAGACCGCAGTAAGATAACTTAATGATACTTCATGAGTAGTACAATGTAAGTGGATACTTCATGAGTAGTACAATGTAAGTGGATACTTCATGAGTAGTACAATGTAAGTGGATACTTCATGAGTAGTACAATGTAAGTGGATACTTCATGAGTAGTACAATGTAAGTGGATACTTCATGAGTAGTACAATGTAAGTGGATACTTCATGAGTAGTACAATGTAAGTGGATACTTCATGAGTAGTACAATGTAAGTGGAGCTGGTATTCATCAATTAGGTAGTTACAGACCGACAAGAACAGTAAGAATTGAAAACAGATATTTCCATCAGGTTTAAAACTCAATAGCCTCCAATAGGAGAAATAGGATAATGAAATAAAAAGGTCTGCGCTTGGTGACAATATTTGCAGACTTACCCACCTGCTATGGGTGGTGCGGGGGTAAAGATCCGGATTCGGTTCCCGGCCATAGCTTAAAATTTCCAAAATACTCACTTATGCTAAGATACTGCTGCGAATTCAGTTCGTATCTCGGCCATGTAGCAGCGTTCTCGCCATGATGCTCATCAGCTCTTGGAGTAGGGTCTCCCGTCTTCGCGAAAGCTGCTAACAAGGCCACAGCAGACTCCGAGACTGCCACGTCGCCTCTGGAGTAGTTCTTGGGGGCATACGGCATCCCTCCTACGAGGGGAAGGCCGAGAAAGTAGGGTAAAGTCTCACTAGATATACTCCCGAGACGCTGAAACAAAATGACTTGTTAATGTATGGATCTGACAGTGAGCGAACCTGAAAATCGGGATTGAATCGCATTGAGACGTCATTGTATGGCCCTAGGTCCTCAGAACTTAGTTTTGGGTTTGTGAGAGGCCACAATAGAGATCTCCTGTACTGTAAAAGTTTTTTTACACCAGAAATTCATTTATGTTCAATTAATCTAACCCAGTCACTTGAAATAATTTTAAGACACTACAGTAGGCTTATATATTGTCTAACTCGCTCGCAATCGCCATCGTGTTCATTTTGACAGTTCTTGTATGAATGTGACAGCTAGCTGATTCCGATGCCAATTGTCAGCCCATACATGAACTGTCAAAATGAACACGATGGCGATTGCAAGCGAGTTAGACAATAAGCCTACAGTTTATGATGCCTTCTTACCTGCGGATAGTCAGCATCTTTGCTCTGATGCGTGAAGTGCGCGAAGAACGTCCTAGCCCCCCTCCTAGCATGAAGCTGCGCGACCCGTAGCGCGGGCGCAGCGACGGCAGCGTCGCTGAGCGACTCGAGCGTGGCGTCGCGGATGTTTATTGGGTGTTGGATGGGCTTCTCCCAGTCCGTGTACTCGTTGCGGATGGCGGCGAATATCTCGTTGCGGTGGTAGCGGTAAACATTCCGGACGTAGGTGCGGAGGATGCGGTTTCTGGCGGAGCCAATTAGATTTCTCTAATATAATCGTGATATTGTTATGTCAACCTTTATGTCAATAAAGGATCGTCGATTTAATGATAACCGGATTTGCTGTTGTGATAGGTTCGAGGGTTCACACGATAATATTGACCGTCTAACTCAAACCATATGAATTATTTTATTATTTTTACTTGTCTGAGTATTGGAAAGGTAGTCTCAAATTTGATTAGTGTCAGTAAGGAATTAATTAGTTAGAATCGGTTAATATATTTTTAGTAAGATCAGGAGAGCGAGCGAGAAGACATGGAAAAGAGCCCTTGGCGGTCTATTTGCAAAAACGTTTTAGAGTTTTTTTTTTTATGACTAGACAGTGCTACGTCGCGTCGCTTACCTGTGGTCTTCCTCAAAGCCGTGTCTAATGTCCTCTTCGCTGAAGAACTGGTAGCTTTCTGTCGTAGAGACTACCACGGCGAGGGCGCAGTCCAGGAAGGACTCGCTGGCGTGCAGTGCTCGCGTGGGGGCCTGAGTTTGCGGCGTGTCCTTGAGGAAAGGCACGGAGGGGGCCCAGCCCGCCAGGAAGCGCGCGCGGGGGGCCTCGACCGCCAGAAGGGCTGCGAGGGGACGCGCACGGATGCAAGCTACCAACCTGCAAAGAAAATTGGCTTAACGAAGCTAATAGACTAAAATAGCTGAATCATTTTTTTACAGGTGAACATGTCTTGAGTTTTCAACGAGAACAAACATGTTTGTTAACATACAAAACTAATAAAGTTCGGTCTAACGGCTGACGAGTTCAGCGCTGACCCGCTTAGTACTACGCGAGATATTAAGCCTAAAATGATAATTCAGTATTCTTCGCCGTGCTTGCGCTATGTGCTCGCGCGCCGGCGACCCGTCGGGGCCCAGCGCTGACGACCTCAGTGCTTACTTGCTTAGCAGAATGAGATAATTTATTATACTTCTCACTAGAGTGGTCTTCAGCGGACTCGTCAGAGTTGTAGTGACGCGTCAGGCGCCAGCGCTCACACCACGCGCTCAGAGCTGATCCGCTTAGCAGCACGCGAGATATTAAGCCTAATGATTATAGTTTTTTCTCACCAGTGTTCCTCAGCGGCCTCGTCAGGGGTGCATCGTAGTGCCTGCGCCGTGTGGTCGCGCGCTAGCGACGCGTCGGGCGCCAGCGCTGACGGGCTTAGCGCTGAGCCGCTTAGCAGCAGCACGCGAGATATTAAGCCTGATGAGATATTTCATTATAACTAAAAAGATCCAAATTTTCTTATTTTCATTTTGAATATAAGCTTTTTGCTGACAATACCTACCTACTTTTTTGTTAACTGTACTTATTTTTTTTTTTTTTTTTTTTTTTTATGTGAATAGGAAGGCAAACGAGCAAGTGGGTCACCTGATGGTAAGCGATCGACTTATGCTGTTATTCATTCTACATTATGTATTTAAAATTTCAAGTCAATCTAACTGTTGACGAGTTTCCTCCTGTGGAGAAGGTCCTGACAGGGCCACCAGAACTTCATTGCCAGTTTTTAATATAAAACTACCGTGAGGCTCAAACATATTAATGTAAACAAACGGATAACTCACGTTTTATTACGTCGGAAAAGGTCCGTCAGTTTCGAATCGATTCGCGATTGCCAGGCCATTGCCAGGTTGTTGTATTGTCATCTAATTATTATAAACAAGCATGGAAAATTTCAGTTCCATCGGTTGAAAATATCTGCTTCAAAATTGAGTTGCAAGATTCCACCCGAATAAACATACATTGCGTGGATCTTCGCAAGGCGGCTGGCAAGAGCTGGATGAGAGTGGCCGAGGATCGTGCTCAGTGGCGTGCCATGGGAGAGGCCTATGTCCAGCAGTGGACGAATATAGGCTGATGATGATGATGATGATGAAACATACATTGCAATTTTAAAAGCTTGTGAAATTCCCTCATTTCCCTCAGAAATAAATTTGACTCAGGACCTAGAGCACCATCCGCAAATTGACACATACAAGACAACAAAACAACATCACAGGAGTAACTTCGACCAGCTATTGAGACCTAGAGCCTTACCAATACGTCTTAATGGGATTCAATTCCGACTCAGTTCAGGTTTTAGAGAGCTGTCATTTTTAGTATGGATCTGATAGCGAGCGAACCTTAAAGAATAGGCCCCTGGCTGCGAATACCCACGCTTTTATTATTGGTAATTTCTAGAAGAATATTGCATA
Organism: Pandemis heparana; assembly: GCA_963854515.1. Lineage (NCBI taxonomy): Eukaryota > Metazoa > Arthropoda > Insecta > Lepidoptera > Tortricidae > Pandemis > Pandemis heparana. The sequence goes on along the minus strand of OY978008.1, from coordinate 510,858 downwards.
TTTCTAATGCAAAATGAAAAATGATAACGAACGACGGACCACCATAAATAACGAGCGGTTATAACGATCATTAGCAAGTGATCGTTGGGGCAATAAACTCGGAAAGGTCCGATAAAAAATATTTATGGGCTGCGATCAGTTACTACCCGTATTGCAACTACACTGGCTTGATATTAGTCGAGTTACTCCTGAAATAATAGATTGCTGCGGGTGTTATTTTCCGTCACATACGATCAAAAACTAACTTTACTACTATTGTCGTAGTAAGGTCTAAAAATGTAATGGTCTAAAGACATGTTTCTCAGAATGTAACTGTCACTATCTTGATTTCATTTTTTTAATCAGATAACTAGCTTCTTAAATTTTTACTTGAGTTAAATATAATTGTTTTTTTTTCAACATCATCATAATGATGATGATTATGAATTGTAATTTGAAATCCAAAAAATCGATGTTCCTAAATCGTTACACCAAGTTAAATACTAAGATCAAATAAAAAGTCAGGACGAAGTACTGCGAACAGCAAAGTGAGGCAGGTTTAACCTACGCATGTGCTTCTATTTTCTTAATGTATATACCTATCTCGGCAAACTAAGTATCTCTTTGAGTTTGGACGTCATTCATAATGAAAAATGAAGTTACCGAGAGATATAAAGAAGCACTGTCCACAATTAGGCCCTGTTTCACCACTCTGTTAAGTTCCAGCTATCTTAAGTGTTAGTTATCTATGATTCTGTCTCTATTTATTACTACGAAACAGACAGAGACGTTCAACGTGGTGAAACTAACAAGCAAACTGGCCTTTATTTCCAGTTCGCAATACTCCTTATTGACTTTCTATTTTTTTAGTTTAATACTTGCCTTTTGTGTCAGGCAGCATAAGCAGTGCGTTGGCCAGCGCCGCGCCCGCCGAGTGGCCAGCCAGCGTGACCCTCCTCGGGTCCCCCCCAAAGGCGGCCACGTTCCGCCTGATCCATCGCAAAGCCGCGGCCACGTCGAGCAACGCGGCGCCGCCAGCCTGGTGGACCTCGTCCGAAGCCCCAGTCGTTAAATAACCTGGGAAGACCAGCGAGTTACCATTTTGCCTTATAGAACAGAGGTCGCCAGGGCAGTTATCCTTTTGCCCCATGGTTAGTTACACTTTTGCCCCATGCCGTACAGTCCACCAACGAGGTAGACGGATGACCTTCACAGAGGATGCAAGCCGCTTCCAACCGAGGCAACCGGAGGTCTATGAGGGAAGCTTATGTCCAACAGTGGACGTCCAATGGCTGATATGATGATGATAATGATGATGTAGAGTGGGGGTCACCAAGGTAGGCAGCAATAGATTTTATTGCGTCGCCTTACTAGGTACCTAATCTCCACTGCAAGCCAGATCTCGCCTGAAGCCCAAGTGATTAGTTACACTAAACTTGTGCCCTATCTATGCCGTACGGGGGGTCACTAAGGTAGGCAGTAAGAGATTAAAAAAAAATGAAACACAAAATACAGACATGATGAAAATAGATCATCCTTGTATGAGCGTGTCTTCGCAAAAGTGAAACGATCGCTGGTTCAGCATTAGGTAAATATACTGAGGCGTTCGTTACACACTTGCAGCACTGATTTTCTGCCAGAACCACTGTAAAGGTGTTTAGTCAAGTTGACCCAACCACCTGCAGAGGTATTATGTACCTAAACCACGACCGTGTATCGCACTTCCACCCACACCATCGCACACGGCACACCCACACGACTATGGGTAATTTATCACCAATGACCCCACTCACCTAATAAACCTATCCTATAGTTGAGTGTGACGACGAGTAGATGCGCGCGCGCAGCCAGCACGGCTCCGTCCAGCGAGTTGGGCGAGCCCCACTCGTGCGCCGGCGCGCCCACCCACACCACCACCGCGTATGGCGCCTCAACGCCACGCGCGCCTGCAAAATAACATAATTTTCACTTCTCATAGTATAACACTGGCAGGTAATGCTAGTATTAAGTTGATTTTGGAATTAAGATGAATCAAAAGAAACCAGTAGGCTTATTGTCTAACTCGCTCGCAATCGCCATCGTGTTCATTTTGACAAGTTCTTGTATGAATGTGACAGCTAGCTGATTCCGATGCCAATTTTCAGTGACATGAACTGTCAGAATGAACACGACGGCGATTGCGAGCGAGTTAGACAATAAGCCTACAGGTGTTTCTTTGGGGCATTACTTGACCTGGCCTGTGAGCGCTGTCATCAGATACATTGTAAAGTATTAAGTTTTCCAAAGGAAATATAATAATTATAAATCAGTTTTAATTAACAAATCCGCAGAGCGCACGGTTCTCGTCTCGCTAAAATCCAGCAAGTAGCTCTAGTTGTGGTAGTGGTAGCTACAACCTCGCTACATCTACGGTACTCACCGCTACCGGGTACATAGATGTTGAGGTAGAGGCAGTCTTCGCTCTGGTTGGCGAGCAGCGGTATTGTGGTGCGCAGCTCGTTGTAAGTGGCCAGCGGCATCTTGGACAGCGCTGCACTCCTGGTAACATTAACTTGATTACATCGGATATTTGCATGCATAAATGCAACCTTAAGGGTCTTGGGTAACAAGGCCCAAAGACTTTAGCGTATAAGTGGATAGAGAAATCAACACAGTGATAGGTTCCTAGCCGCATCGTCTATAGCATGATTCCTAAGATTTTTGCCCGTTCCTTACACACACATACAATACATACAAACATAAATCACGTCTTTATATCTTACGGGGTAGACAGGGACTAAGGTAACAAGTCTGAAGGCCAAGTTTATCATGATTATAGGCGTATAGGTTGAAAGTGGAATGGGTTGCTAGCCGCATCGCCTTGCCCGTTCCTTCGATGGACTTTTACCGCGCGGGAAGAGAAGCAACTGGTACATTCTGTTTGTTCTTTGTTCCTAGACCAGCTAAAAAGGAAGTATTATTTCATAATATCTGTAGAATCTAAACATCTTCGCCAGTCTTTAGAATTACGGGTTAATCACAAAAACTTATAACCATTTACGCTGACTAAGTCTTCAGAACTATTTGAATTATAGTTTACCAAGTCTATTTGTTGAACTTCGGTCAAGAACTTTTAATAGGCTCCGACCATGTTGTTAGGCACAATGCGTCTGCGAAGTTGTCATGATTTAATACTGTCCTTGTAACTTGGAAATCGGGCATCAAAAACTCAAGATTCACTTAATTTACTGGGTACTTGAATGTGGCTTCGGTTTGTCTACCGTCAGACATTAACAAACTTTACTAATCTCTTTAAGACACCGCACATTTTCCTGGCGATACCAACTGTTGCATTAAAACTGATTACAAATACATCTCTACTATAGACTAATAAATATAATAAAACCTACTTAACTTGAGGACCTTATACATCCTTTTTATAAAATCCTACTTATATTATAAATGCGAAAGTTTGTGAGGATGGATGGATGGATGTGACGATGTGAGTGTGTATGTTTGTTCCTTCTTCACGCTGAAACGACTGGACGGATTTGAATAAAATTTCTAAAGGAGATAGCTGGTACCCTAGATTAACTTATAGGCTACTTTTATCCCGGAAAATTGCGTAATTCCCGCGGGATACCCATAAACATGTCAAAGGTCGTAGCTGCCTAATGTAAGTCTAATTCTACGCGGAAACTAGTGTATTATAAATTAAGTAGATTTTAAGTATGGCAGTAAAATGTATAATTTATTTTGATATAATGACTTCCTGTAAAGTTTTTGCGGCACATTTTTCTTGGCAACGACGGTCTTTCCGCAAAGCTATCGATTATTTAAAACGTGTACGTACTTGTTGGATATGTCGGGGTATCGTTGTGGGCATACTGGGGCGTAGGCGTCGGCGAGGCGGGTGCCGGGCCACGCGGGCGCCGGCGGCGGGGGCGCCAGCCGCAGTGGGGCCCCCGCGTATGGCACCCCCCGGAACACCTCCACGGGCTCCAGGCGCCGGGATGCCGGCTCGACTATGATGCCGCGGATAGCTCCTAGCAGGAACACGGTAAAGACAATTTTTTATACGATTAAGGCAAACGAGCACTCAGTGAGTCAGCAAATGAGACCCATGGAAAGAAAGAAAGAAAAAGTTCATTTATGACAATCAACAAATCTTGAAATTGAATTACATCCCATCACTAAGTTGCTTTCCGCTATCTGTCCCTATGTATGCTTCGATCTTTAAAACTACGCAACGGATTTTGATTCGTTTTTTTTTATAGAGTGATTCCAGAGGGAGGTTTATAATATATTAGGTATGTATACTTCTACGCAGACGAAGTCGCGGACAGAAGCTAGTATAAAATAAAAGCAGATTCTTCTGCTCAGAAACTTGGCACTCATCTACATATAATTATCTTTTTTTTGCGAAGTCAATAACGGTGCATATTTTTAACATTGAACTTGGCTATCATTTCACATTTATGTTTTTGATGGGATTACCTTCTATATTATAATAATCAAAGTGTAGCCTATAAAGTCTATAAAGTACTTAACTAGCAGATTTATAAACAACAAAATGCATGCGCTCTAAACGTGCCAAGTTCAGCCAAACTGAAACATTCACCAGAACTGTGCTAACAAGAATAAGTCGCAAAATTTCCCGACATTACCCTCACGAGTTCTCATGAAAACGGGCGGAGTTGGTCCATATCGCCAAAGAAAGGCTCTGAACGCCGCTAAAATTAAATTACTCGGCTAAATGCCCGCTTCTTCCGAATATAATCACTTCAATTCGAGATATCTCTCAGCTAAATACTTCAAAGTTACCAATTTAAACTCACTGAAATTGTATTCCAAATTAGGCAGCTAAAATTAACTCGAGCAACAGTTATAAACGTTTAAACAAATTTACCATTAGAGAGCTTTTAAGGGTTTCACAGTCCGTCCAATCTGGAACTACAATCCGCATTGGCGTAATCAATTTGACCCGGGGTCGCTTAATACAAAACGTAACGATGTCATTTCGCCACGAGATCTCAGGGTTTTGCCTCTGATTGGATTGCCTGGTCCCGGCTTACCGTTACCTGTGTCTATCGCACCAATGTAATGCACGCGAACTCCAGCCTAAGCGCAATTTAAATATTAATGATTTAATTACTTCTTGAACGGATTTAGGGGCCCGGGCGGGTATTATTTATGTACGCGTAGCCCGACCCAGTCACGATGCTGTAATGAAAATTTTACTAGAAATGTTTCGTAGAGTCGCTAGACAAAAATGTCTGATGTTCCACTCGAGCTCATACGCTTGATTTCGCTCTTTGGACTTTTTTAGATTGAAAATGCTCGTCATTTTTGTTACTATTTCGCATTTTGTTCCTTGTTTTGTTTACACGTATTTGTTATAACTGGATAATGTAACTTTTGGCCCTCGGTTTTCGGCCCATGTTTTCAACTTTTTACAACTGCTGATTTAACTCTCACTGTTTTAATGCATAAATAATGTATTATGTTAATGGCTTGCAAAGCCTGTTTTACTGAACTCGTTGGCAATTACGCTGTTACGCTTTGCGTTCATTAATAATATTCATTATATCAACTTAACTGTAGGTGACGCTTTATTGCCTGCAATGATTATGTAATACAAGTTAATATAATGCGGGTAACAATGTTATAGACTGAAGCAGTTTGCAACAGGCACTAGATGCTCGGTATTCTCGTAGTATCTAATAGAACCGTAAAATTTTGTTAGCCAATAATTAGGTTGGTTAATATTGAATTCTCGGTACGATGCTGCAGAGAGGCTTGGAACAATTTAATGCTGGATTAAATTTACTAACAAACGACGATAACGAGTGAGGTTGACAGATCTGGTCTTTAGCCTGATTTTGAGACTTGCGTAGTCATTGAGAAAATCCTTGTTTGCTTGTTGTTGCCGTGTTATTTCTGTGCTATAGCACTGGCTGGGGGCAATTGAAAAAGTGGAAACCAGCTTCGCCAACCACATCAGTTACTCAGTCAGTTGGCGCTGTAGCGAGGGTGGCCAAGACCAAAGCCAAACACCAACAAGAGTGGAAAGCATCGGCAGGTCTAAAGCACTCAAAGCGTTTCATAGGAAACGTCAACCCAAGCTGGTCCAATAAACTCTGGACACTCAGCAGAAGACAACTCCAACACATAATGGGGGCGTTTACAGGTCACTTCGGAACTAAATATTTATTAGCAAAGATAAGACTACAGGACAATAACGACAACGATTGTAGAATATGTGGCGAAGAGGTTGAAACGATGGAACACATCATGTGTGAATGTGATGCCCTCGCCAGACTAAGAATGAAACTCCTCGGCAGGGGATACCCGGAACCAGGAGATTTCAAGGCACTACCACTGCGTCAAATCACCCAACTCATGAATGAGGTGGTAAAAGCAATGGAATAGTGCGAAGGAGGGGTAATTACACAAAAGATCCACAAATGGGTCGAAGTGTATCCGTAAGGGCCCCTAATTAGTAAGATAAGATAAGATAAGAGGGTGGCAGAGACGCGGGCACCAGCGTTGCCAACCAGTTGCTCAGTCAGTTGTTGTTGGTTGTTGTTGGTTGTTGTTGCCGTGTTACCTGCGTGTGTGTGCACGATGCGCGAGCTGTAGCGCGGGCCGGCGGCCGCCAGAGACGCGAGCACCAGCGTCGCCCACCAGGCCGTCAATGTGCAATCCATACGCCATCACGCGACGCTGGCCTGCGGACAACAACAACAGAAATGTCACAAAGTGTTCAAATAAATAAAACTCATATGGATTAGTCTTAGAAGAGTTGTTAAGTATAGGGCAGGTCGGGTTTTGAGGGTTTATGTAACCGCTGTGAAATGTTGCTCCCACACTGGTGTCATAAAAGTGTTGTAAAACGTTATAAAACGCCATGAAATACTCATTCATAGCAATTTTAACAGTACTTCATACTTTTATTGCATGAAAACTTGTGATGTGAGCAAAACAAGAGCACAATTTTCCGCAATTCTCAAATTATTTTATTCTTATATCCGCCTTCTCAAAGCTAAAAGAAAATGTCTTCGTTTTTCTGTCATGAGAACAACGTGCGGAGAATATCATATTACGACATAAAGTGATTATTACAGGAGATGGTATTCTGCAATAATAATACACTAGCTGTTGCCAGCGACTTCGTCTGTAAAGAATTCGTTTATCGCTATCCCGCGGGAACTACGCAATTTTCCGGGATATAAAGTAGCGTATGTGCTATTCCAGGCTTTTCTCTATCTATGTGCCGAATTTCATCCAGATCAGTTGGGCCGTTCTAGCGTGATTGAGTAACAAACAAACATCCATCCATCCATCCATCCATCCATACTTTCGCATTTATAACATTAGTTAGACTAGCTGTTGCCTGCGACTTCGTCTGCAAAGGAATTCGTTTATCGCTATCCCGCGGAAAAAAAAGTAGTCTATGTGCTGCTATTCCAGACTTTTCTTTATCTACAAATTGAACTTTTTTTATACAGTTAATACTACCATTCCTAAAGAAAATCTAATCTAATTAATATTATAAACGCGAAAGTATGGATGGATGGATAGATGGATGGATGGATGGATGGATGGATGGATGGATGGATGTTTGTTTGTTACTCAATCACGCCAGAACGGCCCAACGGATCTGGATGAAATTTGGCACATACATAGAGAAAAGTCTGGAATAGCGCATAGGCTACTTTTTATCCCGGAAAATTACGTAGTTCCCGGGGGATAGCGATAAACGAATTCTTTGCAGACGAAGTCGCTGGCAACAGCTAGTATAAAATAAATTTTACTCCAATTTTTTTTTATATTTTTTTTAGCATCTATAGCTATGGGTATATACCCCGGTGGATTATTGTTAGGGGGTGTCTGAGTCTGATACACCCTGTATGTGCCGAATTTCATCCAGATTCGTTGGGCCGTTCTGGCGTGATTGAGTAACAAAGAAACATCCATCCATACTTTCGCATTTATAATATTAGTTATATTATATTTGGCAGCAGTAAACAGGCCAACGTTAAATGATTGACAAGACATCAGAAACAAAAGATACGCCGTTAAAATATCCACACATTTCCATGCTGGTCTACTTCTAGACATTGATTTGTTGGCCTATTTTGTAAATCTACATAACATTAATTGTGAAATAGCCTCTGATTTATATGATTTTATTTATTTATTTATAAGCCTTTTTATTCCGAATTCGCTACAATTTCAGTAGGTACATGTTGTTGTTGTTGTTATTGTCGTTTTTTTATTTATTAAATTTTCGCGTAATTCGGCGTGCCTCATGGCATAGGCCTCCTCCGTGTATTGAAGGGTTTGGGCTATAGTTCCCACGCGCGCCCAGTGCGGATTGGGAACTTAACACACACCATTGAATTTCTTCGCAGATGTGTGCAGGTTTCCTCACGGTAATTTTCGCACATAAATTCCGAAAAACTCAGAGTGACTTTAGGGTACCTAAATACAAATAGATTCTCACCGAGAACGGAACATATAAAAAACTTTTACTAAAGTGTAAGGTCTTAACCTATGTTTACTACCTATAGTTCAAACTATTTTTTTCTGTCTTAATCTTACTAATATTTTATATGTGAAAAATTGTAAGAGAAAGATTGTGAGGATATATTATGACGTGTGTTTCTCTTTCCCGCCAGAACGGCTAAACAGATCTGGATGAAATTTGGCAGAGATTGTAATTATATTGTGAACTGGAATAAAACATAAGCTATACCAATGAATTGACTACGGAACCCTAAAAATGGCAGAGCAAAGATGTACTAAAACAACTCCAGTAATAATAGCTTCGTGTCACACGCTCGCACCCTGATAATCACGGCATTGTTAGGTACTTTATACATTTTTACATATTACTGTGTATGTTTGGCTGTTTGTAAGGCTCAATGTCTCACGGCCATAATCTCTAACGATTACGAGATTCTAGCTATCACCCGCGACGTTGCTCGCCTTTAGATATTATATACAGGGTTATTGGTAATTCGACGTATATTTTTTTGGAGGTGACAGGGGTGACTATTTGTGATAATATTAACCCCTATATGTATTATGCAAAAGTTAACCATTTTTGAGTTATCATGTTTTTAGTTTTTTTTTTCAAAATAAGTCAAAAATGCAACATTAAAAATTTATTTATAAAAAATTATCAGTTTAAATCTCATTTTTTCTTCTGATTTATAAAAACGATTAAATACTGGTTATTTACTAATATTAAAACTACAATTATCGGGCCAAATAAAAAAATGAGAGGTAAAAAACTATATTATTTCAATATTTTTTTGAGTTTTTTTTCCACGAAAACGCATTAAAACAAAAAACTATATGAAACTTGGCTTGCAGATTATTTTAAAAAAATAACTGTTTTCTTAGCTCTCCAAAAATGTATAACAACTAGGAACTTACTTTTAAGAAACAGAAAAAAAAAGATCACAAAGGAAGCGGGCGGGAATTTTTACTTGAACTAAACTAAATTCGTCCTAAGAAGTTCTAAGGAAATTCTTATTCGAACTAGGTAAATTAATTAAAAACAATACTCAATGTAAATAACACAAAAAATACAAATGTAAAATAAGTATTTTTTGTGTTATTTACAATTATTATTATTATTATTATCAGCCTATTGTGTCCCACTGCTATTTACAATACAATACAATAACTCTTTATTGAACACCACATATAACAATCAAAACAGAAAAAGGTAAACAGAAGTAATAAGGTAACAATAGGCGGCCTTATCGCTACAGAGCGATCTCTACCAGGCAACCATAACGGACTGGAGAAAAGAACAGATCTGAGCATTCAAAGTCAAAAAAAAGTCAAAGTCAATGTGATTTATTCATAAACATAGGTACAACTGGATTACAGTGGTGGATAAGTTTGGCAAGCAACACTATGTTTTGCCGATAGGCATACAAAAATCAGTCACAGCAAAAATCAAATTACAAATTACAGAAATAACATCATATAATATCATATAATAATAATAATAAAATTAAGATAACCATGCTTAAATAATTCGTTTTACATTAATCAATTATAATATTATGTAGTTATTTAATCATTAAATTGTCTGACAAAAATTCTGAAATTGAATAATAGCATTTGGAAATTAATAATTTAGAAAGCCTATTTTTAAATTCGTGCAATGGTAACAATCTAAAAGCAATAGGTAATTTGTTGTAAATTTTGCTTGCGAGGCAGAATACGCTTTTTCGCATCAATGCGGTGCGTGCGATTATAGAACAGACATCATGGGTGCGATGGATATTCCTATCGGATACTTTAGACACCTTTTTAAACAGTTTAGGATTGGCTTGTACAAACAAAGCCACTTCAAGAATGAAGAGGCAGGGTACGGTCAAGATGTTCAGCTTTTTAAAATGTGTAGCATAACTGTCTGTCTGCTTCAGTATTGTTTTTAATACATATGTATATTTTAATAGCCTATTTCGTGTCCCACTGCTGGGCAAAGGCCTCTCCTCTTCTTCGCCAATCTTCCCTATGGCCCGCGTTTTTTTACAAAAAAAAGGAATTTTACAAAAAATCCGCGACGATTGCCAAAAATACATCGTTATCATTGGTGTTCCGCCAATTTTTATTGTTCGACTCGCTAACTCTGTTAGTCAATTACTATGCCCCATTTATTAGTCCGAGTCTGACGGACCTGTCAACAATCTGTTGAATCGGTTGCCAATAACGGATGAATACGTAATTCTGCTGAAATATATCATGTGTTACAACATTCTCTTTTTGGGATGATTTATTTAAAAGGGACTTTTCGGGATAAAGGTTTCTCGATACAGCTTTATGAATAGTACAATGGACCCTGATATTTTATTAGAACTACAGCTTGCGGGGTTTCGTGTGTGTTGCCGAGCTTATTTGATTTTTATGAGACAAGGAAGGCAAACGACTTACATTGCTTAATGATTATGATAAGCAAGTACTGTTGCCGGCATTAAAAGTCCACCTAAACCTGAGATAAATAAGTTTCTGTCAAAAACGACATTTTTAATACAAGCTTTATGGTGACTGTACCTAGCTATTTCCTTTCTTAACCGTACTTGCGTTGTCATCCATTAACATTTTGTAAAAACTTGTAAAATAGCCTAACCTAAAAATTTCACTTTCGCTAGAAGGTTTTTTTCGACTGTACTTTTTGTTGACTGTCATTTTAAGTTTTAAACATTGTGATCACAAAGGTGGCATACTTAAGATAGGTACCAGAAATTGAATAGAGGCTGGAGGAATAATAGGCCCTAAACCTTACTCCTATGATTGGTTTTTCACCATGTCTAATAACGCTGAGTAGAATGATAATTTTATCTTTTCTACTTACAATTAGCCAAGTTTATATTAAAATTCCCCTAATGAATGGAGTCTAATTAGGCGGGGTTCCATCATTTCATGCGTAACATTCTGAAGTTCCACGCTTGAAGGAAATGAGCCTGCTAATTACCGGCTCCTATCTATACGGGGGTTGTATCCATTTTGCATGAATGTGTTTTAAATTGAAAAACATAATAAGTCCATTAAGTTATGAAATGTATTTACAAACTTTTATGTAACTTCACTTCGTATATATTTATATAATAGAGCTCCCACACTAGTGTTATACAATGTTTTATAACGTTATAAAACACATACACTGATGTATGTCATTATACAATTTGTGGTTTTGTTTTAAAGTAAACATTATAAAACACTTTTATATTTATATTCCATTATTTTTTCCGTTTTAAAATTTGCAAAACACTTATCGAACGTTTTCGGTGGTTTTATTGGAATTTTGGTACACATAAGGAGTTAGGTAAGTCAGTCTTATTAACCTACGTAATGCGTAACGATATTATTATGTTTTTATACTGTCAATATTGCGACTCAAATTTGAACCCCCTCCCCCCACTGTCTCTGAAAGGTACACCCAGCCCCCTTAGCAAAACGAGTAACCCCGAAAAATCCCTTTTTGCGGTAAAAGACAAATAGTCCGCAACGTCAGACACACGCGGTGGGAGGGCCGGCGCCACAGTCTGTTGTGTGAAGGGGTCGTTGAATAAGGATCGGTTCTTAAAAAGGTATCTTTTTCGAGTAATGCGGTTATACTTGCTGGTCGTTAAGTCCCTTGGTGACTTCTTAAGCCTTAAGTAAGTAAAGTAATTAATTTTTGTCTTGCTAATCAAAGATTAAAACGAATAAGGCAAACGCAGTGTAGGGCGTCCTGTTGCTAGTTGGAGCGATGATATTCGTAAGGCAGCGGGCAGGAATTGGAAGAGAGCTGAAGATCGAGCCCAATGGCGTGCTATGGGAGAGGCCTGTGTCCAGCAGTGGACTGACACGGGCTGATGATGATGATGAATCAAAGATTGACTTCCTGTGTCCAGAATAGCTCAAGTATGCGTAGGATGGATGACAATACTTATTACGTTAACAATAAAGAGTGCCATCAGCACAAGGAATGCTTGTTTTGATTTTTAAGTTTACTCAAGGGCGCGCTGATAATGTAAAAAAGACGTAATTTGGAAAACACCATGATTCGCATAGTTTTTCTTGACCCTATTTATATTATACTAGCGGCCCGTCCCGGCTTCGCACGGGTACAGCAAGCAACAAATTTAATATAGATTATGTCACTCAGGGTGCTCAGTGCATGTAGCTTTCCAACTTTATTTTATTTTATTTTATTGTTTTGTCCCTATGTCCCTATGTATGCTTAAATCTTTAAAACTACGCAACGGATTTTGATGCAGTTTTTTTAATAGATAGAGTGAATCAATAGGAAGGTTTATATGTATAATACATGCATAATATACCGTGCGAAGCCGGGGCGGGTCGCTAGTTGTTTATAATTTATTATGCTCTTATTATTATTAATTTTTGACGATCTCAACAGAAATGCTTATATTTGTAACATGCATGTTTTTAGATAATGTAATTTTTGTTGATGAATAAAAAAATCTAAATCTAAATCAACGGTGAAAGAATTTTTGAAATCGGCACAGTAGTTTTTGGGTTTATTCATTATAAACATACACACACACAAAAATACAAATCTTTCCTCTTTATAATATTAGTATAGAAATGCGTAAGTTTGTGACGATGTGAGTGAGTGGGTGTGTATGTTTGTAGCTGCCTAGAGTCGCAACGTAAATATCAACATCAGTTCTTGAGTCTAATTCTACGCGGACGAAGTCGCGGGCAGAAGCTAGTGACTAATAAAAAGGCAACGAGCGCTATAAACTATGTAATACTAGCTGTTGCCAGCGACTTCGTCTGCAAAGAATTCGTTTATCGCTATCCCGCGGGAACTACGCAATTTTCCGCGATAAAAAGTAGCCTATGTGCTATTTTAGACTTTTCTCTATCTATGTGCCGAATTTCATCCAGATCCGTTGGGCCGTTCTGGCGTGATTGAGTAACAAACAAACATACATCCATCCATCCATCCATCCATCCATCCATACATACTTTCGCATTTATAATATTAGTTAGATTTTGTGTAGAGCAAATAATTATTAAGTACGTAGCATTTTATAAACTAGGTTATGGAAAGTAAGGATCACAGTATGTTATAGAAATGATATAAGCAGACTGTGAATGGTGCACTTGATGGGGGAAATTTAATTTCCTGTGCACGTCGAAGATTATACTATAATAGGCTTTGCAATAAAAACGAATAAACCCAAATGCAATATCGTATTTTAAGATAAACCTAATCATTTTATTCTAAGTCCTTATAGAATTTTCAGCAGGTGGTTTGTAAATTTGTAAAGTTGATTCAAAATTTAGTTCCGCCCTTGACGCTTCACTTTGAATTTTTTTTATGTGAATAGGAAGGCAAACGAGCAAGTGGGTCACCTGATGGTAAGCGATCACCACTGCCCTAGACACCCGCAACCCCGGAGGGATTGCAGATGCGTTGCCAACCTAGAGGACTTAGATGAAATGCCTCTTGTGCCCGTAATTTCCCCGGCTGTCTTACTCTCCACACCGGAACACAGCAGCGCAAGCACTGCTGCTTAGCGGCAGGATTAGCGAGTAAGATGGTGGTAACGATCCGGACGGACCTTGCACAAGGCCCTACCACCCGCATCAATGTGAGGAAACATTTTCTCAAAATATGATTAAAAAATCCTGAAATACTTAACCGCTTGCTGAAATATTTTGGAACTAAGAGACCCTCTAATGTTTGACGACGCGGTTGGCCTAGTTGGCAGTGACCCTACCTGCGAAGCCAACGTCCCGGGTTCGAATCCTGGTAAGAGCATACATTTGTGTGATGAGCACGAATATTTTGTTCCTGAGTCATGGATGTTTCTATCTATTTAAATAATGTATTTCTCTATATAAATATGTATATCGGTTCAGTATCCCACAACACACGCCTTACTAGCGCTTTCTTTGGGACTAGAATTGTTCCCTAATCTTAATGAAAACTTTTTTAGCGGCGCTGAGCACTTCTTGGGATGGGTAAAAAATGTTAAACTCGCGTCAGGCGTAAGACGGAGGGAGAGTTTAATTACCAGGATATCAGATCCTCTAAGAGCTTATTTTGAAATACGAACGAATCGCGTTAGATTTTTGAAGTGTTTTCTTGTTGAGTCGTAGAGCAAAAGTACTAGGGCATCAGCACATTGTTAGAGGTCTGTCAATATAGATAATAGCACATAATAATGTACGGTTTTTTTTTGCGTCTTGAGCGTCTTGGAGGTGTTACAACATTTAAAAAAAAGTAAAGAAAGAAAGAAAGAAAAGAAAGAAAAGAAAAAGAAAAAAGAAAGAAAAAGAAAAGAAAAAAGAAAAAAGGAAAAGAGTCAGAGAGAGGAAGAGAGGGAGAGGAGGGAAAGTAGGCTGCCTACCCCTGTGGGAAAGAGGCGTGACGATATGTATGTGTATGTATGTACAACATTAAAATCAAATCTAAGCTGCTGTTTTCACTTCTGCCGGCACTCCCGGACTGCTACCCGTCGCTTTTTATTTATTTATTTATTTACTTATGTCCCATAGCTGAGCACAGCGGAAGTAAATTCATGATCAAACGACTTTAGTTTTGATTTCAAACTTTTGAGCATACGAACTGAATAATGGTGAACCCGCCAGCATATTGCTGTAGCTAATACGAGTGATGTTCATTTTGTATTTCATTAAATATTCCTTACAAGTTCGTTCGTGTGGAAATCGATCTTTGAACAGAACCTTTCCTTTATCAGTTGGCAGTCACGAAACGTGAACTTTCAAGTTCGGAGTTCTCGACAGAATATAACCGATTTCATCCCAATTTCAGTATTTTGTGAAGTGTAAAATCCGAGTTTAGTTTTGATAGTTATGGTTTTGTATTTTCGTAAGGCCTATTTAGACAAATGTTCCGTGAACATATTGGGGATATTTTGAAAAAAAGGCCAGGGGCCTTACCATGACGTCTTAATGCGATTCAGTTTAGGTTCGCTCGCAGTCAGATTCATACTAAAAATGACAGCTAAAACTTGAACTGCGTCGGAATTAGGACGTCATGGTAAGGCTCCAGGTCAAGAGTACCCGAAACCGACGAGCATGTATAAATAAAAAGATTGATGAATTATGTTGGGATCGAAGCAAGTGGAAAAAAGTGGTCTCTACCTACCCCTGTGGGAAAGAGGCGTGACGGTATGTATGTATGTATGATTCTTAAGATTTTCGCCCATTCCCTCCATCCAAAACCATTAACCAACTACAGATTTTCATGAAACAGCACACTTTGATCGTTCGTGCAAAACGTCCCAACACACCTACGTTCCTCCAAAACTTAGACAAAGGACTTAAGTGAAAATAGAAGGGATAGTTTCAAACTTGCCGTGAATCGGTAAACAACCTGTAGGCGGAATTGAAACAAGTTTGAGTCCGTTTAAAAGTTGACGACTTGGTGTTAATACAATAGTTTGAGATTCGTTTCTTAATTTGTGTGGGTGTGAAGGGATTTAGAAGTTAAGACATCACTGGCAACTCTGGCAAGTACCTTAGCATGGTTCTCAAATGTTTCCATATTATATTAAGTAAGCATTAAGTTTAGTATCCTAGTTCAGGTATTAACAATATTTTTCTCTTTAGCTATGTTTCACCTGTAAGTTTGTTATACGTGACAATTATTGTGTAAAATAAATAAATATTCTATTTAAATCATAAAAAAATCATAAATCATTTATTTGTCAAACACAGGTCACAATAAAATATTCTATCCTATTCTACTCTATATTAGTCGAAGCTTAAAATGTACGGTGTCGAAAGGGTACCGTGGCTTAATTTTGGATCCAAAATTACGAATTCAAATGGGTTAAGCTTGTTAATGGGCTAAGATTCCCAATTCAAAATCACAACAAATAAAAAAAAAAAAATCTTTAACAAATTAAATTAATAAAATTATTAAACTTATTTCATTTTTTTTTCTTAGTATAAATTCTTTGACATTTAGTTTTAAGTTTAGTGATGATGTAATTTTATATTGAATGATCAAATAAGTAAACATAAACATAAACCCATCACTATTTTGATTCCTTTTTCCATCTATACGCCAACATTCACGCAAAACGTGGCCTTTCGGTCTCACTACCCTGGCCTCTGTCTACCCCGTAAGGGATAAAGACGTGACTAATGCGTATGTATATTGTCATTAAGTTTCTTAATCTAACTCTACTCCCAACGCTACCCACGCATATGCCCTTCACGCCCACGATTCCTTATTACGATCATCAAACGAGATTAATCATGCACCCCGAAATAAACTCTTTGATACACGTGATAGAACCCCCTTTTGGATGTCAAAGGCTTTTTGATACTGACAAAAGTCGAAAAACACGACGCTGCTTTCTGCACGATGATGCTGGTTTCCTATTATTTTTATGATTGAGACACAAATGACACAATGTGTTGCTGAACCGTAGAATTATTATAAACGGAAAGGAACTAGAGTTCTGTTGTGAATGTTGGAAACATAATCATCATCATCATGGCCTTTTGGTGATCCAATCTTGGATTTAGGCCTATTCCCTCTTCTTCCACTCTTGGCAATCTTGTGCCCATCTCATTCAGTCTCAACCTCCGTGTCGTCGAATGTCGTCCATCCAGCGCTGGGGTGGTCTGCCGCGCCCTCGAGTATCCACTCTGGGTCTCCATTTAAGGACTCGCCTTGTCCAGCGACTCTCGTCCATCCTCGCAATTGTGTCCTGCCCATGTCCACTTTTTCCTTGCTATGACAGCCATGACGTCTTTCACCTTGGTCTTATTTCGGATCCCAAAGGGTGATCCCGAGCATCGCTCTCTCCATACCCCTCTGCGCAACTCGGGTCTTCTCGGTGGACTTATAATAACACAGCGAAGTGGAGATGGGCTGGGCACTTGGTAAGACGCACCGAAGAGAGATGGTCGAAGGCTGTCACAGAGTGGTAGCCAAGATTGGGCCGAAGCTATAGTGGACAGACCACCAGGCTGGAAAGCAGTGGATGAGACTAACAGAGGACCAGGCAAAGTGGCGTGAGAATGAAGAGGACCTTAACCAGCAGTGATTATATGCCGTGGTAGCCTAGTGGTTTGACCTATGGCCTCCCAAGCAGAGGATCGTGGGTTCGAATGCCGGGCTCGCACCTGAGTTTTCGGAAAAGTGCGTAATTACATTGGTTTTACCAATCCTGGTAATAGGCTCGTGGTGACGTCTGTCAACTCCTCGGAGGTCTCCAAAGTCGCCTAGGGTGCGATTATGCATGCGACATTTGGCGTCGCGTTTGCGAAATGGTGCTCAGTGCGTTCGTTTATTTCCCGCGGAGGAGGGGAAGCGGCCTCGTCCAGCAGGCTTCGAGTCCAAGAGTAAAATGAGCTTGCAAAACTGCTCCGACAAATTGAATGGCCGGTCGCTGGACGGATGACACTGATAACAGCCGGCGAAATTGACAAGTCGAGTCGCAACTGACACTGCCGTAGGTTTTTTAAAAAGCTAAAGGAGCGAAGTACCATACATTCGAGCGTTTTTATAAACGCTTATTTTGATAGATCGGTACGAGGGTTAAAAATTTCTACGTCACAGTAACTTGGTTATGTACAAAGAACAAGCTAAAAATCCCTTGTTCTTCGTATATAACCTATACCGCATACATAATGAGAGCATTTTTTTTTCGCTGAGTAAATTAGAAACGTAAATTAGATTGAGAAACGGGAAAAAAATTGAAAATACTCAGAACAAGGGCTACAATGAGAGAGGATAAAGTAAAAACATTAAGTTCAGATTTTCAGGAAATGCTATCATGTTCTGGTGCCTAATAAAACTTGAAATAAACTCGGTCAAAGATGCCGAGCGAAGTCGAAACAAATTCAAGCAATTCCTGTTTCTAAATCTTATTACTGGTTTTCCGAAAAGAAATTTCTTTATTTTCCCGCGATGAGAATAATTTCTCCCGCCAACGTCGGACGCCCTTAATTCGAGATGGACACTTGAATTGGAAATTCAAATTTTTCCTCGATCCAGGAAAAATGTGGGTTATAATATAAAGCACTTGACGAGAAAATTGATTTTCGTGGTGATTTCTTGGAAGTGGGCATTAAGGATAGTGGCTGTATAAAGTTACCGAAAAGGTTTAAATAAAGTAGGTAATTGCGGTCAACGAGATCTTTTAGATATTTCTTTGGCTGAGTGATCACAGGACTTTAGGTTTCTTTTTGAAGTAAAAAAAATATTAGACCACAAAAAAATTAGGAGAACCTAAATGAATAGAACAAGCTGACATGGAAATAGATATTATCGGTGATCTAAATCAAAATGTAACTAAACTAAGTGAGAAAAGGTTTAATGTCAGTAAAGTTGGCTTTGATAAACATTAAGTTAAATAAATTGAAAACCCCCAACGCATTAATCGAATATCAAAACGGAATTATTTTTTTTGCTAATATGTCAACCATCTTCATTGTGTTTTTTTTTTATTAGGTGTTATTATTCTAATGCCTTACGCCTGACATCACTTTGGAAAAGATCTGATATTCTCAAGACTGCTGGATCGATTTTTACCAAACATGGCTAAAACCATCCTAAGGAAACTGGCTTTCGAATGAAAAAAATCGCATCGAATCGATATCGGTCCATCGGCTTGAGATGCTATGATGCCACAGACAGACAGACACACACACACACAGACACACACACACACACACACACACACACACACACACACACACACACACACACACACACACACACACACACACACACACACACACACACACACACACATACACACACACATTGACCATTTATAACACCCCTCTTTTTGCGTCGGGGGTTAAGAACCGATCGTGAAAATGGAGAAGGGAAAGGGAGTGGGGAAGAGGTAGGAGAGGGGAGAGCATAAAATAATGGCAACGAATCACAATTTGTTCTTAATAACAATTTTGGAAAGACATCACAAATTGAAATGAGGACATCAGATGACAACAGCAGACGTAAGAATGAAATCTCATTAGTACCAGATACATCGTAATCTTGTAACTCGATATCGTATATTTCAACATTATTAAAACAAGCACAATATTAAAATTATACGCTCGAAACAAATATCAGGAATCCTTTTTATGAAACAAATCAACCGCCGTGCGCCGTGCCGTCTGATATTCTTCCTTTGTGTTCGTTATTATATTCCTATTTGCATTTCGTGACGCCTCAAACAAAGAAAATTTCGCTTGACGACTCAACGGCTTACTTTGTTGCGATTTTTGAATATTTTTTGCAATTTTCTTACTGAACGTAGGTTGTTTTTGAGGATTCAGACAAAGGTTCTTACCATGGCGTCTTAATGCGGTTAAATTCTGACTCAGTTCAGGTGTCAGCTGTCATTTTTTGGGTTCCGTACCTCAAAAGGAAAAAACGGATCCCTTTTATAGGATCACTTTGTTGTCCGTCCGTCCGTCTGTCAAGACCCTTTTTCTCAGGAACGCGTGGAGGTTGATACCTCCACGCGCTTGATAGCTGAAATTTATATCAAATACTCAGGTCCACTGCCACTTGGAGCTGTGAAAAATCAAACTTCGAAACCAACGCAATCAAAAGATACAGCCGTTTATGCCGCAAATTTCCGCAACTCTGAAGGGAATCAAAACCTACAGGGTACTTCCCGTGAACGCAGAATCTTGAAATTTGGTAGGTTTTATAGCACAGATTAAGGAATAATTGCGAAAACCGTAAATATCTATATATCAGTGACCCCACACTGCGTACATTTTGCTATGGAGCAGGGCTCTGCTTACACTGGTTTGTAGATATTTATAGATAATGATACGGAACCCTCGGTGCGCGAGTCTGACTCGCACTTGGCCGGTTTTTAGTATGGATCTGACAGCGAGCGAACCTAAACTGAATCGCACTAAGACGTCATGATTACCCCAAAGGTGCTACAGGGCTATTCAGTCAATCTAATCCAGTCATCTGGGCCCTTATTTCAACAACTCGACAGTAAAATTGTCGGTGACCATTGACAATCTTTTTTTTTCACACATACAGTATTACACCCTCACGCACCACGCACGCACGCACACGCACACTAACACGCACACGCACACACACACACACACACACACACACACACACACACACACACACACACACACACACACACACACACACACACACACACACACACGCACGCACGCACGCACACACACACACACACACACACACCAAGCCAAAGGGACCGGGCTGAAAACCAGCGCTGGGAACTTAAACCAGCATTTTGCTGAGAACGGTACCCATTGCCAAAGTGTAGTCCTAATTTTATTATTTTGTAATGTTTTTGATTGTAACACCTACACTATGGCAATAAAGAGTTTTATTATTATTATTATTATTGGTTCTAAATGCAATGCGTAGGTATTCAATATGAAGCCAACCGGCGTAGATTCTCGTCGAGTTTGTAATGTGAAGAGAATTGTCAATTGTGACCGACAATTGTCATGTCGGCGAAATAGGGGCCTTCTGTCACTATACTTCATTTACTTACCTAATTTTGAATGGCGTATATACAAGCGTTTAAGTTTTTCGGAGGTTTGGTCGGGTCCCGGTGGTCTAACGTTTGCGCGTAAGTATAGTCATAATAAGTCATAAAGTTCTCGTGGTCCCACTGTTATAAAAATCCTCATTAGAGGTAGTAAAATTAGGTTAATTTTGTTAGGTATATTCAAGTGCCTAACCTAATGGTGGAGTGTGATTCGTCATTTTTATCCACGAGTCTGTGGCCTGAAAGCGCAGGTTCAAATCCCGTCCGGGGCACGAAAAACTTTTTCGTCTATTTATTTACGTCAACACACACACACACACACACACACACACACACAAGTTTTTATCCCGCATGGGGTAGACAGAGCCTAAGGCAAGAAGACCACACTTCTTAGGATGATTGTGGGCGTGATATGAACGTAGAGTAATAACTAAAGAGCACAAATTTAAAAACAAATAACAAAACTGTTGCCATCCACAAAGTTAATTCAGCGAAGTGGCACCAAGCAACGAATATTATTAATAATTCCATTCACAAAAAGGGCAGAGATAATGCTATTGAATAAATAATAGGTCGGAAAGGAAGCGACAATACGCCATTGTTTTTGTGTAGTTCGTCGTCGGATGGCCGAGCAGGGGTGTGATTTAGAATCGCTCGATAGTCCACTATCGATTGTCTTGTTGGACTATCGATATTCTGAGCAAACAATAGTGTCGATAATCGATAGTACCGATATCTACATGCATAAGTCGTCACGCCCCTTTCCTATAGAAGGCAAAGACAAGTAAAAAGACCTAAAACTGAAAGCCATAGGTGTAAAGGGATAGTTAACTACAAGGATGATAAAAGATGGTTTGGATTTTGACATGGACACTAAAACATCGTGATTTATGGATGCTGTATGCTTAGATCTTTTAAACTACGCGACGGATTTTGATGCGGTTTTTTAGTAGATAAAGTGATTCAAGAGGAAGGTTTATAATGTATTATTCTACGTAGATGGAGTCGCGGGCAGAAGCCAGTTTTATAATAAGATGGAAAAGTGTTGATCATCTAGAGCGTAGAACTTTTCCAAAAGTACTAAAATCCTATAAATTTTATTTACCAAGCATTTGACCCAACCTACGTCCGACAAAGTTATCAATTCAGCGCACAAATATATTTTTATTGGCGCCCGTTATTCTCCGGAACGTCGATATTTCAACCTATGATGGCCCCGTTCCACAACACTGGCTTTAATCTGCTCCTCGGTTATTTCTACTTTCTGACAGATGTAGAAATGGAAACAAACATGGCGGATAACTGAGCACAGTTTGTCTGACGGGGTCCTACTTTTTCCGTTCACGGTTTATAGCCTTCTGATGGATGGGTTGATTCTATGTGACTTGCACGCTATTTTTATTTATTTTAGACTTTTGTAGCACAAGAGGTAATGGAGGGACTGTTTTATGACAAGATTTGACAATCGTGACGTTATTTGCCCATGTCTTCGTCTGCGTTGATTAAGTCTAAGAACTGATGTTGATTATATTCTGCAATAATTATTAACGCGACTTTAGGCATCTTACAACCATTGACATGATTATCGCTATGCTGCGGGAACAATCCAATTTTCATGGTTAAAAAGTAATCTTTGTTCTAATCTGGGGTAGGTACTAGCTATCTCCGTTCCAAATTTGATTCAAATCCGGCCAGTCGTTTCAGCGTGAAGAAGGAACAAACACACACACTCGCTCACAATTATTTCCGTTCGCGTAGCGGGCCCGGGAGGCGTATTTTTTTTTTGCATGAATAGGAAGGCAAACGAGCAAGTGGGTCACCTGATGGTAAGCGATCACCACTGCCCATAGACACCCGCAACCCCGGAGGGATTGCAGATGCGTTGCCAACCTAGAGGGCTAAGATGAAATGCCTCTTGTGCCTGTAATTTCCCCGGCTGTCTTACTCTCCACACCGGAACACAGTAGTGCAAGCACTGCTGCTTAGCGGCAGGATTAGCGAGTAAGATGGTGGTAGCCATCGAGACGAACCTTGCAAAAACTAGTTCAACAAGTAGTTTGAAGCAAGTCTTTAAAAATTAGGTAGATAACGCGTTCTCATGTATAACCAGTCATCCAAAAGGCCAGTATCATATTACGATACGGTCCTACCAGGCCCCAATTTCACCAATTCGACAATTGTCGGTGACAAGTGACAATTCGAATTGCATTGCGTGGTCAACATGAAGCCAACTGGCGTAAATTCTCGTCATACGCACTGCTAGTACAAAACAGTTCCAACTCAAAAAACCACTTTTTTCAGAAAATGCGAAAATGTTGTTGCGGATAAACTAAGCATGATAGAAGCTTACTTGCTGTTTTTTTTTGAGTGTTTTTAATTTACAAGAAAGTCTGTACATGAATAATACATGACAGTAATTTAAATGAGCAGATAAATATGATTTTGTAGTTGATACGGTCTTTTGGAAGCAACTGCGTTTAATTTCTATGATTATTTTTAGTTACAACGGTTTTGGACGCAATTTTTGAGTTAATACATTTTGATTATTCTGAACATTCATTTAAATAGTAGTTTTATTTGGTTGTTTGAACTAATATAGTAAAAATAATAATAAAACATTGTGTTTGCTTGCAAAATAGTTTTTAATAGTAATAACAATTGACGTTTTAATTAATTAAAAATCAAAATTTGTATTATCTCAGCCTTAATCATAATAACTTAACTGACTTTACCAAAAACAAAAACAGCCGTATGTATACACTCAAGAGTAATGCAAACAAGTACTATTAGTGTATACAGAATTACACTACCCGTGTTCACTACATGCCATCATGATTTTAGACGACGTGGCAGGAATAACAACTTTAGGTGGTATTTTTTAAGCAGCAGGCGCCTCGAGATTTGGATCTGCATCAGAATCGTTTATAATTTCACTGTCTTCACTCCGTACTGGTGAAATGTAGTAATTCGGTGGTTCGTACAGAGGCTCTTGCAACGAAGAGTTATTTTGATCATGATCCTACGATACCGGTGGTCATTTTTCTTCCAATTGGTTTCTTAAAATAATTGTTAAATCTATTTGTAGAATGTTACGCTTCATTCTCTTCGTGACAAGGCTGTACATTTCAGGGAGTGTTTTCTTTGTTGGATTCCTTGATCATTTGTACGAATAACCGGCCTGGTCCTTTTATTTTTCTATAAAAAGATTAAAATAATGACTGCTTCTTCAGTAATCACCAAAAGCGTATCAACTCAAAAACAAGGAATTTTAAACCATAAATAACAAGTTTTCGTGCAAATTACATATTTAAAACCGTTTCAACTCAAAATGAGCGTTCAATGAAACTAGAAAGAGACTTCTAGCTCTGTTGGTTTAAGAGAAAATAAATGTTAAATAATCAATCAACAAAATCGAAGCAATTCAAAATCTGGAATTTAAACCACCAAGACAGATATAACTTAAAATAATCAAAGAAAAAGCCCTTGCCTTTGTCATCTAAAGTGTGTCAACTAAAATAACGACGATGGAACCACTTTATCTAAGTCAACATCTAATCATCAAAACCGAAACAACTGAAAATAATACTTCAATAATTGCGATTTTAGTCTTCAAAACTGTCTCAACATGAAATAAAACGTTTAGGCCGCTCACGACCTGCGTGTTCTCAGTGTGAACGTCGGCAGGCAACTAGCAATACTACGGTCTTGCGGGAGGGGGTGAGTCACCGATGCGTCAGCATAGGAGTCTTACAGAGCCACTATTCGGCGAGTATTCAAGTTATTTTTGCGTCTGTATTATTGGCTTACGTGGCATCGATCGGAGAATTCGAATATAGCGCTAACTCAAAATACACGAATTTTGAGTTGGAACTGTTTTGTACTAGCAGTGCGATATTCTCGTCGAGTGTGTAATGTAAACAGTAGGCTTATTGTCTAACTCGCTCGCAATCGCCATCGTGTTCATTTTGACAGTTCTTGTATGAATGTGACAGCTAGCTGATTCCGATGTCAATTGTCAGCCCATACATGAACTGTCAAAATAAACACGATGGCGATTGCGAGCGAGTTAGACAATAACAGCCTTATTCATAAAAAATCCTTAATTGAGGTTTGATCAGTCGATTAGTTAACAGACTGATTAAGCTTATTTGACAGTTGTTAAAAAGTATGATTCATAAACGCTTGCTAGCACTCTGTTAACTAATGAGCTGTTTATGGATGGATTAGACGCGTTATGTTGGCCACCTTGACAAATCATAGATCAAAAATGGCCTTTTAGTGAATTAAAAAAAAGAAATTGACAGCAGTGGCAGCGAATTAGCGGGAAACCAGCGAATTAACACGACAGACGAGGCAGTGTGGATCTAGTTTCCTTTACCTTTCCCGAAGGGGATAAAAACTTAAAACAAAATAACTGTTTTGCGTACGGTTTTGCTCTTGCCAAAATCAGCTGTTCACATGTGTGGCGGCCATTTTGTGAGTTAGCAGAGAGATAAAGTAGAGTCTACGGTCCGCTAACTTTCGGAAGACTTAACAGACCCTTGATGGACTGATTAGCGCTAATTGACGTTTATGAATCATGTTTTTTTGCATCGGTCCTATAGCGAGCTTATAGCGAGCCTCTAACTTTTTATGAATAAGGCTGTAAGCCTACAGAATTGTCACTTGTCACCGTTGTCGCGTTGGTGAAAGGGGCCTGCTTTCAACATACTCTATCCTATTTTATAATATCGAAGGGACGAATTGACCCTCTTCGGTAATTGGGTGAACTATTTCCTCATTTTTTGACGATTATTGTTCATTGGAATACGACTAATTTGATGGGGAAACCGCAGGACGTAATCTATTGTAGTAGCCGGTCATTCTTAGAAAAGGACTCTCCATGAGTGCCCTTGTGTTTGGAAATTTCTATGCGCGGAAGATTTTGGGTACTTATGGTGTGTACATCAAGTATTATTATAAGAAAAACGGGACTTAATCACGTAAATAAAATGTATTTTTGTAAATACCTCGACGTTTCGGACGCGACTTTGCTTTCATGGTCTCGAGAGGACTGAAAAGGCGGGTATCAACATTTTCTAGCTGCACGGGTTTTTCAACTACATCAAAATCAAATTGTGTAAGTACATCAAGTAGTTGTGAAATAAAACCTTATTTGGTTTAATGCGTATTGTCGTTAAAGTTTCTTTTCGTCCGTTATTCCCATGCCTGCGTCTGTTTAATGAACCCTATTTGAACGCTTCAAAACAAGGGTAAATGCCTGGATGGGCATTTGCTAGACAAGCGTGAGCGTGGACTGCTTAGTGTCAAGCTTATATTTTGTTATGTGATTATTTTACTTATCTACTATTAAAGACTCATATAATAGGTAATTTAAGGTGCCTACTTAACTTTGGGACTTTATACATCGCTTTTTATGAATATGAATGTATTAAAGTTAAGTAGAATTTAATTGTTTTTAATGATTCACGGTTAAGTTCATTCGAAATATTATAAACGGGATGTGGTAGACCCGGGTCTACCCGTGATCATGATACATGCAACTGTATCGAAATATCGGGAGCTCAATAAAGGTAATCGCGGTTCACATCCCGTTTATAATATTTCGAATAGAATTTAATTATTGTAAATGTATTTTATTTTGAAAAAATTACTTTCTGCCAAGTTTCTTGCGGTGCATTCTTCTTGGAAGAAATAATGACTGTGTCAGATGACACACTAGCTCGTTTGCAAATAATTTGATTATATCTTAATGGCCATAGTAAAACTCAATCCGAAAATTTCGACTATCTAGGTACCTATTACAGTTCAAGAGATACAGATCGGTGACGACAGCCACTCAGACAGACAACAGACACTTAGCCATAGGGTCCCGTAGTACGGAACCCTAAAAAGCGAGTTAGTAACGTCCTTGGAGAAGTTATTCAGTAAATAACCAAGATGTACGGATGTAACGCATGAGAACAAAATATTGACGTCGTAAACTCCGCGCACACATCCATACATTCTGTATAAGGAAAAAAGTAGACAAATACGGATGACAAACATAGACAAATGTTATTAGAAATCGCCAAGTAGGTTCTCTGATTTAATAGAAAACAAGGAAAATAATCAGTCAATCGCGTATTGGGACACGTGCAGTGAGAGATTCTGAACTAAACGCTTTTTGTGATAATGCGTCAATAATCAATTCAAAGAATAATTAAAAAATTGCATAAATCAAAGATTCCATTCATCTGTAGATAATTTGATGATTAAAATGCAATTTTTTTTATTCCAGCATACAGCCCCCAACCATGGTGGTCTCTGGGAAGCAACGGTCAAATCAGCTAAATTTCACTTAAAAAAGTATGGTGCTGCGACTATTCAATATTAATTATTGGACGACTACTCCTTGTTTACTTTCGGAGTTTACGTGTCTGTAAAAGTTTTCCTTTTAAATTCGCTTTACAAGATGTGTTAGAATTGTTCCCGAATATTTCAGTACCTAGATGGCTGAATAACTTCTTGTTGTTCTTTCTCCTTGTTAGAGATAAACTTGAAGTACCTATGTACTGTCCACAGTGCACAAAAGTACATCTTGCCCCTACATATAGACGATGTATGGGAAACATCTGTCAACCACAGTTAAAAATCTTTCGGTCTTTTGTTTGTTTGTTTTTTCAATAATTTCGTTTAATATTCAACACAATGTATTGTGGCTTACGACAGGTTGCGGACACTTAATATTAAAGCTTAACATTTCTCAATTATCAATTTAAAAGTTGGATTGGTTTAACAAGATTAATTCCCAACGCGGTCGTACGTTCATTGAACCTCAGAAATCTCCAAATTTTTACACGAAGTGTTTTCTTAAGCGGCCATCTTTGCTTTTTGACCGATTTCCACGAATGTTTCTTGCTATTTGATACTTCCCGTGCGAGGCGCCTTTTGTTGGGATTCTCTTCCACCCAAGTGTCAGGTTTCCCGGCGCCAGCGTTCATGTTGACGCGTATTGAATATTTTTATGGAACCACCAGTCGGACTCGCGCGCCGAGGGTTCCGTACAGATTCGGGAAGCTATTACATAATCTAGTGCTAGCCGGGCCCTGCTCTTAAGCAAAATGTATGCAGTGTGAGCTCATTTTATGTTGGTTACTAACATAGACAAGACAGACAAACAAAAATATTCTGTTTGTAGCACTTTTTGCTATAGCGGCAACAGACATTATATCATCATCCGTGAAATTTTCAAACAACTGTCTAGCTATCACAGTTCGTAAGATACAGCCTGGTGACAGACGGACAAACAGATGGGCGGACAGCAAAGTCTTAGTAATAGGGTCCCGTTTTTACCCTTTGGGCACGGAACCTTAAAAAATGGTTCATTAAATGGTCCTCCATTCCTTCACTTCCTAGTGAACCTAAACGTTCAGGCATTCTAAGCTTGATTTGAAGACAGCCAGATTGTAGCGTTCAGAAAACTTAGCGAATTCCCCTCATCAGATGTTCAGATAACGACTGACAAAGGTAATGCTTTGTGCTAATTTCCTGCCTAATAATGAATTGAAATATTCCTAAATTCATAAAAACTTCTGCTGTCACGCGAATTGTGCCAAAAATTGTTTCACTTGTTTCGGGACTCGCAATCCATTTCACCGCAGGAAGCAAGCAATACCAAACTTCGAGTCTCATTGTAATCCAACACAATAAGCCTTGATGGGTATCTGTTTATCCATCAATTGAGATAAAACTTGATTTGCGAGTTACTTCTGTTAACTTGGAAACTTCCACGTGCCCAACTGTCATTGAAAATGGTTCTTGTTTAACATTCTAATTACGAACAAAACAATGTTTACGATTGTTGTTTTCAATATGGTTTGTTGTTGTTTACGCGATTATTGGGCTGTATCGAGTTTCCGATTGCTTAAATTGGAGATTATCGGATGATAATCTTAAGGCGACGCCCTAATGCAGCGCATGGTCACGCTTCGCACTTGGTTACCATTGACTTTGATAAGTTTGAGGCTACTTTGATCGTTTGCTATAAAATCGATATTGTCCACACGCAAATGTTTGGCATGTAGACGCAAAAGCGATCGATGAAGGCATCGATTGGAAGCAGTAAACGCAAATAAAAATTAATGATTTCGTCATTATAACTACTTTTTAAAGTCACCCCGGTTCACGTAACATAATAATATTATTATTGGCTCTGTATCAAAATGTAGGTCGTTCCGACAGCAGTGCATGCACACGCTACGCACGTAATGACGAATGGACTCACGTGGGTGACGTGTATAGCGTGTCCGTGCAAGCGTACGCAGCAGTGACGCTTCGCCCTTACACTAGCCTTTTAGAGCTCAGAGTTACACAACGAGCTAATGGAGAGCTGTGTCCGGAATTTTTCGAACGTACAACCATTACGTTATACACATTGACTTAATACAAAGTGAAACATTTCCGCGAAAACATTCAGAGAAAAGCAAAAAACATTAACAAAAAATAAGAGCAACAAAATATTTAGGACCCCGACGTAGGGCTGGCGCTGAACTCTAGTTTTTCTAAAGGCGGCCTAAGATTTGGAATAGCAGTTCGGAGACGTAATTCCACTAATGCCGCCAGAGTCTCGGGGTCGGCCAATAGTGACGTATTGACTTTGTAGTTTTAGTACGTTTTCAATGTCATTTTATTCTAGAAAAAAAACATCAATAAAAAAGTTAACCATCTAAGAATCTGCCGAATACCTTATCTACTTACTTCCAAACAAAAACTTTTTAACTCCCAAGACGGATGGCCATCTTTTCGTTTAAAAACTTGCAGTCGACGCCACGAAGAACAATTAGTCACTCAGAATTTAGCGCTTAGTTTCTCAGCTCTAGTGCTGAGTCCTCGTCTGAGACTACACCAGTGTCCTGATTTAAACAGTAAGACTACGTGTAGTCACCAGGGAAGGCTGCAAGAAGGTGATGCTACACAATTTGTAAGGGCTGCCTATTGCCAAGTTACCAGGCCAAAAAAGCATGAATGAAAAACTAATCATTCAGTCAAATTACTGCAATCTACACCCCAAAGACCACGTTCTACAGATTGAGTTAATGTTTAGCGACACTATTGTTAAGGACACTCGAGTTAACAAGAGGGGTGTGGCGAAGAAAGCGGGGGAAGTGTTGAGCCGGAAAATAAGACGCTGATGTGGCATATACTTTAGTGCCTTTACCCTTGACCCTGTGTTGCGTTTTTAACCCCCGAAACAAAAAGAGGGGTGTTCTTTTGACATCGATCTCTCTCTCTCTCTCTCTCTCTCTCTCTCTCTCTCTGTGTGCGTGTGTGTGTGTGTGATTGCTGTGGCATCATAGCTCTCAAACGGATAGACCGATTTCGTTGCGGTTTTTTGATTCGAAAGCCAGTTTCTTTGCGGTGGTTCTTAGCCAAGTTTGGTAAAAATCGATCCAGTAGTTTGAAGAGTATCAGCTCTTTTGCAAAATAATGTCAGGCATTTTTGGCAAAAGATTTAATATTTTTTTATTTACGCGTGGGGTTTTTAGGGGTTCCAAACCTCAAAAGGAAAAAACGGAACACTTATAGGATCACTTTGTTATCCGTCCGTCCGTCCGTCTGTAAAGACCCTTTTTCCCAAGAACAAGTGGAGGTATCAAACTGAAATTTATATCAGACTAGCTGTTACCAGCGACTTCGTCTGCAAAGAATTCGTTTATCGCTATCCCGCGGGAACTACGCAATTTTTCGGGATAGAAAGTAGCCTATGTGCTATTCCAGACTTTTCTCTATCTATGTGCCGAATTTCATCCAGATCCGTTGGACTGTTCTGGCGTGATTGAGTAACAAACAAATATCCATTCATCCATCCATACTTTCGCATTTATAATACTAGCTGTTGCCAGCGACTTCGTCTGCAAAGAATTCGTTTATCATTATCCCGCGGGAACTACGCAATTTTCCGGGATAAAAAGTAGCCTATGTGCTATTCCAGACTTTTCTCTATCTATGTGCCAAATTTCATCCAGATCCGTTGGGCCGTTCTGGCGTGATTGAGTAACAAACAAACATACATCCATCCATCCATCCATCCATCCATCCATCCATACTTTCGCATTTATAATATTAGTTAGATTAGATTAGTTAGATTCTCAGCTCTACTGCCCCTTGGAGCTGTGAAAAAATCAAGCCGTTTATGCCGCAAATTTCCGCAACTCTCAAGGGAATCAAAACCTACAGGGTACTTCCCGTGAACGCAGATTCTTGAAATTCGGTATGAAGGTAGGTCTTATAGGACAGATTAAGGAATAATTGCGAAACCCGTAAATATTTATGTATGTCTGTATATATCAGTGACCAATATAAAGTGACCCCACACTGCGTACATTTTGCTTTGAAGCAGGGCTCTGCTTACACTGGTTTATAGATGTTTATAGATTATAGATAATGATACGGAAGCTTTAGTGCGCGAGTCCGACTCGCACTTGGCCGGTTTTTTTTATTTACGCGTGGGGTTAGTTTAATGTTATCTGGGTACGGTTTGATAACCATTTAAACCAAGTCCAACTCAACCTTGACCAATTTAAAGTCTTTCTCCTCTGTGTTCACTAGCCCTACTGTTTCGCCAATATCTGCCGACACCAATCCCCGGTTATTAACGACCTCGGAATAATGCCCGTTGAAAAATCGCCCACCTTTGTTCCATTTGATGGGCAACCTTGATGTATGGGCTCGTTTGTATACATTCTTGCGTTCGACCGACAGTTTGGTTTTGCTCAAAAGAATAGTATTACCACGTATAGCTGACTAAAGGCCCGGGTTTGATTCGATGGAACGAGAATAAAACTTACTTTTAGAATAAAAGCCAGTTTTAAGTACTATTTAAAGCCTTACAGCCTTATTCATAAAAAATCCTTAATTGAGGTTTGATCAGTTCATTAGTTAACAGACTGATTAGGTAAGCTTATTTGACAGTTGTTAAAAAGTATGATTCATAAACGCTTGCTAGCAGTCTGTTAACTAATGAGCTGTTGATGAATGGATTAGACGCGTTATGTTGTCACCTTGACAAATCATAGACCATAAATGGCTTTTTAGTGAATTAAAAAAAAAAAATTACAGCAGTGGCAGCGAATTAGCGGGAAACCAGCGAATTAACACGACAGACGAGGCAGTGTGGATCTAGTTTCCTTTACCTTTCTCGAGGGGATACAAACTTAAAACAAAAAAAACTGTCTTGCGTATGGTTTTGCTCTTGCCAAAATCAGCTGTTCATATGTGTGGCGGCCATTTTGTGAGTTAGCAGAGAGATAAAGTACGGTCTACGGTCCGCTAACTTTCGGAAGACTTAACAGACCCTTGAAGGACTGATTAGCGCTAATTGACGTTTATGAATCATGTTTTTTTGCATCGGTCCTATAGCGAGCTTATAGCGAGCCTCTAACTTTTTATGAATAAGGCTGTTACAATTTAATTGACGTCTTCATGCGATTCAATTCCGACTCAGTTCAAGTTTTAGCTGTCACTTTTATTATTTACTAGCTTCTTCCCGCGACTTCGTCCGCGTAGAATTACTTACATTAGGCAGTTACGACCTATGACATGTTTATCGCTATCCCGCAGGAACTATGCAATTTTCCGGAATAAAAAGTAGCCTACGTTTCAATCTAGGGTGCCAGCTATCTACATTCCAAATTTTATCCAAATCCGTCCTGTTGTTTCAGCGTGAAGAAGGAACAAACATACACATTCACTCACTCACATCGTCACATCGTTTGTTTGTTTGTTACTCAATCACGCCAGAACGGCCCAACGGATCTGGATGAAATTTGGCCCATAGATAGAGAAAAGTCTGGAATAGCACATAAGCTACTTTTTATCCCGGAAAATTGCTTAGTTCCCGCGGGATAGCGATAAACGAATTCTTTGCAGACGAAGTCGCTGGCAACAGCTAGTTTATAATATTAGTAGGATAGGATAATATAAAGGAACTGAAGATAAAATATCAGCATAACTATGTACAAAATACTACCTCAGGTTTATTTGATAACATAATACACCTTATTCTTTACAAAAATTTGCACATTGAGGTTAGAATTTTGTTTACCAAATAGGACAGGTAAGAATGAAATTACCATAGGTAACAATAATTTGACAAGTTATATGGATCTGACGGCGAGCAAACCTAAACTGAATCGCATTAACGTCATGGTGGCCCCAATAAGTAAATCGATTAGAACTGTCTAACAAAACACATGAATGTTAATCATGTAAGTAGTCTTTATCTTACGGGGTAGACAAAGCCCAGGGTAACAAGTTGATTGTGGGCGTATAGGTGGAAATGGGATCAAAATGTAACGGGTTGCTAACTTCATCGTCTATGACATGATTCCTATGATTTAAGCCCATTACCTGGATGGGCTTTACCGATCGGTGCGGGAAGAGAAGCAGAATCAGATGGTGCTGATGGTGTTGTATAGGTATTTTTCTTTGCTCCCAGACCTGCACGAAAGGAATAAAATACCTGTAGTTTTGATTTTTTACAGAAAAATAAATTAAAAACCAATTTCTTTGTTCCCTTAAAATTTGTTCGAATGGAATTCACGGTCATCTTTTAGCACTAGGGATTAGTTTGAAACATGTCAAGCATATAATATAGTTATAAATATAAGACATATGTATTTTTAACACATATCATCACTACATAGTATACAAATAAAGTCGCATACCGCTGTCTGTCTCTATGTATGCTTAGATCTTTAAAACTAGGCAAGGGATTTTGATGATTTTTAATAGATAGAGTCATTGAAGAGGAAGGTTTATTATTTATATTTCTACGCAGACGAAGTCGCGGGCAGAAGCTAGTAATAGTATAAATACCAACTATCATAAACGACCTATTCGTAGGCCAAGTACAATCTTAATCATACTCCATCAATCTCTCCACATAGCAACAGCGCTAACAATTTTCTAGAAACTACTCCGCATACTATAAATCTAACCCCTATTTCATTAACAAATCGCCTCCCTCATTACGAATTCATCGATTCATTACTCCGTTCATAGTTTTGCGAGACATCGAAATCAGAGAGGCAACCCTATTAACCGTCGAATGAAACATCAAAAGGCAAAATGGATTTCGCTCTCGAATAACGAAATGTGATTGGCTGGAAAGAGTTGCACAGCGCTAGGGCTGTCAGAATTTTATTGCGATTTTTAACCAGCAGTTGAATGAAGAAACGTAATTGCGTTAAGCTTTGAGTTGAAGACTGGTTAAATTTTAGATTAAAATGCGGAATGTAAATGCTTTTATACGATTTTGCTTCCGACAAGGTTTGTATTCATTCACAGCGATCTCTGGTTTTGTGCAATTGTAGTGACGAAAAGGTTGTTGGTCCACATTCGTACAGTCAGAGCTTTTGGAATGCCACTTGGGATTGTCTCTTGCTGTCTCACTCACTCTTCACTTTCGAATTTTTCTATCTGTCACTAGCTGTCATATTGTGACCAATTTTTTGTCGCCAAGCGTCATTCTGTTTGCCAGGGACGAGAAAAGGCGCTATAATTTTCAAATTATAGGTACTATCAAATGAATCAGTAGTAAAAATTCTTGATTCATTTTATAGTACCAATTTACTAGTGTCACAATAAGGTGTATAATAACCAGAAGACTTATTATTTTCTCTAGCACTTCGAATCACGATCAAATTCATCATTCTTTTCTATAGCGTGACAAATAAATGCATGAAAAAGAAAGAAACTAAAGGCATGAGAAAAGAAAAAGATGGTAAACATGAACGTGAGAGGCCGCGTTTAGATAAGGTCACAGTTATGGAAGGGAGATGGGTAAAAAGGATGAACATGGCTCAAAACTCACTTTAAAAAGATTTAATTCCGCTCCTGATAAATTCCAATTTTGCAAAATTCGCGTTTAATTTGAGCCCTCAATGAAACACTCTGTATGAAATCGGGAATAATTACTGTAAAACGAAAAGCCCGGGGCGTTTCGGAAGCTTCGCCGAGACGGAGTGACGGTGTCAATTATCTGAAGGCTCTGTTAGGTATTAGTACGTTTAAAATGTACAATGTTCGCTGAAATACGTTTTGATAACATTTCAGACGTTTATGAGCTATATATAGCTTGAACGAAATGTTAGAACGAAAATGAAAATCGTTAACGGCAATTGCGAAATTGTATCTCACGTTTCTCAAGAAGAATGGAAGGTGTGACACTGAAAGACAGTATAAGGAATTACGATTTAAATGTTTGTCACTATATTATGTATTTTAATTATCTTTTTCAAAAGCTTATCGTTTGAACGACAGGATACCTATAATATTGTTACGTAAGTATTTCACCATTTTGAATTGTGTAATTCTTTTTGAAATGAATTTCAGTTCATTGTAAGTACCTCACTACATTTTCCTTCAGTAAACTAAGATACTGAGCAAAATTAATTTCCCTTTCACTAAACTCAAGCTATTCATCCTTTATTCGACCAAGAGTCTGCATAGTCGAATTCCGCTACAAGGAACCTCAAATAACCCAAGTAGCGTCCTACCGAAACTACTTACTTTAAATACGACTGAAACCGGATTTCAGCTCCGATCTCAGTTTCAGACGAAACCGATACCAAAACTTCCATATAAGGCCATGTTTTAGTCGTGTTACGAGTGCCCATGGGTGGTGGGGCTTTAACCATCAGGTGACCCACTCGCTCGTTTGCCTTCCTTGTCGTATGAAAAAAGGGCGACCACAGAAAATGGACAAAACTCGAACAAAATGAATCCAACTAATTAATATTATAAATGCGAAAGTATGGATGGATGGATAGATGGATGGATGGGTGGATGGATGGATGTTAGTTTGTTACTCAATCACGCCAGAACGGCCCAACGGATCTGGATGAAATTTGGCACATAGATAAAGAAAAGTCTGGAATAGCACATAGGCTACTTTTTATCCCGGAAAATTGCGTAGTTCCCGTGGGATAGCGATAAACGAATTCTTTGCATACGAAGTCGCTGGCAACAGCTAGTGGTGTAATAAGTCTACAATGTTTCTACATTTTTGATAGAACATAACATTTAGACACCTCCCACGCATTAGGTCATAGGTGAGATTTTTCAGTCGTTATAAAGACACTAGCTGTTGCCAGCGAATTCGTCTGCAAAGAATTCGTTTATCGCTATCCCGCGGGAACTACGCAATTTTCCGGGATAAAAAGTAGCCTATGGCTATTCCAGACTTTTCTCTATCTATGTGCCGAATTTCATCCAGATCCGTTGGGCCGTTCTGACGTGATTGAGTAACAAACAAACATCCATCCATCCATCCATCCACCCATCTATCCATCCATCTATACTTTCGCATTTATAATATTAGTTCGATAGTTAGATTAATCCAAGCTATAAATTCCAAAAACTCAAGTGTAAATATTTTTGATAATTACGGAGTTTTGTAATTAAACGCAAAACAAAAATTAATGATTTCGTGATTATAACTATTTTTTAAAGTCACCCCGCCACGGTATTAAGTTCGTGGTCGCGAAACGGTAGTGATTATAATATTCTCTTTGGTCCTGCCTTTCGACCATAATGATAGTACTAGTTTATTTGCTGATGTCGTACACCCACGGCTACCTACCTCTTACTAGCTTGTTTGTAAGAGAACAGACTCACAAATCTCACAATAAGGATAACATTCCTTTGTGCCCGCTCCAATACTCCGCTCTGATGATCGACGAACAATCGGCCCTTTTTCAAACTTTGACAGCGCGTCGGGGCTTAGCACGCTTTTAAGATTGAATTATATGTTTTTGATGTTTTTCGGAAAGTAGTTTGAAAGTTAGAGTTGATGAAACCAAAGTTTAGCATTTAGTTAGAAAGAGAGAATAAAAGAAAATGTTTATTTATGAATGACATTCACAAAAGTTAAAAACAAGAACATTTAAATAGCTACGGATAAATAAATTGACACAAAATGATCCCAACTCAGCATTTGCTGGTCTTATAGCCAGCGCTGGTCTTCCGTTGGGGCCATCGTGTGATGCATACCATTGAAAAGATAAAATGTATTTATTCAATGTGGTTGCCTGGACACGAACCCCTTCGCCTTCTAAAGCATAAAATTGCATAAAATTTAAAACTCCAGATTACATCTACAAGAAACTTAAGAGGGTGCATCCGTGCTGAGCTTGCAACGTCGCATTTTTGGTGATTTTTTGCGATTATTTCACAGAAATTGAATGAAAGTATCAAATGTCCGTCTGTAGTGCACTTCGTTTTTAGTGTATTAATGTGTCTAATGCAATAATTCATCGTGATGGACTTTTATTTTCTTATTAAACGAGATATAGTATTTTATCGCTTTAATACGAAAATAAAAGTCCATCACCATTAAACATTGCATTGGACACATTAATACACTAAAAACGAAGTGCACTACAGACGGATATTTGATACTTTCATTCAATTTCTGTGAAATAATCACAAAAAATCATCAAAAATGCGACGTTGCGAGCTCAGCACGGATGCACCCTCTTAAATGGTCGCCATCATATTATAGTCAGAGCCACCCGAGCCTTGGTATTAAGCGTCCCCGTCCATAAGACCCGCGCTTTTCGGGGCAGTTTCAGGTACCAGGCAACAAAGTGATGGAACAATATACCACCACCGATTCGGAATTTAGAATCGAAATCCAATTTTCGCAAAAAATACAAAGCCCACTTATTATCCTTCCAGTTACAAATGTCCTGAGCCTGTATCTGCCCCAAACCCGCATCTGTCTGTAAATTGTCATCATGGTCTTTTTATATGTCTGAGTGCCGCTGCCGCCGCTGCGTCCTTTTTTACATTTTCATTGCCTAGTCTTGTAATAAACGATTATCTTATCGAGTTTCCTGCATGATATTGTATGATAAAAGAAAAATATGAACAAATGTGGCACCATTTTTTTTTTGGCTTGTATAACGAATACCCTAGGGTTCTGGCAGAATACCAGCACTGTAGGTCTCCTGCAGTATATGCTGAGTCAGCGCCTATTCTCGACACCATCGCATGGCTCTTGCTTTGGGAAACAAAATTATATAATATGTAAACGCATGTTTTAAGTTAATTTTTTCCTTGTAATTTGAGCTTTGCATGTGTCTGTTGTGAATAAAGTTTGCATCTATCTATCTATCTAAAGCAGAGAAAAACACTAAATAAGCACAAGCATTGTTTTAATCCCAATATTGTAGCTAACACAAAGCTTGCGCAAAGTCCCCTGTTATTTCAATACACCGAAGTGTTGCTTTCGCCTCCGCAACATAATACGGCATCACATTCTGTTTATTAACTCAGATATTCCGCGACGGCAAAGCCCATAATGCTTCTAAAATTAACTCTAGTCCTTA
This sequence comes from Pandemis heparana, assembly GCA_963854515.1. Classification (NCBI taxonomy): domain Eukaryota; kingdom Metazoa; phylum Arthropoda; class Insecta; order Lepidoptera; family Tortricidae; genus Pandemis; species Pandemis heparana. The sequence goes on along the minus strand of OY978008.1, from coordinate 472,481 downwards.
TCCTCCCTTATCAAGTGCCACGGCATGTCACAACACGCCACAGTAGCTATATAATGTTACAGTAAGCTGTATAAATATAGGTGCTTATCCACTAGAGGCAGCCTCGGGTCGAGCGGCTGCCTCGCTCAGAGGCCGCGCAAGTGGAGGCGCTGCCTAAAACGTTGAGGCATTTGCGCGGCTTTATCATGAAGTTATGAGACATAGTCCACGCTGGTCTGAGAGCAAAGTAAAAACAAAGAATGTACTTAACTACCAGTTGCTTCTCTTCCCGCGCGGTAAAAGCCCATCGAGGGAATTGGCGAAAATCTTAGGAATCATGTATTGTTATTGTTGTAATGCAATGCAATATTATTGTTTTATTTTTATTTAATGTTAGCAACACTGGTCAGGATATCCGGTTCAGTTCATTGGTTCGTTCATGTGTGAGTGTAGTTCGTTCTCTTGTGTCAAAGTTTTGAAAATGGCTAGACGTTGTTTCTGTATCATTATAATTTTAATAAAGTTACTGTGATTATTTCGGGCTTTCACTAGTAGATTCTCTTCAGGTTATGGGCCCAGGACTAATATATGGTATCAGTAACAGCGTCGCATGAAATACTGTAAAGTCGGAAAAATAAAATCGCTGGATTTTGATTTTTGAGGTTAAGCGGCGCCATATTCGAATGGCCGCCGTGACGGCGAGAAGAAATACTTGAATTGTTCAAGGAAGGAAAATTTACAGGAAAGAAGAGAGCAAAATGGAACAATCATGCCATCAGAGCACAGTTATAAAACTGGAAGGAGCAAAGAATTGGAACATTTGGAAGTTCCAAACTTCAATTCTTTTAAAAAACCAAGGGTGCCTTGACATTGTGCAAGGAGCCGTAAAACCCGAAGATGCAAGTCAAAAGGCAGTTTGGGAGTCCAAGGATACAAAGGCACAAACTTTATTGGTGACAAGGATGTCTGAAAGTGTCATGCTGCATCTTATATCGTGCAAAACTTCTGCCGAAATGTGGACGAAGCTTTTAAGCGTGTACGAGCAGAAATCTGAAACAAATATTCATATTACTCAGCAGAGATTTTTCCAATATAAATATGAAGAAGGAATTGAAATGTCAGTGTTTCTGTCAAGAGTTCAAGAAATGCAAAACCAGTTAAGACAATTGGGAGAAGAAATATCGGATAAATTTACCATTACGAAAGTGTTAATGTCACTTAACATTCATCTGTCATTGGCGCTAAGCAGCAGTGCTTGCACTGCTGTGTTCCGGTGTGGAGAGTAAGACAGCCGGGGAATTTACGGGCACAAGAGGCATTTCATCCAAGTCCTGTAGGTTGGCAACGCATTTGCAATCCCTCCGGGGTTGCGGGTGTCTATGGGCAGTGGTGATCGCTTACCATCAGGTGACCCACTTGCTCGTTTGCCTTCCTATTCACATAAAAAAAAAAAAAAAAAAAAAAAAACTTCCGGAAGAATACCAGCATTTCGTGTCAGCTTGGGAGTCTGCTCCGGACGATAAACAAACTTACGACAATCTCGTGTCGAGACTGTTGGTAGAGGAAGAAAGACTTAAACAAAAAGCAGGCCCGTCGCAGTCGTCCTCAGCATTTGTTGCGAAGAAAGTGATTGATAAACGGAACATTAAGTGTTTTAAGTGCAATAAATTTGGACATTACGCGAATGAGTGCAGAAGTAATAATAATTCGAACTATCGTGACAGTCGATTTAACAATAATAACAATAACAATCGTTCCGGTTCTAGTTCAGATAGCAGGTGCTATTACTGCAATAAAGTCGGACATAATAAGTTTCAGTGCCGTTTTAAGAAAAATAAAGAAGAGAAAAGTAATGCATTCGTGGTGTCTAATTCGTGCGAAGAATATTGTTGTCATACAAAATGGTTCGTGGATTCGGGCGCGAGTGAACATATGTGTCGCGACCGGGACTTATTTACTTCGTTCACTCAACTCACAGATAAGTTCGTAGTGCTCGGTGACGGAACACAGATAAGCGCACTAGGACGTGGACAAGTTGCAGTTCAAGTGACGAATGGAAAGGAATGGATTGACACAACCATTGAAAACGTTTTGTTCGTTCCTGATTTGAAAACTAATTTATTCTCTGTGAAGTGTGCAACCGCGAAAGGTTATGTCATGATGACAGATGAAAACTGTTGCAAATTTTATAAAAACAATGCGGTTTGTGCGATTGCAAACCAAATTGGAAGTATGTATTGTTTGGAATTTCGCTACAAAAATGCTGTGGCAAGTGCAGCACAAGTGAAGATAAGTTTAGATGAGTGGCACGAAAAATTGGCACATCAAAATATGTCATACGTGAAAGAAGTGTTGAAGAACAACAACATTGAACCGACCGGCAGCTCTGTTGTGAAATGTGAGGGATGTTTAAAGGGAAAAATACATCGTTTGCCATTCCCCTCGAGCGACAGTTATACTTCTAGAACGTGTGAGCTGATACACGCAGATACGTGCGGTCCAATGCAAGAAGCGTCGATTGGAGGCGCGAGGTATTTCGTTGTGCTGAAAGACGATTACTCGAAATACAGAAAGGTTTATTTTATAAAACGAAAGGATAAAGTCAAGTTTTGTATTGAAAAGTTTATTAATGAAGCGGAAAACATGACTGGTAATAGAGTGAAGTTTTTTCGAAGCGATAACGGATTGGAATTTGTAAATAAAGATGTAAAGGCTATGTTTTTCAAACGTGGTATAGTCCACCAAACCAGTACACCATTTACACCAGAACAAAATGGGAAGGCTGAGAGAGAAAATAGAACCCTAGTGGAGGCAGGAAGAACCATGTTATGTGCGAAAAATTTACCTATATCATTGTGGGCAGAAGCAGTAAACACAGCTGCCTATGTTATTAATCGCACAGGTAAAAGCTCAGAAGCTGGTAAAACTCCATACGAGCTATGGACAGAAAGTTCATTTGATATTCACTCATTGAGAGCATTTGGTTTGCCTGTGATGGCACATATCACCAAAGAAAAGAGGAAGAAATGGGACTCCAAGGGAGAAAAAGGAATATTGGTAGGATATGGTGAAGAAACAAAAGGTTACAGAATTTATTTCCCGAAGAAAAATGATGTACAGATAAAGAGAGATGTTGTATTCATGGACTACAGTACAACAGAGGATGAGCAACCACTTCCAGAAACAGTCACTAGAGAAGATGTTGTTGTTGTAGGTCAAGAAGAGGCTACTGAGATACAGCAACAAACACACAGCACTGTTGATGTCAATGACAATGTGTCTTGTGACAGCTGTGATCCTGTTGTGGTTGATGTGACAGACAGTGATGAAGGTACACCTGAGACAGAGCCAGGTACGTCTGAACCACGTCGGAGCGAGAGAGTAAGGAAGCAAACATCATTTTACAAGTGTAATAGTGCTAGTTCAAAAGACAGTAGTGTTGTTAGTAGTGTTGCAGACAGCGAGCCTAAGACATATGCAGAGGCCATGAGCAGAGACGATAGGGGTAAGTGGCAAGAAGCTGTTGATAGGGAGCTAGAAACTCTTAAACATAATAATACTTGGGAAATTTGTAATGATTTTGTAGGAAAAAATGTGATAAGTTCTAAATGGGTATTCAAAATTAAGAAAATTGGTGATGGTATTCAGTATAAAGCGCGTTTGGTAGCTCGAGGTTTTGAACAAAATGATAACATAGATTTAAATGATATATATGCACCTGTTGCAAAATTAGCAACATTTAGGTTGTTTACAGCCATAGCAACAAAGCGCAAGCTTCCAATTCATCAAATGGATGTGACTGGAGCATTTTTGTATGGGGAAATTAGTGAAGAAGTTTTATTAAGTTTACCTGATGGTGCATATAAGGGGGAAAATAATATAGTTAAATTGAATAGGTCACTTTATGGCTTAAAGAAGTCACCTAAAAATTGGAATGACAAATTCAATGATGTCATAATGTCTCAAGGTTTTGAAAGGTCTAAGTCTGATCCATGTCTATATTCCAAAGTAAGTGACCAGGAAGAGACATATGTACTTCTGTATGTCGATGATTTGCTTATGTTTAGCAGCAGCGAAGGAAAAACTTTATATTTGAAAGAAATGTTGCAAAATCAGTTCAAAATGAAAGATTTAGGTCTTGTGTCTGAATATCTAGGTATACATGTTAAACAAGATTTGGAAACTGGGGTGACTGAACTATGTCAAAAAAAGTATTTAAATAATGTGTTAAAGAAATTTGGGATGGAGGACTGTAAGCCAGTATCTACTCCTCTAGACAAAAATTTTAATATTAAAATACTGGAAAATAGAAATAAAGGGAAAGTAGATCCAAATATTGAGAATTTGTGTAGGCAAATGATAGGGTGTTTGATGTATGCTGTATCTGGTACTAGGCCAGATCTGTGTGCAGCTATTTCAATACTCAGTAGGTACCAGAATAGTTGTGACAATGTACTTCTAACAGCATTGAAAAGAGTATTGGGATATGTGAAATACACCATTGATTACAAGCTAGTATATAAATGTAACTCAGATAGCCTAGTAGGTTATTGTGATGCTGACTGGGGAGGAGATATAGATAGAAAGTCAACTACGGGGTACTGTTTCATGTATTCTGGTTGTTTAGTTAATTGGTGCTCAAGGAAGCAGGCATCGGTGAGTCTGTCATCCACCGAGGCAGAGTATGTAGCGCTAAGCATGGCAGCCAGTGAAGCTTGCTGGCAGCAAAACTTGCTTAAAGATTTTGGGGTTGATAATATTACACCCACAAACATATTTTGTGACAATCAGTCTGCAATTATGGTTGCTAGCACTGACTGTATAAAAAGATTAAAACATGTTGATATTAGGTATCATTTTGTTAAAGATTTGGTGAAGGGTGGTAAGATAAATTTGATATATGTTAATACACATGATCAAATGGCAGATTTGTTTACTAAGGTGTTGAGTGCTAATCTGTTAGTGAAGTTTAGTACCATGTGTGGGCTAACTAGGTAATTGTTTTTTTTTTTGTTTGTTTAGTGGCAATATTGCATTGAGGGGGAGTGTTGTAATGCAATGCAATATTATTGTTTTATTTTTATTTAATGTTAGCAACACTGGTCAGGATATCCGGTTCAGTTCATTGGTTCGTTCATGTGTGAGTGTAGTTCGTTCTCTTGTGTCAAAGTTTTGAAAATGGCTAGACGTTGTTTCTGTATCATTATAATTTTAATAAAGTTACTGTGATTATTTCGGGCTTTCACTAGTAGATTCTCTTCAGTTATAGGCGATGTGGCTAGCAACCCATCACTATTTTGAGTCCCCTTTCCACTTATACGCCCACAATCATGCTAAACGTGGCCTTCAGAGAGAAGAGATTGAACTAATACTTTCTGTTTTCACTTGCTGCTTAAAATTTCCTTATCATCCTCGCAGATAACCAAGTGAGCTAGCTCGCAGCCAAGAAGGGAAAAAAAATCTTCCGGGATAACCGGTTTTTTAACGGGAAAGATTTTACAACACAACGGATAACTCACGTATAAAAGCCGAAGAATTGCTCCGACAATTGTTTCGGACTATTTCGAAGCCCTTCATCAGGGAGCGCTCGCCCTGGCGGCAGCGAAACGAACACTGCGCGCCAACGCTCTGCTCGCGCGGCTACTCGGCGCAGCTGACATCGGCGCACAACTACCCTCATTTTTATCGTCATTTTTATTATAGTCTAAAGTAGGGCAGCACACAACACTGATCACGTCACTTTGTAAAGGTTCGCTCACACTCACCGTTTGGTCAGATTGTCGGAACACATACGCAGTATGAAGAAACAGGATGACAAGGGCTCTGCTGTCGCCGAACATGCGATGGAATCTGATTCGACGCATTACATCCGTTTTGATAAGGTGTCCGTACTGGCGAGAGAAAAGTTTTTCATTCCGCGGAAAGTACGTGAAGCCATAGAAATAAGTCGGTATCCCAATTTTAATCGCGACGGCGGCCGGTCGGTGGCCCCCAGTTGGAAAACTGTTTTAAATATTGACCAAACGTAGAGTGTGAGCGAACCTTTACAAAGTGACGTGATCAGTGTTGTGTGCTGCCCTACTTTAGACTATAATAAAAATGTCGATAAAAATGAGGGTAGTTGTGCGCCGATGTCAGCTGCGCCGAGTAGCCGCGCGAGCAGAGCGTTGGCGCGCAGTGTTCGTTTCGCTGCCGCCGGGGCGAGCGCTCCCTGATGAAGGGCTTCGAAATAGTCCGAAACAATTGTCCGAGCACTTCTTCGGCTTTTATACGTGAGTTATCCGTTGTGGTGTAATTATGTGTGAGTCTCACGGTAGTTTCATGTTGAAAGGGAAAGATTTTTCCTGCACGATAACCAACTTACACAACCGGCACGTTTACGTACGTATGTATCCTCTCTATGGTTACAATGTAGCGTTTGGTACTGTTATTATTCGCCACTGTGACGCAGCATTGCGTCATGTCAGTGCGCCATATGACACGACACGACCACATCAAAACAACACGAATCCGCGAAATTAATTAAAGTCAAGCAACTTTGATTACAACGTAACTTTTGGAAATTGTATCCGACGCACCGCAGTGCGGAAGGCGAACAGTTCTAAGTATAACACACAACACGAGGTAGACAGGGCCTAAGGTAACAATACCTATGCCACGATTAGGATGACTGTGGGCGTATAGATAAAAACCGGCCAAGTGCGAGTCGGACTCGCACACTGAGGGTTCCGTACAAATTCGCTAAGTTATTATAATATCCAGTGTTAGCAGAGCCCTGCTTTTAAGCTAAATGTAGGCAGTGTGAGGTCACTTTATATTGGTTATTTATATAGACAGACAAATATTAAATAAAAAAAAAACAACTTAGGTACTAGATCTCGTTCAAACCAATTTTGGGTGGAAGTTTGTATGGTAATGTACATCATATATTTTTTTAGTTTTATCATTCTCTTGTTTTAGAAGTTATAGGGGAGGGACACACATTTTATGGCTTTGGAAGTGTCTCTCGCGCAAACTATTCAGTTTAGAAAAAAATGATATTAGGAACCTCAATTCATTTTTGAAGACCTATCCATAGATACCCCACACGTATGGGTTTGATGAAAAAAAAAACAGTTTCAGTTCTAAGTATGGGGAACCCCCAAAATTAATTGTTTTTTTCTAATCTTAAAAATCTTAATGCGGTTCACAGAATACATCTACTTGCCAAGTTTCAACAGTATACCTCTTATAGTTTCGGAGAAAAGTGGCTGTGACATACGGACGGACAGACAGACAGACAGACATGACGAATCTATATGGGTTCCGTATTTTGCCATTTGGCTACGGAACCCTAAAAATGGGAATCAAAATAGTGATAGGTTGCTAGCTGCGTCGCCTATAACATCCCTAAGATTTTCCCCCATTCCCTCGATGGGCTTTATCAGCGGGGGACGAGAAGCAACTGGTACATTCTATGTTTTTTCTTTGCTACCAAACCAGCTTGGAAGAATCTTGAAATTCCGAAAGATCCGTAAACATTGTCTTAAAATTCAAGTCTTAAAACTAAACTGTTTACTTTGCATTTTCTAAAGTTAAAATATTCTAATTCAAAAATAACTCAAAATTTAAATTACGCCAAATACAGTAACTGAGTTTCGATAATAAACAAATCTATGCCGCCGTGTTCCGTGTGAATGAACGATCATTTCATATCAACCTCTGTGCTCGATATTTCATTCGACACCGGCAACACATAGCATCAAATCAAAGGTTCCATTACATCAATATATCGCATACTTACCGCACACCTTCCTCAAAGCACCCGGTCGCGAAAACAATCAACCATTGAGCCTTTGGCACACAATCAATTACGGAACCCCTGGAACCTTGGAACCCTGCGGTTGTGCCCTAATTTGCGTGTAATTGGGGTTCCAACGTGGTGTGATTGTTCCGGCCACCGTTGTGCATGTTTGAGACACTTGTGTTGTGAGGCACGACAGCTCCATGGGGTACTTAATGATTGTTGAGAGTATTAGTGGTTATTAAGTTTGCTGATAATGTGTGAATTAAGATGCGAGGTTGTCGTCAAAACTGTTAGGTACCTAACTGAGAACATAACATAACTGAAGACCATAGATAACGGTACCTTTTGTGCCATAAAATTGATGTTCTGAAATGAATAATGATTATAAATTTCGTTATTCATTTTATAGAATTACTAGCTGTTGCCAGCGACTTCGTCTGCAAAGAATTCGTTTATCGCTATCCCGCGGGAACTACGCAATTTTCCGAGATAAAAAGTAGCCTATGTCCTATTCCAGACTTTTCTCTATCTATGTGCCGAATTTTATCCAGATCCGTTGGGCCGTTCTGGCGTAATTGAGTAACAAACTAACATCCATCCATCCGATCCATCCATTCATACTTTCGCATTTATAATATTAGTTAGATTGATAGTAAACTAACCAAACCTACTACATACTGATGACGTTTCCATGTTTTCTGAAAATTGCACGATTTCATTTGTGTTATGGAAAAAATATGACAAATTTATATTATGACCAAAGAAAATTATGGGACAAATTGAGACCCGCGGAGAATGATACCGTGGTCCGGATCCTTTTGTGTCCCTTAATTTTCATTGGTCGTTCATTATTCAGGATTTTTGGAAATGTCGTCAAAATGAGGAACACTCAAATACACTCCGAAATACTTTATTCCGAATTTACTAATTCCTATTAAGTACTAAAAAACACGAAATTTATTTAACCGAATTTCAAATTTCCGATGGTACCTAGTACATAACTCCGAATAATGAAAAGCCCGAAGTGTCATCGGCCCGAAAAACAAAATTTCGATGGTTAATAATTTCCGATACTTCATTCTAGTCTACACTTCTACACTAATATTATAAAGAGGAAAGATTTGTACCTATTTTTGTATGTTTGTATGTTTGTAAATTACTAATTCGGAAATTTGATTTTCGGGATAATAAAACGCTTTATGCAAAACTAAAAATTATGGTCATACCATAAATTCGGAACTTCAATTTTATGTGACGAAATCACAGATTACTTAATACACGAAATACAGATCCACCGCAGTCTATTTTCGAATTGGGTTTATTAATTTTATTTTTGAAAAATGCTTCATAAAAAACTTAAGCACTTACTGCTACATAAGCGCACAAGAGAGTAGCGGATTACCGAGGTTAAAGGTTCAATAAAATTACTTACAAATTATTTTGGTAAAAGCCACTCAACGAAGTTGCCGCAACTGTTTATGTTTCATGCTTATCTTCTTTGTTTATCCCACCCACGTAACTCCACACCTATCCGCACATACCAGGGGCCTTACCATGACGTCTTCATTTGATTCAATTCCGATTCAGTTTACGTTCGCTCGCAGTCGGATCCATAGGGTACTGTGGGATAAGTGGCCGGTTGAATTTTTTTATCTGGTTTTCATCAACCAGAAGTCATCACTAACTTCATCAAATTCATTCTTTGTCCAAGTTTAAATTTAACTCTTATCTGGATTGACAAAGTTAGTGTTGGACTAGTCACAAGTGACTCACTTAGGAGGGGAATTCCAGACTTAGATAGAAGTGCTTAGGGCTCTCCCCTCCATGAAAGAGAGGGAGAGGTAATGTGATAACTTGAGTTTGTATGTACAAAAGTTTGTATATACAAATCTACTCGCTGGCAGGTAATGCAAATATTTATAACCCTCTGCAACTGTGGTGACTTTTTTGGAACGATTCCACTGATGTGATGTCTATCAGACCTCATTTTTGATAATTAATAAAAAAAATATTAAATTTAATATCTTGACTATTGTTGTATAAAACGATTATCACGTTTATAATAGATTGTAATAAATTAAAAAATGATGTAGGAAATATCAACAAATAAGAAATAATTAATAATCTTTAATGAGATCTCAAGTTCGGTCATTTTGTACTAAGGTTCATTTAAAAATAAAAATAAAAAAAATAATCAACAACTTCGAAAAACTTAAGAAACATTTCTCCTTTTAAACGTATAATGTTTAAAAGAAAAAATATATATATTATATCTAAAGGTAGATTATGGCACAAATCAGTCTTTGAGTTGACGCTTATATTAGAGATCTTTTTTCAATCTACGCATATATGGTCTGAGAATTGAAGGCAAATGGCTCTGTTACAAGCACAGCAACTGAATCTTGTTTTTCTCTTCAACCTAGTAGGGCAAATGGTGCAAGTTTTGCGTCCAGATGGACCTTGTGGTTGAGGGGGAGATGCAGGCAGATCATTTCCTAAAACTCTTCTAATAGTTAATCGCAGCTCTCTTGGTAGTCTGTCATTATAAATACACGTCGCAAGCTCGGGAGAACGAATTCTCGTGCCAAAGATTTAAAGAATTCGCCTCTACGTAATTTGGCACCTAAACATCCCTTACCTTTTCATCACATATGCGTTAGTACCAGCTAGATCTAAAATCTTGTAAAATAAAGTCATGGGGCAACGACGTGCTTTCGACTGCTCGAATAAATATCGAACATCGACACCACCATTAGTGTGATTGTAGTCCATGATCATAGTGGGTTATTTAGCTACTTCGTCGGTACTTTTCGTGTGATGGGTGGAAGACATCAAACAACAGCTTTATTCTTTTTCGGTACATACGACATTAAGCTGAAGGCTTTAGTAAAGCCATATAAAGAGCTCCCCGGTTCTATGCTCACTAGCGATCACAGGAAACCCGCTGTGATTTCGTTTCGATGATCTAGACTCCCGATTGTCATGATTAGCCATCTAAAATATAATTATTTATGTGCTTAGGTCTCTAAGACACTATAGAAACATTAATATTTTAGTGAGCTGAAGTCTGACAGACACTATAGAAATATTAATATTTTTATGAGGTGAGGTCTGAAAAACTCTATGTAAATATTAATATTTTTATGGGGTGAGGTCTGTCAGACTCGGGACTTGTTGCTGTAGTCACGTCTGCGGGACACCCGCAGCTCGTATCTCCCAACATTTGCACCGCGTCGCCGCTCGGGCGCCACTGACCGACGCCGCGACTCATTCGCGGAAGGTACTGAGCGAGACAGAGCTATATCGCGCCACACGACAAAATGGCAACATGAAATTTATTCGGCAGTGTCTGATAGACCGCACATCAGTCGCAGACGGATAATTTGATTTGAAGATTAACTAAACAGATTTATACGGCGAGTGTGAATGGGTGCGTTGGGAGGGGAAGGCCTAGGCGGACGTTCCATGATCAAATAAGGGACGTTTTGGAAAAAGGCCAGGTCAAGAGTACCCGAAACCGACGAGCATGTATGAAGAGATTGATGAATGTGGATGAAGCGAAAGAGGTATGTCAGGATCGTAGCAAGTGGAACAAAGTAGTCTCTGCCTACCCCTGTGGGAAAGAGGCGTGACGATATGTATGTATGTATGTATGTATGTATAATTTGAATTTAGAAATTGATTTAAAATGAAAGAAACAAAGTGTTTCTTGTCTTTACCTGGACAGCTGCCTCCGAAGGCATGGCTGATGTATTTTAGTTCAAGAGTTTGAAATTAATATACGGATGAAAGCTTTATGATGTTTTATTGATGCTCAAAGATAAAGTAGGCTCAGAGCGCAAGAAACCGTACTCTCCGCTTAAACCCAGGAGTCTTAAATAAGTTAATGTAGACCTGGCTACGCCCCTCAGAGCCTTGCAGTACCTACTAAAAATGACAACTGAAACCTGAACTGAGTCGGATCGAAGCGCATTAAGACGTCATGGTAAGGGCCCTAGGGGGCTACCATAACCAGACCCAGTTCAGTAGGCTTATTGACAGTTCATGTATGGGCTGACAATTGGCATCGGGATCAGCTAGCTGTCACATTCATACAGGAACTGTCAAAATGAACACGATGGCGATTGTGAGCGAGTTAGACAATAAGCCTACAGGTTTTAGCTGTCACTTTAGTCATTCAGCGAAAACCTGAACTGTGTCTGAATTGGATCGCATTAAGACGTCATGGTAAGGGCCATGTTCACACACTTCCACCTGGTCAGACCTTTCATATTCATACAGGAACTATCAAAATGAACACGATGGCGATTGTGAGCGAGTTACACAATAAGCCTACAGGTTTTAGCTGTCACTTTAGTCATTCAGCGAAAACCTGAACTGTGTCTGAATTGGATCGCATTAAGACGTCATGGTAAGGGCCATGTTCACACATTTCCACCTGGTCAGACCTTTCATTAATTCAAATTGTTATCTTAACGTATCTATAATTCTACCGAACAATGCTCGGTTCATGTTTATTCTATAGCACTCCCAAACTCAGCGGGTTTTATTCAAATTCAATTCGACTGTTCCGGATTATCCGCGCGATGTGTTAATGTTTCTTTTGAGTTAGAAACGTTTGGAGTGGCTGTTTATGATTTATATGTGGAATCAGAATCGATTTTGGTGGCGTTTGTTAAAAATGAAGTGTTGTTTTGTAAAAGCTCCGGTTTTTACATTTCTGTCGTGTTGCTATTACTATAAAAGTAGTGGGGAGTGTTTTTTATGGCATCAGTTTTCTAAAAGCACAATTTGTGTTGATTGTACCTAAAACAAACAATTTTTTCCAAAAATGTCTTATATCACTTTGGAAAAGAGCTGATATTCTTCAAAATGCTGGACCGATTTTTACTAAACATGGCTAAGAACCACCGCAAGGAAACTGGCTTTCGAATGAGAAAAACTACATCGAAATCGGTTCATAGGCTTGGGAGCTATGATGCCATAAGCACACATACACATACAGACATCGACGTTAAACTTATAACCCTCTTTTTGCGTCAGGGGATAATAAGTTAATACGAGCTGATCATTACACCAAACAGGCTGATGAACGCTTGTATCGGTTTTTACTGCGCAAATCTCTTGTCGGGTATTGTCTTCCAAGATTTATGTTCAGTCTTGTTTTTTCAACAAGCCAACGCGAGACTAATGATTTTCAGACAGCGCATGTTCACATTCACAGGACTTGGCGTAAATATTGACATTGAGTGCTCATCCAATTTCCTCAACAGGATTTTCTATTTCGTACAGAAAATCGGATACTTACGCAGGTAAACTGTTCCAATAGAATTCTTGTCTAGACATCAAACTGTTTCATTGGATCTTAAAATTCCCCAAATGAATTGCCTCAAATGTTATCGTTTCTACAGAAAGAGGCTATTATGAATCATTCTATCTTATTCACTTCCATGCTGTGGAAGCAAAGAAAAAACAGAAAGTTCCAGTTGCTTCTCTTCTCGCGCTGATGGGCAAAAATCTTAAGGAATCTTGTTATAAGCGATGCAGCCAGCAACCCATCACTATTTTAATTCCCCTTTCCACTTATAGGTCTTGTAACCCTAGGCTTTGTCTACTCCGTAAGGGATAAAGGCGTGATTTATATCTATGTACCCAAAATACTATCCTGCATTGCTTAAATGCTTCAACCCTGCTACGGAGGAATCCATATCAAAGCTCTTGTTCTATTGTTCTATTAATAATCGAATTACGGGAGACCCGATCTCCTAATTCATATAATATCAAGCCTTGAGGAAAGCCCTTCTAATCTGAACCTATTAATATTAGAAGCCAAACAAGTGTTAATGAAGTATCTGTTACGAGAGGATATTAGATTAATTCGTTTGGGAGGCAGGAAACGATATGGCTAGTCGACTTCATACACAGATAGGTAGGTATGTTCTTTATTAAAAGAGTTATGATCCTTGTAACCTCACAAGACCGACGGCCGATGGAGCTGGAAGGTTCTCACAACATCATAACATCCGCTGATGCATAACCTCTCTAGTGTACCTATTTTTGAATGAATTGACTTCAATATAATATCGCGGAGATAGCTAAGTAGAGCTCTTCATTTTTGGGGATTGTCACAACGGACATTTTCAATTCAGGCAGATGTTGTACATTGGATGAGGGTTCAAAGCCAGTCTATATTGCACCCCTGAGGAGGCCTAAGTTCAGCAATTGACGTATTTTGGTCGATGATGACCTATGTACACATTGTGCCAAGCATGCCATGCGTCTTGTAACCCGGAATTGTTCGTCAACGAATAAAGTGTTCACATAACGGTGCATGGTTCATTGGCTGCCTGGAGTAACACACGTACATAATAAACAGTGTACTACCTCGCCCGTGATCGGCGATGAATTGAACACAATGCCAATAACACTGGCCACGTAACGCCAAGATTCCATTAAAACAGAGAAACAACAAAAGCGCCATTACATGCCAAATTCATTGTCCACTGTCAGTTGTCTGCCATTTTGTGCTGTATACAATGGTGATGGCCTAGTTTTTTTTTATTTTTTTTATGTGAATAGGAAGGCAAACGAGCAAGTGGGCAAGTGGATCATTTTAAACCACTAGGTGCAGGGGCCACTACAGGATGCAGTGCGAAGGAAGCTTATGCGCTATAAATTGTGTGTACATGCTCTCTCTGATATTTGTGTTTCTTGCAAAATGAATAAATGTCTTCTTTCTTTCTTTCTTCTTTCTTATAACGATTCTTGGTTTTTCAGCCAGCACAAAATATTCAAACTTATAGGTTACAAGGCGAATACCTGACATCTTTCATCTTCAATTAATAATTGTACTTGGACGGCGAGCATTACTCGGTATTTCTTTGGTACGTTTTCTAATAATTAAACCCAACTAGATCGATTTATCGCCCCCGAAACCACCTGCATACATTTCATGAAAATCATTGTAGTTGTTTCCGTGTCTCAGATTATAATGCAATTGCCCGTTTAAAGGTATTCAGATAGATTAGATTAAGTCTGCCGTCCTTACGAAAAAGGACGTATATGCGTTTCATATGACACACATAATATAGGCGGAACCACATTATTAACACGCGACGCGACCCGATGCAACGCGACGCGTGTTGAGTCGAATCAAATTGTATTATATTCTATGACCAGAATCACACTGTGAACATCCGACGCGACGCCACGCGCACACACGCCACCCGATCCAGACGTGCCATATCGACGTGTCGCCGATGATGGGGGTAAATACCCCACCCGACGCGGCACGCGCAGTGTGGTTCTAGATAACACCCGATGCCACGCGTCAGTTGTTCGAGAACATTCGCAGAATGTATACACGTGTTTGTGAACTACACACTTCCACAGCTGTCAGCTAAAGAAATTGCTAGCGTGTCGTGGCATCGGGTGTTGGTTATGTGCACGGTGCACGTCGGGTGTCAACACGTTGCGTCGCGTCGCGTGTCAATAATGTGGTTCCACCTTAAATGTCCTTTTTAATTAGGAGGGCACAAGTGCGTGACAGACGGGCGAGTAAGTCCGCGTACTTACGGCTCGATGGTTTTACTCGTCCGTCTGTCACCCACTTTAGATACATAAACGGACCAGGCAGATGAGTAAAGTAATATCGTAAATATTTCATTTTAACCGGCCGTTTCTGGGACAGGCAGTATTTGATATGACAACCCAAAATAAACGTCGGTAATAATAATTTTGGAATCCGGAATTGGATTAAACGAGGGTTTGTTTCGTGCCATCTCAAAGGATAACGCTTCCGGGCCCGGGTTGAGTGGCGACCTGTTTTTACAAAAAATAGTCGATAGAAAACTGTTTGTGACTGAAATAAAAATTGGAGAAGCCACGCTCACTTAGAGATTCATTAGGGCTGGCTATTAATATTAACGAAAGTCGGTCTTAATTGGTCGTGATGTTTCAGAAGCTGTGAAAAGGAAGTTTGATTACATTGTTAACGATTTTCCACCGTGAAATACAATCAGAGTCATATTAATGCTGATTATGGTCTCAACAGTATTTTGTTGGTCAGCGATCCTACACACAATTAATACACAAATCACATCTTCATTAAAGAAAAATCAGAATGTACCAGTTGCTTCTCTTCCCGCGCAGATGATAAAAGCCCACCGAGGGAACGGGAAATCTTAGGAATCATGTTATAGGCTAGCAACTCAAAACTATTTTGATTCTCCTTTCCACCAATACGTTCACAATCAAGCTAAGCGTGGTCTTTAGGTACCCTAAGCTCTGTCTAATCCGTAAGAGATAAATACGTGATTTGTAATGTATGTGAACAACCATTTCTGGGTGATTCAAAATCAGCATCTATCATTCATTATTCCTGCACTCCTACCCGCCACACGCATAGTGGTCTTTATGCATCTGTTTTGTACGCTAACGGGACAGCTAACGCCCAAACAGCTTTCCAAGACTAACGAGCGGGCAATCCGCCAAGCATCAGTGCAAGCTATGCTTAGTTTCTGGAAGTTTCTGGCTTAGTACCTATAAACAACGAGAGGGCGTGGCCTGAGCTACTTCTCTTAGGTTACTTGCTTAATAGAACCTAGAGAGGGCTTGGGCTTAAGTTAAATTGCTTCGCAGGTGTGTGCCGGTATCATAACGATATTTCCCTTCACCGAATCGTATACGTATTGCCAGCCTACATGTTTATTGGGATAAATTTGACCAAAGCAGAATATTAAAACAATTTGTCTAGTATTTACCAAGAAAACATTGGTTTTAAACTGTTGCTTTAAGAGCACCCCCTATTTACATTGTGTTGGTTAAACATTATAACAATCTTCAAATAGAAACAATTACTCTTTAGACGTGCATGATAACTCTGTGGTAACTACTTGATTTTCGTTTAAAATAAATGGCACCTACAAAAATTGCAAGTCACATAACAGCTTGTAAAATCATAACGCTTTCCATCAATCTCAACTAAAACATGACAAAGACAACCCGCATCTCAGTTATCAACTAACTTATAAACCTAACGTTCGAAACAAAAGCAATCCAAGAGTCGATAGATGGACACATCTGGAGATATAGACGGGAACACGACGCCTGGCGGCAATAAACGCGGCCCGCAATCACGACCGTGTATCGGCAATCCCACATTAATTGGCAACTCACAGTGGTGTAACTAACAGTACGAAGGATACTTAAGTAGGGCCAACGAGACGAGAACATCCGGAAACATGTATGCATGTTATATGCAACCCATCACTATTTTGATTCCCCTTTCTATACGCTGAAATCTTGCTAAACGTGGCCTTTAGTCTTGTTATTACAAGCTTTATAATATTTACTTTGTTACTGTAGTACAAATCGTAAAGAGATTACAGTTCACGAGCCGCAATATAACATTATTGTGGTTTCTCATCCTAAATTAAATGAAGTATAGATGTTTAACACCTAATAGATTGTTGAAACGAATCTTCTGTAGGTTTACATGCTGTGTTGAAAGATAGTATGGCCGCACTCTCGCTGTCTCCATCAATGAAAACAGAGACAATCGGTACAGACAATAAGAATCTTCGAGTGAAGTGAAGATGATATTATTACAGAACTTATTGTTAAAGACTAACAAATGGTTTTGGATTCAACAACGCAACACTCTCGTGTTAAATACGGGGTAGACAGATCCTAAGGTAACAAGACCAAAAGACCACGTTTAGCATGATTGTGGACGTATCGATGGAAAGGGGAATTAAAATAGTGATGGGTTGCTAGCCACATCGCCTATAACATGATTCCTAGGATTTTCGCCCATTCCCTCGATGGGCTTTTACTATTTCCGTTTTTTTTTTTTTTTTTTATGTGAATTGGAAGGCAAACGAGCAAGTGGGTCACCTGATGGTAAGCGATCACCACTGCCCATAGACACCCACAACCCCGGAGGGATTGCAGATGCGTTGCCAACCTAGAGGATTTAGATGATTCCGTTTCCTTGTCTTGAAAAGGGGTATAAAAGAGTGCAGTAACGTAGTAAGCTTAAACTGATCGTTTATCGCGTAACTTTAGGTAGAATCTATCGAGCCTATTCTTTTCTTAAAGGCCGGCAACACCCTTAACACCCTTTGTTATGAGTATCTATGAGCGGCGGTGATTGCCTTCCATCAATTCAATTAACGATTTATTTCTAACATGAAACTACCGTGAGACACACATAATTACAACACAACGGATAACTCACGTATAAAAGCCGAAGTATTGCTCCGACAATTGTTTCGGACTATTCCGTAGCCCTTCATCAGAAAAATGACGATAAAAATGAGGGTAGTTGTGCGCCGATGTCAGCTGCACCGAGTAGCCGCGCGAGCAGAGCGTTGGCGCGCAGTGTTCGTTTTGCTGCCGCCGGGGCGAGCGCTCTCTGATGAAGGGCTACGGAATAGTCCGAAACAATTGTCGGAGCAATACTTCGGCTTTTATACGTGAGTTATCCGGTGTGTTGTAATTAATGATTTATTCTTAGAAGACTTGTAGAACGTTGGTGAAATCGACACTTTTAGTGTTGTTGCTTTATCTGTGCTATAACTAGAGATCTCTCTCGCAATGAGATACCGCTGAAACTAAAACATTTCCACAGGCAAGCGATGCGGCTCACCACATTAGACTTATTAAACATTCAGCCCCTCATAATCACGAGAGCCTTCCCTTCCTGAATTATGGAACTTCTACTAATTTAGTTAGGTATATAAGCTCAGGCAATAAAGCTCTCGCCCTTTTGTTCGCATCACAAAGTCCTTAACAAAGTGCACGAATCTATTCAAATATCAAATTTCCGTTGAGGAAATTGTTTTATTGTGTAAACATTTATTTTTAACCGACCAAAAAACGGAGGACGTTCTCAATTCGACGCTAATATTTTTTGTTATGACCTCACTACTTTTTACAGAATAGTCCGATATTGTTTTTTTATTGGAAAGGGGGATCTGTCTTTATTATGCTATGCAACATTTATATGATCCGAGCCTTTGTAAGTAAGTAAACGATTTATTGTATAAATATAACGAAACAGACAAAATTCACATTCACATTCATTCTCCCTATATCTACCCCTTAGCCTCTGCATTAGTTGTATGAAATAGAACTCTGCAAAGTAATATTCAACCATTACAATCGTGGTCAGATCAGTATTATGTGAGGTAATTTTAGTAATTATTATTTCAACAACGATTGCCTTGCCTCATTATGAAAATGTACAAGAAATACATCTTTAACAAGCCTTATTTTCAGCCCTTTTTAGACATTATTGTAGTTTTAGTTAATAATTCAATTCTCTTTTAAAATACCCTCATAAAAACACATGTAAACTACAGCGCCTCCAATTATTTGAACAATAACGAGCACGGCATTTTCGACCCCTTCGCGGGGTTCTGAAGGGGTTGAAAATATCGGCAAGATCACCGGGATTTGTTTAACCAAGATCCCGGTTCGATGGGAATATTGAATTTCGGAATCCCGTAACGTAATTTACGACAGACGGCGGGAAAATGATCTGCAAATAAAAGAATTACGCCAGCCATGAATTATGCACGCAAATTTTGGGAAGTTTGTCATGATTTGTGAGGTCATGTTCCGGTCAAGTTTGGATTGTGACGCTGAAAAGTCGACTTTTTGAACAAGGGGGCTTGCTATGACCTCTTAATGCGATTCGATTCCAATTCAGTTCAGGTTCGCTCGCTGTCAGATCCATACTAAAAATGACAGCTGAAACGTGAACTGTGTCGGTATTCAATCGCATTAATACATTGGCCTTATCCCCAGGTCTCGTATGGAATAGGTTTATTTCTGTAAGGCAGTGTTAAAGTAAATGACGATAATCTTCATCGTATTAGTCTTTAGTATTCGTGTGTTTCCAAAACGAGATTAGGTTAAGTTGGCTCGATAAAATTTAACGCCACAACAATTTTTGAGATAGTTTTTTTTTTCATAAAATCTAACTAATAATATTATAAATGCGAAAGTATGGATGGATGGATGGATGGATGGATAGATGGATGGATGGATGTTTGTTTGTTACTCAATCACGCCAGAACGGCCCAACGGGTCTGGATGAAATTTGGCACATAGATAGAGAAAAGTCTGGAATGGCACATAGGCTACTTTTTATCCCGGAAAATTGCGTAGTTCCCGCGGGATAGTGATAAACGAATTCTTTGCAGACGAAGTCGCTGGCAACAGCTAGTTTGTAATAAAAATCGTCGAAATGGAATATAAATGCTATTAAAAAATTATTAATTACGCTCCATGATGACTTAAAACAAAATGGCTGATTTTTTCCAAAACATCTCACGAACAAAGCCCTGTTATCGCGAACTTTTAATGAAATTAGTTAAAAACTGACTCTAGCGTAGCGCGAGACCATTTTAATTTCTCCAAGAAAATTAGTTTTAAACTAACTTTTTATACCTATTAACATTTATTTCAACTTATTGTTTAATACACCGACCGCTTAAGTGAGTCCTCGGCCGCGCGGCACAGGGGCGCGGGGTGGGACGACAAAGGGGACCGAGAGAGGTGCGGGTGGGTAGTGCGCCTGCCGCCCTCAATTTGAAGAAGGCCAGATTATGGTATTCAGGGAACACAAACTGAAGCATTACATGTGTTATGACCAGCATGGGAGAACATCAATACCTACCCATAAATAAATTAGTAGTAGTCGGTATCCCGCCGAAATGTGATGACGGTCACTGTCGTGTATGCGACGGGACCTGGAGGTGATTGAAGTGGCAACCCTCACCATCATCCAACATACCTGAAATAGAAGAAAGTATTTAAACTTTTTTTATGTGAATAGGAAGGCAAACGAGCAAGTACGAGTAAACTAATGAGTTTTTGACTTAAATTGCAGCAACTACCATGCTGGTTTTGGAGCTAAGAAAAAACTTAAAATGTACCAGTTGCTTCATCTCCTACGCAGGATGGTAAAAGCCCATCGAGGAAATGGGCGAATCCATCCCTATTTTGATTCCACTTTCCACCTTATACCCTACACATCATTGCCAAGAAGAATGTGCCGCAAGAAACCCTGGCAGAAATTCCTTTTTTCAAAATTAACTAAATTTACAACAATACTTAGGGCCTGTCTGACCAACTCTCTGCGTCTCTATTTATTACTACGAAACAGACAGAGACGTCATCATGGATAATTGATAGTTAAGGAGTAGTGAGACAGGCCCTTAAAATCTATTTAACTTATGAATACACATTTATAAGAGGGATGTATAAAGTCCTCAAGTTAAGTGGGTACCTTAAATTATATTAGTGTGTAGTAGAGACGTATCATCAATCATCTTCATACAGGGTCTTGTTTAAATCTAGACGAGCTGCAGGTTTATTACGTAACTCGCTCGCAATCGCCATCGTGTTCATTTTGACAGTTCTTGTATGAATGTGACAGCTAGCTGATTCCGATGCCAATAGTCAGCCCATACGTGAACTGTCAAAATGAACACGATGGTGATCGCGAGAGAGTTACGTAATAAGCCTGCTGTCCTAAGTATCTACTGTATATTCAGCTTGTATTAATATCTAATAGAAGCTCAAAATGGCTTGTCAAACCGTCAGAATCACAAAGACATTGAACCCTTCCTCTCCCTATCGCATGATACAAAAATAAATGGAATCAGAGCTACCAGTCTCTACCGGTTAGCTCAATAACGGAAGAACAAAGGTGTATTGTTGTGTATGTGTATTTTATTATTATATTACACTAGCTTCTGCCCGCGACTTCGTCCGCGTAGAATTAGACTCAAGAACGATGTTGATAATATATTCTGCAATAAGTATTTACGTTGCGACTCTAAACAGCTACGACTTTACACATGTTTATCGCTTTCCCGCGGGAACTATGCATATTTTCGGGATAAAAAGTAGCCTATGTGTTAATCTAGGGTACCAGCCATCTCCATTCAAAATTTTATTCAAATCCGTCCAGTCATTTTAGCGTGAAGAAGGAACAAACATCGTCACATCGTCACAAACTTTCGCATTTATAATATTAGTAGGATGTCCTCATCCTACTAACGTAGACTAACTAAACAGATCTATATAGGGAGTGTGAATGGTTGCGTTGGGAGGGGAAGGCCTAGACAGACGTTCCTGGACCAAATAGGATACGTTTTGGAAAGAGGGCAGGTCAGGAGTACCCGGAACCGACGAGCATGTATGAAGAGATTGAGGAATGTGGATGAAGCGAAAGAGGTATGTCAAAATCGTAGCAATTGGAACAAAGTAATCTCTGCCTACCCCTATGGGAAAGAGGCGTGACTGCATGTATGTATATATGGAGCAAAAAATTAAAACACAGGTTCTGCTACTTAAATGGAACTACTTTAGTTCTGCAACTTTCAAAAATTAAGTAGGTAATTTGAGACAGAGATATTCGTATTTATATTTATTCCAAACAAATTAAACGCTATTTTCTAGCACCTTTACCTTTATTTGACATGATGGCTGATACGATATTTTGTGCCCTTGTACACTTGTGCCACTAATAAATTACTTCTTAGCTCTCATTTCAAAACGCTTGCATCGTTTACGTAACAAAATAACGGCTACTGTGTGAGAATTCCATTCAAAGAGTACTTTTTATGCTCGCGGGCTGTTATTTATGCCTTCGCCGACGCCTTCCAAATTACTCAGGAAATTCTGAAGACTCGACCTTACCCTAGCAGTTGAAAGCACCCAATTCTTACTGTAGCTGTATGAATGGAACGATTTAGAATTCTGCACGAGGAATTCTCTCAATGTAACCTGATGAGGCTAACTCGATATGGATAATGCTCGGTATTCGGAAATCCATTGATTGCTGGATTCGGCCGGTATAGGTTAGTTGGTTTAGCTAATAGAGGTCTGTTTATTCACCGCGTTACGTATAAGTTGCCTTATAAGGCCTTATAGCTGATGTTGGGGGTCTTTTCATGGCTGGTTAATAGAGTGGCGTGTGGCTTTTTTAATGCCCGACCCAAAAAGAGGGGTGTTATAAGTTTCACATCGATGTCTGTGTGTGTGTCTGTGGGTATCGTAGCTCTCCAACGGATGGATCAATTTTTATGTTTCTTTCATTCGAAAGTTTCCTTGCAGTGGTTTTTAACTATGTTTGGTAAAATTTGGTTTTGTAGTTTGAAGGGTATCAGCTCTTTTCCGAAATGTATCTACTTAAGGCATTTTTGGCATAAAATTGAATATTTTTTTAATTTACGTACGATTACTCGATTAATGCGTGGGCGTTTTTTTTAATTTAATGTTATCGAGTTAGAGTTTATTTAGTTTAGCATGATTTTGGGCGTATAGGTGGAAAGGGGAATCGGAATAGTGATGGGTTCTAGCCGCATCGCCTATAACCTGATCCCCTCGATGGGCTTTCACCATCTGTACGGGAAGAGAAGCAACTGGTACATTGTAAGTTTTTCTTTGCCAGACCAGCATGGATTGAATTGCATTATCTCTATTACTACTACCTACATTTTGCGGAGTAGCAAAGTGTCTCTATTACTACTACCACCGACATTTTGCGGAGTAGCAAAGTGTCTCTATTACTACTACCTACATTTTGCGGAGTAGCAAAGTGTCTCTATTACTACTACTACCGACATTTTGCGGAGTAGCAAGGTGTCTATATTACTACTACCGACATTTTGCGGAGTAGCAAAGTGTCTCTATTACTACTACCGACATTTTGCGGAGTAGCAAAGTGTCTCTATTACTACTACCGACATTTTGCGGAGTAGCAAGGTGTCTCTATTACTACCACCGACATTTTGCGGAGTAGCAAAGTGTCTCTATTACTACTACCTACATTTTGCGGAGTAGCAAAGTGTCTCTATTACTACTACTACCGACATTTTGCGGAGTAGCAAGGTGTCTATATTACTACTACCGACATTTTGCGGAGTAGCAAAGTGTCTCTATTACTACTACCGACATTTTGCGGAGCAGCAAAGTGTCTCTATTACTACTACCGACATTTTGCGGAGTAGCAAGGTGTCTCTATTACTACTACCGACATTTTGCGGAGTAGCAAAGTGTCTTTATTACTACTACCGACATTTTGCGGAGTAGCAAAGTGTCTCTATTACTACTACCTACATTTTGCGGAGTAGCAAAGTGTCTTCCATTTAGTTTCACATGCGCCTCCGTGAAACACCTGAATCTGTCTGTGACAGTTTTAATTTAAAACTCTGCAACTCGATACTTTTGGTAAAACGTTAACACAAAAAACACTGGCACTCAACTTTATGTTATTTTAGGTAAATTGAGGGCTGAATTTCCTGTGTAACGGTACAATACCAGGGTAACGAAGGGCGGTCCTGAGGGAGAGTTCATCGCTTGTAAAATCAATAGACACGAGGCTCGAACCTCGGCACTCCGGCCACTTTTAAAGCCAAATTTTACCACAATAGTAACTACTACTACTTCAGTAGTAGGTCTTGTTTAGAAAGTTTAGGTTTGACGCAGCTTGCATCCACGTGAACCTGCGACTTTAACCAGGTCATCCGTCCTCGTTGGTGGACGTCCTACGCTGCGCAGCCGATCCGCGGTCTCCACTTGAAGGTAGAGTATGCTTATAGGAAATTTGCTAGGGCATTTCCATACCCGTTGATCCTTGAGTTGCCATATTATAATTATCCAGCTCTGCTTAGCCGATCTCAGTGATAAAAATAGGTACATAATTTATAATACTCCGCTATTCCCGCGCTCTTGCTAATCGAATTCCAAAATTCATAAAAGGGAACGTCAGAATTTTTCAGCATCCCGAAGGTCGATAAACAATCGAATTAGTAACGGAAAGGACGTTGTTTTTTTTCAGCTACAATTCAATTAGTTGCGATTCTGTACGAATTAGACGCCCTTTGTTGCCGTTGTCGGAGAAAGTTGACGTCAAACGGTTGCGTTCACCTTTAACATTGGAATGTACACGATTGACCTTCGTTACACCGGTATTACGTATTAATAAATCAGTATTAGTTAGTTCCAATGGAAACGTAAACGCTGTTAACACGCTTAACACTTAGGCAACTTTAGCTTTTTGATTGCAAATACAGCCGTCCTAACTCAAAAGCACGCATGTCCAAAAAAACAGATGAAGTTTTTTTTTGGACAGATAAGGCATCAATCTATCATAATGAACATAATTACATGATAGAATCTATCCATCATCATCATCATCATATCCGGAGCCTCTCTTTTGCCCGAATTTCAAATGCCATAATGTAATGTTTGCCATAATTATCATTTGCCATAAGCCTTGTTTTCTCTGAAACCGTAATTTTTTCAGGAGTATTGAAATGGCAATCCTTTAGAACTCTATAGGTTAGGTTAGGTTTGTTTCATAACAATCCTGAATAATTAACAAACAAAGAGAAAAAAGCAATATGGCAAATGATCATTATGGCAAACAATACATTTATGGCATATGAAATTCGGGCAAAGGATAGAGACCCCCTTCCGCATCCACCGCGATCCCGCGAAACGCCTCCCGGTCACTCAGAGGGCTATGGAGAGGGCTATGCTCGGGGTTTCTTTGCGAGATAGAATCAGAAATGATGATATCCACAGTAGAACTAAGGTGACCGACATAGCCCAAAGAATTGCGAAACTGAAGTGGCAGTGGGCGGGGCATATTGCTCGCAGGACCGATGGCCGATGGGGTCAGAAGGTTCTCGAGTGGCATCCGCGGACCGGGAGACGAGCTGTTGGTAGGCCTCCAACAAGATGGAGCGACGACCTGATCATACCATATCATCATTGTCATAATAATTGTCGTAATTATGTTACATTGATGTGTAATGTGTCCAAAAATTAAAAAAAAAAACATTCATTCATTCATTCACATTCTCAAATCACATTCTTAAACTGGCACATACCTAATGAAGGTCCTTGAAAGTGGTTTTACGAAACGAGCACTGGCGACTTTCATAATAACATCACGCGAATGTTGCAAGGCCTAAAATTATGTACAGAATTCATAATCATATTTTTATTTGCTCAATAACACTAATGTGCATAATTGGATAACCCTTTGAAACAAGTTACCTCCTTTCAAAATCCATCTCTTCAAGACCAACTTGAATCATCATAACGCAAATGAAGATAGCTCGTGCTTAAAATGGACGCCGAACACTGCGGGGATAAAGTTGCTTTAAGTTTAAGTTTTCATTTAGAATTCTCATTTATGTCAGTTAATTCCCGGGCAGGGTAAGCCCGCCATAATCCCGGGACACGGGTCCACTTTAACTGTAAAAAGACCGGGAATTCTGTACACATAGGACACGCTTTTGTCTTGCTATTGTGGATAGAACTAAGATTATGAAGAGCTTTATCTACGTCTACTTAATAAGTTTTTGTTCAAAATCTAACTAATATTATAAATGTGAAAGTATGGATGGATGGATGGATGGATGTTTGTTTGTTACTCAACCACGCCAGAACGGCCCAAAGGATCTGGATGAAATTCAGCATATAGATAGAGAAAAGTCTGGAATAGCACATAGGCTACTTTTTATTCCGGAAAATTGCGTAGTTCCCGCGGGATAGCGATAAACGAATTATTTGCAGATCAAGTCGCTGGCAACAGCTTTTCCAGACTTTTTTCTATCTATGTGCCGAATTTCATCCAGATCTGTTGGGCCGTTCTGGCGTGATTGAGTATCAAACAAACATCCATCCATCCATCCATCCATCCATCTATCCATCCATCCATACTTTCGCATTTATAATATTAGTTAGATTAGATGAGTTATCCCTAAAAATTACATAGTTTCTGCAGGATAGCGATAAACATTTCAAAGGTCATGCCTAGAGTCGCAACGTAAATAATTATTGCAGAATATAATATCAACATCAGTAACTGTTCTTGACCCTAATTCTAAGTGGAAGAAGTCGCTGGTAGAAGCTAGTTAACAATAAAATTAAGTACGTTTGAAGAGTGATCTACGACAAAGTAACCGAAAGCAACAAGTGACAAGAAAAAGCTGACGCATCCAATTAATAACAATAACCAACGTGAAACTTTAACAAGTATAAAGTCTAATCTGAACAGTGACCCCTACTCAAATAACGGTATATTTCTCAAAAACGAGCTATTTCTTTTCCTTCCTATTCTAAAACCCAATCTCCTAAAACCCGAAGGTTTGAGTAAAGGTTATCAGCCTCCGTACAATAAAGTGCCTCATATGTCGGGTTGTATTTGCATTTGGCAATCGACCACTAATATTATTTCGTCAAACCCTAGAAATAGGGCGCAGGGCAAGGCCGAATCCGAAGCAAGAAATTCGGCGAATTAGGATTTTGATTTATAATAAACTAGCTGTTGCCAGCGTCTTCGTCTGCAAAGAATTCGTTTATCGCTATCCCGCGGGAACTAAGCAATTTTTCGGGATAAAAAGTAGCCTATGCGCTATTCCAGACTTTTCTCTATCGATGTGCCGAATTTCATCCAGATCCGTTGGGCCGTTCTGACGTGATTGAGTAACAAACAAACATCCATCCATCCATCCATCCATACTTTCGCATTTATAATATTAGTTAGAAGTATCTTGCTACTCCGCTACCTACACAAAGCGTAAAAAGTTTGTATTAGTTTGTTGTAGTAGCTGATTCAAGAAATTTTGGTTTATTGGACACTAGGCAGCTGTTTGGGATAATGAGGTATAGTGTTATTTTCAAGTAAATAGGCGATGCTGTCATTATGTCAATATTTTTCAATTCCTTTTTGTATAATTACTAGCTTCTGCCCGCGACTTCGTCTGCGTAAAATTATACATAAGTAATTTATAAACCTTAATCTTGAATTATTCTATCTATTAAAAAAACCGGCCAACTGCGAGTCGGACTCGCGCACTGAGGGTTCCGTACAAATTCCCCAAGTTATTGTAAAATCCAGTCTTAGCAGAGCCCTGCTTTTAAGCAAAATGTAGGCCGTGTGATGTGAGGTTTTGTGTGAAAATCTTAATGCGGTTCACAGAATACATCTACTTACCAAGTTTGCATAGCTCTTATAGTTTCGGAGAAAAGTGGCTGTGACATACGGACGGATAGACAGACAGACAGACAGACATGACGAATCTATAAGGGTTCCGTTTTTGCCATTTGGCTACTGAACCCTAAAAACCGCATCAAAATCTTTTGCGTAGTTTTAAACATCTAAGCATACATAGGGACAGACAGACAGACAGTCTGACAGCGGAACGCGACTATTTTATAGGTTCTATGTAGTAATGAAGGTGACACATAAGCAGAAAAAACTATATTTCGGCATTTTCAAATCCGGCAACTAGGCCGAACCCTATCCTAATAAAGGGTTGTCATGAAAGGGTAAAGGTGTAGAAAGGACCACGCGAAGGTCTTTTGGATAATTTTCGGATTCGGCGATTCGGTGCAACCCTAGTTCCCGGGTATCATTGAAAGAGGTGACCCGAACCCGAATAGTTGAGGTCGCCCAGGCGGCCCAGGTAGCTCTTTGTGGTGTCCTGAATACTTTTCCAATTTTGCGTGCCCCTGACAAAAAGATTTTCGGAATAGTTCAGCTTTCTTGTTTTAACCCTTAAATGTTTAATTTTTATCGCAGAGCGTTTTGTGCAGTATTTTTTTATAACAAGCTTTAATTAATTATTAAAAAAAAAAACCCGACTGCGCCAATAAATTGGAAACACTTTTTTGAACGATGCGATGGTATTCTTGATCCTTAGCAGGACAATCGCGAAATTTCCAAAATCTGAGAAAAAAATACATACATACATTAATCCCTTTATCCCTTACGGGGTAGACAGAGCCTAAGGTACCTAAAGGCCACATTTAGCATGATTGTGGGCGTATAGGCGAAAAGCGGAATCAAACTAGTGACGGGTTGCTAGCCGCATTACCTATAACATGATTCCTGAGATCGTCGCCCATTCTCTCGATGGGCTTTTATCATCTGCGCGGGAAGAGAATCAAGTAGTACATTCTATGTTTTTTCTTTACTTCCAGACCAGCATGGACCATTGCGTTATTTTTTTAAGACTCTCCCGATGTCAAATTAAAAGCATTAAACAAGCACTAAAGTTTATCATAAGAAAAACGGGACTTAATCATGTAAATAAAATGTGTTATGTTGTATTAATGTACGTCCTCTCGAGACCATGGATGCAAAGTCGCGTCCGAAACGTCGAGGTATTTACAAAAATACTTTATATTTACGTGCATGATTAAGTTCCGTTTTGTGTTTAAATCGTGAAAATTTAAATCGATACACTAAAGTTTAGTTTTAGTGTTTTTTTTGTGAGTTGTATCTGTTTATATAAATACTAGCGACCCGCCCCGGCTTGTCACGGTATATTATGCATGTATTATACACATATAAACCTTCCTCTTGATTCACTCTATCTATTAAAAAAAACCGCATCAAAATCCGTTGCGTAGTTTTAAAGATTTAAGCATACATAGGGACATAGGGACATAGGGGCATAAGGACAGAGAAAGCGACTTTGTTCTATACTATGTAGTGATTGTACAATAAAGCAATAACTTACTTACTAAACTTAACTCAATTACAATGAAGAGCCGTTCCAAAATTTCTTGCTTTGTTTACAACCGTTAATTAAGAAAAAAGTTTCGCGGAGCTTATTAAAGTTGCCTTTCGTTCCGGGCTTCCCGATGGACCCTCGGGAGTGTGGAGTTGCTAACAAGTTTTGTGTGGAAACGACACGAGACATCTGCAGCGAGTTATCTTTATGTGATTGGATGATGAAATAAGCTGCCATTTTATTTACTGCTAGTGTTGCTCTAACATAGGGGTTGTGAGGTAAATAAATAAATAAATAAATAAATAAATATTTTGGGACCATTTGACACCAATTGACCTAGCCCCAAACTAAGCAAAGCTTGTAATATGGACACTAGACAACGGATAAACATACTTATACATAGTTAAATAAATACGTAGTTAAATAGACGTAGGTACGTACGTATTTGCGGGTGGTAGGGCCTTGTGCAAGGTCCGTCCGGACCGCTACCACCATCTTACTCGCTAATCCTGCCGCTAAGCAGCAGTGCTTGCACTGCTGTGTTCCGGTGTGGAGAGTAAGACAGCCGGGGAAATTACGGGCACAAGAGGCATTTCGTCTAAGTCCTCTAGGTTGGCAACGCATCTGCAATCCCTCCGGGGTTGCGGGTGTCTATGGGCAGTGGTGATAGCTTACCATCAGGTGACCCAATTGCTCGTTTGTCTTCCTATTCACATAAAAAAAAGATATTAAACATCCAAGACTCGAGAACAAACATTCGTAATTTCATACAAATATCTGCCCCGACCGGGGATCGAACCCGGGACCTCAAGCTTCATAGTCAGGTTCTCTAACCACTAGGCCATCCGTTCGTTTAAACAACTAGATATTATACAACACTAGCTTCTGCCCGCGACTTCGTCCGCGTAGAATTAGACGTAAGAACTGATGTTGGTAGGTATATTCTGCAATAATTATTTACGTGGCGACCCTAGGCAGCTATGACCCGTGACATGTTTATCGCTATCCCGCGGGAACTATGCGATTTTCCGGGATAAAAAGAAGCCAATGTATTAATCTAGGGTACCAGCTATCTCCGTTTCAAATTCTATTCAAATCTGTCCAGTCGTTTCAGCGTGAAGAAAAAACAAACATACACACTCACATCCTCACATACATCCATCCTCACAAACTTTTGCATTTATAATATTAGTATCAGTAGGATTATATAAGACATTACTGTACATATTACACATACTATTAGTCAAGTTTGTAATCCCTTGCGGGGTAGACAAGAGAGCCGCAAGACCTAAAGGCCACGTTTAACATGATTGTGGGATAGGTGGAAAGGTGAATCAAAATAATGATGGGTTGCTAGCCTTAAAGCTTTTAACGCGATTCCTAAGATTTTCAACTATCCCTCGATGGAAAAGAAGAAATCGGCGAGGGAAAAGAAGAAGCTGGATGCTGAATTCTATGTTTCTTCTTTGCTCTCAGACTCTACGTGATATCAAGTTTTAATGAATAAATTTGACCATCAATCAAAACTCTATAAACTACTCCGCAAGCGCATGTAGTGTGTGTGGTTGCGAGTAGCAAGGAGTTGGTGTCAGTTTATGGAAACATTCGTCAATTATCGTTACACACAGGATACAGCGTTTAAAATACTTCACGGTTTCGATATTTAATACACACATCATTAAGTTAAGCCTCAACAATAACTACGCGTGACCCAAATATTCGGTTTTACGCAATAAAAAATGAAATATTGTGAATCGAGCAGTTTCGGTTGAACCCAAGGCAGGGGAGCGTAAAGTTGATTCTAAGCAATATCCTCCAGTCAACGATTAGAATTGGGTAAGGGGTTATTACATTCGTGGGTTGATAGGATTCCGGATTGACGCAGAAGGTAAATAATATTTACAACACGACAAATATAGCTGTGGATAGAACGACGAACGAATAAGCGTATTTGAAGTGTAAATTGTAATTTAGGGAACTCAAAAAATAAAAACCATAAAAATTCCACTAATAAAGGAGAAATTTTGTGAGATAATGTAGTATTTGTAATGGTGAAAGAATTTTCAAATCGGTCCAGTGATTTCGGAATCGCGATGCAAACAAACCAATTAACAATCAAAGTCTTTCCTTCTTGAAGTAAAATATGCAGAGAATGATGAGCAGGGATAAAAATAAAGTTTATTAGTTAACGGTAGCAAGAGAGAGTACAAAGACAAGACACAGAATGACATATTAGGAACACAAAACGTATTCAAAATATAAATAAAGTATTTGTATTTGTATTTGTAAATGTATCAAAAGTAGCCAGGGTGTTTACTATTAGAAAATAGAAACAAGAAGGTTTAACATTCCTCTTTTTAATTCATACATAAATCATCACGTCTTTATCCCTGACGGGGTAGTTAGGGTGGTGCGTGTAGGTTGGAAGGCGAGTCAAAATATTGATGGGTAGGCTGGCATCGCCTATAACATGATTCCTAAGATTTTCGTTTATTAATACTAGTTTATTATTAGCCCCAGTGATCCCTAAAACAGGACTCAATTTCGTCCCGTCCGTTTTTTTGCCACGTCGGACAAAATAAGTACACGCTACAGCAGTAGTGCTGATCGATGACACCGGATGTGCCCGGAGTCGGACCCGGCCCTATCAGGACCTTTTGGGTCGAGGATCCGAGAAATAAGGTGGATATCGCTACCCTATTGGATTTGTGGGACGCATATTTAGGGCTACCTTTCAGGAAGTTGAGTTTCCATAATTTGTGCATGAATTTTAGCTTTAATATTAATACTGGTCTGCAAGGGGTTACTTTATCGCTATCCCGTGGAAACTACGCTCTGCTCCATATAGACTGACTAGCTGCTGCCAGCGACTTCGTCTGCAAAGAATTCGTTTATCGCTATCCCGCGGGAACTACGCAATTTTCCGGGATAAAAAGTAGCCTAATGTGCTATTTTCCAGACTTTTCTCTATCTGTGTGCCGAATTTCATCCAGATCCGTTCGGCCGTTCTGGCGTGATTGAGTAACAAACAAACATCCATCCATCCATCCATCCATACTTTCGCATTTATAATATTAGTTAGATTAGATTATTTTTATGTGTGTGTTACACTATTTTGTCTTTGCCTTAGTTCTGTTGTTTCTGTGTGATGATCTGATTGTTACTTGGTTCCCATATCTAAATAAATTTTATTTATTTAGGCCTTTTTCCGGGATTAAAAGTATCATATGTGTTATTCTAGACTATAATCTATCTCTGTGCCAAATTTTATCCAGATCTATCTAGCTGTTGTGGCGTGAAAGAGTAACATACATCCACACTTTCTAATTTATAATATTAGTAGGATATCCGGGTGGAAAGACATTGTGCGAGGTACGAATTGCTACCACCGTCTTACTTGCTAATCCTGCCGCCGAGCAGCAGCGTTTGTGTTGATGTATTCTAACTAACAAAGAGCAAAAGGCTGCGGCTTGTTGCGGCTGCTTCGTGGCAGGATTAGCAAATGGATGATGATAGCGTTCCCCTTGCAGGCGCGTAACGTATAAAAACAAACTAAACCAACCATTACACGTGAAATTCAATATTGTAGTCAGTTACAAAGAATCTTTTTGTAAATGCTACATACCTACGTACGTAATTAATCACGACTTTATCCCTTACGAGGTAGACAAAGTCTAGGGTAACAAGACCTAAAGGCCACGTTTAGCGTGATATGGGTGTGTAGGTGGAAAGAATATTTAAAATAGAGATGGCTTCCTACTCGCATCGCCTTACGATGCCTAAGATTTTCCCCTATTCTCTACAAAATAAATGCCAAAGTAAATAAAATTAAATTCATGACATCTTTGCCTTCCAACCACACATAAATGAAGCGTCATGTACAACGAAACAATGAATGGTAAAGCTAAAAACATTATCTGGTTTCAAATGAAAATTTTCCGCAAAATATGGAAAACGCTTTAATCCAATCACGAGTGGGCAGCCGTCATGTTTCGATCCAATCTAGATTAAAACTCGCGGCCCCGGGCTCCCGGTACCTTCGATTATAATAACCTTCAAAGATCTTTTACATCTATATTGAAAACAATAACAAAGTTTGTTTGTCTGTCGAAAAATGTAAACGGAGTTTAGAAATTGTTCCTGAATATTTCATCAGGTTTCCTGCAACTTTCACGATGTCGTCGGTCCACCTAGTGGGAGGCCAACAACACTGCATCTTCCGGTGGATGCAGGTGGTGAGTTGTCATTCATTATGGTATGCTAAAGGGGAGGCCTTTGTTCATCAGTGGACAAATTTAGGCTGATGATAATGATGATGATACTTCAATAATAAAAGTCACTAACAAAATATCATTCTCAAATGATTGGTATGATGTATGATCATTAAATGTACTTTGTTGTTAAGTTTTGTTTGCATAATCTTAAATTTCCCACGCCCAATAAGATTACTTACGTTTCGGTTAAAAGAAAAAAGGTTGCGAAGCGTCTCAAACGCCGTGTCCTGTGTGTTACGATAATCGACGAATGTGTCCAAGTCCAGACCAATTCCTTGCTACTCGCAACCACACACACTACACGTGCTCGCGAAGTAGTTATTGGTTTTGGCTCATAGACATTATCGTAACACATGGGACATAGTGGTTGCGACTCTACACCCTGATATTTGCACAACTGATTGTACTTTTTTAAGACAAAGCCGCATCTGCGAGAGGCAGTTTAAAAAACAAGAAAAGCACCGAGCAGAAGCTAGTAATTCGAATAAAGTAGGCCTTAAAAGATTTCCGTCTGGCCAATAAAGATTAAGTCGCTTCGGGTGCCTTCGGGAAGCTTCGTGGATCTCCGGAAGCCGAAGGATTGTAGGTTTAAGATAATCCAGTTATCGGGCGGTAGTCGGTCGTAAATCATAAATATTTAGTTGATGCCAGCCGGGAAATGAGTCTTTTTGTTATTGTTTAGTTAGGTTTGTTTACAGGTTGGAAAGTGGATGCTTTTCTACCAACTTGTAAAGAGCAGTTTTGATTTCGTCTGTATTTTTTAACCCTCGACGCGGAGAGAGCAAATGCCACAATTCACTTGGCAGACTCTATTATATACATGTTCAGAGTATTTAGTGAGATCCCATTTGGATTTTTTGAGGATTTGAGGATTTGGGATTTTGAGAAAAAAATCGAAAAAAAATCCCAAAAAAAAGTTTCGTCTAAGCACAATTTTTAAAAAACGGCCTCTTTGTTCTTTTCGGGATACATACTTCCCTGTATGAAGACGGTTAAAGAGAGCAGCATGTCATCAACCTACGCACTAGCACAAAGATTCTTACAAAAGAAAACCTTGGTTCAAAGCAAAATGTTACCCTCAAAGCACGCACAAGGCGTCACCTAAGCCAGCACCTATGTGTAGAACAATAGCGAAGTCATTAGAGAACGCACGAGCACTTTGTGTGAAAAGTGCGAGACGTGCATGAGAAAACCATTTGGGTACGACAAAAACGTAACTGCAAAAATTAAAAACAAAAGTGAAAAAATGCAAAAAAAAACTTGGTAACAAATGCAAGGTTTTGGTTATGACTGAATATTTCTACAAGGATATTTCATTTAAATTTTGAAGTGAATACTTCTTGAGCGGCGTTGAGCGCTTTTTGGGATGGGTAAAAAAAAAATTAAACTCGCGTCAGGCATAAGTCGGAGGGAGAGTTTAAGCACCAGGATATCAGGATCCTCTAAGAGCTTATTTTGAAATACGAATCAAGCTAGAGTCGCGTTCGATTTTTAAAGTGTACGTTGATTTCGTCGCTTTAACATATGTGCGTTTGGCCTAGTGATATGAGGAGTGGAATAACAGTGTGTTCTCTCAGGTGACCGCAGTTCAAATCTCTTGTATTTGTTTTCTTTTTTTTCTTTTTGCGCGAGTGTGCGTGTGTGTAGTTCTCACTTCTGCCGGCACTCCCGGAGTGCTACCCGGTGTTTTTTGATTCATTTAGTTCCGCCCTTGACGCGGTTCACTTTGTACATCGATCAAGGTAAGTATCAAAACGTTTGTCGACCATGATTTGAAAATTCTGCAAAAAGTATATGTACGTATAGATATCTAAGGTGATACATTGCCTGGATCGTAAACCAGTGCAAAAAGCTAGATTAACAAGCCAGGTAGCGAGCAATCTGAAACCATTCCACTGCATACATTTCAAATCCATTAAAGGGTTTCTGTCGTAATTCGAGGGAACCCTGCAAAGGGATAAAAGGTCTTTGATGTCGCCCGGGGCCCACGCCCACGCCCACGCCCACTGCCCACTGCCCACTGCCCACTGTTCGACGCGAAGTGGATACGTTCCATTATTCGGAGTTAGTGTAATTTGAACTTTGTGTAGTTGAAAAGAGACCGTCTTGATTCATTTTAGATTATAATAAGGTGTCAAAGGTTTCTTTCAGAACCAACTGATGCCCGTGACTTCGTCTACGAATAATTTGTTTGTCGCTATCCCACGGGAATCATACTATTTTCCGGGAAAGTACACCTAACACTTGTTTTCGTTACTAAAATGAATAGTGATGCTGATTTTAAAGAAGAAAAATACCAACAATTCCTCATTACTTAAAAAATAAAGGGTTCGCTTATAAATAAAAAATCCCGTAATTCTTGGAATATTTCAAACTTTTGACGCTAAATTATTCGTTCGGCATGACACTCAAAAAGCGCATTTTGTAGTAAATTCTTGTTTATTTTCAATAAAATTTTTGACGCAAAATTTTATTAAAATGTAATGGAAGCTTTCCATTACTTTTTACCAGGAAAAACGTGGATTCTACAAAACTATCTCGCACTCGGTTGAAGTAAATATTTTATTTTCACGATGCTCTTGTGTTATTTTTATTAGATTCTTGTAGTCGATTTTATTGATGTCAAGATGTCAATTCCCTAATCTAAGAAGTAAATTAAATTTCTTGGAAGTTATTTGTAAAATAGTATAACACACAGTGTTTTCGAAGAAGCAATACAGTACCATTTTATTACAGAATTAGATAACGTATATGTCGGAGTTATGAGGTAGCTGTAGGTGAGTCTGTATATGCCTGGCGCTCGGGTAAAGGCCAGAATAGTCAACCACTACATATGAGGACGTAACTCGTTTTAGTGCTATAGTGGAAACTCATGATTATAGATCTGCTTCGCAATAGTTCGTCCAACACAGTGCGAGTAGGGCATTATCGGGTAATCACATAGATTCTCCTTAACCTAGTTTTGGCTACACAACTGTACAGGTTGCACATAAGAAAGCCGGGGTCCACAGGACCCCGGGAGGTCCACCGTATCCTTCCCCACGACCTCTCCTCACGCCTCCTTTGTTAATACGAACCTCCGTGGAGGCAAGTATTGTAGTATTGACTACGCGCTAACAACGGCGCTTACAAAAGACAGTGCACTAGTACAGTTCTGTATCAGTGCTAGAAAATACACAGTAAGAATAACACAGCTAGTTATTAAAGAACGAACTCACCGGTTTCTTCTTAGGACCATACTAATCGGGCACTTACTAGACAATTAGACAGACGGGCGGCCCGGTAGTCCTTCGTGGTTGAAGCTCAAGCGTGGGCCAACCCATTCACTAGCCTAAATAGAGGGTAGGCACACAAAAGACAACAAGAATACCTAGCTCAACACAGTGAAAGTGGTTCAGGTGGATACGCTCACCAAGTTCGACGACTGGGCGGCTCGGCGGTCGGACCAAAAGTAACTCAGTCACGCTATCGTGAGAACCCCCCTACCGCCGATCCCGATCTCCGATCCACAGAGTGAATTCCAATCGTAATTACAGCATCCGTCGCTAGATGGCGTCACAAGAAAGGCTGTTACGATTTAAACAATCTCTGAACGTTCATAGCGCCACCACTAGATGGCGTAAACATCAATCGCGCCGACACGGCCGTCCTGCGACATGTCGCGCTCGACAGGCACTACAAAAACAATATCATTATCACTCACATCATCATTCACAAAATCAATAATTAGCCACTCGGCCAATTCTACAGCAAGATCGCATAGAAGGAGGCCCCTGTCCTCAATCGGCCTCAAGCATTCGCGTTTATAGAAGGAGGCCCCTGTCCTCAACGACTATATGAACCATGCGTGTGTGTGTGTTTATGTTTAGGTCTATTTGATCATTCAATATAAAATTACATCATCACAAGTGTCCAAGAATTTATATTGAAATTGTCAGCTCAGAAGAAATGTCAACAATTAAAAATTAAAACAAGATAACAAGTAAACTAAAATAAAGATATTTTCTTCATTATGGGTCGTCATGGGTACAATACGATTTGTGTGTGTGTGACTATGTGACCTCAAGCGTGCGTGTTCATAGAAGGAGGCCCCTGTCCTCAACAGCTATGTGACTGTAATGAATGCCAAGAAAGGAGGCCCCTGTCCTCAACGACCTTAAGCATTCGTGTTCATAGAAGGAGGCCCCTGTCCTCTACAACTATGTGTTCCAACCAACAGCGTGGAGGGCCCTGTCCTCGACACGTGTTCCAACCAATAGCGTGGAGGCCCCTGTCCTCCATGACTATGTGAACTATGTGTGTGTGTGTGTGTGTGTGTGTGTGTGTGACTATGTAAGCTCAAGCGTGCGTGTTCATAGAAGGAGGCCCCTGTCCTCAACAACCATGTGACTGTAATGAATGCCAAAGAAGGAGGCCCCTGTCCTCAACGACTTCAAGCATTCGTGTTCATAGAAAGAGGACCCTGTCCTCAACAACTATGTGTTCCAACCAACAGCGTGCAGGCCCCTGTCCTTGACACGTGTTCCAACCAATAGCGTGGAGGCCCCTGTCCTCCACGACTATGCGAACTATATTGTGTGTGTGTGTGTGTGGCTATGTGAATGTGTGTGAACGTTAAGGAAGGAGGCCCCTGTCCTCAACCGACCTCAAACGTTCGTTTTCAACCAACAGCGTGGAGGCCCCAGCCCTCGACACGCGTTACGACAGTAAAACTTACACAGATAAATTCCAAATAAGAACGGCCGATAGGTAATTTGTTACTTCCTTAACCTTTAATGATCTGTATGTGTCGTACATTCATCCACAATGATACGGTAATAAATAATGTAATTGAATTAAATAAAGCAAAAGTAAAACATTTTGTTTAACTCAACCAGTCATTCTTTTAACACAGTTTGACCTTGAGTTTTTAACAAATCACACGCAACCGACTACGGGTATATCACTAGAAGCAAAGCAATCGACATCCTGAAATTTGTGAATGAATCTGATAATTATTCTATTCATTACATTACTAATCTGGTGTCGAATATATTCCAACTTTTCCACCATACTAGCAACTTTAATAACAATTAGATATTTCAAATATCTATTCACGGTATAAATTTTTAATCCCTTAAGAATACACAATTGATACCGATAAGTTTATTCCTCTCGTCCGTAATCTGAAAATTTGAATGTTGGAAGGTCATAACTCGAAAACCAAACATTCGATTAGCTTGTTTCAATATTTTTTTACTCCTTTTTGCCATGTTACTAGACATTGAACAATCGCGTAAATGTTAATGTTAATCAGGTATCGCAAAACTAGTAGGTAACAAAAGAACGTTCTTTTCAAAACACTAACTACCTACCTGTGTAATTTTTTTAGGACAGTTCACTCGTATCAAAATTTTCTATACTGGGTATTTTACTCGCCGACGCGGTTATTTTTTTTTTTTTTTTTTTCTAATGTTTATTCGGGCACAAACGGTTAGTGATGGTCGCTACTACAACAGCAGATAACGCAATGCACCATCCGCACGCAAGGAACAACACATTATCGAATCGTCAACCATCCCGCCATCACTATTAGTTGTCCGTTGTCAACGCCG
Source organism: Pandemis heparana (assembly GCA_963854515.1). Taxonomy (NCBI): domain Eukaryota; kingdom Metazoa; phylum Arthropoda; class Insecta; order Lepidoptera; family Tortricidae; genus Pandemis; species Pandemis heparana. The sequence continues at coordinate 433,291 of OY978008.1, read as the reverse complement.
TTCACACGCGCACCGCTGCCGCACTTGGCATAGAAGCGCAAGCGAGCGCGCAACAAATCAAGTAGCTGTGTGGGAGAGACAGCGCCACACGCGCGAGCTCGCATCGCAATCGCAACTCAAATAACCGACCTTTGGCATCACTACTAGCTGCTGCTGCCCGCTGTCAGTCAGTACAAAATAACAAACAAGGCAACAGAGCGCTGCCTCGCGTTAGTTCTCGTACGCTTCCACCACGCTGCGATCGCGACGAAACAAGTACAAAAATTATTCAACAATAAGCTCATTATCGTTCTGTAAAACAGCAATATAATAGGATAACAGACAACAGTTTACAACAACAGCCATTTAAGAATAACATAACACTGTTATTCACCACTGTAAAACATCCGTTATTGCCAACACTACAAACGGTACAATACGACTTATACAGTTGCCACAGGTTACTGATTCACATAATAAAACAGCAAACTCGTATAAAAGGAGCATACACGAAATGAATCGGTTACAATTCGAGGATGTGAATTTAACCTATTTTCACAAAACATAGAAACAAAACTAAGACCTACTACAGGCAATCAAATTGTAATCCAGCAAACAAATTACATCATTACTAATGATAGCCTTATGTCTGGCTAAAGAGATGTTAAAAAGGTCAATTTCAGAGATTATTTGGCCATCACAAATTCCCGGCCTCGGTGCGAGGCGGAGCCGGTCACGAGCAACCCTTTTCGGTTTCCCCTTGCCACACACCCTCTTAATCCGGTAGTGGTCTTTGGGAGACATTTTCCAAACTTCGTTAGTTTCTGGGTATTTTAAATCTAGCCCGATTTAAGTTCTTGTGTTAGTTTTAAGCAATACAGTTTCGCCTTTCTGAAATCTAGATACTCGTGCTTTGCCTTCGTCGAATCTTTGCTTGTCTTCTAAGCCTTACTTATCTTTTTCTTGCGAACGTAGGTATCCGGCTGTGTACGATCTACAGTGCCTTCTGCCAATTTATAGTAACATACATATTTTAATTTATTTCTATTTACTGTTTAATAATAATGAAAACACTGTAAAATATGCTATTTCAAATTTCAAACTGCAAAATCCACTTTAGAAAATAAGATAATGTTTGCATGCCAATTTATTTGGTTATACGGGTTGCTGGACATTAACACTAGATAGATCACTTTTTTTTTTACCATTTAGACATGGTAAAGCAAATTATTTCATTTCATTTCATTTCAATGGTACATCTTAGGAATAAGGGAAACTAAATTAGAGGGTAGACCCTCGATATCAAAATCTCAGTAACACAACGCGAACGGTTTGTTTGTCTGATGTTAAAATAATTATTTATAAGGATATAGTTACATTCCGAAAACTCGGTGTCAAATATCGGGTCTCGATATCGGGTCGAAATTGATGATAAAAAGATCTTTATATCGGTTAAATTAGGTTAAGACTAATTCGAAATAATAGCAGTAAGTGACACAGTAACACTTTGATCAAATATCGGTTCTGAATATCGGGTTGAGAATAATTTTCAAAAGTCAGAAGCACAATAATAACGGCTAAAAGAGTTGAAACAGAGAATATTTTATTGAATCAGGCGTTACTTTGCGGAGGTCCATTTCAATGAACAAAAATACCCACCTCGCTGTTGATTTGTAAATTTTTCTAAATAAACGGCCAACGACGACAAAATGCAACCAGTCGCCGAGTTATTCGTTAGGTCAGATACTGGCGGGGTCATATTAGCGGGCGATTATAGTTGCTGATTCTCACTTCCGATGTCGGAGTTATGAGGTAGCTGTAGGTGAGTCTGTATATGCCTGGCGCTCGGGTAAAGGCCAGAATAGTCAACCACTACATATGAGGACGTAACTCGTTTTAGTGCTATAGTGGAAACTCATGATTATAGATCTGCTTCGCAATAGTTCGTCCAACACAGTGCGAGTAGGGCATTATCGGGTAATCACATAGATTCTCCTTAACCTAGTTTTGGCTACACAACTGTACAGGTTGCACATAAGAAAGCCGGGGTCCACAGGACCCCGGGAGGTCCACCGTATCCTTCCCCACGACCTCTCCTCACGCCTCCTTTGTTAATACGAACCTCCGTGGAGGCAAGTATTGTAGTATTGACTACGCGCTAACAACGGCGCTTACAAAAGACAGTGCACTAGTACAGTTCTGTATCAGTGCTAGAAAATACACAGTAAGAATAACACAGCTAGTTATTAAAGAACGAACTCACCGGTTTCTTCTTAGGACCATACTAATCGGGCACTTACTAGACAATTAGACAGACGGGCGGCCCGGTAGTCCTTCGTGGTTGAAGCTCAAGCGTGGGCCAACCCATTCACTAGCCTAAATAGAGGGTAGGCACACAAAAGACAACAAGAATACCTAGCTCAACACAGTGAAAGTGGTTCAGGTGGATACGCTCACCAAGTTCGACGACTGGGCGGCTCGGCGGTCGGACCAAAAGTAACTCAGTCACGCTATCGTGAGAACCCCCCTACCGCCGATCCCGATCTCCGATCCACAGAGTGAATTCCAATCGTAATTACAGCATCCGTCGCTAGATGGCGTCACAAGAAAGGCTGTTACGATTTAAACAATCTCTGAACGTTCATAGCGCCACCACTAGATGGCGTAAACATCAATCGCGCCGACATATAGTGTTCGATTCTCTGCCGCCAGGGCGAGCGCTCCAAGAGGAAGGACTACGAACTAGTACGAAACATGTCGAACATAACTCGACTTTTATACGAGAGTTATCTGTTTGCATAATTATTTATATTTATAAGCCTTTTTATTCCAAATTCGCTTCAATTTCAGTAAGTACATGTTGTTGTTGTTGTTATTGTTTTTTATTTATTAAATTGTCGCGTAATTCGGCGTGCCTCATGGCATAGGCCTCCTCCGTGTATTGGAGGGTTTGGGCTATAGTTCCCACGCGCGCCCAGTGCGGATTGGGAACTTGACACACACCATTGAATTTCTTCGCAGATGTGTGCAGGTTTCCTCACGATGTTTTCCTTCACCGAAAAGCTCATGGCAAATTACAAATGTAATTTTCGCACATAAATTCCGAAAAACTCAGAGGTGCGAGCCCGGGATTTGAACCCACGACGCTCTGCTTGAGATGCCACAGGTCAAACCACTAGGCTACCACGGCTTTTTTAGCGTAATTATAACCCAGCTGAAAATATTCCGTAACAATTTTAACAGACTCCGTATAAAATCATAACACTGCGCGATATTCCCAGACAGTTACAAACTGTGACCTCAACATTACCCAACCTTACGCTACCTAACATTAATAACCATGTCTGAATTGAAACCGACCCACGCAATAAATTCCTCCCAACATATTTGAAACACGCCCGAGATATAGGGCTAGACGAGCGGAAACGTAAACAGTGGTCCCTACTCTATTAGACGCTCTACTTGCGGCTACTTACAGAGGTAGTCAACGTCGCTTTGGATTTGCTAGGTCTTGGATTTCACTCATAAACATTACATAACATCACCGACCTTAAGTCATATTAGTTTATTTTAATTACAGCACTAACATCCTTGTCCATGTTCATGGAATCGCAGTCGCCCGTACTCTCGCGAGGACTGCGATTTATTCATCATCGTACAATAAAAAAAGGTCTTGGATTACACACACGCATTTCAATTTTTGTTATTCTTTTTACGATATTTTCATACTTTACCAGCTTCTGCCCACGACTTCGTCTGCGTAGAATTATGCATTATAAACCTTCCTCTTGAATCACTATCTATTAAAAAAACCCATTCAAAATCCTTTGCGTAGTTTCAAAGATCTAATACATAGATACAGACAGCGGAAAGCGACTTTGTTTTATACTATACTAGCTTTTTCCCGCGACTTCGTCCGCGTATACTTCATTTATTGACAAATAGCTTTTGCCCTTACACTCTTTAAGCAACCTACATGCCAAGTTTCAGCTTTCTACGACCAGTAAAACGAAAAATCCCGTTTTTTTCCCGTTCCTGTGGGAATTTTGGAAAGTCCTCTCTTAATGCTTCTCTACACTCCCCAAGCAACCTACATGTCGAATTTCAGCTTTCTACAACCAGTAAAACGAAAAGTCCCGTTTTTCCCGTTCCCGTGGGAATTTCAGAAAATTGTCTCTTAGTGCTTCCCTACACTCATCAAGCAACCTACAAGCCAAATTTCAGCTTTCTACGACCTGTAAAACAAAAAATCCCGTTTTTTCCCGTTCCCGTGGGAATTTCGGAAATTCCTCTCTTAATGTTCCTCTACTTACACTCTCCAAACAACCTACATGTCAAATTTCAACTTTCTACGACAACAAAAAATCCCGTTTTTCCCCGTTCATTTCCATCAAAATTTTGGGAAATCCTTTTGTATAGTGCTCCCCTATACTCTCCAAGGAACCTGAAGGCCAAATTTCAGTTTTCTACGATAATTAAAACGAGAAATCGATCCCGTAGAACTGAATATAAATCCCGTTTTTTCCTTATCCCGTTGGAATTTTCGAAAATCCTTAAAACTGTTTTTTACTATTATAATCACCTACTTCTATGCCAAATTTGAAGTCTAGAAATTATAGTTCAGGATTTCGTTGAACTGAATAGGTATAATATAAATCCCGTTTTTTCCTTATCCCGTGAGAATTTCCAAAAATCCTGAAATTATAATTTCTCAGTTTTGTAATCATCTCCTTGTGTACGAAATTTGAACAGTATATTTATTAAGTATAGTTACTTAGATAGGGTCACTCGGAATCGAATATAATAAATCCCGTTTTTTCCCGTTCCCGTGGAAATTTGTGTGTGTGTGTGTGTGTGTGTGTGTGTGTGTGTTATTGTTTTCGTAATCAGCGACCCAATAAACCGTACAAACAATACTACCCACTATAATATAATAATAATAATACCCACGTTGATTTTCAGACTTTGTCACCCCCTATCCCCTTTTAGGGGTTGAATTTTCAAAAAACCTGAAACAGGTGTTTGCTCATTTATCGTTAGGAATACTCATGTGAAGTTTCGAATAAAATAGTCTAACTAATCTTGTTTCCCCGTACAAACTTTGGACCCCTATTTAACCCCTTTAGGGGTCGAATTTTGAAAAATCCTTTCTTAGTGCACCCCTAGACCTTATAAGGAACCTACGTGCCAAATTTGGAATCTCTAGAACCAGCGATTTGGGCTGTGCGCTGATATGTCAGTCAGTCAGTCAGTCAGTCAGTCAGTCAGTTTCTTCTTTTATATATTTAGACTAGCTGTTGCCAGCGACTTCGTTTGCAAAGAATTCGTTTATCGCTATCCCGCGGGAATGTTCCGGGATAATAAGTAGCCTATGTGCTATTTCAGACTTTTCTCTATCTATGTGCCGAATTTCATCTAGATTCGTTGAACCGTTCTGGTTTGATTGAGTAACAAACAAACATCCATTCATCTATACTTTCGCATTTATAATATTAGTTAGAAGTTAGATTAGATGTCTTGTAGTGATTAAGAAATGTTTCATTTTTGACGTGATAACGCCTTATAAATCGATGAACGTCGGCTGCACTCACGAAAAAGCATGACTCATTGTGACGTTCCCCGTGACGTCAGAGTGTGCAAGCGAGAGCGCGGAACTAGCGATAGAGAGCCACGATCGGCCCAAGCGTCGGCTTGTGATACATTTATCGTTATCACGTAAAACTATCGGCCGTGTTGGAGCTGATAGGTGCTATCCCGCTTGAGATGGAATATGTAATAAAAAAGGCGACTGGTTCGCTAATAAAAACTATATCCCAAACAAATAAAACAAATAAACAAGTGCTGGAGTTAAGACGGTCTGAATGTTACTGGCCGCCGGCGAAGCCGCCTCGCTCCCCGCGCGCCCGCCCCGGCGTCCGATGGTGCGGCATGCATGTGACGTATGCGCTGTTGTATGTAACAGTCCGTAAACCGACTTCACAGACTATCGGTTTTTTAAATGCATATACCCTATTGCCACGGGATACAGAGTTTCCCAAAGGGACATCCAACAAGCTGGTCACGTATAAATCACGTTGATTGCGTAACAACATACATTTATCCCGCACAACAAACCGCAGCAACACTCAAAAACATCGAGAGTCCATTCAGAATTCTTTCCGCCATGTTCGTCAAACCGTCGGCGTAAACAGAACGTCCCTTCCACTCAATTACTTGTTACCCTTTGTACTGGATACACATATACATGTTGTATGTAGGAACGGCACGTTAGGACGGCCAGTATGTGCAAGTGTATCCTATAAAACATACAACGATCTGTTTTTAGAAACCATTTCATCATAATTAGATGTCGTCATTTTTTGTTTGGATCTGACAGCGAGCGAACCTAAACTGAATTGGAATTGCATCGTATTAAGACGTCATAGTAACCCCCCTGAACTGTCTATTTTTATTTATAAGCCTTTTTATTCCGAATTCGCTACAATTTCAGTAAGTTCATGTTGTTGTTGTTGTTATTGTGTTTTTTTTTTTTCTTTTATTAAATTGTCGCGTAATTCGGCGTGCCTCATGGCATAGGCCTCCTCCGTGTAGTGGAGGGTTTTGGGCTATAGTTCCCACGCGCGCCCAGTGCGGATTGGGAACTTAACACACACCAACGTGTGCAGGTTTCCTCACGATGTTTTTCCTTCACCGAAAAGCTCATGGCAAATTACAAATGTAATTTTCGCACATAAATTCCGAAAAACTCAGAGGTGCGAGCCCGTGATTTGAACCACGACGCTCTGCTTGAGAGGCCACAGGTCAAACCACTAGGATACCACACTGAACTGTCTATAATAATACTTAAAAGAATGTCACATTTCTGAACTAACGACAGAACAATCCTGGTTTAAACAAAAAGAATGTCACATTTCTGAACTAACGACAGAACAATCCTGGTTTAAACAAAAACAATCCCCAAAAAAGCCGTTCAAAATTACTTAGAACCAATTAAAAATCTCTTAAAGAAATTCCAGCTAAGCGCATCGCCTCATTAGGGTCATTTATTAGCAATAGAATTAATTAACTGATTAATTAAGAAAAGCTTGAACCGCGGCCCGTTTGCATATTAATTCTTTAATGGCTCAAACTTCGCAACTTTGTGACGAAAAGTGATAGTCTACCTTTTAGGAAGGCATTTTACTTCCGAATTACTTTGATCTTTTTACAAAAATTTTTGCTCAAATTATTGACCGATAAAAAATCATCGTTTTGGCATTATAATTTAATCCACCCAGTATCTTCTTCTTCTATATCTATAAAACAATAGATAACTGACAGACAAAGCACAGCCTAAACTAGGTACTAGAATTAGACATTTTGTTGAACAGATCTATGTTGCATCAAATTTGAAATTTCTAATATTTTTAGCTTCGGATATAGAGCCATTTTGAAGCGAAAATTAAAGTCTTCAAAAGAATTATGTTTGCCATTATTATTCTCACATTCGCAAAATGAAACGCATCAAACTCCGATTTTAATCTAGGAAATTCCAACTTCTTGTTTTTGAAAAACATGAGTTCATCATTCGCCCCAAAAACTCTACTGAATAGCACCAGAAGTTGATTTGAAGACAAGATATAATTATTCGTTTCGATGCGTTCAACAAGTCCGTTTATTTAATCGGCCTAGTTAAAAAGTAGGTTAAATTTGGTAGGTAAAGTGCTAAAGCTTGTTTTAATGCCTTCAACTTGGGCAAGGCTGATACTTAATCGAAAGGACATCGAAATTTCAAATTATATTAGTGTAGTTTTCAGAATGGACTCGTATAGTAAGAAATGCTTAGCGTCTTGGTGGTAAAAGTGTCAGTAGGTAAATGCATTTTTTTTTTATGTGAATAGGAAGGCAAACGAGCAAGTGGGTCACCTGATGGTAAGCGATCACCACTGCCCATAGAAATCCGCAAACTCGGAGAGATTGCAGATGCGTTGCCAACCTAGAGGACCTAGATGAAATGCCTCTTGTGCCCGTAATTTCCCCGGCCGTCTTACTCCCCACACCGAAACACAGCAGTGCAAGCACTGCTGCTTAGCGGCAGGATTAGCGAGTAAGATGGTGGTAGCGATCCGGACGGACCTTGCACAAGGCCCTGCCATGCGCAATTTTAAATTTATGCATAAAGTTATAATACTAAGGGCCTTGACCACACTCTCAGTTAAGACCCTGATATTTTAAATGTCGGTTATCTATGATGGTCGTCTCTATCTGTTTCGTGGCAAGAAATAGAGAGGGGATTATAGGACACTAAAATTAAGTTATATTGGATAAGTATACCTTCGTACTTGTATCTAAGTATTTGTTCTTTTTATTTGTACAGTAAAGCGTTTGCGTAGAAATTCTAACCAAAAGAAAGCGGCTGTTTTTTCCCAAGATTTATAAGAGTTGGTGCGAATGTCGACCGCTATCAAAGCTAGACATCTTAATATACATCTTGAATGACCTGTTTTTTGTAAGTCTCAATGCCCTGTAGTTTTATAGACGTCTGCTGAGCACAAATCTTTTACTTAGACCGAAACAAATTCGCATCACGCAAAATTTTCGCCAATTCTATAGATGTGACAGAGGTTGAACGGAAACATTCTAGAACGGATGGAATCTCCGGAAACGTAAACTCCCAGTGAGATATTCTGACTTTCACTTGACTTGTTTTTTATAGCCACGTTGTACATACGCAGGTGTGGTATGAGGGTAGAAGCTAGTGGTCTTTAAACTACTACGATTTTACCAAACATAGCTAAGAACCACTGCAAGGAAATTGGCTTTCGTATGGAAAAAACCGCATCCCAATGGTCCATCTGCTTAAGTGCTACATTGCAACAGAGAGACACACGGGCAAACACATATCGACGTTAAACAGGCAGGTCGGAGCAGATATTTGTATGAAAATACGAATGTTTGTTCTCGAGTCTTGGATGTTTGATATCCATTTAAGTATGTATTTATCAATATCAAATCAAAATCAAAATCAAAAATCATTTATTGGTGACACCGTTACATACAGAAGAAAAAGGTTGGAACCTCCCATTAAGTAAAGAAATACTTGTGTTAGGAGGTCCCGCTTTTCCGCAAATATAGAAATATATTATGTGTACAACCAATAACAAGTGGACTAAATTATCGATTAATTATACTAAACATATCTAAATTATACTAAGTATGTTTATCCGTTGTCTAGTGCCCATATTACAAGCTTTGCTTAGTTTGGGGCTAGGTCAATTTGGTGTCAAATTGTCCCAAAATATTTATATTTATTTATATTTATATATTTAAACTAGTAACACCCCTCTTTTGTGCCGGGGGTTAAAAATTCGTGAAAGCCGATCGGGAGAGATTATAGCTGTAACAATCGTCAGATAACAAAGTAAAAATGTAAATATAAAGCGACAGCCAGAATTTGCAACTGCATTGCAGCTTACAGCTTTATTCATTCCAGTCCGATTCACTATTTTATTTAGTTTTGTGCTCTTGCAAATGCAATGTTACTAAAGGCCTGTTTCACAACTCTCTTTTAAGTTCCAGTCATCTTAACTGTCAGTTATCTATGATGACGTCTCTGTCTGTTTTGTAGTAATAAATAGAGACGGAATCATAGATATTATTATAAGAAAAACGGGACTTAATCATGTAAAAAAAGTATTTTTGTAAATACCTCGAACTCGATGTGTTTTTTACGTGACTAAGGCTCGTTTTTCTTATAATCATTGTGTGTAAATCGCGAAAAATTGAATCGATAGGGAATCTAACTAATATTATAAATGCGAAAGTATGGATGGATGGATGGATGGATGAATGTTTATTTGTTACTCAATCACGCCAGAACGGTCCAACTCGTAGATAGAGAAAAGTCTGGAATAGCACATAGGCTACTTTTTATCCCGGAAAATTGCGTAGTTCCCGCGGGATAGCGATAAACGAATTCTTTGCAGACGAAGTCGCTGGCAACAGCTAGTCATAGATAACTGACAATTTACATAACTGGAAACTTAACAGAGAATGGTGGAACAGGCCCTAAGTAAGTATCGGTTGTCTTCAAAAGATACAAATACCCATTAGAGATGTTGTCATTTTTTTTCTTTGTGCCCCACCCCGCGCCCCTTACCGCGCGGGTGAGGACTCATATTAGCGGTCGTTCTAAATCTATAGCTTCATAGCTCGAGTCACTAACCTTGCTTTTATAAGTATACTAGCTGTTGCCAGCGACTTCGTCTGCAAAGAATTCGTTTATCGCTATCCCGAGGGAATTTTCCGGGATAAAAATTAGCCTATGTGCTATTCCAGACTTTCCTCTATCTATGTGCCGAATTTCATCCAGATTCGTTGGGCCGTTCTGGCGTGATTGAGTAAAACAAACATCCATCCATCCATGCATTCATCCATTCATACTTTCGCATTTATAATATCAGTTAGATTCTTTCAACGGTTGGCCATCGTGAAGCATGAGTCCGTCTCAAAAGCCGGCGTAACGCATAAACGTGGGGCAAGTGAAATAAACCGGAGTAACTCGGCTCGGGGTTTACGACGGGCGTAACAACACACAATTTACGCAAATGCCTGTTCGTATTCCTTAAGAGCTTGCTCTAATTGCACATGCTCAAGGTTTTAAGGTCGCAAGTGCTGCCGAACTTTTCAACCTCGCGAAGGATCGGAGGAAATATGCGAAGTTGACTGCCAGCCTCCACTAGTAGGAGAGGCACTATAAGAGAAAGAAGGTTTTAAGATACAGAGATTATCTATCTATCTATCTACAGCCATTGTCCGTCCACTGCTGGACGTAGGCGTCCTTCATATTGCACCAACTTTCGCGATCCTGGGCCTCCCTCATCCAGCCACTGCCAGCTGTCCTCCTAAGGTCATCCGAACGATCATACAGAGATTATACTACTTATATTATAAATGCGAAAGTTTGTGACGATTGTGACGATGTGAGTGAGTGTGTATGTTTGTTCCTTCTTCACGCTAAAACGACTGGACGGATTTGGATAAAATTTGGAACGAAGATAGCTGGTACCCTAGATCAAAACATAAGCTTCTTTTTATCCCGGAAAATTGCGTAGCTCCCGCGAGTTAGCGATAGACATGTCAATTGTTGCTTCTACGCGGACGAAGTCGCGGGCAGAAGCTAGTCCTACTAATATTATAAATGCGAAGGTTGTTTGTGACGAAGTGACGATGTGAGTGAGTGTGTATGTTTGTTCCTTCTTCACGCTAAAAAGACTTGACGGATTTGTATAAAATTTGGAACGAAGATAGCTGGTACCCTAGATTAAAACATATAAGCTACTTTTTACCCCGGAAAATTGCATAGTTCCCGCGAGTTAGCGATAGACATGTTAATTGTTACTTCTACGCGGACGAAGTCGCGGGCAGAAGCTAGTAGTTACATAAACGGATTACTCACGTATAAAAGTCGAGTGATGCTCCACATGTTTCGGACTAAGCAGTAGGCTTATTGTCTAACTCGCTCGCAATCGCCGTCGCGTTCATTTTGACAGTTCATGTATGGGCTGACAATTGGCATCGGAATCAGCTAGCTGTCACATTCATACAAGAACTGTCAAAATGAACACGATTGTGATTGCGAGCGAGTTAGACAATAAGCCCGTTCGTAGTCCTTCCTCTAGTAGTAATAGTAGTATAGGTTTCATGTTGAAAGATACAGAGATTACTGGGAAATTGCAATCGGCATAGATAGACGGTCAATACGGTGATACTGGTACATATATATGGGAAAATCGGTATAAAAAGTAGCTTATACAATACAATACAATACAATAACTCTTTATTGAACACCACATATAACAATCAAAACAGAAAAAAGGTATACAGAAGTAATAAGGTAACAATAGGCGGCCTTATCGCTACAGAGCGATCTCTACCAGGCAACCATAACGGACCGGCGAAAAGAACAGATCTGAGCAGGTGGTGCAGGTGGTGAGGCGGTGGTGCTTATCTGTTATCCCAAACAATCAGCTATCTGCATACCAAATTTCATGTAAATCCATTTATCCGTTTTAGCGTGATAACAAACAAACACTTTCACATTTATAATATTAGTAGGATTTTAATTGTAAATGTTAGAAATCGTGCTATAGGCGATGCTAGCAACCCATCACTATTTTGATCGCTTTCGACCTCTAGCCCGCGATCATGCTATGGCCTTTAGGTCTTACATTAGTCAGTATACCCCGTAAGGGTTAAAGACGTGATTTAATCTCATAAATTCCGATTTAATTGAGCTACCGAGCCACCAGTCCCAGTTAGGTATATGATTTTAGATTTAATTTCATCATATTTATAGTTATTCATTTAACAATTTGTACTTAGTACATTCGGCTATTAATTTGTACTTCAAGAGGACTGACGAGGTTAATTCATAAATGCTCTGTAGGCTTCTGCTAACTTAGTAATCGTTTGTCCTTATCTGTGACTCTTATATTTACTTTTCACAGATAAGGACAAACGATTGCTAAGTTAGCAGAAGCCTATATAGAACGTTTATGAATAAGAGGGTAAGTAAATATATAAATCTGTCTACAGTCTCTGTCTTCAGCCTGTAGTATGAAAAATGAGCACAGTATTTCACCGAAATGTTTACCTTCTTTGTTTGAGTCTCGAGATTGAAGTCAATTACCCTGAACACATATTGAAGATGTTTTATATTGAGCGAGTACATTTTTTATGCAAATCGCGTCAAGGCTAGATCAACAAGCGGCTGTAAAAGCTTTTGAAACTGTTTTGTTGAAAACAGATTTCGCTTTCTCGTTTGAGAGAGATAGAGAGAGGAGAAACAGAGAGAGACAATTAGTTAAGCACAATTGACACACGTAGATGTATCTATCTATATTTCTATACTATTATACTATCTTAATATTATAAAGAGCTAAGATTTGTATTTTTCTGTTTATGTTTGTAATAGATAAACTCAAAACTACTGCGCCGATTTCAAAAATTCTTTCACCATTGGAAAGCTATATTCATCTTGAGCAACATAGGCTATAAACAATATATTATTAGTAGAGAAACAACTGATAGCACCCGTGCAAAGCCGGGGCGGGTCGCTAGTAATAATATAAAAGGAAGCTGTTGACTATATTGAATTTATAACCCAGCCAGTCGCCAACAAAAGCATTACAGTAATACTAATACCGATATGATGTAAAATGGGTCTCACTCAGCATAATGTTGCATTTCAAAGATCTTTGATTTTTGACCAATTTCATCATCATCGTCAGCCTGAAGACGTCCACTGTTGAACAAAGGCCTCCCCCTTAGAACGCCGCAATGAACAATTCGCCACCTGCATCCAACCGGCTTCCCGCAACTGTCACAAAAGTCGGTCCGCCTAGTGACCAATTTATAGTCTGTTTTTAGACCAGTCGAAATTGCTGAGCAATAAAATATTCAAGACATGTATTCTATCCAAAGAACGATGCATTAATACCAAACAACCAAACCAAACCGCATTGGGTGCAAGCCGCTCGATATAGTCGACTCTATCGACTTATCGATAGTGTTTTGACAGAATTATCGATAGTTTGAGCATAGATAGTAACGATTTTCATTCCATTTTCTACATATATTCCCACAATCTTGCTAAATGTGGCCTGTAGATCTTGTTACCATAGGGTCTGTCTACCACGCAAAGGATAAAGTCGTGAATTGTGTTATTATGTTGTGTTGTGTTATAGTATCTGTAACTTTTTCAAGCAACGCTATTGGTAATTGTTTGACAATAATATCGATAATATTGTAATTTTCTTATAGTATCGATAGTATTAACCCTTGACGATGAATAAACTATCAATAGAGTCGATAGTGTCGATTATAATTGCTTTTCAATATTACTTAAACTACTTATACTATCGATAGTATAAATACTATGGATAGTTTTAAATAATCGATTAAATAGCAATACTATTGATACTATCGCTTTATTTTTAAGTGCAGTAAGAGTTTACATAACGTACATACTATCGACATCATTGCTGCTAACTGTTAGTATTGCTTTGAGCAAAAAACTACTATACTAGATACTACTAGTACCGGTACCACAGATAGTATCGACAGGCCTATTGATATTGTCGCATTTTTAGATTAAAACTATCGACAGAAAAACTGACGATGTCGGAGGAACTCTACTGCGGCTGCGTCTTCTTATTTATTTAAAACTTTATACCTTGACTCTTTTATAGATTCCTCTCTAACTTTATTTTTCAATTTATCGCAATAGCGAATAAATTTTGATATGAATGACATTTCGATTGGACGGGTTTCTGAAACACTAGATATATTGCGATGCTATGTGGTTTGAATTTAAAATGGAGTAAAATAACGGAGTTTTATATATTAAAGAACTGAAATTGCCTTCAATAATACAGCTATCTAAAAAATTCGCCGTTTTTTCGAAAAATAAAATAGGTATGTTTGAAGAAAAAAATACTGAAAAGGGAAAACTTACTTAAATAGACAGACAGATAGGAGTATAATAATTATGCAGATTCTTTTAAATTAGGTACTTATATTTAATTTTGTAATTTGCATTTAACTTTTATGTTAAAACTAGCTGTTGCCAGCGACTTCGTCTGCAAAGAATTCGTTCATCGCTATCCCGCGGGAATTTTCCGGGATGAAAAAGTAGCCTATGTGCTATTCCAGACTTTTTTCTATGTGCCGAATCTCATCCAGATTCGTTGGGCCGTTCTGGCGTGATTGAGTAACAAACAAACAAACATCCATCCATCCATCCATACTTTCGCATTTATAATATTAGTTAGATAGATATGCTAGAAATAGCAAGGTTTTGATACTGAATTTAATGCTTGGTATGAAAGGACGAAATTAAGTCTGGTTATTTGTTTAACACAGAATATTCGGCAGAGCAGACAGTCGGCAAGATGCACTAATTAAGAAAAGCTTTGAACTTGCGGAGGTTTGCGAGTATTTCGTTTTAAGGAATATCATTTTACTTACTTTAATAAAGGAGTGCCCGGGCGCACGAATTTAGTTCGGTGAAACACGTTTTACTAAACATGAGAGCTATCTACATTATACGCTATAGTTTTCCAAAAAGGTATGTAAAATTAAGATGATGTACCTTTCTTTCAAAATCTAACTTATAATATTATAAATGCGAAAGTTTGGATGGATGGATGGATGGATGTTTGTTTGTTACTCAATCACGCCAGAACGGCCCAACGGATCTGGATGAAATTCGGCACATAGAGAAAAGTCTGGAATAACACATAGGCTACTTTTTATCCCGGAAAATTGTGTAGTTCCCGCGGGATAGCGATAAACGGATTTTTTGCAGACGAAGTCGCTGGCAACATCTAGTATTAATTAAAATAAAATTATCTATACTGTCCGTTTAAACAGATACATACAGGTACATAGGTATACAATATCACGTCTTTATTCTTTATAAGATAGACAGAACCTGCGGTAACAAGACCTAAAGGCCTCGTTTATCATGATTATTGCATACTAGCCTATTGCGTGTGACTTCGTCTAAAGAATTCGTTTATCGCTATCCCACTGGAATTTTCCGGGATATAAAAGATAGCTTATGTGCTATTCCAGACTTTTCTCTACCTACGTGCCGAATTTCATCCAGATTCGTTGGGCCGTTCTGGCGTGATTGACTAACAAACAAACATCCATCCATCCATCCATCCATACTTCCGTATTTATAATATTAGTTAGATTAGATATTAGTCAGGACCGTCTCCGCAGGAGGGAACTCTTCAACGGTTGGTCCGGTGAAATTTGATAGGTACGTACGCATAATTATGTAGAGCGCATGGAAATGCAAGTAGAGTCAGCAAAAAAGTATCACAAATGAAACTTTTACATAAGGCTATTTCCTTTCAAGTAGGTATAGAGCCCCGAAAAAAAGCAAATCCATCTGAATGAAACTTGAAAAAACAAAGTAAAAAATACTTAAACACCCGCCGATTTCCAATGACAAACGAGAATCGTATTCCAAGTTCGACAGTTGTCTCAAATCGTTAGGGATTATGCAATATCCAAGTGTCCGTCCGTCCATCCATCACTGTAAGCTTCGAGCTTCGTTACCAGTCGGTTTTAATCGCCTTTTTTCTGTTTTGGACAATCGAAATGATAAATGGAATGATTTATCGAGCCATGGCTCGTTGGCCGACAAAGGTCTTTGCGGATACGGGACAATAAGTTTATGTTATGTTCTAACTGGACATGTTTTTACCCGAATACGCCAAAGCCAATGGAGGGTTATGATTGTGACTGGCTATGTATGTATTAGGGTTTGCAAAAACCGTCCGAAATAGAAAACCGGTTTATAACCGAAATGTTTGGGTTAACCGGTTTTCGATTTATTTTATTTTGTCACGTTGTAAGTCATTTTTTGACAATTTATAACTGTTACTGTTCTTAACGAAACATAAGGAATTTGTTTACAAGACAGTTTTTGAGATTTAATAATACCTACGAAAAAATTCTGACGTCACGCATTACAATCTTGGTAACCTTAGTTCTATCATCGTTTCTGATTCTATCCCGCAGAGAAATCCCGAGCATAGCCCTCTCCATAGCCTTCTAAGTGACTTTGAGCTTTCTCATGAGGCCCATCGTTAGCGCCCATGTCGCAGATCCGTATGTTATCACTAGCAACTCACACTGGTCAAATACTTTTTATATTATGACGTTACATGTATGTGTGTAAATTCATTCTGTTCCCTCATAGCTCCTAAACTGAAACTCTACAACAGTTGGTCCGACTGATTTGAAATTAGGTACGCGCATGTAGGACGGATAACAATGCAAGTACAGTTAGCAAAAAAGCTTGTATTAAAAATGTTTTTTCTTTGTGAGAAACTTATTGTCTATGAGATTATTTACATGGTCCATCAGCTTGAGAGCTACCATGCCATAGACCAGTAGTTCCCAAAGTGGTCCAGGTGGACCCCCAGGGGTCCACGGAAGACTCGACGGGGGTCTACGTTGGGCGTGACCAAAAATGGGGGTCCACAATCGCAAGCGGGGGTGCATGAAAATTGAATAAAATTTGTGAGAATTGATTGGTTCTTGTGCTGTGAGTCATTGTAGATTTCAAGTAAGTAAAGTAGGATGGAGTCACTCGCAGCACAAAAATATAATATAATTGAAAATTTGTTTAGTCGACTTTATTTTCAAATAATTAACCCTATTAAGAAATCAATTCTAACCATTTTTTTCGAAAACTGTTAATTTATCGTTGAAACTCAGCAACAACGCAAGTTTCCATAGTTTATAGAGCTAATCTTATTATTTTTTTCGAGATTTAGTTTAGAAATTAGTGGTAATGTAGCTGCAGGGGGTCCACCGGATCCAGCAAAATTTTGAAAGTGGTCTATGGAACAAAAGAGTTTGGGAACCTCTGCCATAGACAGATACACACACACATACACAAATAGACATCGTCGTAAAACTTATAACACCCCTCTTTTTGCTTCGGGGGTAAAAATACCAGGGATTCAAAAATCAGGAGACTTACGCATTTATGAAACGGAATAATATTTTGTTTCAGACATTTATTGCAAAGTCGTGCTTTTTTTCCTCATCGTCTAAGAATATTAAATATTAATGAACAGGAAAATATCTTAATTACGTCTCTTATTGGAAGTCAAGCGTATTCTGTCAATAAATCAACATTACTTGTTAAATTGACAGTTACATAAACATAAAAGGGGATATGCATTGAAAAAATATCACATAGGTATCACCGAAGGTAGGCGATGTTGTGCTGGTGAAAGAGCCTGATTTACCACCCGCCAGGTGGCTTCTGGCTCAAGTGGTGGAAACACACCCAGGTTTGGACAAGGTAACACGTGTTGTAACTCTTAAGTGTAAGAATAGTGTTATAAAAAGACCCACCTCGAGAATTTGTATTCTACCACTTGGTGATTGATGTAGCAGACCAACTAGCGTTCAAATTGTTGAAGATGTTTCTCTATGTAACAGTTTATGTTTTGTAATCTGTTTTATTTTTATTTTTCTAGAAAGAGATTAAGACAAAGCTTCGGTATCTTATATCTCAGTTTGTTTAAAAGTTATTAAATATTGTTATTTTTATATTATTGTTTGTGCATGTTGTTCAAGAACAGTTAGTTGTTCTTGGTGGGCGGCATGTTTGCGTCTAAACCTCTAAACTAGTATTAATATAAATGTTTAAATGTAACTTTAGTTTACCCATCTTCCGAGAGATGGCGCTGTACCGTCCGACGCGAATGCTGAATCGCGCTATCGTTTGTCCGACGTAGAATCTATAAGTAGCTAAGGAATTTTATTATAAAAACTTTAATGCGAGTTGTTGTTTCAATCTTCTCCTTTAAAGAGCGCCCTTTTTGAAGTAGTCTGGGTACAAACATGGATAAAATACGAAAATATCGTAAGAAAGAGATGAAAATTGGTGAAATTAAAAGTGATAATATCGGTCAAGAAATACGGAAATTATAACAATTTTAAACTACTAATTAGTCAGGGATTAGAAAGAGAAATCCCAATTTGACAGTGAAGTCATAATTATTATCTGATAACGTCCATATGACTCCGTATTAAAACTAAGTAAACTCTAGTAAGAGATTATAGAGACAAATCTTTAATACCTTAATAAAATACATAAATTGATTTTAGTAGGTGGTTGGGATAGTTCGACTGACACCCCTCAAAAGATTTTTCATTTGTTTTGATTCATTTAGTCCGCCTTTGATGCGGTTCACTTTGAACATAAAATATCGAACAATGTCAAATTGTCAAACAATGATATTTCATAATATCTGACAACCTGTCACATTGAAGAAAGAAAGAAAGAAGAAAGAAGATAGTTATTCATTTTGCAAGACACACAAATATAAGAGCATGTACACACAATTTTATAGAAAAAAAAAACAACAATAAAAAAACCATGGCAGACATGAAAATTTGATCATCAGCGTTGTGTTGTGTCTTCGCAAAAGTGAAACTGTCGCTGGCTCAGCATTACGCTGAGGTGTTAGACACCTGCAGCACTGATTTTCAGCCAGAACCGTCTGTGACTCTAGAAACGATACACAGTGTAGATCAATTGACTGTCACGGACTACTCATACTGTGGCTTGTTTGAGGTAAACTGATTGCGGCATGAGACAATTGGGTCATTTATGAATTTTCAACACGGGCGCGGTAGTAACATATCTACTCTCTGTTTAATGTAATATCATTGCAAAAAAACAATGACAATGACAAATTCTCCAATTACGATTCAAAAATCCCGAAAACATTTACATGGCTATGTAGCCAAGCTAACCCCTGGTGAATTTTTCCGGATCAATTTTAAAGAGACACTACTTCAGATTTAATATCCCATGCTTGTCTGGGAGCGAAGAAAAAACATAGAGTATATTTATCTGCGTATTTCTGACAGAAAATCGGTGCTGGGGCCTTACCATGACGTCTTAATGCGATTCAGTTTAGGTTCGCCCGCTGTCAGATTCGTACTAAAAGTGACAGCTAAAACTTGAACTGAGTCCGAATTAGGACGTCATGGTAAGGCCCCAGGCGTTTAGCCAGCGTAATGCTGAGCCAGCGACCGTTTCACTTTTGCGAAGACACGCTCATTAATACATTGATTATCTAGTTTTATATTTCAATTTTGTACAATTGTTTGTATGCGCTATTTGTGTGTCTTTCAAAAGAGAATAAATGTCTTCATTCTTTCTTTATACATATGGGTATTGTGTTGTAGCGTATTGTAATTTAAATCATGACTCACCACCAAGGTAAACTTTTCATCTCGCAATCCCTCGACATAAATAGGAAACCTTTTGCTCTGATTCGGATGACGCTCGCGACATTGTCGTTACTGCTAAACACTCCGGCTGACTATTACCCCCCTTCGAGGAGCCACAGACGGGAGGAGACAGCTACGTCACAACTAAACTTAACTTGGGCCTTACCGTGACATCTTAATACGATTAGGGTTTCTAGTTTCTCGCCTCAATTTTTTTCTCGAGTTTTGAGAATTCTCGACACCAATTTCTCGAGTTGTCTCGACTCTCGAGTCTTTGGTAAGAAATTGTAAATTGTTAATGAAAATAGCAGCAAAAACAAATAAAAATATTGCACTTTGGACTACAATTAAAATAAAACCATATGACACACTATATAACAAACTACTTTTTCAGTCTTTTCATCAGACATAAACTGGTATTTTTGTTAGAGATATTTTCTTCTAACAAGGCTAGACTTCAATTTAAATAAGATTAGGACTAGGAATCAAATGCAAATAATACAATACAATAACCGTCACAAACAAAAGATTTTTATAACTACAATGACGTAACATAAAATTAAGGAGTGCCAACAATCATATTTAACAGTGTTGTTTTATGATCTAAGTGAGATATATTTTATATTAATCATTTGTCTTTATAATGCGCGGGCGGCGTTATCACTGTTAAAAGTGGCAAAATGGCGAGCCTAACTTTAACCTTTATTTCGTATTCGTCGGAACTCGAGAGTCTCGAGAGTTGGCTATTTTATTCTCGTCTCGAATGGAGGCGAAACTCTCGAGTTGCCTCGAGTTCGAGAAGTCTCGAGCAGAAACCCTTAATACGATTCATTTACGATTCAGTTCAGGTAGCTGTCCTTTTTAGCATGGAACTGACAGCGAGCGACCTAAACTGAATCCGAATTGAGTCGCATTAAGACATCATGGTAAACCCCTGGTCCACCTAACTAAAAGTAAGCCCTGACAAGCTTTTAGAATGTAACTGTTGCTTCTTCCCGCGCGGATGGTAAAAGCCCATCGAGGGAGTGGGTGAAGATCGTGGAATCATGACATATATGTTATACTAGCTGTTGCCAGCGACTTCGTCTGCAAAGAATTCGTTTATCGCTATCCCGCGGGAACTACGCAATTTTCCGAGATAAAATGTAGCCTATGTGCTATTCCAGACTTTTCTCTATCTATGTGCCGAATTTCATCCAGATCCGTTGGACCGTTCTGGTGTGATTGAGTAACAAACAAACATCCATCCATCCATCCATCCATACTTTCGCATTTATAATATTAGTAAGATTATAAATGCGAAAGTATGGGGATGGATGGATGGATGGATGGATGTTTGTTTGTTACTCAATCACACCAGAACGGCCCAATGGATCTAGATGAAATTCGGCACATAGATAGAGAAAAGTCTGGAATAGCACATAGGCTACATTTTATTTCGGAAAATTGCGTAGCTCCGGCGCAGATGAAGTTGCTGGCAACAGCTAGTATGTTATAGGCGATGCGACTAGCAACCTATCACTATTATTACAGACTCCTTGCGCCGCTCTCCTTCATTTTCTCATATTTTTTTAATGTTGACTTTTGACATGCTAGTGTCATGATTAAACTATTGAACTTTCGTCAAGGAATACGTGTTTACTTATTTAAACGAAAATAAATTCCTGTGTCCGCTATGTTGATTCCCTTTTCCACCTATACGCCCACCGCCTGTCTCTCTCTCTCTCGAAAATACTACGACGCCCTGGCTCGTAAGTAGCAATTTATCGCAGAAATTTCCACTTCCTGGCCAGGGGAAGACGTAAAATTGTGTACACACCTCGGGTAGTGATAAAGAAAACCTCAGGTCGCACGTTTATCCCCTCGCAAGTTTTTTTTTTATCTGAATAGGAAGGCAAACGAGCAAGTGGGTCACCTGATGGTAAACGATCACCACTGCCCATAGACTAGACACCCGCAACCCCGGAGGGATTGCACATGCGTTGCCAACCTAGAGGACTTAGATGAAATGCCTCTTGTGCCCGTAATTTCCCCGGCTGTCTTACTCTCCACACCGGAATACAGCAGCGCAAGCACTGCTGCTTAGCGGCAGGATTAGTGAGTAAGATGGTGGTAGCGATCCGGACGGACCTTAAACAAGGCCCTACCACCCGCAAAACCTCGCAAGTTCCTGCTAATATGATATAATGTACTAATAATTATCGTGTAGGTATTTCACACTGATGTATCTGTCGCATCCTCTCTGCGCTCACATTCGCTTCGCGTCGAATACTTTTACGAGTCAGCGATTTTTCTGACGAGCCTCCAATATTGTGGCCCCCTCGCCCCTCCCCCCTCTATTACGGAATCATCGGCCT
Organism: Pandemis heparana; assembly: GCA_963854515.1. NCBI lineage: Eukaryota > Metazoa > Arthropoda > Insecta > Lepidoptera > Tortricidae > Pandemis > Pandemis heparana. Next base: position 411,134 of record OY978008.1, on the reverse strand, counting down.
AAACATCAAGTGGCTTATTTCTTTTATTCCCATATTTCGGAAATGAAAAGATGTCGCCAGTACGAACACCCCTCAAGAATGGAGGAACTATAGTGCAATGAGAATGGGGACGCCATTTTGTATGGAACTGTCATTTTGACGTAAAATACAAGATGGCGGCGATAGGCCGGAGTCATTGCTAATAACAATAACTTTCTAACATTTATTTAATTATTTATCAATATAAACTCACAAAGTATGACATGAACATGCATTAAAACAGGATAACACCAAAAAATAAGCACTCGATGTATCCTTCCATACTGGTCCGAGAGCAAAGATAAAACATAAAATGTAGCAGTTGCTTCTCTTCCCGTTACTATTTTGATTCCCTTTTCTACCTATACGCCCACAATCATGTTAAACGTGGCTTTTAAGTCTTGTTACCTTAAGCTCTGTCTATCCCTTAGGATAAAACACTGATATTATTAGATGTCATGTTAACATCAAATAATACGCAATCAATGTTTTGACGGTCGCATCCATTAAGGGGGAGTCACACTGCGGAAAATAAATTACCTACCGGTTATCCGGCTGCCGTCCGGCGGATGATGGATGCGGCAACATCCACGCGGAGCGGAGCGGACTGTTATTTTGTTAGCTATAGAGGAAAAGCAAATATAGTGGCAATAAGGATCAATTGTGGCAACACATCAGTTTATTTCCACTAAATAACATAATGCTAACACTAAGTATTGTAGTAAATTTTATTTATTTTATTTTGAAAATATGACTGCCAAGTTTGTTGCGGCGCGTTCTTCTTGGCAATGATGGTTTCCGAATGCGCTGGTAGTTTAAAAAAAACCGGCCAAGTGCGAGTAGGACTATCATTATCTATAAATATCTATAAACCAGTGTAAGCAGAGCCCTGCTCCAAAGCAAAATGTACGCAATGTGGGGTCACTTTATTTTGGTCACTGATATATACAGACATACATACACATTTACGGTTTTCGCAATTATTCCTTAATCTGTGCTATAAGACCTACCTTTATACCAAATTTCAAGATTCTGAGTTCACGGGAAGTACTCTGTAGGTTTTGATTCCCTTGCGAGTTTCGAAAATTTGCGGCATAAACGACGACTTTTTCTTATGATAGCGTAAGCTTAGAAGTTTGATTTTTTCACAGCTCCAAGGGGCACTAGAGCTGAGAATCTGATATAAATTTCAGCTTGATATCTCCACGCGTTCTTGGGAAAAGGGGTCTTGATAGACGGACGGACGGACGGACAACAAAGTGATCCTATAAGGGTTCTGTTTTTTCCTTTTGCGTTATGGAACCCTAAAAAAATAAAGTTTGCAAAATATTTTTTTTTTGTTGTTGTTTTGAATTTTGAACGATTTTCCTTGCTAAGTACTTAATGCGACGTTAACTATAACATTTTATGTGAAAAGGTTTCACGAAGGGTAGGAAATAAATAGAACTGTACCTACATACAGTACCTAGGTACTACTTAAGAGGGTGCATTTCTACTGAGCTGGCAACGTCGCATTTTTGGTGATTTTTTACGATTATTTCACAGATTTAAATAGAAGTGCACTACAGACGCGCATTTGAAACTTTCGTTCAATTTCTGTGAAATAATCGTAAAAGATCACCAAAAGTGCGACGTTGCCAGCTCAGTAGGGATAAACGCTGTTAAGAGATACCCTGTATGCACACGGTATATTGCTCCCAAGTATACCCCCAGTGCCAAGTATGTTATTAAGCAAGGAATTTAATTATTCGTCAGTGGCCTGTGCTTTAGTCGCTCCGGCGCCCGGTGGCTGCTATGAATAAATGATGCTGATGGTCATTGCTTTACCAAAGACCCGACTGGAGTGTTTCTTGCAGAGCTTTGGATACATACATACATACATATACCACGTCTTTATACCTTAAGGGGTAGGCAGAGGCTTAGGTAAAAAAGCCTTAAGGCCACGTTTAGCATGATTGTTTAGCTTTGGATACACTTAAGGAAAATAGTGGTGGGGCCAATTGAAAGCACATCATTTGGAAGTGGTAATCTGGTGATATCTTCGAAACTACAGCTCGAAACAAAATATTAACTAATTCATCTAATACCATAAACGAGCAACAATACAATAAAGAGTTATACATACATACGAGCAATTCTTGTATATAATCTGAATCGCGGAAACGGTAACGATTTTCGTGAATTTTTTTATGCTGGTTTCGGGGGCGATCTGGCTTGGTTTAATTTTTAGAAAACGTGCCAAAGAAATACCAAGCACAGCTCGGTCATCCAGGTACTGAGATTAACGAGAGCTGTAATTTTCTTGTAATCTACTTTTTTTTAAAATATTTGTATCTTAGTGATAAACATGACACCTCAAAATTTTCTGTTAACCATCTTATTTTTAGACCATGTTTGAACAAATAAACAACTGATTACTGATTACTTTTATTTCCAATTCTGCTCGGTTTTTTTTGGCACTTTCCAATATTTTTACATAGTGCTTTCAATGAACACAAAATATTTACCTTGCTACTCCGCTACTTACAGTACGACGTTGGTTCGCATGTGCATCGGTTGTGCTCTAACTTTGAGAATGATCCCGTAGAGGGATCGAAACGCGCGTCAGTGTTTGTGTGGGGTTAGGATTAATTAAGTTTGTGGGATTTGTATGCGTTTTGTGTGGTAGTAGTGGTGGGAGGGCTTGCATGCAAAACGTATATATTTCGCACAGGCTTGGTTAACTTGCACGTAAGTAGCGGAGTAGCAAGGTAAATATTTTGTGTTCATTGAAATGGACCTCCGCAAAGTAACGCCTGATTCAATAAAATAGTGCTTTCAATTGAAATATCTCAAAAATTATAATACTTTTTATTTAATCCTACTAATATTATAAATGCGAAAGTTTGTGACGATGTGAGTGTGTGTGTGTCTGTTCCATCTTCACGCTGAACTTGAGCAACAGCTAGAATGCCTACTGTACTTTTGGAGAAACATTTTGAGTGAATTTCATTCCGCACTCTCTTATAGGGGAAATTGTTGGGACACAGAATAGAATAACAGAAAGCTCACTTCTCTAAAAACCTGTTCCACTTGCTACGATCCTGACACACCTCTTTCACTTCATCTACATAAATTGGTGTTAAAAATTGGATAAATTACAAAACGATTCACTAAACAGCGTGAAAAAAAAATAAAAAATAAAAATAGAACCGCCTTCAATTCGCTACTTTAAAAATGTCGAATTTAAATTATTTTTCGGTAAGTGCTACCTAATTATTTATATTTTGTGAAGTCGGTGCCTCGGCTCAAATAGTTCCAGCCTAATATACTTATAGGTACTATATAGCCAGATAGACTAGGTCCACTTCTGCCACGCTTATCACACATAAATATAACAGTTCATCTACATACATCAATCTCTTTATACATGCTCATTGGTTTCGGGTACCTTTGACCTGACCTTTAACTCATAACGCACGCACTTGAAATTTGTTTTACATAATTATGTAAGTAAGAAGAAAAAAGAAAGAAAGAAGACATTTATTCATTTTGCAAGACACAAATATAAGAGCATACACACAATTTTATAGAAAAGAAACAACAAAAAAAATAACACAGATATGAAAATTAGATCATCAGCGTTGTGTGTCTCAGCAAAAGTGAAACGGTCGCTGGCTCAGCATTACGCTGAGGTGTTAGACACCTGCAGCACTGATTTTCAGCCAGAACCGTTAAGACGGATAATAATGCAAGTACAGTAAAACAAAAGAACAGTCAGCAAAAAAGCTTGTGTCTAAAATGAAATTTGTAGGTCATTTATTCCACAACAGTAACTACAATCGAAAGTTACAAATTAATTGATAGAGAAAATAAAACGAATCCGCACCAGGCTTCGTCAAAATAAACACATGAAATCCGCCACAAGTTTCGTCATAATTTCCAAAGTGAAATCCGCAACAAGCTCGTCATCATCTCAACAACTAAACCACGGAAGGATGAGAACCCGGTCCAAATGTTCCAAAAATACTAGCGGCATTGCCCCGCTGAATGGCCAGCGATATTTTTTGGACAATGTATCCACCAGGCCCCTATTACACTAATACGACAATTGTCGGTCACAAGTGACAATTCTCTTTACATCACCAATGGTCGCCGACAATTGTCGAGTTGTTGAAAATAGGGACCAGACCGTGGGTCGCAACCCCTGTCTCTCATTTCTTCATTTTTAGGTTATGTTTTTTTTTTTCCAACCAGCGTTTTTTCCACGTGCTTAAACCGCTCTGTGTAAGTTGTTACAAACTGTTACTTTCGCCATTTCTCCAAGCGTCTAACCTAATGGTGGGCGCCGACGATCCACGTTTATGGACCCCTAAGACGGAACCCGGGAGGTTTACGTGAGATTGAAGATGGTACGAAATTCGTATTGCTGACATCCGCGAGATGGCCAAATGTCAGAACTGGAAGAAATGGGGCACGAATAAACACAAAACAGAAAATTTACCTTATGTTATTATTTTCCACACATTTTTTTTTTATTACAATAAGATAATATGCAGATTTATTTTTATTTTTATTTTATTTTATTAACATAGGTACAATAACATAATGCATGCTGATAAAATTGTACAGTACGTTTCCCAAAACAATAATTACGGAGCATACATCACAATAATAATTGTACACAGCATTCAAAACAACACAAAACAAAAGGGGGAGAAAAATATAAAACAAAAAAAATGACACAACTTGCTCACATTCTAGAGGCGGGTACCATCAGCCAAATATGCGGTGTGCCATCCTAAGGTTGAGAGTTATTGCACTTCAATCGTAACATGTCGATAAAGCGTGGTTTTGAACTTGAAAAATCGACTAGCGACATTTATATGATGATAGGAAATTAGATGAGAAGTGATAGACCACTCATTTGGCCGACCGCACAATACATTATTACTAAACGCAGAGAAACAAACAACACAAAATCAGAATTCATAGTGCTGTTGCAAAATGCTTTCTTATAGATATAATATCCTGTGGCGAACTACTAGTGGACTGTATCTTTGAATGAAAACAAATTATGATGATTAACTGATTTTAATGAATAGGTATAAAGAAACTACATGAAAGAATGGGTGACCTCGTGGCAGCAGCACCTCCTGGCGTGGTTCGTAACGAACTCAAGTTTTAGTTATAAAAAATGAGATGCTGCTGTCACGAGGTTTACAAAGGCCAGCTACAAAAGGAGTTTATCCTCCACATATGCATATAGGATTTTTATTTTGAAATGATCTTGATTTGTAACTTTTATTATTATTGACCAATTCACGTGCCTTTATTATTATTATTATTAAGTACAAGCTTTACATTAATTTGCAATGTATGTATGTAAGTATGTGTTGGTCCGGGTGGAATCTTGCTACTCAATTTTGAAGCAGATTATCTTCATTCGATTGACCTAAAATTTTATAATACAATACAATACAATACAATACAAATACTCTTTATTGAACACCACAAACTTGAACTTGAGTAGGTAAATCAGATGATGACAATACAATAATCTGGTAGTAAAATCCTGGTGGTCCAGGCAGGATCGTCTCCGCATGAGAAAACTCTTCAGCGGTTGGTCCGATTGAATTGAAATTTGGTACACTTATAGGACGGATGGATAATGCAAGTACAGTCAGCAAACAAAGCTTGTATTAAAAATGTTTTTTTGTTACAGAACCGTACATACATACATAAATCACGTCTTTATCCCTAACGGTGTAGACAGAGCCTAAAGTAACATGATCTAAAGCTTAAAGCATGTTTTAAAATAAAATAGTGATGGGTTGCTAGCTGCATCGTCTCTAGGATTCCTACGATTCACGCCCATTCCCTCGATGGGATGGCATAAAATTAATTTTTCTAAACCGTCCCGTCTAGATTTTTTATATAAAAAAACACCGCTAAAGTCCCCTTTTAAGAACGGATATCAAAGACAAAAGAATTCAAGGCAATGGCATAGCGCTATATCACTCCCGTTTTATGGGAGAGGAACAATGGAGCGAACGTGGTGGATTTATTACCAAAAAATATCTTTAAATTGCAGAATACTGAGACAAAGTATGCTTTAATATTTACACACATACAGTCACAGTCATCTCTTCTCATAGGGTAAGGCAGAGACTACTTTGTTCCACTTGCTACGATTCTGAAGTGCTTTCGCTTCATCCACAATCATGAATCTCTTCAAAAATGCTCGTCGCAGTCGTCGCTTACTTACCTGACTTAATATTTCCTGTAATTTTTGCGGGTGGTAGGGCATTGTGCAAGGTCCGTCCGGATCGCTACCACCATCTTACTCGCTAATCCTGCCGCTAAGCAGCAGTGCTTGCGCTGCTGTGTTCCGGTGTGGAGAGTAAGACAGCCGGGGAAATTACGGGCACAAGAGGCATTTCATCTAAGTCCTCTAGGTTGGCAACGCATCTGCAATCCCTCCAGGGTGGCGGGTGTCTATGGGCAGTGGTGATCGCTTACCATCAGGTGATTCACTTGCTCGTTTGCCTTCCTATTGACATAAAAAAAAGTAATCCTACTAATATTATAAATGCGAAAGTTTGTGACGATTGTGAGTGAGTGTGTATGTTTGTTCCTTACTTAAACGATTCGATGGAAGTGTACATTGATTTCGTCGCTTTAACGTATGTGCGTTTGGCCTAGTGGTATAAGGTGTGGAATAACAGTGCGTTCTCTCAGGTGACCAGTTCATGTAGAAAAAGTTTTTTTTTCTTTTTCTTTTTGCGCGAGTGTGCGTGTGTAGTTTTCACTTCTGCCGGCACTCTCGGAGTGCTACCCGGTGTTATATTTAACTATCCAAGGTCAAAATATAATAACCATGAAATTTAGCAGATGAATGAAAAGAAACAAATAAATTATTAACCCCAGAGCAAAAAGTTGAACGGATTACAACGAAAATTTCGCCGAGTTCAAATTAATTTTCAACAAACTTTAGGCTTTTGGATTGTAATTATTATCTCCGTTAGAGATACGACGGAAAAATTGGTTGCTGTAATCACAGGCCCGGCCATTCTCCATTTTTGGGACGGATCACCTCATGGATGAATATACATACATCTAACTAATATTATAAATGCGAAAGTACGGATGGATGAATGGATGAAGGGATGGATGGATGGATGGATGGATGTTTGTTTGTTACTCAATCACGCCAGAACGGCCCAACGGATCTGGATGAAATTCGGCACATAGATAGAGAAAAGTCTGGAATAGCACATAGGCTACTTTTTATCCCGGAAAATTGCGTAGTTCCCGCGGGATAGCGATAAACGAATTCTTTGCAGACGAAGTTGCTGGCAACAGCTAGTACATATATAAATCACGTCTTTATCTCTTACGGGGTTGACAGAGCCTGGTAACAAGACCCAAAGGCCACGATTATCAAAATTGTGGTCACATGGGTGGAAGTGGAAAAAGGAATTAAAATTCCTTTTCACATATATGCCCACCTGCTATGAGTTACCTCTAGGTCTTGTTACATTAGACTCTGTCTACCCCGTAAGAGATAAAAAAAAAGATAATCCTATAGGCGTGATTTATATAAAGTACCAGCTGTTCCCAGCGACTTAGTCTGCAAATAATTCGTTTATCGCTATCCCGCGGGAATTACGCAATTTTCCGGGATAAAAAGTAGCCTATGTGCTATTCCAGACTTTTCTCTACCTATGCTCCGAATTTCATCCAGATCCGTTGGGCCGTTCTGGCGTGATTGAGTAACAAACAAACATCCATCCATCCATACTTTCGCATTTATAATATTAGTTAGATTAGATGTACTTACCTGCTGAAATATTCGGGAATGATTCTGAGTGATCCTGTATAACATTACTGGCACGTAATGTTAAATGGCAAATTGCCATCCCTATGGCATGAAAGTGGAATACAAGCCAGTCTAAACATGATACCGGCAGTCCCGGGGTGGGCCGCGGTCGCTGATTGAAACCCAATTACCGGGATCAATACTGCCGATTGAGAAAAAAGGCAAGCCCGAGCCGCTGCGAGCGCCGAGGGCCGTGGAGAGGAATTATAATTCAAGTGTCGAACTTAATACCAGTTTTTGTTTCTCATACTACAACTTTGAATAGTTACGTATATATCATAATTACAACAAACCGGATAACTAACGTATAAAAGCCGAAGGAATGCTCCGACATTGTTTCGGACTATTCCGTAGTCCTTCATCAGAGAGCGCTCGCCCCGGTGGCAGCGAAACGAACGCTCTGCTCGCGCGGCTACTCGGCGCAGTTGACATCGGCGCACAACTACCCTCATTTTTATCGTCATTTTTATTATAGTCCAAAGTAGGGCAGCACACAACACTGATCACGTCACTTTGTAAAGGTTCGCTCACACTCACCGTTTCGCTGCCGCCAGGGCGAGCGCTCTCTGATGAAGGACTACGGAATAGTCCGAAATAATTGTCGGAGCATTCCTTCGGCTTTTATACGTGAGTTATTCGGTTTTTTGTAATCATGTGTGAGTCTCACGGTAGTTTCATGTTGGAAGTTACGTTATATCAACTGAGTTAAACGTAAAACGAAACGTAGTGTCGCTCAGTCGCTGTCAGTGTCACTGTCAGTGTCGTGTTATTTGTGTTATGTTTATCCTAAACTGTAGTAGTTATGACAATTAATAAGAGTTTTTAATAATTAACGGTTTTTATTAATTTATGATGTAATTTTATATTGAATGAATAAATAATCTAATCTAATCTAATCTAATCTAATCTAATGATTCACGGTTAAGTTCATTCGAAATATTATAAACGGGATGTGAACCGCGACTACCTTTATTGAGCACCCGATATTTCGATGCAGTTGCATGCATCATGATCACGGGTAGACGGGTGCTCAATAAAGGTAATCGCGGTTCACATCCCGTTTATAATATTTCGAATGACAATTAATGTCGGCGATGAGATTCAAAAATATGAACTTTTGAAAATCGGTGACAGTTTGTCACTTGGTGAGATTCAAAAATCGGTTCCCTGAAGTATCAATGCGTCGAATGGCGTCGCAAAAGAATTTTTCGCCCCCAACGACTGTACCCCAAAACGTCAGTCTCATTCGCAAAAAAGCTTTTTAACATTACCCGCTTAGATCTCCAGAAATTACCTTTCTTTTGTGATAAGATTTTTGTCAAACTTCCGAAGTCGTGTCAAAGGAAATGGGGAATATTGAAGAATGCCCGGAGTACCCGACAGGCGTGATTTTTCCCGATGTCGCGATATAAATACGTCAGGACACCGATAACTGATTGATGTTACAGTCAAACGCGATGTCAATTTGAGAATGTCTTTTTATGATTCCAAATTCTGCTTGCTAAGTGACGAAGGTAAAAAACAAATGGACGACAGTTATTTGTTATGCAAGGCTGCAAAGTTTTTTTTTGGCGCGAGTTCCTGTAGTAAAACCCGAGCAAGGAAAGATTCTATAATTCAAAAGAACAAGACACTAAACAACTTTGCTGACGAGCGAAACACACTTTTCACCTTAATAAAGAGAGAAAAACAATTGAACTAAATAGTAAATCAGTTTTTTATTCAGCAATGAACGTTAGCAAATCTAGAAAATAACTGCGGAATTATTAGATTTTAAAATAAATTAATAATGTATAACGGATCGCGTTTCAGAATGTGACATTAAATTGTTTTTTTTTTTATCGGAAAAATTAGGGGGTCTCATAACAAGTTCTACTTGAAGTTCGTATTATTCCGTCCCTCTCACTCACCTAATTAATTACTATTCGTGTAAGCGGGCCGGCATACGAACAGGTGGACAATAGTGGTCATCGTCACATTTTCCACACAGATTTTGAAGGAGAAAGACAATCTTTTCGAGCAAGTGAGGTGAGAACTTTATTTAGTCCTCCAGGAAAAAGCAATCGCAGAAAATTCACGTAACTTTAGCCAGCACGAAATTAAGGTACGAAGAAAATGGCTTGAACAGCTTCGAGAAAAGGACACGGCCGTGCCTTTGATTTGCTCAACTTGGCGGGGCACTGCTGTGCTCCTAGACTAGTCTTAAATCAAAATCTTTTGGCCAGCCCTAAGAATATCAACAAAACAATTTTCTCTCAGCAAACTGTATTCAACAGATACTTCAAATTCATAACTATTCAAAATTTCCTACTCGCCAAATTAAAATGCAAATCTGAGAAAGACTGGACCAATATTTGATTGGGAACCAGTCGAGAGGCGTAACTCGATTGACTCGACTCGAGTGAATTACCATCGCACTGATATTGAGAACTTTAATTGCTAAAAGCTAGATTTCAGACAGATTTTAATCGAAGATAATATGCCTTTTTAGAAAATATTGGTACAAATAACTTTGATTGGTGCAAAATAGCGACAGAAGTGACGCTTGTGTACGGGTCCTACCATAATTGTAGGCACATTGAATTTAAACTCTACAACATTAACTAACGAAGAAAGATACATAATTACGCAAAAATGCAGTGCAAGGCAAAGTTTAAAGAGTTGTGTATTAAAATATATTGAGGTTTTGGAGATGTAAGTAACTCCTAAACAACCAAAGTGTGGTATCGTTCTATAATATAGGCGTTTTGATTTCATGCCTAAAACTGGCCAAAATTTAGGTTAAGATGATGTTAATCTAACATTTTGACATCAAATTATATCATTATAATAATATTACGATGACACTTTGATAGTCGATTATTGCATAATACGCGTTCACTCCAAAATTTTGCACGAAATAAGCCAACAAAAACATTGCATAGTTTAAGCAGTCAAACTTTCAGAAAAAGAGTACAATTTTATTTAAAATATTTATTCGAAAACTTGAACTCTGCTCAAATAGGTCTCTCGGAGATCTCTGTTTTCTAGTTATTTACGCTTTTGCTCTAACTTATGAAAACTTTCCAGCCGTGTTTCGGAAGTTCTAGCAGCTTATATGGCAGGTGAACGTTCCAAATAGACAAAAGACAACAACGCCAGCCATTCGTGCACTAGCCAAGTCGTTTGTCTAAAATCCAGTTTAGATATTTTATTAAATCAGGCGTTACTTTGCGGAGTACCATTCCAATGTAAAGAAGCGGAGTTGGATACTACCTTACCTTGTTTTTAACTTGATAGGTAAATGTTTTTTGTTTACCCAGTTTAGAGTTGGAACCCATCACTATTTTGATTCCCCTTTCCACCAATACGTGCCTAATCATGCTAAACGTGGGCTATAGGTCTTGTTACCTTGTGCTCTGTCTACCGCATAAGGGATAAAGACCTGTATATGTATGTACTAGCTTCTGCCCGCGACTTCGTCTGCGTAGAATTAGCAAAAACGAATTGACATGTTTATGGCCATCCTCTGGAAAGTATACAATTTTCCGGGATAAAAAGTGGCCTATGTTTTAACCTAGGGTACTAGCTATCTTCGTTCCAAATTTTATACAAATCCGTCTAGTCGTTTTAGCGTGAAGAGGGAACAAACATACACACTCACTCACTCACATCGTCACAAACTTTCGCATTTATAATATTAGTAGGATGTTTAGATTTAAAAGAAAAATCGTGCGAGTTTTATTACATTGCATAGAAAAAACAAAGAATATAGCAGTTGGAGGACATATTTAAGCTTCTCGACTGGTCCAATAGAGGCATAAACATCAATGGAGAACACCTGTCGCACCTGCGCTTCGCAGATGATATTGTACTGTTTGCCAGGAACGCGGAAGACCTGCAGGCTATGCTGGAAGAGCTGTATTCTGCGTCTCTTGGCGTTGGTCTAAAAATGAACAGCCTATAGACAAAAATAATGTGGTGCAATGCCGAGGCTGAGTATGGGACCATGCACGGCCAGGGGATCGACAGTGTTGACGAATACGTCTATTTGGATCAAGCTGTAAGTCTCGATAGGAGCGGACAGGAACGTGAGATAAATAAAGCGACGTATTCAGTTGGGTTGGGGGGCTTTCGGCAAACTTTCCGACGTGTTCAGGGACAAATGAGTGCCTTTAAACCTCAAGCGCCGCGCATTCGAGCTGTGCGTCCTGCCCGTAATGGTGTATGGAGCCGAGACTTGGACGCTGACTCGGCAGCACATCCATCGACTACAAGTCACCCAAAGGGCTATGGAAAGAGCTATGTTCGGGATTTCTCTACGCGATCATGTCCGGAACACCGAAATCCGCAAGAAAAAGGGACTAACCGACATGGCAAAAACCATAGCCTCTAGGAAGTGGAAGTGGGCGGGCCATATTTGCCGTAAGTCGGATGGAAGATGAGGAAAGAAGTTGTTGGAGTGGAGACCACGAAAGGGGTTCAGGAATGTGGGGAGACAGCCGGCAAGGTGGACGGATGATTTGGTACGAGCGGCTGGGAAGGACTGGATGCGGAAAACTCGGGACCGTACAGAATGGTCTAAATTGGAAGAGACCTTTACTCAGAATTGGGATTGTTCATTTTTTTTAACCCCCCCTTTTTATATTTTTTTTAGAAAATATGGAGCACTTTAAGAAACTAATTTGAATATTTCGTCATTTCATGGCTTAATTTAATTAATATAATTGCTTAAAAAAATGAGATACGACTTTTCGTAAATTATATACGGCCGGCTGAAATAGGCAATTTTCCCACAATCCTTTGGAGATTAAAAAAAAATTGTTGTCATAACTGTTGTGACTGTCATCTCAATGTCAAATATACTGTTTACTTTTGGTTTACCTATAAGCTTATTGTATGTTGCGTTAAATCCTGATCATGGTTATAATGAGTTGAAAATTTATGAATGTGGAAGTATGTGGCATTGTGTTTTGGTACCGACTTACATCGAAATGATCCTCGCAACAATATTGTGTACTTATAAACTTTGATGTATTCAACATTTACTTCGACACCACTTTTCTCTTAAATCTTCTCGGATCTGTGCGAACTATTGTTTTTTGAGCTGTTTTTAGAGTCATTATTTCAGGTTGGAACGAAGCATTTTCAGTAATTTCCATTATTTCGTTTTAAATCGACCGACAATTTTAAGTTTTCAACAAAACAATATTTACTTTACTGACATTGGGTGACACTGATAACTAGTTGACATATAAATTTAATAGACAAACTAGATATTTGCCGATTTATTTTTTGGAACTACCAACAGCCGCTCGGTAAAGTCGAATAAAGATCAAATATTTTTTTAGCAAAATATCCGTAATCCTTGAGTATTTTTGAACGCCAGTAAGATAAAACAGTTCACAAGCCCCATACTTCGAAATGGTTTTCAAATCAGGGTATGTTGTAAAAAAAATGAACAATCCCAATTGGGTAGATCAAGGTTGAAGAAGAAGAATATAGCAGTTGCCTCCCTTTCCGGCAGTGTCAGCGTTTTATTTTCGCACAATTTCGCGAGTTCATTTATCAGTGCCAAAATTAACTGTTGTAACGAAGTAACATACAGAACAAATTAAACGAGACAGTATTCCTGAATGTACACTCAAAGAGCATAAGTAATTCAGTACAGTCGGACCCGATGTTAATACAGACTCGCAAATTAATAGAGTCGCGTTAATTAAGTAATGAGCCCGAGATGTTTGCTGGGTGTGCGTGTGTGTTTTATTAGTTCCTATATGTGCGAGCCTCGCTTTGTAAGAAGGCATTTCCATTAAAAAGGTACGCTTTTATTCATGTTTGGAAAGAAAGAGTGTCTTTTTTACAAGCTTTATGTTGAGTAAGTAAGTATGTTTGTCGGGGTGAAATATTGCGACTCAATTTTGAAGCGGTTGTACACTTTGTAGGCGATATTTTTATAGAATTTTGTTCCACAGAAATTGATTCTCATGTCATAGAATGACCAGTTCATGAAAATAGTGACGGGTTTTAGCCGCATCGCCTATAACATTATTTCTAAGATTTTTGCCCGTTCCCTCGATGGGCTTTACAAAATAATTAATTAATCAGCTTATAGCCCTTCATTAGTCTTTAACCGCATTAGCAGGGCACCGATTGGTTCATTTAATATCAAATCAATTTCGACATTCGTAGACGATTCAGTTATTATTTTGCTACTCAATTTTGAAGGTGCTATGACCGGATTACTTTAATTAGTTAATACCACGATAGGCGTTGATGGTAATTTATAATTGTTAAGTAATTGAAGCCTATTTGAATAAGAACACGGCTTGGATATAATTATAAATTCCACAGTTAAATTCACCAACTATTTAGCTGAAAAGTTGTATTTTTAGGATATTGTTATGACTGTGTTAACCCCGACGCGAAAAAAGGGATGTTATAAGTTTGACGTCAATGTATGTGTGTGTGTGTTTCTGTCTGTAGTTTGGTAAAAAAAGGTCCAGCAATTTGAATAGTTTCAACTGTTTTCCCTAATGACATATAAGGTATTTTTGACAATTTTTTTCGTGTACCTATCGAATGTGTGTAAATCTCTCTCTCAAAAAAAAAGTTCTGGCATTATTATTTTACATTGTGTCTTTTGTAATTCTGTCGAAGAGGTCATTGGTAATTAATCTTTATTAGGAAAGACTGTATTGCCTCTCTACTTTATATTATGTACCTATTTGTTTATTTCCTCTACGGCCAAAGCAAACACCTTTTCCACGAAACGAGCTCTTAGTTATCTCAATACTTTGTAATAAACTCACCCACGATAATAATCTTACATTTCAAGTTCCTGTTATTAAATATTCAACGAAATATTATGCCCGTAAATATTTAATAGATGTACCTAATTAGCTTCCACGTCTGGGAGCAGATAAAAAACATAATGTACACAGTTGCTTCTCGAACGTGAAAGCCCATGGACAACGAAAATCATAGGATTGACATTATAAAATAAATAAATAAATAAATATCATGGGACAAATTACACCAATTGACCCAGTCCCAAACTAAGCACAAGGCTTGTACTATGGGTACCAGGCAACGGATAAACATACTTATATAATGTAGGTACAAACACACTTAAATACATACAACATCTATGACTCGGGCACAAACTTTCGTATTCATCATACAAATGTCTGCCCCTACCAGGATTCGAACCCGGGACCTCTAGCTTTATAGTCAGGGTCACTAACCACTAGGCTATCCGGTCGTCATGTCGGTCGTTACGGTTGCGGCTAGCAACCCATCACTATATTATGTATTTTTTTTCAAAGGGCTAACACATTAAACATAAATCACGTCTTTATCCCTAACGGGAGAGCCTAAGGTAACAAGACCAAAAGGCCACATGTAGTATGATTGTAGGCGTATAGGTGAAAGGCGGAATCAAAATAGTGACGGGTCGCTAGCCGCATCGCATGCTATCATGATTCCCAAGATTTTCGCCTGTTTCTTCGATGGGCCATCTGCCCGGGAAGCGAAGCAACTGGTACATTATTTCCCCCTCATTCATAAACGTTCTATAGGTTTCTGCTAACTTAGCAATCGTTTGTCCTTATCTGTGAAAGGTAAATGTCAAAGTGACAGATAAGGATAAACGATTACTAAGTTAGTAGAAACCTACAGAGCGTTTATGAATAAGAGGGTTGTTTTTTCTTTACTGTCAAACCAGCAAAGAAATGTTTTCAAATTAACGTGTGAAAATTGTAGTCATTTTATTGGTGATACGACTAGAAAGCTATCTACCCCGTAACGGATAAAGGTGGGATTTTGTATGTATGTAAGTACTAGCTGTTGCCAGCGACTTCGTCTGCAAAGAATTCGTTTATCACTATCCCGCGGGAACTACACAATTTTCCGGGATAAAATGTAGCCTATGTACTATTCCAGAATTTTCTCTATCTATGTGCCAAATTTCATCCAGATCCGTTGGGCCATTCTGGCGTGATTGAGTAACAAACAAACATCCATCCATCCATCCATCCATCCATACTTTCGCATTTATAATTATTAGTTAGATTAATAATTGTTTGACCAGACAAGATCGCGTGCGAGCATAGCGTGCTGTGGTCGCGTGCGACAAACGCAGGCGTCTCCGGGGCATTATGCTTGTATTGTCATATCATAACTGTCTTGGTACTATGTATATGTAGGTAAATTATCACGCTATGTAGTTTGATTAAACACGCGGGCGTAAACGTTTAACACGGTATTTTTATTGCTCATAGTCATAGCGTGCAGAAATAATAACAGTCATTTAGGAAAGTAGGAATTCCGAAATTTTATTTTTGAAAGATAGAAAAAGAAAGAGAAAAGTTTACATAATATGACAATCACAACACAACAAACAAATAAACACATTAAAACAACATACAAAATAAAAATTTAAAGAGTAAATTATGTCTGCAAAATGGCCGTGCGGATTCTAATGTTAAGATTCATGTTCAAGTAAGTTTTTTAATGTAACTGCTTCTAAATTAATCAAAGAATTAATAATTTCGACTTCCCGATTTTTGTAATCATTTTTAAAGTTAACTCATACAAAGTACAAAGTTTTATAAAAAGCGACCCGTTGTTTTTGCTTATAAGTATATAATGTACCTATTACTAAACGATACTGAAAGCCAGAACACATGGAAAAATCCGAAAAAGCTATGACCGAGATTCGAACCCGGGTCCTCGTCACACCATCCATAGCCAACTGCAGGTAATTAATTATTCGTGCTACTTATGAATCTAAGGTACACATGACACACACAGATATTGACGTCAAACTAATAAGACCCCTCTTTTTGCGTCGGGGATTAAAAATGACTTACATCTTTTTGGAAAAGAGCTGATACTCTTCAAACTGCAGACAGATTTTTACTAAACATAGCTAAGAAGCACCGCAACGAAACTGGCTTTAGAATGAAAAAAACCGCATTGAAATCTGTCCATCGACTTGAGAGCTATGATGCCACACACACACACATACACAGAGAGAGAGAGAGTCATCGACATAAAACTTATAACACCCTTTACGTTGGGAATAAACCAAAAATTCCAACCCTCTCGAACTGGCCATAAACAAAAATATGCAAACAGAAGCAAAACGCTGCAAACAGAATCCAAGGCATTGAGCGCTGAGAAGTGGCCTCCGGAGAGCTATAAACGCCCCGACGGTGGCTAGTATAGTGCCTAACAAAAGTTTCACACTCACGGGTTTACTGCCAGCGCTTGTTTGCGTTTTAATGGTGGCTTATTGATTTATAGGTAACCGTTTGCGCGAAGAATGCAGCATTTTACTTGTTGTTGAATGAATTTACACTAAATAATTTCTGAACGACACTGAAAACTCTAGTTCTAGTTTTCATCGTCGTTTAGGAATTTAATTTCTTACGGGTAAAACCATAAAAATAAATAAAAAAATCAAGAAGTAAAATTCTTGATTAATTTGATAGTATCTAAACAATTTATTGGAAAAACAAATAATAACAAAAAAAACAGTCTGAACTTAAAAATAACTTAAACCTACTTACCTAAAACTAATAATAAATTAAAGATAAAAAATTAGTAGGTTTAATAACTTAAACTTAAAAAGTTATTTTTAAGTTCAGACTGTTTTTTTTTTATTATTTGTTTTTCTTTGAATAAATCTTATACTGAAAAAAATATATATATTGGATCAAGCGTAACTTTGTAAAGCTCCAAATCAATAAAAAAGAGAGTTTTGTTCATATTGTACTTTCAGTGTCATTCATATACACACCAAATTTCAAATCAAGTGCAATCGCGACGGAGCACAGCCAGTGGCGTAAGCACTGCTGCTTGGCGGCAGGATTACCGTGTCAAATAATGGCAGCAATCAAGACAGACTCCCTCAAAAAGACTGTCAATCAAAGTCATGATAAACTTTTTTTTATTCAAGTGACAAAGTTCTAACTATGCTTGATATTTTACACCGTACACGCGAACATGCCAGTTAAATAGAAGCCGGTAAAAACATCCTCTTACCTTCCTAAATCCAGAAACGGCAAAAAGTCCGGGCAGGTGAGCCGCCTTTGCCGGCCGCCACACAATTATTTTGATTTTAGTCTATTGGAGTGTCCACTGGACAAAGGCCTCCCCTTTTCCGCCACAAAATGAAGCATTCGGAAAAAACCGTCAAAGACAAAGGCTTTGTGTTGTGTGTGCTGAAATTTTACTTTTTTCAAAACAGTGATGGGTTGCTAGCATCGCCTATAACATGAGTCTTAAGATTTTCGCATTATTACCTCGATTCGATGGACTTTTACCAATGATATTACATATTAAACAGGGTGTAGATTATGTTACTATCACACCCGATTTGAAGATTCATAAATGACCCAATTGTCTCATGTCGCAATCAGTTTACCTCAAACAAGCCACTGTATGAATAGTCCGTGACAGTCAATGTGACAGAGAGAACGTTTTTCAAACGCAATTTACTAGGAACGTAACATTATCTATACTATGAAATATCATTGGCTTTTACCAAGAGAAGCAAGCAAACAGAGTTATTTATTAATTTTTAAAAGCATTTGTATGAGCCAGAACTTTCCAAGCCTTGCAAGGTACGTGACGCAATAAATTAAAGAGTTACTCCGTCCTGAGGGGCCTTGTTCGCTTAATCCGAAAGGGTTGTTACGCTACCCCATGGCCGCGCGGCTGGGACTCTGTCGCATTCATCTCGCAGGTGATGAATGGCCGACGTGGAAAGACTATGATGTAAAAAGTTGTTAAGACTCTGTTTACACTTGTTGGGATTTATTACCTTTTTCTGTAAACGGACAGGGCTTTTGCTCAGATTTTTTTATAGTTAAGTGATTTTTTTGTGTAAAAGAAATCTGGTCAAGAGCGAGTTGGACTGGATACGGTGCAGGACTACTGTACAATTGTGTCTATTAAAACCGAAAAGTTACTTTAAGGTCAATTCTCTTATTAAAAATCAGTTACCTACGCTCGGTCACCATTGGTCATCGTTGATCACCGGTGGTCACTGTTGGTCACGGTTAGTCACCGTTGGTCACGGAGGAGCGAGTTACAGATTGGCTATCGTGTAAACTAGAAGAGCACGTGTCCTCACGAAGTGTCAACCAATTGTCGTGTTAAGTGATTGATTTAATTATACTCATTAATAGGAAACTTCATTAGTCAACGTGAAATGACGAAATAAACACGAAGTTTGATATATTATATTACACAGTCCCGTCAAACATTGACGTTAAAACAATCAGTTATTTTACACTGTCGAGTTCATGATGTCAAATCTGAACAGCATCGTTACTTGCTACAGCTACTCCGCGCTTTCGGTGACCAATAGTGACCAACTGTAAACAACAATGACCAACGGTGACAAAACTGTGACCAACGATGACCAATTATGTAATTTTACTTCCGAAATTAAAATTGCGAGATTCCAGTATTAATCTAAAATTATTTTCAATTCAAAGTAAATATACATACGCAACTCAGCACGCAAATCAAGGCCACGTTTACCAAGATTGTGGGCGTATAGTATAGGTGAAAAGTGGATTTTTGATAATTCCCTTGCTTTTACTCGTAACAACTGCGCGGAAAGATATATAACAGGTACATCTTAAATAAAAAAAAAGTTTTAGTTGTAATTTTTAGTACAACGAACGAGCCTAAAGTGAATCGGAGTTGAATCCCGTTCCCAGGCTCCAGGATTCAAAGTTAATAAATAATGGAAACATAACAGACGGGTAATCAAAGTAAACAAATTGAATAACTAACAATGTGCTACAGCGACATTGGACAGCGGGTCCAGTTTCCAGCAAACGCAATTTATTTCGCCGTCCACTTGATAATTAGTTTATTAGACTGCTCAAAGTTCCAGGTAGGGCAGCGTGGCCACTTTAACAGCCAGAGCTAGCACGTAGCGAGAAACGTCAAACTTCTATGCGATGTTTCACATAAATCTAGTTGAATAACTCCTTACATACATAATTTACGTCTTTATCCCTTACGGGGTAGACAGAACTCAAGGTAAGAAGAAACAAAGGCCACGTTTCGCATGATCGTGGACGTATAGGTGGAAATAGGAATGAAAATAGTGATCTGTGAAGGTGTAAAGGCAATGAAATTACGAGCGTTTGTTTCTCAACCGTTGAATCTTCTTCCATGAACTCTCTGGGTCCTGCCCTGCTTTGTATGAGGCAAAGCTCGGTTAATGAATTATTCGGCGGCCAAGTCACCGGTGGCATTATTTAGTTTCGCCCGTCAGATGGCGAGCTGGAAATCTCCGTGAGGTTGGTAAAGTCAAATTGTGTGACAGTTGGTTATTAGAAAAGAACAGTGAGTCTATTCATCAGGCCCCTATTTCGCCATCTCGACAATAATCAGTGACAATTTGAAGTGCAATGCAATGCATACGTTCTGAGAGGCCATTTAAATCCGGCTGGTACCTAAATACAGTAGCAACTTTTTCTTTCATTCTTTCTTTTCAATCGAAACATTGTATGTAGTACCGCTATATTTTTCTAAATAATGTCAAAATAATGAAATACATGCAGCTCCGTTTTTACCAGTAAGGCAACGAGTCAAATATACGTCTCAGCTTTCAGTCAAATAAAACCGAAATTGTTAAATTGAATATAAATTTCTGTTGAAAGACTACAAAGAGAAAATTGCATACGCAAAAGTACATTTTGTTTTATTAAATTGTAGGTATTGCTTTACGATATTTTCGCTGTTATTTCATATTTTTTGCTTTTATTGCATTATTTTATTGTGAATTCACCTCCTCCCATTTTTAACAACTGCTAAATAAGAAGACCAAGATGCAATTCATCAGTTTTGTGATTTTGGAGTTTATATCAGCATGTTTAAAACTACGCAACAGATTTTGATGTGTTTATTTAATAGACAGATTAATTCAAGAGGAAGGTTTATTATGTTTAATTCTCCGCAGATGAAGTCGCGGGCAGAAGATAGTTACAAAATAATCAATAATAAATAATAATCAATTCAAAACTTATTCTGATAGACACTGAAGTAACTCTACCCTGTCGCGAAGTTTTCCAATTAAAAAGGCGTCTGTTTTTATAAGCTGACAAGAAACTCGTTAATATCAACAGCATTATTCTCTCTACTGTTGTTTTATAGATCCGATATCGGAGGATAACCGGCTGGTACAACCCTGTAAGAAAGAGAATAGTTGATGAGATTTTAAACTTTAACTGATTGCGATTGCATTGCATTCGAAATATTTCTTTTTACTTCATTTGTGTATTTGTTACCTTATTAATTCTGTAAAATACCTTTTTTATATTCTGATTGTTATAAGTGGTGTTCAATAAAGAGTTATTAGGTATTGTATTGTGACTTTTGGAAACTTGATTTTTAGGGTGTGAGTTGCAAAGTTACATAAACATTACGGTGTAGACAGAGCGTAGGGTAACAAGAGCGAAAGACAAAGCGTGATTGTGGGTAAGTGGAAAGGTGAATCAAAATAGTGATGGGTTGCTAGCCGCACCGTATATCGTGATTCCTATTTTCACCAATTCCCTCGATGGGCTTTTACCGTCTGCGCGAGAAGAGAAGCAACTGGGGCATTCTATATATGTTTTTCTTTGCTTCCACACCAGCATGGAGGTACGCAAGTTTTGTCAGGAAGACGGCAAACAGAGTGATCGATTAATTATCTTAAAAAAACGCTACACAATTTACTTTTATCAGTACAAATTGTTTTGTTATTAACTTAGCCGTCTTCCAGTAACTTCCATTACCGTTGTTAACTACAACTTGTTCAATTATTAAC
The DNA here is from genome assembly GCA_963854515.1 of Pandemis heparana. NCBI lineage: Eukaryota > Metazoa > Arthropoda > Insecta > Lepidoptera > Tortricidae > Pandemis > Pandemis heparana. The sequence goes on along the minus strand of OY978008.1, from coordinate 389,436 downwards.
GGTTTATTTTCAGGCGAGACTTCGTAGCTCCCTCCATTAGATTATTTCTTGCTCCGCTGCGCCTGCAACGCGGCAACACCTTTTCTAAATTGCTTACAACTTTAATCAGATTAAAAAATATTTTGTACAGTTATTCGCGATATTAGGTAAGTACCTACGTTAAGGAAATGTAACAATAGTTTTTCGAGTAGGTATTAAAAGAAATGGGACCAATTTTAAACCGTGAAATTTATACGTTAACTAGCTGTTGCCAGCGACTTCGTCTGCAAAGATTCGTTTATCGCTCTCCCGCGGGAACTACGCAATTTTCCGGGATAAAAAGTAGCCTACGTGCTATTCCAGACTTTTCTCTATCTATGTGCCGAATTTCATCCAGATTCGTTCGGCCGTTCTGGCGTGATTGAGTAACAAACAAACATCCATCCATCCATCCATCCATTCATCCATACTTTCACATTTATAATATTAGTTAGAGCATAGTTAAAGCACTACTTCATAATAATAAGTAATCTAAAAATGACATTTTTGATACCAACAAGCTTTTTTACTAACTGTATTTGAATTGTAAATTTCAGCTCAATCGGTTGAAGATATCTGTTAAAATATAGATAAGATATCATAGGTAGAGGGAAAAAATTGAGTAACAAGATTAAACCCGGACAAACTATACTTAGATACATTCATTGCAAGTAAAGTGTAAATCTAACTAATATTATAAATGCAAAAGTATGGATGGATGGATGGATGGATGGATGTTTGTTTGTTACTCAATCACGCCAGAACGGCCCAACGGATCTAGATGAAATTCGGCACATAGATAGAGAAAAGTCTGGAATAGCACATAGGCTACTTTTTATCCCGGAAAATCGCGTAGTTCCCCCGGGATAGCGATAAACGAATCCTTTGCGGACGAAGTCGCTGGCAACAGCTAGTAAAAATTAATAAATCGCAATATTCACCTCACGTAATTAATAGACTCTCCCTTACGTTAAAAACCACTACTTGAAACCGCAATTAAGCCCAACCTTAAACCTTTAATCCTTAAAACATTAAAGTCGAACTTTTAACAGTTTTAACACATTTATATTTAATATTCCACCCGAGCCCCGTAATCGCGAGAAGCCTTTCTTCCGCTCCGAGATAATTCGCCGAAGTACTGTTAAGACGATTACTTAGTTAAAAGTTAACTCGACGAGTTACGAGATCGGGAAACGTTAACTAGATCGAGAGAACTTCAAGTAACTGCTTTTTAATATGTTATTCATACATTTATGATGTAGCCAGATGCTCCAATCCAGTATTATTTATAATAGTATACAGGGTGTTTGGTAGCCAGGTACAAAGCTTTAAGGAGGTGATCCTGAGGTATTTTTGAACATTTTGAGCCATACATGTCTTAGCCGAAATTTGATATTTTTTTTTAAATTGAAAATTTAGAAATTTTACGAAAATACCCAGAATTTGATAAAAACGAGTCAATATTGCGCCACGGAGCGTTAATTTGTAAACAAAATCTTTTATTTCGGATAGTTTAATGTGTATTGGACCAAATGAAACAATTTTGAAGTGTCTGTCTTGCCACAGAAACAAAATGGAGGCATTCGAAATTACTAAAAATGTCTTATTTTAGAACAGAGTCATTTTTCAGTGCTGTAAAAAAAATTAAAAAAAAATCCTGGAAATGTTCAAACATTTTTAAAAACATGCCTGTTTATTGCTCTTTCTTTTAAGGTATCACTCATTCACATCGCTTGCTAAATCTAAAACAAAAAGTAAAAACCAATCTCGGGGGAGCGCTCGCTAAGAATGCACTAGTATTGAAATTTCGCGTTTTTTCACGTAATTTACTAGGTGAATACCTACACTTACCTAGTAAATTACATGAAAAAAGGTAAAAAAAGAATTGTAAAATGAATTAATTTACTATTCAAATCACAACAAACTGAAGATTTGTGATATTTTTTTTTACCTTTTTTTCATGCAATTTACTACTAAAGTACCTACTTTTAACGTGAAATTTCAATACTAGTGCATTCTTAGCGAGTGCTCCCCGAGTTTGGTTTTTACTTTTTATCTCAGATTTAGCAAGCGATGTGAATGAGTGATACCTTAAAAGAAAGAGCAATAAACAGGCATGTTTTTAAAAGTGTTTCAATATTCCCAGGTTTTTTTTTTATGGCACTGAAAAATTACTCTGTTCCAAAATAAGACATTTTTAGTAATTTCGAATGCCTCCATTTTGTTTCTGTGGCAAGACAAACACTTCAAAATTGTTTCATTTGGTCCAATACACATTAAACTATCCGAAATAAAAGATTTTGTTTACAAATTAACGCTCATTGGCGCAATATTGACTAGTTTTTATCAAATTCTGGGTATTTTCGTAAAATTTCTAAATTTTCAATTTAAAAAAAAAAATCAAATTTCGGCTAAGACATGTATGGCTCAAAATATTCAAAAATACCTCGGCTATCACCCCCTTAAGGCTTTGCACCTGGCTACCAAACACCCTGTATACTTACGCCCACATGCTAAACGTGGCCTTTACGTCTTGTTACCTTAGGCTCTGTCTACCCCGTAAGAAATAAAGACGTGATTTATGTATGTATTACTTACAGTTTTGTTTGCGTGATTAAGTATACATAGATGTGGGGAATACCTGATTTTACAAAATCCCGAAGTGATTTTGAACATTCATATTTATTTAAAGTATTTCGGGACATTATATTTTGAACATTAAATAAAAAAAAAACTAATGTTTGTTCTCGAGTTTAGTATCTATTTAAGTATGTATTTATCTATATAAATATGTTTATCCGTTGTCTAGTGCCCATATTACAAGCTTTGCTTAGTTTGGGGCTAGGTCAATTGGTGTCAAATTGTCCCAAGATATTTATTATTATTATTTATTTAAAACCCCCACGAGTTAATCGAGTAATCAAACCGTAGATTAATTTTTGTTTTCGCCAAAAATGCCTGACATCACTTTGAAAAAGAGTTGATATTCTTCAAACTGCTTAACCGATTTTTAAGAACCTGGCTTTCAAATGAAAAAAGCAACATCGAAATCGGTCCATCGGCTTGAGAGATATAATGTCACACACACACACACACATTATAGATATAGAGAGACATCGACGTGTAACTCGCATAGTAATGCGAGTTACACCTACCTACCTAACCTACCTACCTAGTAAGGTTAAGTTTTGTTGCAGTGCCCTATTACAGGGTTTCATGTTGGGCAATTTATTAGCTTGTACCTAAGATCCAATGTACACATGAAAGCGACGAATAAATGACTTATGACAATAACTTATAACCCTCTCTTTGTATCGGGAGTTAAAAAACATGGGAGGGAAATGTAGGAATGTTTACAACATAATTGTACAAGTGCGTCAAGGAATCAGTTATCTTAAAAGGCCGGCAAACCACCCGTAACTTCCCTATGTTGAGTGTCCATGCGGCGGCGGTGCTTGCTTTCCCTTAGACGACTCACATGCTCTCCCTCTATCACATAAGAAAAATCTCTCGTTTCGTTCCAAATAAACTACTACGCAGAAAATGGCGCAAAGGTAATAAATCATTCTTATAGTCACTATATCGCTTCAACCGAGACCAGTAGCAGCTTCGTCCGTCTTTCGTACTCAATCGATCGTATGAACCTAAATAAAGGGAACAAAAGGCATTAGCACCAATTAACAATGAAAAACAACACTAGACTAAGCACACAGCTTACGAATCGCCCAGTCAGCACACAATGGCTTTTTAACGCTCGTTTTCAGCGGTTCGATTTGTCCCAGACAGTGCAATGTCAATGTTGACCCGCGCCGGTAAACACGACGGATAAACGATGGCACAGATAGTAAATACAGAGGGGCTTGATGAGAAAAACGCTGGATTGGACGGTTTTGATGTACCATTTGTTGATTGTCGGCTTATAGCAGGCACAGTTGAATTAAAAATAATGTTGAGTTCAGACGTCGCATTGGCAACTATGATCTAGAAATACGTAAAGTTTACTCGTAATAATGAAATGCAAAACTATTGTTCAGGTATGGTCAACAAAATAAGTGCTGCGACATTTTTATGACAGTTTTTATATAAAAAACGAGGTTAATCGGCGTCACAGGTGACCAAAGAGCTGGCAGTCCCTGGACAAAAAATTAGCATTACAATTTCAGAGAGGAAATGCTGACAGCATCTTAAACACCATGCCCAAGGAGATCCCTTTTAACGGTTTATTTATTAAGTTAAGTTAATTTTATTTAATGTGTTAACTTATAATAGTATACATTATTTGGCACATTCCTCGCTTAGCGACTTTCCGGAGCAAAGCATCCTCTTCGATTACGTCGGTTGCGTCGCCTACAAAGCTCCGACGCGAAAGCTGCAGATATCAGCGAGCTTAGAGCGCCAGCCGATAAAGCTGGCTGTAACAGGTACCGATAAATCTCCTAAGCCGGTGACAGCCGAAACAATTGAGATATAGGAGTTAATTTCAATGACTTTGCTTAGGATTGTTTGGAAAAAGGCAGGAGATATCCGAAGGGGCTTGGAGCACAAGTTTGGAAAGAAGTACGCATTATATTTTTGGAGTTGCGTACCTCGGAAGGAATAATAATTCTATGCCAAAAAAGTCTAATATCCTTTTGGAAAAGAGCTGATACTGTGCAAACTGCAATGCTAGACCGATTTTTACCAAACATGGCTAAGAACTGCTGCAAGGAAATTGGCTTTAGAATGAAAAAAATCACAACGGGATCGGGCGTAAAGGTGGAATAGGGAATCAAAACAGTTATGGCCTGATGGGTTGCAGGCTAGCCGCATCGCCATGATGATTCCTAAGATTTTCGCCTGTTCCCTCGATGGATAAACTATCTGCGCAGGAAGAGAAGCAACGGGTACCCGTACATTTTGTTACCGACGCAGCCGCGTATATAGCCGTGGTTTTATATACTATGGGATTAGGGTGCGACCAAACCGCCGCGTATACGCAGTGCCGTGTCGTATGCGTCACGTTTTCTCACCGTTTCTTCATACATTTTGTTGCGATTCCGTAACGTCACCGTTTTTTAAGCGGCGGTGTGGTCGCACCCTTAGGCGTACGGTATCATTAAATAAAATATTATGTGTTTATTGAACACCAGTTTATTAAGAATAATGAAATAATATAAAAGTATCATAGACAAAAAAAAACGAAAAAGAAACCATAAAATATACCTCCTGTTCATGAATGTAGTTTTGAACTCATTTAATGTTTTTCTTTGCTACAAGACCAGCATAGAAGTAAAGTTTGAATTTTATTAAAATAATAGACCCTGTTGCATTTTGAGTAAGAATGTGCAGCGTAATTGCGTCGAGCTCCGATAATCTTGAGACTGTATTATGTAATATTTTAAAGTAGAATCCAAGGAATATGCAAGTCCGGAGAGACCGGGGCAATCTGGGGCACGTATCGTATTGTACGTAAGCATAAGAGCTGGCACGATGTGGGCGGCACGTGACACCGACTTCTGGTTTCTACTACTTAATACTAGGTAGTATAAACTAGCTTTTGCCCGCGGCTTCCTCCGCACACAAAACTATCCCATTCTTTTATCCCGCGGGATATTACAAAAATGTCTCCTTAAAGCACCTATTATGTGGTACTCAAGGACTATTTTTCTCTACTAAATATTAAAACTTTATTTTTAACCCATCCTTCTATCTCAAGGAAAATTTAAAAAATCCCTCCTTAGTGCACTGCACGACAAATTTCAAGGCCCTGATTATAGATACTCGAAGGGCCCGTTTGTAACAAACATAATAAATCCCATGGTTTTTGTTATTAATATGACTGTGTTTGTCACAAATAAACTTTTTCTTTCATTTATTCCCTATCTCGTAAAATTAAAACAAAAACAAATTCAAAACTTTAATATGCAAATAGGCTGCCAAATAGGCTGCCAAAGGCTCTACATGTACATATTTTTTTAAACTATCAGCGCATTCGGAAAGACCATCATTGTCAAAAAGAATGCGCTGTAAGAAACTTGGCGGATAGTCATTTTTTCAAAATAAAATTAATACATTTACTACATAACAGTACATAAATTCTACTTAATTTACATTTGTAATCACTTCATAGTGCACCTTTAAAATGTTCAAGGAATATGTCTAACCATCTACTGTGACGCCACAGCCAAAATTTAGTGACGGGAAATCCAAACCAATTCAAAAACACCAACGACGACTGAAACGATACAACTGGAGCTGCCGCCCTAAAAGGTCTAAACTTTAGACTCTAAGGGCCTGTTTCACCACTCCTTAACTCTCAGTTATCTATGATGACGTCTCTGTCTGTTTCGTAGTAATAAATAGAGACGGAATCATAGATAACTGACAGTTAAGGAGTGATGAAACAGACCCTAAAGAATGTCTTCTTGTTATCAAAACGTATGGAACTAACCTCGACGCGTGGTCGGGGTTCACACAGGCGAAGTAGACGCATTTGCATAATCCATGGCATATCTGTTATCTGCGATCATACCCTAACCTTTCCGTCCTCTCGTATCTTTCTTCCTGTTCCAACATGCGCAGCCTTAAATATTTAATCCTCTTTCTCTGGAACATAATCACAACATAACCCGCTATTAAATATGAAATAGTTCGCCATGTCAAGAAATATCTGTCACAATATTCCGTGTTCCCCAATAAATAATTCAGCTCACGCATCGAATATGACAGGCTCTTGAGTTGCGTCCCCTTCCGACTTATGTAGATACGCTTAGTTGGAAAGGGGGAGGCAATAACGGATGGGCCTAGAAGTGGGAGGGGTTGGAATTTAATTACTGGACGGTAAAAGAGCCGAGACTCGGCTCCAGCTTAATGATTAGGTTAATGGTGGACTGTAGGTGAACTGAACAGTTGCTCAGCTAACATGTACGTAGAAATGTTTAGTTTTTCTGGAACATACCAGGCTTGACTACTAGAAAAACGGCGTCGAACCCTGGTATTGTTAGCCTGATTTCTGAACGTTGCTTTATAGCCTAACTAGCTTCTGCCCGCGACTTCGTCCGCGTAGAATTAGCAATTGATATGTTTATCGCTATCGCGCGGGAACTGTACAATTTTCCGGGATAGAAAGTAGCCTATGTTTTAATCTAGGGTACCAGCTATTTTCGTACCATATTTTATCCACATCCGGCCAGTGCTTTTAGCGTGAAGAAGGAACCAACATACACACTTACATCGTCACATCGTTACATCATCACATCGTCACAAACTTTCGCATTTATAATATTAGTTAGATGCTATAGTCTGTGGTTTGACATAGACGGAGATTCCTGCGAGGCCTCTTCCCGCGAGGGTCGTATTAGAAAATATTCTTGAATACCGGTGATCAGTGCTTTTATTCAGTTTAACAATATCATCGTCATTATCATATTAGCCATAGGAAGTCCACTGCTGGACATAGGCTCCACGGACCTCTAGCTGCCTCGGTTGGAAGCGGTTTGCATCCACCCGTGAATGCTGAGTTGTTGTATGAATGTGACAGCTAGCTGATTCCGATGCCAATTGTCAGCCCATACACGAACTGTCAAAATGAAGACGATGGTGATCGCGAGCGAGTTACGTAATAAGCCTGCTGTTTAGACATTGGCTTTTTAAGTAAATATTAGTAAGATAATTATAGTAAATAATACAGGCTATTCTAATCTTCCACGCTGGTCTGGGAGCAAAGAAAAAGCATAGAATGTACCAGTTGCTTCTCTTCCCGCGCAGATGGTAAAAGTCCATCGAGGGAATGAGTGAAAATCTTAGGAATCATTGTACAGGCGATGCGGCTATCCCATCACTATTTTGATTCCCCTTTCCACGTATAGGTACGTCTACAATTATGCTAAACGTGGATTTTAGGTATTGTTACCTTAGGCTCTGTCTACCCCGTAAATGATAAAGACGTGATTTATGTATGTATAGGCTTTTCTTTCCACTGTTGGGCTGAGAGTGGGGGTGCTTGATGTAGTTTCAACACAGGCCTAATGCTCATTTGAAACTTCACATACAATATTGATTTGCTCCAACGTTGCATACAGCTTTCCCCGTCGCGTTTTCTTCGAAAATGACACACTAAATTTCAAATTTACTCTCGCATAAATTCCGAATAGCTATTAAGGTATTTTTCTGCAATGAACCATAAACTTGGAATGAACGAAACAATGCATTTCGCCTTTATGGCGAGCATCCAAATTTGCAACTAAAATTTACATAGAGCCATCTAGTATATAAATCACAGCGCCGGCTGCCTCGGGATTTGAAAGAATTCATTCAATTTTGTATAACCGTGCGAAGACAAAGATATTTTTGCTCTTTATTTTCCGAGATCGCAGTTACGAGTCTGTACCTAGAGTTGAAGATAACAATATGCGGTAGGGCAGGCAACTTATGAAACTATACTGAGTTTATTATAATAAAGCAAGAGTGTGGATTGAAACGAAGGGCCAGGGGCCTTACCATGACGTCCTAATTCCGTCTCAGTTCAAGTTTCAGCTGTCACTTTTAGTATGAATCTGACAGCGAGTGAACCTAAACTGAATCGCATTAAGACGTCACGGTAAGGCCCTAAGACAACAGAACGAAAAACAAGAATATATAGTAGACTTGTTTCTACAATCTAACTTATAGATGCGAAAGTATGGATGGATGGATGTTTGTTACTCAATGACGCCAGAACGGTCCAACGAATCTGGATGAATTTCGGCGCATAGATAGAGAAAAGTCTGGAATAGCACATAGGCCACTTTTTATCCCGGAAAATTCCCGCGGGATAGCGATAAACGAATTCTTTGCGGACGAAGTCGCTGGCAACAGCTAGTGCTCTTAATATTTGTGTGTCTTGCAAAAACCAATAAATGTCTTCTTTCTTTCTATCGTCTCTGTATTTCGTAGTAAGAAATTTTAATAGATAACGAGTTATAGATAACTGACTTTTAAGATAGCTGGAACTAAACAGAGAGTGATGAGACAGGCCCTAAATCTCGTAGAAGATACGGGTACCTACGCAAGCTTTGCACAATTAATTGTACTTTTGCTGGGGAACTACTTCTTAGTGTTCATATAACAAAGGCTTTACCTTCGGAGCTTTTCTAGAGCTTTCGCTTCCTACGCAGCTTTAGAGTGAGATAAATGCACCTGCTTTTTGAGGCGTTTAAATGTTAGTAAAACATGCTATTGTTCAATTTCAATTTTGGGTCATACACATTTTTTTGTTCGCGTCTTTCCTGTGGACATAGCAAAAGTTAAGGGTCTACATCTACAGTCAATATTTTTAAGTCAAGTCCACATCGGCGTGTGGGACGCCTGGCCATCTTTCGGCCCATTTAAATAAACCTTAAGTTTGCCGACTCGGAGTCGCTAATTTTATGCCCACAGGAGAGACAACTTTTGTTTCTTACGGTGTACATGACTCTTTCAAGCTTTACTGTTGCCTTTCAAGCAGAGGGTCGCGGGTTTTAATACCGGCTCGCACCCCTGAGTTTTTCGGAATTTTATGCGAAATTACTTTTTTTTAACACCTCGTCGGCGTAGTTAACGCCCATGTCAAATTACAGCTTCCTAGTACTAAGAATTTCTTAGCTAAGCCGCGGACAGGCAGCAGGACGGGCGGCGAATAGCGAAACTACTGTGGCGAAACTATAAGGGTTCCTTGTTGACTACGGGTCCCTAAAAACGGCAAGCACTTGGCTGACTGTATATTTATTTCAAAAGGCAGATCTCATAAATAAGACCTTACTTCAACAATGGTTTCATTCTATTCGGGGGACGTTAAATTCGACTCAAAATTTACAACGACTAAACCGGGGAAAAGCCCGAAACGCCATTAAAGGGAAGGGCTTTTAAAATTTAAACCTAACGGCCCTTATGGTGGCGCTAGAAGTTAAGCAATAAACTCAATAATAAAGTAGAAGCTGGCGCCGACTGCGCAGAAAAATTCTATGAATTGTAGGGGTAAGAATTTTTCCCGAATATTTCAAAAGAAAGAAAGAAAAAAGATTTATTTGGTGCAATAAAAACAGAAAACCGTACGAAAAAATAACAATGAAAACACCAAAAAGCCGCTCAACTTGTGTCAGACAAAGGCCTATGTGTCAACAGCGTTAGTTTGACTGGACACACTACAGAGATATTTTATTTAAATTTTGACACATTCTATTCCCCTTGACGCGGTTCACTTTGACTGAGCCTCTTTAAGTTTTTGTCAGGAAAAACGTATCGAACGCGTTCGCGTAAACGTCTCAATTACTGTGGGATAATTAACAGCGCCGCTAGCGGAACGAAACGGCAACAAACATGTTCTCATAGTATTTGACAGTTTAACGCAAACGTTATCGAGACATATTTCGCTACCGAAAACTTACACTAAGCATACTGTTCAATCATAAATGTATGGAAAAATTTGTCAACTATGATTTAAATTTCCTGAAAAACATTAACAGGGCTGTTTAGTCAGACCTAGTGGTTTAGTGTGGATTTTTAATTTTTCATTATGCAATAAATATTTTACATACCTACATACATACAGACTAACCCACGTGCTGAAATTCCGGAACATCTTCAAGAGACCCTGTGTGTGTAAGTCAAAGATTCTTGGGCATTCATGAAAATTACTAGAGTTGATGAAAGAGGAGCTTCAAATATAAATATATGTTGCCAGCGACTTCGTCTGCAAAGAATTCGTTTATCGCTATCGCGCGGGAACTACGCAATTTTCCGGGATAAACAGTAGTATGTGCTATTCCAAACTTTTCTCTATCTATGTGCCGAATTTCATCCAGATCCGTTGGGCCGTTCTGGCGTGATTGAGTAACAAACAAACATCCATCCATCCATACTTTCGCATTTATAATATCAGTTAGATTGTCATTTAAAAATTTTGGCACTAATAAAGCAGTTTTAAAAATGACAAGAATTAAATCAGTCTGTTGTTTGTTTTCTCGGGTCCACTGAACCTACCTGATTACTGTTCCTAAATAGGTAATTATTTGTATTTATAAAGTTATTATAAGTTCATACATTTAGGTATCCAACACAGCTGTCACTTTTGGTGACCAAAACATGAATTTGAAAATAGATTACATCGAGGGTGGTGAAATAAAGAATGTCTCAGATCGCAGGAACTTGTTGCACGAACCAAAGGCCAGGGCGATAAATATGCGACCTGAGGCTTTCTTTATCACCGCCCGAGGTGTGTACACAATTTTACGTCTTTTTTTTTATGCGAATAGGAAGGCAAACGAGCAAGTGGGTCACCTGATGGTAAGCGATCACCACTGCCCATAGACACCCGCAACCCCGGAGGCATTGCAGATGCGTTGCCAACCTAGAGGACTTAGATGAAATGCCTCTTGTGCCCGTAATTTCCCCGGCTGTCTTACTCTCCACACCGGAACACAGCAGTGCAAGCACTGCTGCTTAGCGGCAGGATTAGCGAGTAAGATGGTGGTAGCTATCCAGACGGACCTTGCACAAGGCCCTACCACCCGCAGTCTTCCCCTGGCCTGGCCAGGAAGCGGAGATTTCCGCTCGCGTAGCGGATGGTAAAATATTGCGTAAATAACTAACTTTAAAACTTTATTATTTTAAAAGTTACAGCTGCTCCAATCTTCAATTTCGTATTCGAACTACCCCTAAGCCTGTGTTATAAAACAGGGTGTTTTAAAATTTCAACTTAATGGTCCCGCTGTGCTGCAATCTGGGAGGGGGCTGTTTAGACGGGGGGGGGGAGTTTATTGCAGGCATAAAGCAGTTTATAGCAGCGTTATCAGATGCTGCTAAACAGTTTGCCTGTTTTGCAGGCTGACTGAGAAGTTTGAAAGATGGGTGAAGCTGCAATCCGAAATTGGGAACTGTGGAAATTGGAACGGCCTGTCTTTCTAAATATTATTCTGTTATGTTTTTGCTACGAAATAAGGAAAACTCTCACAACATTACCACATAATCACTATTTCATGTATTCCGTATATCACTACATAGTATTGTTACGCCGGTGGGCTAGGCAGGTGCTAAAATCTTTGATCGTGTTTTTCTGTGCCTTAGAGGCGTTTTCAGGTGGCTGAAATATCGCTTCGGGTCGTTTCAGGAGGTGCTCTATCACATACTGGATTATCGAAATTTCACCCAAGTTGCCGTTGTTTTCAGGCGCCTGAAACATGTTTTCAGTCCGTTTCAGGCCACCCTCTATCGAATGACGCCATAACCTGAAAACCCGTTTTCAGGCGTTTTCAGGACCCCTTATGGGCTCCTGAAGCATACTTCGGTATATGGCGAAATTCCCCGTAGGAGTGAAAGAGATAGCACAATTAGAGTGAGACAGCAATACTGAGAACATTCCAGAAGGGTGTGACAGAGACAACACGATCCAGAGAGGGATAGCAGTACGCCGAACATTCGAGATAGCAATTAGAAGGTTCCAGAATAATCCCGAAGTAGGTAGTAGGTACCTATCGAAACTTCCGTAGGTTATTTATGAGTGACAGAGGCGGTAATTAGAACGTTCCCGAATAATCTCGAAGTAGGTAGTAGTACCTATCGATCTTTCCATGGGTTATTTATGAGACAATCGAAACTTCGGGAACGCGTGGTCACCCGTATTTAAGCGCGGCCGTCGCCGGCGCAGTTCAGTTCACTTTGGAAGGACAACAAGCGAACATCTGAAGAGAGAAACTGCGACTGGAAGAATTCAAGTGTGAAATAAGTGTAAAGTGTTAATTTGGGAGTGTTTTAAGGTAAAGTTTTATTTTATAAATAAATCCTAATCTTTTTCATCGGTGTTAAAAGTGCTTTTCAATCACGAACCCACCCCTAGAACGTAACAGTATAAAACAAAGTCGCTTTCTCTGTCCCTATATGCCTTTGTCCCTATGTATGCTTAAATCTTTAAAACTACGCAACGGATTTTGATGCAGTTTTCTTTAATAGATAGAGTGAATCAATAGAAAGGTTTATATGTATAATACATGAATAATATACCGTGCGAAGTCGGGGCGGGTCGCTAGTTTATAATAATTCATTACATTTTATACATATTTGAATACAACACAGTCCCAACATGAGTATTTGCCACATGATTCCTCGCCCCCATTAAAAAAGGGGGGATTTTCATATTTACTATTTGCTACTACCGTGAGCGTGTTGTCGGAGCATTCTTTCTGCATTTTATTCGAGAGTTATCCGGTTTGTTGTAATTAACTTTTGGTTGGTAAAATGTCCACAATCCTTTGTTGATGGGTGTCCATGGTGTTCACTTAAGAGGCTGACAACACTTAATTTTGTTGAAATTGATGTTATTTAAGCACTTTTTAAGAAAAACTACATACAAAAAAATACAAAAAAATATACCTACGTTAATTTTCATCATATTTCAAACACGCTAGACGGACTCGATACATAATTGAACAAAATCGGCTCGATAGAAAATAATTGCAAAGATTGGTCTTAAAATCATCATTAAACGGTTCTATGTCTTTATTTTTTCGACGTATGGGTCTGCAATTAAAAACATGAAGTCAACATATTCATAATTACACGGCTAACGAGTCATATTTCACAAATAATTCATACTTTTTTTTATTTCTTACTATTTGTGTCTTACTTGCAAGATTTTAGACGCGCGCCAAGCTGCCGGAATAGTTTCTTCTCTTTCACTAACAGGCACGCAAACCGTATGTGTGAAGAGTGGCGCTGCTCAAGGTCATTTGCTGTTGACAGCGCCTTAACAGGTGACGCTTGCTCGTTCACCAGCCTTTTTTACAAAGGTAATTTTCCGTTGACCAGACTGTTCATTCCGTTGATATTTATTAAGGTTGTAGTCGTATCGCCCGCGGTATCGTCCCTTAATTCAACAGTCAGTTGCGCCAACGAGGCACTTAAAAATTATGATGTTAATGAAAGCGAAATGTTTATTTAGGGCACTTTAATTAACCCCCGACGTAAAAAGAGGGGTGTAATAACTGTCTGTCTGTGGCATCGTAGCTTTCCAACGGGTGAACCGATTTCGATGCAGACAGACGTACATAAATCACGTCTCTATCCCAACCATGGATTTCTCCTGTTCCCTCGATGGGCTTTTATCTGCGCGGAAAGAGAAGCAACTGGTACATTGTGTTTTTTTTTGTTTCCATTATTCTCCGAAATTCGATTTTCGAAGTTTATTTCGTGCCGTTCTGCTCTCACTAATAGTTATTAATTTGAGAGTGAGAGGGACGGTTGGAGGAGAATTGAATTTCGGAGTAGCCCCCCAGCATGGAAGTAATCCTAAACATCTATCTAACTAATATTATAAATGCGAAAGTATGGATGGATGGATGGATAGATGGATGTTTGTTTGTTACTCAATCACGCCAGAACGGCCCAACGAATCTGGATGAAATTCGGCACATAGATAGAGAAAAGTCTGGAATAGCATATAGGCTACTTTTTATCCCGGAAAATTGCGTAGTTCCCGCGGGATAGCGATAAACGAATTCTTTGCAGACGAAGTCGCGGGCAACAGCTAGTAATGTATAAAAAGAGCAATATTTCAACATTTACAAGCACCTTTTCTGTACAATAAGTGGATATTATCATAACACGAATTCTCCAGCAAAACATCCCTCTTTTGAAACGTAATATGTATTAAATAAACAAGATTCCATAGAAATGCTAACTTATATAAACTAGGTAAAATAATGTCTGGAGTTTTTATAGGATTCTTACGAATGAAGACGTTATGCTGATCGTAAAATAAACATCAGGGAATTGAACGCGTATTAAACCACCCACTTAAGTTACAAAAATAGTTATAATTTTAATATATATATTAATATTGTAACTATTTATAACTTAAGTGGGTGACAGACGGGCGAGTAAGTTCGCGTACTTACGGCTCTGTTTTTGTTGAAATTGATGTAATTTAAGCACTTTTTTAAGAAAAATTACACACAATAAAAATCCAAAAAAATATGTATGTAAATTTTCATCATATTTCAAACACGCTGGACGGACTCGAAGAAAGACCTCCAGCGACAACATTGACCAGTTTCTTTGCGATTTGTCAAAGCGATCCGTTCTCACGAACGTGTTTTTGAAAATAGAAACTTTAATTTACGCAAAATAAAGTTATGAACGCACGCGTAAATGTTAACCATTTGTCATTATTTCTGAACGCACGCATAAATATTTGAGGAACTTCTATTCAAATCTGCTTAGTACACTTTTCAACCTTTTTAATTGATTAAAAAAAATACAGACAAAAGTTTATTCACCCTTTTTAAATACCTAGTTTACACAAAATACATTTCTGAACGCATGCATAAATGTCAATCACAATATTTGACAGGATGACAGGAGGAAAACAAATGTTTGACAGGTACGAAACAAAGGAACATAATTAAATGGAAAATTATTCATTTTCATAATTATGTATTCGTCAAGTTTTCATTGTTTTTAAAATGTATTCTGCTATTCAGGGCGGAGACAAATCCAACGAAACAAAAACCATGAAAATTGATCCAGCCGATCTCGAGTTATAAGTGTTGTAACAAACCCGTCTTTGTTTTATATATATAGAAGAAGAAGAAGAAGATACAGGCGAGCAAAGTCGTTGTTAGCCGTAAGTGCGCAAACTTACTAGCCCGTCTGTCAACCGCTTTAAACTTAGAAATAGAACTGTAAAGTATAATAGAAAAGCTACTGAACTGTTTTTTCCATCACAAATAATGTCTCTTTCTCCGTTTGAGACCTTTGGAGCCTCAGAAAGACACGCACATAATATACAAAGACTAGCTGTTTCCCGCGACTTCGTCTGCAAAGTTTTCGTTTATCGCTATCCCGCGGGAACAACGCAATTTTCCGGGATAAAAGTAGCCTTTGTGTTATTCCAGTCTATAATCTATCTTTGTTCCAAGTTTCATCCAGATCCGTTAAGCCGTTCTGGCGTGAAAGGGTAACAAACATCCATCCTCACATACTTTCGCATTTATAATATTAGAAAGTAGGATACACGATACACACGTTAAACAAGGCGAGTTTTCTACACCGGTGGAATTTTGAAAAACTCTCAGCGCACCTCAGAGTAAACGACTGTCTACAAGTTTTAAATCTCTCAATTTCTCTCTATCTAGGTATATGTTTACAAGCTTTGGTTGTTAGTAATCTGTCGGTTAATTAAATGTTAGAACATTCGCGCGATAAATTGTTTTACTTTAAGATTAGTTTTAGTAAAGTTTTTGATACGTTTTTAATTTCATCATCATCATCAGCCTATACACGTCCCACTGCTAGGCACAGGCCTCCTCTCAGAATGAGAGGGCCTGGGCTATAGTTCCCACGCGGGCCCAGTGCGGATTGGGAACTTCACACACACCATTGCATTGCTTCGCAGTTGTGTGCAGGTTTCCTCACGATGTTTTCCTTCACCGAAAAGCTCATGGTAAATTTCAAATGAGATATCGCACATAAACCACGACCCTCTGCTTGAGAGGCCACAGGTCAAACCACTAGGCTACCACGGCTTTTTTTTTTTTACGGGATTTTGTATGTATGTAAGTATTAATTTAACGTATTTTTAATTTAATAACAGTGTTTTTACTTTCTATTTGTATGTATGTATGTATGTAAACTCTTTATTGTGCAAAATAAACAAGACAAATACAATTGACAAACAATGAGATACATGCACAAAGGCGGACTTATCCCTTTAAGGGATCTCTTCCAGTCAACCTTTGAGTGGATGAAAGGAGTATTACATTAGGGATGGACGAGTGAGTTTAAAATTGCAAACACTGAGAGCCACAATACATAACTTTACCGAATATTATACATAAACTCATAAAACCTAAACATCAATAAACTACTTTATACTACCTATAATATATACCTATTTGTAATCTTATTTTTATTCCAATAAATCAATCAATTTTGTAGAGGTCCTCATAAAAACTGCTTCACGAATAACTTCCTTTTGCCAATCTGCAGATGGCATACACGGTACAATATGCGCGTGTGAACATTAGGATG
Organism: Pandemis heparana; assembly: GCA_963854515.1. NCBI lineage: Eukaryota > Metazoa > Arthropoda > Insecta > Lepidoptera > Tortricidae > Pandemis > Pandemis heparana. The sequence goes on along the minus strand of OY978008.1, from coordinate 372,399 downwards.
AAAGTTTAGCAACAATGACACTACACGGCTCGTGGCGTTTGTCGCTCAAGCGTCGTTGACACGGTTTGTCAAGGGCCGCTTTCCGTTCGCGTCAGCGGGGTCTCTTTGATCTGACTATTTATGTTTATGAACTGTGAACAGCCCGTTATTGCATTAGGAGTTAATGTTGTAGGCTTGGATAAGACGATCAATATTATAGCGTGATCCACGTATTTCGCAATCCATATTTCAAAATAATCGTCTTGCAGCGAATCCGGTTGTTTTGAAGTCCGCAATCCTATATTGTCATACGTGTATCACGATAATATAACTGAAGGTGTATAATGCTATGGAATTAATAGCCGTGTTTTCTTCATAGGGTCAGTTAAGTTTTTGTTTTTACCAGAGATTAAAATAAGTGCTTACATACTTGCATATTTGCCCACAACGATGGGCCCAAATTACCAACCATTGAATCCCGCGAGATGGCTATCGAAGCAGAGGCAGACCAAGGAGGAGATGGCGGGACGACTTGGATGCATATCGAAAAGGGTGGCAAGAGTATGCATTTGACAGGGACGAGTGGCAGAAAGAAGGGGAGGCCTTTGCCCAGCAGTGGGACACTATAATAGGCTTTTAAAAAAAAGTTTCATATACATTCCCGGCCATAGCTTTACTTTTCGGATTTTTCTGTGTTCTAATTTTCAGTGTCGTTTAGAAAAAAAAAATCATATACATCACGTTTTTATCCCTTAAAAGATAGAAATAGCCTAGGATAACAAGACCTGAAGGCTGCGTTTAGCATGATGGGCGTTTAGGTGGAAAGGGGAATCAAAATAGTGATGGGTTGCTAGCATCGCGTATGACATGATTTCTAGATTTTCGCCCATTCCCTCGATGGGCTTATACAATCTGCACGAGAAGAGAAGCAACTGGTATATTCTACGTTTATTTCTGCCACCTAAGGTTCAATAATGTTTCACCGACAAACGTTAGATTAAATGCTTGGAATCGCCTGTAACAATAATTCCTAAAATGTTCACTATTCTGCTTTTTCAATCTACATTCTATGTTTTTTCTTTGCTCTCAAACCAGCACGGATATTCTTACATCTAAAAACGTAATACCCTGAAAAACAGGCCGCAACCGTTCATACTTTCCAAAACAGATGATATACTCGTATCAGTTTGTTAACAGGATAAAAAAGTTCCGAAACCCCCGATACCCCTGAACGGAGAAAGCCAAAAGAAAGTACATTTAATTATTGTACACTACACCCGTCGCGAGGGCCTCTAGCACCCTTAACGCTGCACGAGGGCCCTTAGTTCGCAACAAAAAAAAACTTAGAAACAAAGCGAACACGAACACGTCCTTTTTGTTGGAACTTTTATCTGGGGGCCTTTAGTGTCAAAAGTGAGCCTTTTAAAAAGATAACCGCGCTCATATCCTGTTGCCGTAGTCGTTTGTACGTTGATGTCAGGGGGCTGTAAACGATCACTGTGAACGTTAGGCTTATCTATATAGTCCGATGCGCATACACTCAATTTTTAATAGGTTTGGCTTTTGTTTCAGGGGAGAAACGGAGCAGAATCTCTACTGATTCAATCTCGAATGAGGGCCGATTTCTGGAATCATCTTACATACATAAATCAGTAGGCTCATTGTCTAACTCGCTCGCAATTGCCATCGCTTCCTTTTGACGGTTCTTGTATGAAAGTGACAGCCAGCTGATTCCGATGCCAATTGTCAGCCCATACGTGAACTGTCTAAATGAACACGATGGCGATTGCGAGCGAGTTAGACAATAAGCCTACTGGTCTTTATCCCTTACGGGGTAGACAAGGGTTTTTTTATTTTTTTATAAGAAGAGCAAGTGGGTCACCTGATGGTAAGTGATCACCACTGCCCATAGACACCCACAACCCCGGAGGGATCGCAAGTTGCGTTGCCAACCTTTCGCTTTTCGCTTTGACCAGTAGAGACTTTATACATCTCTACTATAGACCAATGTAATTTAAGGTACGGACTTAACTTAGGGACCTTTTACATCCCTTTTATAAAATGTATTAATTGTATTATAGGTAAGTTAAGTAGAATTTAAGTACTATTGTAAATCTATTTTATTTTGAAAAAATGACTTTCTGCCAAGTTTCTTGCGGCGCAGTCTTCTTGGCAATGATGGTCTTTCCGAATGCGCTGGTAGATTAAAAAAAAAGACATGTAAAAGAGCCCTCGGCGGCCTATTTGCAAAATAAACTTTTGACTTTTGACTTTTAAAGGGCTAAGATGAAATGCCTCTTGTGCTCGTAATTTCCCCGGCTGTCTTAATCTCCACACCGGAACACAACAGTGCAAGCACTGCTGCTTAGCGGCAGGATTAGCGAGTAAGATGGTAGGAGCGATCCGGACGGACCTTGCACAAGGCCCTACCACCCGCTTAAAGTAACAAGAGCTGAAGGCCACGTTTAGCATGATGGGCTTATAGATGGAAATGGGAATCAATATTGTGATGGGTTAGCCACATCGCCATAACATGATTCCTAAGATTTTCACCCACTCCCTCGATGGGCTTTTACCACCTGCGCGGGCAGAAGCAACCGGTACATTCTATGGTTTTCTTAACTCCTATACCAGCATGGAAGAATACATACAATCACACACACGATAAGACTATATCTTTGTAAACTCACTGTAACTGGTTCTGTAATTTCTCATTCTTTATGGGAGAAGCTTATGGATGCAGACTGGATTTACGTTCTAAACTTAACTTATTCAGGTAATGTCTCTACGCTTTTTACAGTTTGAATTTCATCGTCACTGATATAATAAGAGTGAGTGATACTGACTCTCGTTCTGAGAGAAGGCCTGTGCCCAGTAGTGGGACGTATATAGGCTGGAAGATGATGATTATAGTGATGATACTGACTCTCGTCAGTGCTATTTCCTCCAGTTCGTTCTTCCTAGTTCTTTTACCTTCTGAATTGATACGTCACAGGGTTTAATTTCTTCTTTCTTTGATCTAAGTAGTAACTACCCTATCCTATGCCTCCCTTCCTCTTTCTCCTTCTGTTGTTCTTTGTTTCCTCTCGTCATTCGTGTCTTAATAACCCATGACTAGTAAAATTCCTGTCCTAATTTTAATTTTCTGCATTAGTCTCTAAAAAAACCTAATTCTGCTTTCGCAATTATTAGATCACGGAATGATGAGGATCCTGGTTCGATTCCCGGCCACAGCTTTACTTTTCGGATTTTTATGTTCTAATTATCAGTGTCGTTCAGAAATTTAATTTCCATCGCGTAAAACCGTAAAAGTAAACAAAAAATGAATAAGTAGGTAATTGTTGATTCATTTGATAGTTCGGAATTAGATTTTAAATTTTTATGAGATACCAACCATAATTTAAACGATTACTTACGCTGAAATGAAGAAATCGCAATCACTCATTTAAACAAAGAAACCGTTACTTACCTATCTAAACAATCCTTTATCAACCAGAAACGCAGTCGTAAAAATATTTCTAGAACCATCTTCCGTCCAGACTCAAAAGAACTTCAGTAATCGCTAGCAAGCATCCTCACAAAACTGTGAAACGCATCATATTATCTCAGTCCTAAACTGCGCCAGATTCGCTAATCACGTCCCATCAAAGCATTTTAATAACGTTACCATTATTAATGCAGTCAATGGATTCCTACCTCGCGCAGTGCCCGTCCTCCGTAGCCCGTCGTGTCAACCACTCACTAACATATCTGAAACACAGCACTCGCACTTCACTGGGTTTTAACACTTGGGGTCACTGGAGATCGGGAGATATGGCGGCACAGGCGTCACAGGCACGTGCGACTCGCGAGACGTACGCCGCGGCACTGCGCTCCGGGGCTCGCTAGGCTCGTTTTTTTTTTTCTTAAAGGCACGGAAACTCGTTAGACTGCCAAAGTTTTCTGAAGTGTTTTATTCTTTATTCTTTACTAATGTCCGCTGCCAGAATGTATGAAATATTTTTAATTTAAATGAGAACGACTGTTATTGCTGGATTTTCTGGGATGGCGCTATTGCGTTGTTTTAATCATAATTTAAGTCCATGTAAACAGTCTGATCATTCGCGTTTCAGGTACTATCGGCAAGAGGGTTTTTCTCATTCGAAAGCCAGTTTCCTTGCGTGTTTCTTAGCCATGTTTGGTAAAACTCGGTCTAGAAGTTTGAAATGTATCAGCTCTTTTCCAAAATGACGTAAGGCATTTTCGACATAATATTTTACTGGATTAATGCGTTAATATTTATTAACGAATTAATAATTATTTTAATTATCAAAACGATTTCTACAATACCGTAAAGAAAATTACCTCTGGTGTTTTGCGTTATCGAGTATTGTTAATCGATTCTTATGACAAGCTGCCAGCCTGCAAATACAAGGGCCTTTGTTCCCGCACTACTCGAGTACAGGGCATTACGAAGGAATTTCTCAAATGCAAATTCTGTCGTTATCTACAAAGGGTTACGCACAGACGTACGAATAAACTAGAAGAGATAATAGTTTTTTGAGTGAACTCTACTAATAATTACAACGAACCGGATAACTCGCGTATAAAAAGCCGAAAGAAATCTTAATGATTACAATGTAATAAATAAATAAATAAAAGAATGCTCCGACAATTGTTTCGGACTATTCCGTAGTCCTTCATCAGAGAGCGCTCGCGCCGGCGGCAGCGAAACCCCCTGCCCAACTTTGGACTGTAATAAAAATGACGATATATGAGGGTAGTTGTGCGCTGATGTCAGGTGCGCCGAGTAGCCGCGCGGGCAGAGCGTTGGCGCCTAGTGTTCGTTTCGCTGCCGCCGGGGCGAGCGCTCTCTGATGAAGGACTATGGAATAGTCCGAAACAATTGTCGGAGCATTCTTTCGGCTTTTCATACGAGAGTTATCCTGTTTGTTGTAATTATGTTTGAGTCTCACGGATACGTGTGGATACGTGTCTGTATGCTTGTACCTAACTCTTAGGGTTAACAGCTGAACGAATAAGGACTACGAATTAGTCCGAAACATGTCGAGCATTACTCGACTTTTATACGTGAGTCATCCTTTTGTAACTGATTAAGTCTCACGATAGTTTTGTAGCGACACTAGCGCCACCTAGTTGGCCTCTACATAACTACTACGACGCACGAGTAGCTAGTGCCAGTTCTAATGACAGCTGTCACATTGTTCTACATCACGCTGACGAAGTTTCTCAACACGGAAGCATAAATACAACTAGCGACTCTTCTTCTTTTGGACTTCGGTCTCCAGGCATAACATCTGCCTGGAGAGAGATCTGTATTGTGGCCTATCCCCACAGTTTTATGTTGAAAGTTTTTGAAGTGGCAACTTCTTTAACGGCGCTGAGCGCTTTTTGGGATGGGTAAAAACATGTTTAACTCGCGTCAGACGTAAGACGGAGGCAGAGTTTAAAGTACCAGAGTATCATGATCCTCTAAGAGCTTATTTTCAAATACGAAAGAAGCTAGAGTCGCGTTCGATTTTTGAAGTGTAGGTACGTTGATTTCGTCGCTTTAACGTAATATATGTGAAATATCAAATTAATCAAGAAATTTAAAAAAAATTAAGAAATTTCTTGATTAATTTGATATTTCCTATCATTTGAAAAACAGCGCCATCTCTCGTCCCTGGTGAGCAGTACATGTTCCACGGGAGTTTGTAATTGTGTCGTACAGACACATCATTCAAACAGATGACGCTTAGCGACAAATATTCGCATAGTAACAAGGTCACGTGACAGTTGGAAACAGATAGAAAAATTCGGAGGCTTACTCACCTGCTATGGGTGGTGTAGGGGTATAGCACGCGTCACGGAATGACGAGGACCCGGGTTCGATTCCCGGCCATAGCTTTACTTTTCGGATTTTTCTATGTGTTCTAATTTTCAGTGTCGTTTAGAAATTAGTAATATAAATATGTGCGTTTGGACTAGTGGTATAAGGTGTGGAAAAAGTGTGTTCTCTCAGGTGACTACAGTTCAAATCTCATGTATGTTTTTTTCTTTTTGCGTGGGTGCGCGTGTGTGTAGTTATCACTTCTGCCGGCACTCCAGGAGTGCTACTCGGTGTTTGGTTATTTGTTAAAGATGACACGTCCCGTATTTATTTTACTGTACTGCAAGGCTTTGAGGGCGTAGCCAGGTCTACTCTAACTTGCTAAGACTCCTGGATTTAACGGAATGTACGGGATCTTGCGCTCTGACCATCAATAAAACATTAAAGACTTAACCGTGTATTAATATTTCAAACTCTTAGAATAATATATCAGTCATGCCTTCGGAGGCAGCTGTCCAGGCAATGCCCAAGAATGACTTTGTTTCATGAGCTTTAAACAGAATTCTCAATTCAAATTATAAATATTGGCATTACCTGTCAGTGAATAGATTTGTATATACAAACTTTTGTACATACCGACGCTTGAAAGGAGAAATGTCATAAGCGACATTTTTTGTGATATTGAGTTATATATATCGTTGAAATCAGCAGATTTTTCCGCGTCGAATGGGCTAGGTCTCGTATGCGTATGACGACTTTCATGTCGCTTATCCCATCGGTGATTTTTAGAGACACCGACCTATTTTTTTTACTAAACGACGTCTTTTTTTATAAATTTCTGAATATTGGAGATTAGATAAAATAATTTTTTTAGACAATGTACCTTAAACGGTTTAGCTTTTTACGACTTTCCTTCCATTTGTCGGTTATATTTTTTTACCTCATCGTATAACGTATTTTTATTTACATTATATCATTTTACCTATATCTACATAAAAATTAAAAATGGCTTAGATCAAATAACCTAAATGTTATTATCCGCACTATTGTAGGTTATCACCTTTTAACTGATATTAGTTTCGATAATCATGTCACTTATCCTTCTTTACTTGCAATAATTTTTAAACACTACTGTCGCTAATTCCTTTTTACCTGGATATAAATATAAACTAGGAGGTTGAGTAGATCGTTTTAAAAAACAAATAATTTATATTCGAGCTAGTTGTTAGATAACTTTTTCTATACATGTTTCTAAAACAGAACGTATTTATATCAATAGAGCGCATTTAAAAAGTCTGTTATTACCCATCTAAAATATTTTAGGTGTTGCATACGCACCGTCCGCCGAAACGTGTGTACCACACAAACGCCATCTAAATAAATTCAGTACGCTTCGGGACGTGTACGGACGGTAGGCATAATTGATCGAGCTGTACTACCTCTTAAGTATTTACGGTATAAATATTTTGTACCAATGATTTCGTTGTGTATTATTGTAAACTCTTTTACTTTTAGGTGAATAATGCATTGAAAAATGCGAATTTTAGATAGTGGCCTTGAAAAGTGCCGGGATACGGATGCTGCATAATATGCGAACACGAAGAAAGTGAAGATCTCATATTATGAGTGTGATTAGGTCTGGAGTGACCAATTTAATTTGTGATTATGTTTGTGACAAAAAATGTTTGTGGTCGACATACATACATACATACATACATATCGTCACGCCTTTTTCCCACAGAAGTAGGCAGAGACTACTTTGTTCCACTTGCTACGATCCTGACGTACCTCTTTCGCTTCATCCACATTCATCAATCTCTTCATACATGCTCGTCGGTTTCGGGTACTCTTGACCTGGCCTTTTTCCAAAACGTCCCCAATTTGATCACGGAACGTCCGTCTAGGCCTTCCCCTCCCAACGCACCCATTCACACTCCGTATAAATCTGTTTAGTTAATCTTCTTTCATCTATCCTCTCTACGTGACCAAACCAACTAAGCATACTTTTTTCTATCTTAGTCACTATATCTTCTTTCACACCAGCACGTTCCCTTATCACACTATTCCGCATTCTATCTTTCAGTGATACACCTTCCATACTTCTTAACGCTCTCATTTCTACTGCATTTATTCTATTTTCATGCTTCTTTTGCCATACCCAACTTTCGCTACCGTACATTAGTGTTGGAACGAGCACCCCTCTGTGAACAGCCAGACGCGCCTTCTTTGACACCTTCTCACTGCTCACAGAGGCGCGCGGCGCTCCATTGACCATGTTTCCTGCATTCACTCTTCTTTCAATATCTCTTTCATACTTTCCATCTGTCGTAAAAGCCGAGCCCAGATATACCAACTCTTTTACCTGTTCTACTTTCTCACCCGCATTCATAATCTCACATTCTGTCATGCTATCGTCTTTTTCGAATACCATAGCTTTCGTCTTGCTCACATTAACTTTCACACCTTTCCTTTTCAATGCCCCACATAAAATGTTAGCCATCCTTTGCAACTCCTCCTCCGACGATGCTTACAACACTTGGTCGTCGGCGTCCAAACACACTTCAAGCATTTGCTGGTTAACTCGTTCATCCTTAGTCCACAGTCATTCTCTTTCAAATCATTCAGGCACGTATCCATGAATAGGTTGAACAGCCACGGTGACGCAACACATCCTTATCTAACACCTTTTTTGATGCTAAACTATTCAGTGTACGCCCCGTTTATCCTCACACAAGCACTAGAATCCTCATAGAGAGATTTTAGTGCTTGTATCAGATTACTGTTCACCCTATGCATGGCTAACGCTGACCACAACTCATTCCTCAACACCCTGTCATAAGTCTTCTCCAAGTCGACGAATAAGCAGTATATTTTCTGGCCTTTGGCCATATACTTTTCGGTTATACGCCGATACTTGATCCGTGCATCCCAATCCCTTTCTAAAACCCGCTTGTACATCCCATATTTTCTCATCGGTCTCTCTTATAACTCTTTCAATCAATACCTTTGCATACAGTTTGCCGACGACGCTGAGAAGGCTTATTCCGCGGTAATTTTTGCAGTCTAGTTGTGACCCCTTTCCCTTGTACAGCGGCATAATCATGGCCGTGCACCAATCCTCCGGTACCCAACCGTTCGTCCAACACAAGTTGAAAAGGTGGCACAACTGACTAACTACCACGCCTTCACTGGCTCTCAGCATTTCGACCGACACCCTATCATACCCCGCAGACTTTACTAACTTCATTCTTTTCATTGCGTTCACGATTTCATCCATACCTATCTCATTTTCCTGACTACTTTCACTCTTCTCTCCGGCATAATCCGGTACTTGCACTGCTTCTTCTGCTCTTTCAAACAAACTTTCAAAATATTCCTTCCATCTTTTTAGCACACACTCTTCTTCTTTTATAAAACTCCCATCCTGGCTTCTGATTTCACTCAGCTCCGAGGCTGTGTTTTTGCCACGGGCTGTCTTTATAGACTTCCAGAACATCTTAGTATTTGTCCGGAAGTCATCAGAAAGCCTCTTATCAAAACTATCCTTATATTCTTCCCTCTTTCTGTCACAAGTCATCTTTACTAATCCTTTCACTCTTTTGTATACGTCTTTCGCTTTACATACTTCTTCATCCGTCACCTTTTGTATTCTTCGATTAGCCTTTTTCGCTAACCAATCCAACCATGCCTTCTTCTTTTCTCGCACCACCTGTAGTACTTCAGCATCCATCCATACGGTCCTCTTCTTTCTTCCTTTTCCCCTTTTGCACACCCCACACACCTCAGTAGCAACATTCACAACTCCTTCCTTAAATGCCATCCACACCTTTTCTATCTCACATACCTCACCTACATCACAAAATCGACTTTTTAATTCATCCTTGTACTTTTCTCTTACATTCTCGTCTTGCAGATTCTCTACTTTTATTCGCTCTAGGACACTAGTGGGTTCTTTGACCCGGTGCAGCCATCGCTTAAACAGACCACTAATTCGGCATATCAGCAGGTTGTGGTCTGTATGGATGCCGACTCCGCGATATGCACGAGTGTCCCTGACTTTAACCCTCAATCTTTCATCCACGATCACAAAATCAATCATACTCTTCGCACTTCCTTCTTTCCTGGTGTACATATGGATCTTTTTATGTGCAAACATTGTGCTTGTCACACAAAGATTCCACTCCAAACACACTTCAAGCATACTTTTCCTTACAGTGGTCGACAAGTTGCTTAATAATTAAGTATTATATTATTTCAATTATTTTAACTATATTTTGATCTCTGGCGATTGTGTAGTAATTTTATTTGTTTGTATTTTCTTGGATAGGTGAAGTACTTACCTACATCTAATTTTGTTTTCTTTTATTAAAAATGTAATTTCGTAACATTTAATTCTTTTATTAATGACTAAAATAAAATTCTGGTGGTGATTAATGTAGAAAAGAAATAAAATGAGAGGCAAATTTAAGGTTAGATCAAATATTTTGAAATTTAAAATGGTCGTTCATTGTAGTTAGATTATTTATCTTGATTAAATTTCTGGGCCATAGTGACTTTTGTATAATATAACCGTGATATTAAATTTGAAATGTTTGCGATTGGATAGTTTCTCTTAATTATCTTTCAAAACATTTTTCCGGTTAGACTCTTTTACTCGATTCGTTTTTCGTCACATAATTTGGTTAGATCATTTTACCTGCTGCTGTTTTTGGGACCAATTTGCGTAAGCGACACTAAATCCTGATATAATACTTTTTTGGGTAATGTATTTAACACATTATATAGAGAACACCACTATGATCATGTAAAAAGTTGATTTTCTAAAATAAGTTAACAAATAGAATTATAATGATTTTTTTTCAAAAAATTGCGCGGTTTTGTGGCTCTCCTGTAAAGTTACCATTGTGTCGCTTATGACATTTCTCCTTTCAAGCGTCAATACAAACTTACGTTATCACAGTACATAGCCTAGTCTAGTTTAGGTAACATCCGTGGCGCTATCCAAGGGTGTGTCATCAATTATAACCAGGCTATCCTATCGCTGCTATCTGGTAAATAGCCGGCAGAAAGCGATGTCACATCATTCCGATCACGTACCAAACTAATTAAATTCAGACTACTCGTAGTATTTTGTTATCATGCTTAATTGTTTTAATCTCCGATGCAAAAAGAGCAGTGTTTTAAGTTTGATGCCAATGTCTATGTGTGTGTGTGTGTGGCAACGTAGCTCTTAAACCGATTTTGATTTATTTATTGATAAAAACACATGCAAGTTTCACAGTACAGAACCAAAACACTCACACATTAATTAAATACACATAAAATTAATACCTATGTGACAAAAGGGAAATATTACATTAAAAATTACATTGAAATTATATTAAACTTACAGTGTCGGTTGATGCGGTTTTTTACGGTAGACTAAGGTAACATGACCTGCAGGCCACGCTTTACATGGTTGTAGGGGTATAGGAAAGGGGAACCAAAATAGTGACCGGTTGCTAGCATAGCTTATACCGTGATTCCCAAGATTTTCGCATATTCCCTCGATGGGCTTTTACCATCTGAACGGGAAGAAGCATTAGGTAGTTTCCATGTTTTTTCTTCCCCTCCCCATGACCCCTCTAACCCACAATACATGACAGACACTATTCGCTCTACACAACACATGTCCATAAAGCAAAGTAGGAAACAGTAATCAATGAGATGTAATAATTGTAATCCTAATATATTATAACAATTATTATAATAATTACGAGCTTCTTCGTCCACGTAGAATTAGCAATTGATAGGTTTATCGCTATCCCGCGAGTACTGTACGATTTTCCGGGATAAAAAGTAGCCTATGTTTTAATCTAGGGTACCAGCTATTTCCGTACCAAATGTTACCGTCGTCAGTCGTTTTAGCTTGAAGAAGGAACAAACATACACACTCACTCGCTCACATCGTCACATCATCACATCGTCACAAACTTTCGCTTTTATAATATTAGTAGGATTATCCTGTGAAACTTTGCTCAGCATTTCAGTCTTATTGGTCGATTAATTCCGTACGATGCAGCTCTTCCTCGCGTAAATAACAACGTGGCCAACGTAGTAAATATGCAGAAAAGTCAATTAATTCTTAATTGTTCATCAACAGGCCTTCCTACAGTTTTATCACCATGAAAGTTAATTATCGTCGTTGAGTAAAAAAAGGGTCATCTGCATCGTATTAGAAACTAATTTATGAAGCAGAAATATTCAAGCGTCTTTTTGTTGAGGAACTCGTTTTAAGTATCAGCAGCTCTCACTTGTAAAATGACAAAGATATACGAGTATATAGCGAACGAGAGTATGTGTGAAAATCTTAGAAATCGTGTTATACCTAGGTGATGCTAGCAACCCATCACTATTTTCATTCTCCTTTCCATCTACACGCCCAAAATCACCCTAAACGTTTGGATCTTGCTACTGTTGGCTTTTGTCTACCCCGCAAGGGATATAGACCGTCATTTGTATACGTGTCTATGTATGTGTGTACTTATTTACGATCTTTATTGACTTAAAAATTTTTTTGCAAAACTTTTGTCGATATTCTCACGAAATGCCATAACTGTCTACGCTTTAAAAGATAGTTGGAAAAAGTCACGGGTAAACTTCGAAACGAGACATTTCCTCCGCCCGAAGAGAAGTAAGCTTCATTCACCGTGTCCCGTTCACGACGACGACTAATTGGTCGCGGGAGATCGTTCATATTGATACAATTATTTCATTCATTAAGCTTTCAAAAGAGCTTTGAAAAGCGTATGAATTTAAAGCTTTAGAAACGTCTCCGGCGCTTCTGTAAGCTGTTTGCGAGACTTAAGAGTTCCTTTTTCACTTGCATGAAAGAAATATAATGTAAGATGTTTATGAATAAGATAAAATATACTTTTTGTTGATAATTTCTGATAAGCAACACCATGAGCTGGTGGCTTTGTCAGAGGGTGTGAATGAGACACAATTGTACGAGTGAGAGGGCGAATGTATTTGGCGCCTTGTATGACGCAAATCGATGTACGGTCGCCCAAATATGTGGTCTACCACTTTTCATCCAACTTCCTATCAAATGAAAATGTCGCTAAAAAGTCGAACTTTCAAGTTGACAGCCTGTCTTATCGACGTTATTATATTGTGACGTGCAAAGGAATTTTAACCTTAGGGTGGTAGATCATAATATTATATTAGGCTGATGGTACCTAAAGTAATGCCTAGATACATAAATAGATACTTTAAGGTCAAAAGAGTAATTTCTACCGGTGTTTCCTAAAATCTTTTCCTTACGGAGAGAAAGTTATAGTGATGTAAATGTTTTATATGGAATTTAAATCTATCATGTGTGGTATCAAATGAAAGAACGTCATGAGCCGGTTCTAAAAATATAAGTGGAATGGAACGTAAGAGGGTGTGAATATAATGGAGGATATTATGAGTGAGACGACGAATATTCGATTTGAAGACTGGTGCGTGTGAAAGCTGGCGGCAGGATTAGCGTAAACTGGTGGTAGCGATAAGGACGGCTAACACGATGTCCTACCTCCCAGAATGTAAAAAAACCGGCCAAGTGCGAGTCGGACTTGCGCATCGAGGGTTCCGTATCATTATCTAGAAATATCTATTACACTGGTTTATAATAGAGCCAGAGCCCTGATCCAAAGCAAAATGTACGCAGTGTTGGGTCACATTATATTGGTCACTGGTATATACAGACATACATACATATTTACGGTTTTCGCAAATATTCCTTAATTTGTGCTATAAGACCTACCTTATACCAAATTTCAAGATTCTGCGTTCACGGGAAGTACCCTGTAGGTCTTGATTCCCTTGAGAATTTTGCGGAAATTTGCAGCATAAACGGCTGTATCTTTTGACTGCGTTGACTTAGAAGTTTGATTTTTTCGCAGCTACAAGGGGCAGTAGACTTGAGTATCTAACTAATATTATAAATGCGAAAGTGTGGATGGATGGATGGATGGATGGATGTTTGTTTGTTACTCAATCACTGGATGAAATTCGGCACATAGATAGAAAAAAGTCTGGAATAGCACATAGGCTACTTTTTATCCCGGAAAATTGCGTAGTTCCCGCGGGATAGCAATAAACGAATTCTTTGCAGATGAAGTCGCTGGCAACACGTAGTTTGATATAAATTTCAGCTTGATACCTCTACGCGTTCCTGAGAAAAAGGGTCTTGACGTCCGTCAGACGGACGGACGGACGAACAACAAAGTGATCCTATAAGGGTTCCGTTTTTTCCTTTTGAGGTACGGAACCCTAAAAACGCCAAAGTAAAACCATAACATTTTAGAACCATCCTCATAAAATAAACAAAACTAGACTAAACCAACTTGTAACTCAAAACCAACGGAAACCTGTAGCGAATATAGTGTTTTATCGACCCCCCTCCCCCCTGAAAGGCAAGCGCCCTAAGTCAACATGGCCGCTGCTACACTGCTAACCACGAGAGTTAAAGACTTTCGGGTCATTTGGTGGATGTTTTAACCCGTTGTCATGGTAGGTTTATAAAGGTAAAGCTATCTTTCTCAAACAGAATAAGTTTCTGTCAAAAAAAAAAACAAGCTTTTTTTGCTGACTCTACTTGCATTTTTTTTAATGTGAATAGGAAGGCAAACGAGTAAGTGGGTCGCCTGATGGTAAGCGATCACCACTGCCTATAAACAACAACCCCGGAGGGATTGCAGATGCGTTGCCAACCTTTAGGACCTAGATGAAATGCCTCTTGTGCCCGTAATTTCCCCGGCTGTCTTACTCTCCACACCGGAACACAGCAGTGCAAGCACTTCTGCTTAGCGGCAGGATTAGCGAGTAAGATGGTGGTAGACCTTGCACAAGGCCCTACCACCCGCAAATTTGTCATTGATTGTCATCGCCGTCCTACATAAATATAAATATCTGGTAACTTTCAAGTCAATCTGACCAACCGTTGAAGAGTTTTCTCCTGAGACGATCCTGGCTTGGTCACCAGAACTCTACTACCAGATCCTGTATTGTCATCTGGCTTACTAAAGTATGCGAAATTTCAGCTGAATCGGTTTAAGATATCTGCTTCAAAATTGAGTCGCAAGATTCCAACTTGACGAATAATAGTTACATACAATGCAAGTAAGTAAGTAAACTCTTTAAATAACAGTCAAAAGTCTCGGGGATTTTTTCTTTTTGACGTGACAACGTCTTATAATTCGATGGAGCCGGCTGCACGCACGAAAAAACATGACTCATGCGGCGTTACCTCGCTCTGAAGCGTTACCTCGCTCTGAGGCGTTCCATTTAAGGTTTGAAGTGCAAGTGAGAGCGCGGAACGAGCGACAAAGAGGCACAATTGGCCTCCGCGTTCGACATCTGTCTCTCTCCTACTTGAGTGAGCGATGCGTCCGCGTGGACAGCTGCTATAGTCAAGTGTCGTCAAGTATGAAGTGCAGTGAAAAGTGAATGTGGTGTCAATTGTTTATAGCAACGATAATTGCGGCGATAAAGGTAATGATTCTTTCGATATTAAATAAATATTCAGTGATATATTGTCGAATACCTGCACACAACTGCGAAGCAATTCAATGGTGTGTGTGAAGTTCCCAATCCGCACTGGGCCCGCGTGGGAACTATAGCCCAAGCCCTCTCATTCTGAGAGGAGGCCTGTGCCCAGCAGTGGGACGTGTATAGGCTGGTGATGATGATGATGATATTGTCGAATATTCGTGCTTTCATCATTAAAATAAATAGCATCGGTCCGCTAGTACAGCGGTTGCGACAAAACTATAACAATAAGTTGACAGAACTATTTCACGATGAGTAAAAAATTGATTTACTATTCGATCGAAATAATTATTCAACCATTATATCAGTACTTTCTTATGACGTTGTCAGTTCAACTATCGTCAGTAAACCGACTTTACAGACAACCGTTTTTTTTACTCTTTTTTTCTGTTCTCTCTTCGTAAGTTCAATGAATGCTTGTAAAAAAAATAGGTGAATTTATGAAAGCGCATAATATGCGTCGCCAGCAGTGAATGTGTTAAACAGTGGTGAAACAAACCCTACATCCCCAATTTAAGCTGACTCAAAAATGGCACCATTTTATCCACACCCGTGTTTGCATGCTTAATCTGTAATTCTGTAGATCTGCGCTAAACCCCAATGTATTTGTATGGGCCGGGTAGATGAATTGTCGGCTTCTAAATCCAATAAACCCTGTTTTTGCTAGAATAGCCTGTTTTTAATAACATAGACTTAATATTTACACAAAGCCGACGACGCTTCGCTGGCTGTTTCGAGAGTTTTAATCGAGGTTTAGTCTAGTAATACTTTACTTTCGTTTGTTTAGGATTAAGATACATAATTCTGTATTTCTAATTTGTAAATATACCATGGAGGAGGAGGAGTCGAGAGCATTCATTATTATATACAGCCATAATGTCAAATATGTGTCGCTGACCTTATTGTTTGCGACATAAGGATGCGCCCAAACCGCCGCGTATACGCAGTGACGTGTCGTATGCGTCACGTTTTCTCACCGTTTCTTCATACATTTTGTTGCGATTCCGTAACGTCACCGTTTTTTAAGCGGCGGTGTGGTCGCACTCTAAAGGTTTTTTTGACGTCTTCGTAACGTACATATACAGACTAGCATAGAAAGTATTGTATTGTATATACAGACTTGAATATTGCAGGAAGTATGCAGAAAGTATGCTCAAAACCATCCGCCATTTTAATTCAATTCAGTTCACCATTCTGTTACACCTTTCTGAATATAAAGGAAAATATACCTCCATCTGTTTTCCTTCAAACATCTGATATCCGAAGGCAAAAACCTTATTTCCCTTATTTCGCCTTATATATTGTATAGAAATTGTTTTCCCGTGAACAAGTTATTTCCGCAAAAAAATAGTTTTGTCGTAAAAAGTGCGTAGGCCGTAGAAGGTCTACGGCGTAGCTCGTAGTGGTGCTACGCGGTTGTGAATCAATCACACCGCTCTGAAATTGTAATTCCCCACTCGTGAGCGAGCTAAGTGCGCTTCTTTGTAAGTGACATAGATGAGACAAGGACAGATAGGACAACTTCGAAAGGAATTCGGGAACAAATGGAAGGCGATTTACTCGTAGGGAAGTGAAACATACGACCTATAAGACTTGGGCTGGCGAACAATACTTATTTAAATACTTAGACAGACTTGTTCAGACTAAAGGTGGGTGGTAGGATCTTGTGAGGGGTCCATCCGGATAGCTACCACCATCTTACTCGCTAATCCTGCCGCTAAGTGCACTGCTGTGTTCCGGTGTGGAGAGTAAGACAGCCGGGGAAATTACGGGCACAAGAGGCATTTCATCTTAGCCCTGTAGGTTGGCAACGCATCTGCAATCCCTCCGGGGTTGCGGGTGTCTATGGGCAGTGGTGATCGCTTACCATCAGTTGGCCCACTTGCTCGTTTGCCTTCCTATTCACATAAAAAAAAATGTAACTATGTAGTGACCTTATTGTTTGCGGCATTAGGATGCGACCAAACCGCCGCGTAGGTATACGCAGTGACGTGTCGTATGCGTCACGTTTTCTCACCGTTTCTTCATAAATTTTGTTGCGATTCCGTAACGTCACCGTACGTAACGATAAGTACACAAATAATATTAATCACGTTTTCATCCCTTACGGGGTAGACAAAACCTAATCAAGTAAAATCAAGACCGAATGCCACGTTTAGCGTGATTATGTGCGTGTAGATAAAAAAGGGAATCAAAATAGCGATGGGTTGCTAGCCGCATCGCCTATAACATGATTTCCACAATTTTCGCCCATACCCTCGATGGACTTTTACGATCTGCGAGGAAGAAGAAGCAGCTGGGTTTTTTGCCACCAATGTTTCACCGACTAAAGACCAGGTCAGGTCAGGTCAAGAGTACCTGAAACCGAAAGCACCCGAAAGGTCAGGTTGAGAGTACCCGAAACCGACGAGCATGTATGATGAGATTGATGAATGTGGATGAAGCGAAAGAGGTATGTCAGGATCGTAGCAAGTGGAACAAAGTAGTCTCTGCCTACCCCTGTGGGAAAGAGGCGTGACGGTATGTATGTATGTATGTTTCACCGACGACAAACGTTGAATCGAATGCATCGTTTGACGAACACTTTATTTGAGAACCCTTTTTCTCTGCTAACATAATTAATATACACAGGTAGCTTAAAGAGATCCCTTTTTAGGAATAAGTTGGCCTTTATATTTATTTTTGTGTGTGTCATTTACTTATCTAATTTTATGTGCAATAAAGAGTTTACATACATACTGACATAATTAACTTTTGGAAAGTTAATAAAAACGAACGTAAAAGGTTATCAAAAGTTTGCTCATCTAATGATCGGTTACCGCCTACTAGAGGCATTGTCAGTCAGAATCAGAAATAAAAAATTTCAATGCCTTTAACAGTCTGCGACACTATCCTATTTTTATTCTTTGGCCGGCAATGATATGTAAACGGAGAGCGACGTGTTTAGCGACGCCGGATATTTATGAACGTACATGCGCGAATTACTTCGCTGATAATATGTATAAACGTAAATAATGTACTAGCGATAAAGGTACCGTGCCTCAAGGAGATTCGCGTAAACGAATTCTATTTTAGTAATATGCTATGAAAAACCCAGCAAATTTCACACCAGCTTGTAATTTCATTTATTGATATGGAGCAGAAATAGTCACACTAACACGCATGTATATGTCATACGTGACAGGACATATTGTATGTGACTAAAACCACAGTACATACTGGGTCCTTACCATGCCGTCCTAATTCCGACTCAGTTCAAGTTTTACCTGTCACTTTTAGTATGAATCTGACAGCGAGCGAACTTAAACTGAGTCGCATCGCACATGAGTAACTGTGCATAAAGGTTGCATAGACTTCTCGACTAATTTCGGCTTCGTAGAGCGTTGTCTTGCTCTAACTAACGTGACGCTATTTGTCTCTTTGTCTACAGAACGAGTACGTTGCGAGTGGTAGGGCCTTGTGCAAGGTCCGTCCGGATCGCTACCACCATCTGCTGTGTTCTGGTGTGGAGAGTAAGACAGCCGGGGAAATTACGGGCACAAGAGGCATTTCATCTAAGTCCTCTCGGATGGCAACGCATCTGCAATCGCTCTGGGGTTGCGGATGTCTATGGGCAGTGGTGATCGCTTACCATCAGGTGACCCACTTGCTCGTTTGCCTTCCTATTCACATAAAAAAAAACATACCCGGCCACAAAGATTGCATATCTAAAACTTGTTGCATGTGATGTACTTGATGGGATTAAGCATAAAATTGTCAGCCGGCTCGCCGCAATATACAACTGATCAATATTCAATCCCTTCAATTATATTGTTTGCCACGCGAGAAACTTGCGGCCCGCAACTTCCGCGTAATTATTAACTTGTGTTTGTTGATTGGCCCTAATTTGATTCGGGATCGTCTGTTCGGGAGTTTCGGCGGTGTATCGGGGAGATATGTCGTCGGGATTTCGGGGTAATTGGATATCTGAAGGATATGACTTCGAGCGCGAGGCTTAAATGGCTTTTGTCCGGTGCAAGGAGATTATGCAAACGGTTTTTATCTGAAGCCTGTAGGCCGCAATGGCTTATTACAATCTCCAACCTGTTGTGGTCTGCAGGCTTATTACATAACTCGCTCGCGATCGCCATCGTCTTCATTTTGACAGTTTGTTCAGGCTGAACACCTTCACAAAGCCTCACAAAGCATGCAGCGCCGCCGACTCAACATTGCTATGCATGGATGTCAGGAGCTTACGTTAATCGTATCACCTGTCAGAATTTTGTTTTTTACTTACTTGCCTTACGACCTCTGCTCTGTAAACTTGATTTTTGATTATATGCAAATACGCTCATTTTGGGAATTTTATTCTGCACCTACACATCCGCCAATGAGTGAACACAGTTCATGTCCATACATAGATACCAATTGTCAGCCCATGTTGACAATTGGCATCGGAATCAGCTAGCTGTCATACAAGAACTGTCAAAATGAACACGATGGCGATTGCGAGCAAGTTACGTAATAAGCTATCTGGTTCGATCCTTTATAACTATGACATTGCAAAACGAGATCTAGTAGAGTCAGTAAGATTCTCACAAAGCCTTAATGTGCACTGTCTCTACCTAGGCCTTCTCCCAACGCACCCATTCACACTCCCCATATAAATCTGTTTAGTTAATCTTCTTTTATCCATCCTTTCTACGTGACCAAACCAAATAAGCATACTTTTTCTGTCCTAACGTCGTCGCAAAATAAAAGGCCCGTTTTGACATTTGTCTTCCCGACGTAACTAGTCATGTCACCGTACGACTCGGTACTCGATACTCACGATAAATCGATTCAAGTTTGCATGAGTATTTGATCGATTTGAATATGTATTGTAACTTAACTTAAATTGATAATGTAATTTTGAAATGATACTATGTTACGAAAGGTAAATTTTCTTTCATTTAATATTTTTGTTACAAAAACATTCACTCGATCACAAAAATAATCGAGAAAAAGTGAATCTTCAGTCAATTCATTTCCTTTAGATGATCAAGACGAAGCCATTCTATTGAAATCAGTGTTGCCATTGTTTACGGCTTTGAGCTCCAAGGTCATAATTTTCAGTAAAGATCACTACACAGCTGGTGAAATTCAGTAATTAATTGGTCTAAATAAAATAAATATAACCGGCCAAGTGCGAGTCGGCCTTAAAAAAAATATTTACATCGATTTATTTTTTCCTTAACCGATTATTAATAGTCTGTGGACAATATGTAAAAATCTTTATGCACAGCACTTAGCTGAGTGAGCGATACCCATCAATGAAAAATGCAATTACCTTCAGAACATTTCGATCGGTAAAAAATAAAGAACTTCATGGGCGTGAACTGTCAAAACGGGCCTTTTAAATTGTGACGACTTTAGTCACTATAATGTGTTCTTTCGCACCAGCACGTTACCTTATTTTATTCCTAAACGTATTTGTAAACTCGCACGGGAATTCTTTAAAACCCGGGAATTTCAACAGGCAAAGCTCCACGCGTAAGCCTTAAACTAGTTATTCATCCACATTCGTATCTGAAATTTCGCATAACCTGCCGCAAACGTACCCCGGATCAAAATTACCCCGATACGGGGTAATACCGCCCATTCATAAAGCGGTAATCGCGCCCGGTACAGGCCTTCGGTTGTGTCTGCTGTATTGATTTGGGTTGTGTTGTTGCACTGCATTGTGGGGAGTGCCATTCTTGCCAGTACTCAATTTGGGTTGTGTTGTTGCACTGCATTGTGGGGAGTGCCATTCTTGCCAGTACTCAATTTGGGTTCCATATTTTTTAGACAGAAATTCCACGTAATTTAATTTCATAGAAATTTTTTCAAAGAATATACAACTATTACAACATTAAATCCAATATTTTCTTTCAAACTTTCAACATGAACTTTTTGTAATTACGTTAATAATACTCTTTATTTCTTACACATAATTTCAAAGTTTTTTTTTTAACGAATTTTATTCCGTAGAATAGTTTTTTCAAAAGATGACAAATGCAAGGTTTATTTATTCACATAAGTTTGTTTCTAAGATGTAAAAAAATACTTTACAAAGGGAAGTTCTTCTTGTTCTTCCTCTTTCCCTCACTGCTGAGGATCACTACCACATATTATTATGATCAGCTTCCATTCTTTGCGGTGCACCGTCTTCTTTATTGCGTTAGACTACCTTGTAGATGCCCTTCCTCGAGCACGTCTGCCATACATACATATAATTAATATTCACATATTTTAGCCCTTACATGGTAGACAGAGCCTAATCTAAGCGAGCCTAATTTGGCGTCTTGACTTCAATTTAATTTAACTACACCTTGTATGTACCATTTAAAAATGTAACTATGAGTTTTTAAATTTCGGGCCAAGTTAAAAACAAAATACTAAAATGTGTAATATTTTTGTATGATTTGTGATTTTAAAGTGATTCTCAGAATCTTGGTACCTAATTAATTTTCACAAAATATCCGAGAAAAATAACTCTTAATGTTCCACCGAAGTTTTATAAGTCAACGAACTTGATGAACAAGTTGCAGTTAAAATGGCAATTTAATTTCTCCAAAGACCCGGGTTTCTGTTCGCAGCAAGTTTTTAAGTCAGCTCGTTACTGAACTGGTATTTTCCAGTTATTGCTCGCGAGGACGGTCTCGACTGTTAGTTAACTTACAACTAGTCATTGTTTCTCGAAGAGTTGTTTCACAACTGCTTTTCTCTAGTATTCGCTAGTGAAATTAACATCGATGGAGTTCTGTGTACAGATTGCTGTTAATGGTAGTTGATGGGAACGCAAATACTGCCAAGCAGCATGATTGTGTTGCTGTGTTTCGTCGAAGAGTAAGATAGCCGGTAAAATTACTGGCACATGATTCCTAGCCCTCTAGGCTGGCAACGCATCTGCAATTATTGGTGTCGCGGGTGTTTGTAAGTAGTTAGGATCACTTGGAGGCAAGCATAGAGGAGAGTAATAGAAGTAATAGGGAATAATGCATTGATTTTTTAATTACATTTCTTAACAAAATATGAAAATATCGTAAGAGAGATGACAAAAAGTGAGATCAAAAATAATATTGGTCAAGAAATACAGAATATATAAAAATTTTAAACTACTAATTAGACAATAACTAGAAAGAGAAATTCGACGTGACATGACTGTGACGTCAAAAAACACTAAGCCTGTATAAACTTCATATTAAAATAGAACCCCACATAATGTGTAACTAAAAAAATACATAAATTAATTAAATAATTTACAATAAACAAAAAATAAAAAGGAAGAAAAGCTAAATTGTTAAATATCTTGGGTTTATATTCGTTAAGCCATAAATAACCTCATGACACACAATTATACCCTGCTATAAACATGTCCGCGCTGTACGTACTAAACATAATCTTTACAACAAACTTCTGCTTCTGAATAGTATTTGCCCCCGGAAGTTGGCCTCTGCCAAGTCGCAGACATGTTAGAACTTGGCCATAAACACTGCATTGTAAGGGTTGTTTTGAACTTGCTTGTTAGTGAATGGTGTACGAACTACGGATGCCAGGTGTTCAAAGCGTAGGAAGTTAGTCAATGAGTACATGCATTTTGACTTGTACTTCATTTATGTGACGTGTATGAAAATAATGATAATAGTCTTTTTGCACAAAAGATCCACAAATGGGTCGAAGTGTATCGGTAAGGACCCCTAGTCTCTAAGATAAAATAAGATAATAGTCTACCCGTGGTCATGATGCATGCAACTGCGTCAAAATATCGGGAGCTCAATAAAGGTCATCACGGTTCATATCTCGTCTATAATATTTCGAATGAATTCTTACACAGAACTTCTGTTTCTTATATTCAACTTGACACATACACACGTTCCAGAGAACAAGGACTTTATAAATAAACTAGCGACCCGCCCCGGCTTCGCACGGGTGCAAACAGTGTTTCTCTACTATTAATATTATTATATTATAACCTATGTCAGTCAGAGTTAATGTAGCTTTCCAATCGTGAAAGAATATTTGAAATCGTCACGTAGTTTTTGAGTTTATTCATTAGAAACATACACACAAAAATAAAAATTTTTCCTTCCCCTTTTCCCCTTTTCACCTAGGTATACGCCCGCAATGCTAAACGTGGCCTTTAAGTCTGTCTACCCCATAAGAGATAAAGACGTGATTTATGTATGTATGTAAGTTACATAGTTCCCGCGGGATAGGGATAAGCGAATTCTTTTTGTTTCGCTTTGACCAGTAGAGACTTTATACATCTCTACTATAGACCAATGTAATTTAAGGTACGGTCTTAACTTAGGGACCTTTTACATCCCTTTTATAAAATGTATTAATTGTATTAGGTAAGTTAAGTAGAATTTAAGTACTATTGTAAATCTATTTTATTTTGAAAAAATGACTTTCTGACAAGTTTCTTGCGGCGCATTCTTCTTGGCAATGATGGTCTTTCCGAATGCGCTGGTAGATTCAAAAAAAGACATGTAAAAGAGCCCTCGGCGGCCTATTTGCAAAATAAACTTTTGACTTTTGACTTTTGACTTTGCAGACGGAGTCACGGGCAGCAACTAGTACTTCATAATAACTATATTTTGCAATACATCCATCTTTATCAAGCTGCAAACATCAGCCGCCGGTTCATGCAGACAGACAGACAGACAGCATTAGCGGTGATGCGGCGATCGCGTGCCCCGACCCATTAGCCGCGGTTAATGATGTTCTGGTGAACGGAACATTCAGGCCTTTTTATAGGCCGCGTGGATTTCATTGGACGGCCGTGGGCTTTTTTTAGTACATCGTGGGAAAATATGGGGAAGGTTAAATAGGGAATACGCATTTTTTATACATTTCGTTCATTTTGATTCCTGTTTCCACCTATAGCCAGCCCCAACACCATCTTGAACATGATAGCGAGCAGAACACTTTCTGTATTTATATAACTGCTGTATGATGCATGCCTGCAACTACTGTTCCCATACATTAAAATTCATGTAATGTGCTAGTGCCCGTTGCCCATCAAATGGTGTCCATGAAGAAGCCCATATATTGTACCTATTGTTTTTAATAACCACCTTTGTTTTATCACTAATAAAGGACATCTCTTCCAAGGTTTAAAAATAAAACATGTAATTACTAACACTAAAATAACTTATCAAATGTTACTAACACAATGATCCTTGTTGGTCGTAAATAAAATTATTACATACATACACATACATACCGTCACGCCTCTTTCCCACAGTGGTAGGCAGAGACTATTTTGTTCCACTTGCTATGATCCGATACACGACAAAATGATAAAACAACGAAAACAAACGACACAAATGACGAAACGATAAAATTATTAGTATTATTATTATATATTATTATGCCGACAATCATGCTAAACGTTGCCTTAGGCTCTGACTACCCCGCAAGAGAAAAAAACATGATTCATGTAAATATATTTCTTAACAAAATATGAAAATATCGTAAAAGAGATAACAAAAAATGAATTATTAACTGCTAATAGACAGTGATTTCAAAGAAAGATCCAACATGACATAATATATCCTACCATCCTAGTTACTACTTCCTACAAATTACAAATGCGAAAGTTTGTGACGGATGTATGGATGTTTGTTAATCTTTCACGCCAGACCGGTTGAACGGATCTGAATGAAATTTGGAACAGGGATAGATTATGGTCTGGAATAACACATAGGCTACTTTATTTTCTGCGGGATTGCGATAAATGAATTCTTTGTAGACGACATAACAAGAGAAACAGTTGGTACAATCTGTGTACTGTTATTTCTTTGCTCCCTTGCAGACCAGCAAAATGCTTGTAACTTATCTTTATTACCCTTTCCTCTATTTATAGCGACAAGCTCCAGGTATCTCAGTTTGTTTTACAACTGCCGGTAAGCCCTGCGCCGCACGGTGAGACAATATTTGTCGGAAGTCTGCGCCGGATCTTAGCTGCGAACAAACAAGGCCCGCTGCGCCGCGATTCGGTTGATTTTGTACTTTATTAGTAAACTAGCTTAGCCTGCGACTTCGTCTGCGTAGAATCACTATTACCTACAAAACAAAGTCGCTTTCCGCTGCCTGTCCTTACGTATGCTTATCTCTAAAACTTCGCAACTGATTATGATGCGGTTTTTGAAGTGAAAACTTCTTTTTCTCAAAGATGCAATGAAATGTTAACCTTACGTTCCAAATAATAGGCCGGGACGTATCACGTTGCGGGCGCGGTTGGACAAGTGGTATGTAATGGATTTTCATACAAAATGGCAGGCCTTGGCCTGCAAAGCGATCGTGTTTTGTTTTGTGGTCGTCGTCGTCGTGGCGGCGCGTGCGCGGGGCGCGCTGCTGGAGGATACGCACGTGGAGGATATGCGCCTGCTGCTGCTGTCCGCTGCCTAATGCACGCGCTAGCGGCAACATTCTAAGGGTTTGTTTGGAGTTTTTTTAATTATTTCATTACATGTATGAGAAGAGCACTATAC
Source organism: Pandemis heparana (assembly GCA_963854515.1). Classification (NCBI taxonomy): domain Eukaryota; kingdom Metazoa; phylum Arthropoda; class Insecta; order Lepidoptera; family Tortricidae; genus Pandemis; species Pandemis heparana. The sequence continues at coordinate 346,530 of OY978008.1, read as the reverse complement.
AAGCCTCGGCGTGAAAGAACTTGGCTTCGTACTCCTCGCAAAGCTCGGCCGTCTATATACATTACTCAGCCTGCAAGCCTTTCTTTCCCGGCCTCTGCAGTAATGTACTATAGCGGCCTTGAGCACTTTTTCCGATGGGTAAAAAATGTTAACCCTACAGTGCATGACTTTTTTTTTTTGAGAAATAAAATTATATGTTGTAAGTACTGGTATTTTCTCCTAGAGAAAAATAATAAAAAAAATAAACAACCCATAGTTTCGAAAAAAAATTTATTTTTATTTGTGTTCCCGATGAGGAACTCCATGCATTGAGGAACAATTTAAAACATGGCATACAGTTACAATAAATATGGCAGTTTTATGTTTTTACATTGTGTGTTTTGTGCTTAATGTGAAATTAACGGAAATAATTATTATCTTTGTTTTAGTATAGCTAAATCCTGCATTTTTGACAACCCACGAAAGTTTTTCTGCGACATCAAGAAGACTGGCGTCTTTCGTTACCTACAGAGAAATGGCCTATTCTATATGTCCTGATATACTGAAGAGAAAGAATCACCACATATGCCTTTTTATGTTCAGCTACAAAATTTTCAGTTCTATTGATTGGTTGACCAGACTTTTTGATCATAATGAGCCACACAAACACAATTATTTGGCCCAATCTTACTTGAGCTGTCGAAATTTTTGCAGTGTTGGTTCTAATAGTTTCAGTTCTCCAACTCTTCGTTGAACTAGATGCCAATTCCGACATTTTAACATGTAATTTGGATGTATGGAGTTGTGCATTGGTTAAAAAGATGTCGTACGGCAGGGCCAGGTAAACAGTTTACTTGATCCATTATGATCGACTTTTTATGAATCACTAGATTCTTCAGAGACCCGATTGATTGCTATCCGCAATACTTATGTCAATGTTAAAATAACTATCATCTTCACTTCCAGATGGTATTGATCAAAAATTTTCTATGTCTGTATCTCGTAAGGGTTTCTGTCACATCATCCAATAACAACTTATACCTAATATTTAATGTGATAAAGTTCCACAAAACCATAATAAACTTTCCTACAGCTAAGGCGAAATTGAAACTTATGCCAACGACATAAAGACTCAGACAAGTGCAAAAGTTCTTCTCTGGATTTGTATTAGTGACATGAACGTCAATGCATGGAGTACCGTATCGGGAACGTTTGAATAATGCTACTCGACACTATCTAAATATCTCAATACTGTAAAACTAAATTTATTCCTCTATTTAGCACAGGTTTTCCAGTCACATAGTAATTTTTTCTAGCTATTTTACTCTAAAGTTATTTTTTTATCGCATTTTGAAAGTTGTCTAAACTGGTTTTACAACAGACTATCGAAATTTGATCGATCGCTGGATGTCATGTGCAATTAATGCTGCCTAGCGGCCACACGCTGAACTATGTACTAGCCTGGTATATTAAGTACCCTCAAAAGTACAACAGATGTCGCTGCCTTCCTGACTTTAGACACAATTTGCAAATATTTTGGTTGTACCTAATGCGGAACTGTATGCGCTGTAGGGTTAAACTCGCGTCAGGCGTAAGGCGAAGGTAGAGTTTAAGTACCAGTTTATCAGATCCTCTAGGTGCTCATTTTTAATAGATAGAGTGATTCCAGAGCAAGGTTTATTTATGTATAATACATACATAAATATAGTAGAGAAACACTGAACATTAAATACATAGTTAACATTTGTTTTCATCTTATAATACTTGCTCCAACTGGAATCGAACCCGGGACCTCAAACCTCTTCTATCGCCCGGTCGCTGTAACTGCTTTGTATTTTAAACGATCTGCGAACTGCTAGCAATTTCATGGAACTACTCTCAATCTTTTTCCAATAACTGTATTCCAGATACACGGGTCGCTGAGTAGACGATAGCAGGTTATTGTATGGCACTAGGAGGGCCGTTTACATATTTCAAGCTACTTAATGCCAGTAATATAGTTTTAGTAAAGTATATAGTAGTTTTGGTATAGTTAGTTCGGGGTTGCGGGTTTCTATGGGCAGTGGTGATTTCTTACCATCAGGTGACCCACTTGCTCGTTTGCCTTCCTATTCACATAAAAAAATAAAATAAAAAAAACCACAGATTTAAAAGTCATCTAACTAATATTATAAATGCGAAAGTTTGGATGGATGGATTGGATGGATGGATGTTTGTTTGTTACTCAATGCCGCCAGAATGGCCCAACGAATCGGGATGAAATTTGGCACATAGATAGAGAAAAGTCTGGAATAGCACGTAGGCTACTTTTTATCCCGGAAAATTGTAGTTCCCGCGGGATAGCGCTAAATGAATTCTTTGCAGGCGTAGTTGCGGGCTAGTTCGAAATATTGAAAACTCCGTGAATCATTGAAAACTCTTATTAGATTTAAAAGTATTAAGATTCCGCAAAACGGGGTGGGACAAAATTGAACTTCAAACCTCGATAAAAAAATATTTTCATATGTAGCAAGTTGATTTTGAAATAGAAGACGTTTTGAAAAAGGTCAAGGGGTTACCGTGACGTCTTAATGCGATTCAATTTGGATTCAGTTTAGGTTCGCTCGCTGTCAGATCCATACTAAAAATGACGGCAAAAACCTGAACTGAGTCGGAATTAAGACGTGAAGACGTCATGGTAACGCCCCTGGCACAAGGCGGCCACGACGTACAAAATCCGCGTTCTGAAATGAACACAGGCACGACGTCGTCTGTACACGCGTCAATGTGTGCGTAAGATACACAGGGCTGTCTATCGCAAAAACCTAGTACTATAAGTACTATTTATAAGCCTTTTTTTTTTATTCCGAACTCGCTACAATTGTTGTTGTTGTTCTTATTGTCGTTTTATTTATTAAATTGTCGCGTAATTCGGCGTGCCTCATGGCATAGGCCTCCTCCGTGTATTGGAGGGTTTGGGCTATAGTTCCCACGCGCGCCCAGTGCGGATTGGGAACTTAACACACACCATTGAATTTCTTCGCAAATGTGTGCAGGTTTCCTCACGATGTTTTCCTTCACCGAAAAGCTCATGGCAAATTACAAATGTAATTTTCGCACATAAATTCCGAAAAACTCAGAGGTGCGAGCCCGGGATTTGAACCGACGACGCTCTGCTTGAGAAGCCACAGGTCAAACCACTAGGCTACCACGGCTATAAGTACTACCAATGACATAAATGTAGGTACTTATAATGAAGATATGGCTTAGATGTGTGCAAATAAATGTACTTAATCGTTATCTATTTATTTAAACTTACTTAAAATGTGTCTGTCTGTGTATTTAAGCATTATTATTTTCAATTACAATAGATGTACGACAACAAACTTAACCGAATGATTCTGTAGTTATTTCATGTATTAATCGCGATAATTTCAGAAAGCATTAATTTTCTAATGTTTTATAAAATGAAGTATGTAGGATAGGTTCCCGAACTTGTGACGTGCGGCCGACATATATCGCGTTGCGAGCCCTACTAGTTGCCAGCAGCTTTCCGGCAGACTGCGCTAGAGGGGTGGGGTAACTAGAATCGGTGCGGGGCGGAGCGTGGCCATTCTGTACGTTAGTACTATTATATATTCTGTGCCCCTGGTCTGGAGTAACCGAAACCGGTGAGCTTGTATGAAGAGATTGATGAATGTGGATGAAGCGAGATAATGTCAGGATAGTAGCCAGTGGAACAAAGTAGTGTCTAACCCTATGGGAAAGAGGCGTAACGGTTTGTATTGTAGGTATGTATGATTTTTATAGATTTTTTTTTCCAGCTATTGTTGTGCTATTTGTATACTTTGTTCATAGTTTCTGTATTGTTTTGTACTGATTTGTGGTGTTCAATAATAGTACATTACTGCAGAGGCCGGGATAGAAAGGCTTGCAGGCTGAGTAACGTATCGTAACGTATCTAGATAGGAGTACGAAGCCTGCAAGTTCTTTCACGCCGAGGCTTGTATAGTGCTTTTCTCAAACATGCAATGAAATAAATAAAAAAACTCCAAAATTACCCTTAGAATGTTGCCGCTAGCGCGTGCATTAGGCAGCGGCCAGCAGCAGCAGCTGCATATCCTCCGCGTGCGTGTCCTCCAGCAGCGCCCCGCGCCCGACGACGACCACCACAAAACAAAACACGATCGCTTTGCAGGCCAAGGCCTGCCATTTTGTATGTTAATCCATTACATACCACTTGTCCAACCGCGCCCGCAACGTGATACGTCCCGGCCTATTATTTGGAACGTAAGGTTAACATCTCATTGCATCTTTGAGAAAAGAGTATTTGTATTGTATTGTATTGTAATGTTCCGGTTTCTTTGGTCGAGCTACTTGCGTTGTGTAAACGGGCCTCTACTGGCGCCCCGAGACTCCCCTTGCAGCTCGGTTTACACTTCATTTGCACGCGCAAGAATACAATTACTCAACTAGCAGTAAGTTATTCAGCAAATTACTCGCAACTTCGTAGTCGTGGATAGTGGATATGACAGGGTGTTTTAATTCTACTAATATTATAAATGCGAAAGTTTGTGACGATGTGACGATGTGATGATGTGACGAATTGAGTGAGTGAGTGAGTGTGTATGTTTGTTCCTTCTTCACGCTAAAACGACTGCACGGATTTGGATAAAATTTGGAACGAAGATAGCTGTTTACCTAGATTGAAACATAGAATACTTTTTATCCCGGAAAATTGCACAGTTCTCGCGGGATAGCGATAAACATACCAATTACTAATTCTACGCGGACGAAGTCGCGGGCAGAAGCTAGTCATAGACATACAGAACCAACTTTCTGCTGCAACATTCCCTGAGCGGTACAATTTAGGGATCCTTAAAAAGCGAGCCTTCCTGTTCTTGAAAGGGTCGGCAACGCACCCGTGATTCCCCAAGGCTTGCAGGTGTCCCTGGGCGGTGGTGATTATTTTCCATCAGGTGACCCGTCTGCTCGTTTGCCCCCTCTTATATAAAAAATACATACATAAATACATAAATCACGTCTCTATCCCTTACGGGGTAGACAGAGTCCAAGGTAATATAGCCTGAAGGCCACGTTTAGCATGTTTGTTGTCGGGTACGTATTAAAATCCATAAAGTTTAAAATGTATAATGACTTAAAGACGTGATTTATGTATACATTTGTAACGCTATCGCAATAAGGTGACATCACTCAAGTTTAGGTGACGGCGGCATGTCAATTGTGACAGGGTTCCGTGCTACGTAAATTTCCCATTACCATCATCTCCAGTATATACGTCCCTGTGGGCACAGAATGAGAGAACGTGGGCGTGGGCCCACACGGGCCCACTACGGAATTTATTTACCATTTTTTAACCATCCAAAAAAGTGACAAACGCCGCTAAAGAACTTTCACTTCAAAAAATTTGTTTATGACAGTCACAATACAACAAATAAATAAATACAATTGTGTATTAAGAAAACAGAGCTAGTAAATAAATTGTCACAAAATGGTCCCAACTCAGCATTTGCTGGCCTTGCAGCCAGCGCTGGTCTTGTGTTGGAACCACAGCGTGATGATACATACATTGAAAAGAATTATTTAGGTTATGCATCCTCGTTATACGTAAAGTTATCGTAGATTCTATAGTTTTGACGTGACAACGTCTTATAAATTGGTTTGCCGGGTGACACTTCAAGAAACTGCGTTACGCTCCGCTCACGTTATGCGCTCACAATGAGAGCGAGTGAGAGGCACGCGGGCATGGTTAGCCCGCCTAAGAGCGAGAGAGACAGACATAAAAAGTGAAAGGCACGCGTCCCTTCCACTCGAGCACAGTTAGTGTTAAATATAATTCTTTGTATAAATAAATGTTTTAAATTGTTACTATTATTTCATCCTTCTTCCTACTATACGAATGAATATTCACATTAAAATTATTTTACCACTCAAAGTCGTTGTCACGTAAAACTTTCGCCCGTATACCGACTTTACAGGCAACCAATTTTTTTTTATTTCCATAAACGAATGTAATGTCTGCGAACAAAATGTGCAGCCATAAAATGATATCATATAAGTCGTAAAGAGATGTAACATGACATCAAAGGCGAAAGGGGTGTTGAAGCTTAAACGCTACGGGTCGAAAGAAAGCTCTTTGACTCAGCAAATGTGAGCTTAAAGCTCGCATGGAACAAATGAAGTCCTTATGGCTGTTCACGAGTTTGTATGAAATTAAAAAGCGTTAGGTGTTGGTGGTATAGAATACTAGCTGTTGCCAGCGACTTCGTCTGCAAAGAATTCGTTTATCGCTATCCTGCGGGGATTTTCCCGAATAAAAAGTAGCCTATGTGCTTTTCCAGACTTTTCTCTATCTATGTGCCGAATTTCATCCAGGTTCGTTGGGCCGTTTTGGCGTGATTTAATAACAAACAAACATCCATCCATCCATCCATACTTTCGCATCCTACTGATCCTACTAATATTATAAATGCGAAAGTTTGTGACGATGTGACGATGTGAGTGAGTGAGTGTGTATGTTTGTTCCTTCTTCACGCTAAAACGACTGGACGGATTTGGATAAAATTTGTAACGGAGATAGCTGGTACCCTAGATTAAAACATAGGCTACTTTTTATCCCGGAAAATAGCATAGTTCCAGGGGGATAGCCATAAACATGACAATTGCTAATTCTACGCGGACGAAGTCGCGGGCAGAAGCTAGTTTATAATATTAGTTAGATAGCTTCTTCCCGCGACTTCGTCCGCGTAGAATGAGCCTTAAGAACTGATGTTGAAAGTATAATCTGCAATAGTTATTTACGTTGTGAGTCCCGGGACTAAAACTTCTTTGTACCAAATTTATTTAAAATCAGTTCAATGGTTTAGGCCTGAAAGCGTGACAGACAGACAGTCACTATCGTATTTCTAATATTAGTAGGAATTTTTACTCGTTTACTGAAAATTAAATTCAAAAGGCCCTCTAGATTTCCTAATCAGTTTCGCTGCTATAAATTCCACCTGCCAGCGGCTAATTCCCGATTTGCATAGAACCGGCAGCGTTAATTGTTTACCGACACCGCGGCTCCAAAACCCTTTATTTTCACTTACAATACTTAATTTCTAAACGACACTGAAAATTAGAACACATAGAAAAAATCGAAAAGTAAAGCTATGGCCGGGAATCGAACCCGGGTCCTCGTCTTTCCGTGACGCGTGCTACCCCTACAGCAGCCATCCAACCCAGCAGCCAGCCTTCGAATTTTTCTATCTGTTACCAACTGTCACGTGACCTTGTTACTATGCGAATATTTGTCGCTTAGCGTCCTCTGTTTGAATGATGTGTCTTACAATATTTATTAAATCATTAGCTGTTGCCAGCGACTTCGTCTGCAAAGAATTCGTTTATCGCTATCCCGCGGGAACTACGCGATTTTCCGGGATAAAAAGTAGCCTATGTGCTAAATATTCCAGACTTTTCTCTATCTGTGTGCCGAATTTCATCCAGATTCGTTGGGCCGTTCTGGCGTGATTGAGTAACAAACAAACATCCATCTATCCATCCATCCATCCATCCATCCATCCATACTTTCGCATTTATAATATTAGTTAGATGTTTAGGATTAATTCCATGCATGCCGTTCTGGCGTGATTGAGTAACAAACAAACATCCATCCGTCCATCCATCCATACTTTCGCATTTATAATACGAGTATTATTTAGATTAGACTAGCTTCTACCCGAGACTTCGTCCGCGTACAATAAGACGCAAGAACTGATGTTGATAGCATATTCTGCAATCATTATTTACGTTGCGAATCTAGGCACCCTTGACATGTTAGTCACTATCCCGCGGGAACTATGCAATTTTCTGGCATGAAAAGTAACCTATGTTTTAGTCTAGGGTATCAGATATCTCCCGGTTGCAAACTTAATACAAATCCGTCTAGTCGTTTCAGCATGAAGAAGAAACAAACTTACACACTCACTCACTCACAATTTCATTCACAAGCTTTCGCTTTTATATTTATTTAATGTTCGGCTAGGTCCTACGTACTAAGTACAGGATTTAAATATTTTTAGACGATAAGTTCCCAATCCGCACTGGACCCGCGTGGGATCTATATCCCAAGCCCTCTTGTTCTGAGAGGAGGCCTGTGTCCAGTAGTGGGACGAATATAGGCTGGAGATGTTGATGATAGAATAAAATATATAATAGATTTATTCTTTTTTTTCATTTGATGATGCATAAAGAAACAGATTTCAGCAACCAGAAGCAAATTTTCAAATTGAAAACATCGTAAGCATTTAAATAACTTACGCAACCCGGAGCAAAACAGAATTTGCACCCTCGCGCTCCGACACGTGACTTATAAATAATATTACTTTAAATAAAAACCTTGTGCCCTTCCTTCCACCTTTTCGCCCTATTTTTGGCCCAAATAAAGCTTTGCATAACTTTATGGAGCGAAGGAAATAGATATTAAGGTTATGTCCCGACGAAATTATTATCTTAGACGTGGGTTTTTAATAATAGCTTGTTTGGATACCACTGGAATTTGTTTGTTTATTATTTTATACTAGCTGTTGCCAGCGACTTCGTCTGCAAAGAATTCGTTTATCGCTATCCCGCGGGAACTACGCAATTTTCCGGGATAAAAAGTAGCCTATGTGCTATTCCAGATTTTTCTCTATCTATGTGCCGAATTTCATCCAGATCCGTTGGGCCGTTCTGGCGTGATTGAGTAACAAACAAACATCCATCCATCCATCCATACTTTCCCATTTATAATATTACTAGCTGTTGCCAGCGACTTCGTCTGCAAAGAATTCGTTTATCGCTATCCCGCGGGAACTACGCGATTTTCCGGGATAAAAAGTAGCCTATGTGCTATTCCAGATTTTTCTCTATCTATGTGCCGAATTTCATCCAGATCCGTTGGGCCGTTCTGGCGTGATTGAGTAACAAACAAACATCCATCCATCCATCCATCCATCCATCCATCCATACTTTCGCATTTATAATATTAGTTAGATTACTCAGATACAAGGATGTTCAGAAATGTTACCTACATGAAAAGATGCGACGAGCCCTCTTAGTGGGAAGATTTGGCAGTACAGCATTCAGGGGACTTACCATGACGTCTTAATGCGATGCTATGTTTAGGTTCGCTCGCTGTCAGATCCATACTAAAAATGACAGCTGAACCTGAACTGAATCTGAATTAATAATAATAATAATAATAATATTTATTTATTTCGAGCAACTACATGACTCATCATACATTATTGGGTTAGTACATGGCTTATTCTCTAAGTGTTAGTCTTATTATATTATATAAATAGGTACATTAAAAAGAAAACAATTCAACAAAATATTCATTACCAGGCGTTTTTGGTCACATGTATTTTGGTCCAGTGGTGCAGTATCGGACACGACATATCCTCCGATATTACACGTAGGAGACTGTTACTGCTGCCCCTCATTCTATCCATGGCGGATGATATTCGTTTGCGTATCACTGCTCCAAAACTATCTGTACGCGCTTCCGCAAACATGCCGGATGCACTGCAAAAACGGGGCAGCCGCAACAGCATCCTAAAGGTATTGTTGTACTGGACTTTCAGAGCATTGAATGACTTCTGCGTAAAGCGAACCCACAGGCTGCAGGTGGAATTGAATCGCACTAAGACGTCATGGTCAAGCCCCCTGGACGTTAAACGCGATGAGTTAAAAACTCGCCAGCCTGTTGCCATTCGCTACCATATATAAAAACTAGCTGTTGCCAGCGACTTCGTCTGCAAGGAATTCGTTTATCGCTATCCCGCGGGAACTACGCAATTTTCCGGGATAAAAAGTAGCCTATGTGCTATTCCAGACTTTTCTCTATCTGTGTGCCAAATTTTATCCAGATCCGTTGGGCCGTTCTGGCGTGATTGAGTAACAAACAAACATCCATCCATCCATCCATCCATCCATCCATACTTTCGCATTTATAATATTAGTTAGATTTATCCCTATTTATGGTATTTCCCTATGGCATCACGCGTGAAGGGCTGGAACGATTTCGCTAATTCTTTTTTGTTGAAAAAAGAACACGTTATTATCGGGAGATGAAGAAAAAAAGAAAATAAGACTTACACAGAAGACGAAGCAGCGGCGGGGAATAGCTGGTCTAATAATAAACCCGACATTCTAAATAGTTGGAAGAGTAGACAGTAATTCTACCTTTTAAATGATTTAAGATTATGTGTAAGAAAATTGTGGTAAATGTTATCATTGCAGCTGCATCATCATTATATAGGCCATAGGACGTCCACTGTTGGACATAGGCCTCCCCCATAGACCTCCAGTTGCCTCGGTTGGAAGCGGCTTGCATCCATCGTGAACCCGTAACTTTAACCAGGTCATCCGTCCACCTCTTTGGTGCACACGGTCAGGTATAGCCTACTAATATAACAGCGAAAACGAGAGGAAACAAGAAAGATCCAAATCGGGGGTTGTGGTATCAAAAAAGAGGAGAGATATTTTTAGCGTCGCTCCTTTATTTTTCGCTGCAAATACTTAATGAGTCGCTCAAAACCTATGTTTAAATAAATGCGTCACCTGTATTTTACCCACGACGGAACGGAGAAGGTATATACGTTTAGGGTGATAGGTTGTTTGTTTGTTTGTTTGTGTGTTTGTCCGCAAACGTATGTTCCCATTTATCTCGACAACAGCTGGACCGATTTAGATGCGATTTACTTTATTACTGGTTCTTAGATAGGGTATTGTGGTGTTTGTCCGTTAGGGGGCGCTGCAATATTCGTATAGGTATGTAAAAAGTGAATATTCACATTTATCACCCACGGAGAACGTATATATGCGTTTAGGGTGATAGGTTGTTTGTTTGTTTGTTTGTTTGTGAATTTGTCCGCAAACGTATGTTCCCATTTATCTCGACAACGGCTGTACCGATTTAGATGCGGTTTACTGTATTAGGTTCGTATTTCCTTAGCGGTTGTTCTTAGATAGGTGTTGTGGTGCTTGTCCGTTAGGGGGCGCTGCAATATTCGTATATGTAAAAAGTGAATGTTCCCATTTATTAAATCATAAATTGTAAAAGTAAAGTTGTGCCTTTTTTTAAATGTATAGTCCCGTCTTGACTTATGTTACAACAATGCCACTAAAGCTGTCACAGGGAAGGGTCAAGTACCAATGCGGCCATAAAAACTATCTCCATGTCTACCAGCCCTACGCCCGCCCATGTAACTGATATGGAAATTTTACGACCACATTAAACCTTTTTATATGTGACGTATTAGGGAGCAGATTTATGGCCTCCCTCATCAATATACGGCTGTGGGGGGCCTTTCATGGCGTTTTGAGGTGAGCTTTGATTAAAACGCCATCAGGCAGAAACTACCTGAGAACTATTCAGGCATGTACAATTGGAAGAAATGTTAATGTGAAAGAAAGGAAATTAAAAAGGAGAAGGAAAACTTAAAGAGTTGGTCACGAGTTGGTCCTAACTCAGAATTATGCTGGTTTTAGAGCCCGTGCTGGTCTTCCACTGGATACCATTTTTAACAAGTGGAGAGAATGTTACTCACACCCGTTGCAAAAAGAGGGGTGTTATAAGTTTGACGACCTGTGTGTGTGTGTGTGTGTGTGATTGGAAAGCCAGTTTCCATGCGGTGGTTCTTAGCCATGTTTGATAAAAATAAATCTAGCAGAATTTGTGATGTAGGTATGTACACACAGCAAAGCTATTCGGTAAGCACCTTTGCATGCACGCGCCGATTTAAACCTGCTTACCGAATAGCTTTGCTGTGTGTACGTATCCGAGTGGAATCTTCAGGCTCAATTTGGAAGCACATATCTTCAATAGATTGAGCAGAAACAATGCATACTCGAGTAAGTCGGTTGACAATACAATAATCTAGTAGTGGAGTGGCGACCCTGCCAGGACCGTCTCCGCAGGAGGGAACTCTTCAACGTTTGGTCAGATTAACTTGAAATTTAAAATGAATTTTTTGACAGTTATTTATTATTAATTTATACTATCAAATGCACATACACATACAGCACGTTTTCTCGTCCCTGGTGAGCAGTAGATGTTCCACGGGAGCTTGTAATTGTATCGTACAGACACATCATTCAAACAGATGACGTGTATCGACAAATATTCGCAAAGTAACGAGGTCACGTGACAGTTGGTAACAGATAGAAAAATTCGAAGGCTTACTCACCAGCTATGGGTGGTGTAGGGGTTAAGCAGGCGCCACGGAATAACGAGGATCCGGGTTCGATTCCCGGTCACAGCTTTACTTTTCGGATTATTCTGTGTTCTAATTTTCAGTGTCGTTTAGTTTTTTTAATTTATACTCATTAAAACTTGGCAGCCAAGCGCTTTTCCATTTAAACATCGCACCCGTTAACAGATAATTAGGTATATTCGTAATAAAGTTTGTCCCGGGAATCCGGGCCGCGTCACATGCTCCACTAATTGAAATACCTCTAAAACAATGTCCCCGATGCCCCGTTAATTATGATTGTTGCTTACTTTGCCAACGCCCCCTGCCCCCGTATCGAGCGACAAGCTTTATTATTATTACTAGGCCGTTGCCAGCGACTTCGTTTGCAAAGAATTCGTTTATCGCTATCCCGCGGGAATTTCCCGGGATAAAAAGTAGCCTATGTGCTATTCCAGACTTTCCTCTATCTATGTGCCGAGTTTCATTCAGATTCGTTGGGCCGTTCTGGCGTGATTGAGTAACAAACAAACATCCATCCATTCATACTTTCGCATTTATAATATTAGTTAGATTGTCGCTCATTGTGGAAATGAGCACGTAATTTTTAAACGTTTAGACTACTATGCTGGTCTGGGAGTAAAGAACAAACATAAAATTACCAGTTGCTTGTCTTCTCGCCGTGCTAATTAGCCCATCGAGGGCGAAAATCTTTTTTATACCAAAAGGAAGGTAGACGAGCTACTGGGTCACTACTGCCCATGGATACCCGCAGCACCGAAGAATTGCAGATGAGCTACCAACCTAGAGGGCTAAGATGATATGCCTCTTGGTGCCTGTAATTTCCCCGGCTGTCTTACTCTCCACACCGAAACACAACAGTGCCAATCCCACTGGATTAGTGAGTAAAGTGGTGGTTGCGATATTTATAGGCGATGTTAGCAACCCATCATTATTTTGATTCCCCATTCCAACTATACGCCCACAATCATGCAAAACGTGACCTTTAAGTCTTGTTATCTTATGCTCTGCCTACGCCGTAAGGAATAAAGATTTGATTTACGTACGTATGTATGTATGTCACCTGCTATAAGATATTTTACAACACGAATACTAGATCCAAGTAAACACGTGAAATGGCTCACATTGCCCAAATTTTACTTAGGACGAAGGTTCAGCTAACACTGGATCATATCTACTTGCCGAATTTACACAGAACCCTCGGTGTGCGAGTCAGACTCGCACTTGATCGTTTCTTTTTCTTTAGTAATAAAATATGTAACTAACTAGTCTTAAATTTAATTCTTGAATAGGAAATCTCATAAATTATCTTAGGGTTTTCTCGCTGTCAGATTCATACTAAAAGTGACAGCTTAAACTTGATCTGAGTCGGAATTAGGACGTCATGGTGAGGCCGCTGATAGATGAAGTGCAGTGACCGACCGCAGAATTAATTGATTCACCGACCCCGCTAAGGAGAGGTTCTGTTTCATTGTGTTCGGCCCACCTTGACGGGTCGCGGCCCAAGCACTTGTGGTTCGAGCTTCCGGGCTGATTGGATCCCACAAATGTTTTTAATTGATTAGCTTTTGTAAAGACCCAACAAGCATAGTACAGGAGAATGCAAAGATACGCGTATCAGTTTTTTAAATTAGTTCTTTTTTTAATAATTGGTCGTGATGGACTTTTCATATCATAGGACGTCTTCTGTTGGACATAGGCCTCCCCCATAGACCTCCAGTTGCCTCAGTTGGGAGCGGCTTGCATCCACCGTGAACCAGCAACTTTAACCAGGTCATCCGTCCTCGTTGGTGGACGTCCTACGCTGCGCTTGCCACGCGGTCTCCACTCAAGAACCTTTCGGCCCTAACGACCATCTGGGGCCTTACCATGACATCCTAATTCCGACTCAGTTCAAGTTTTAGCTGTCACTTTTAGTATGAATCTGACAGCGAGCGAACCTGAACTGAATCGCATTAAGACGTTATGGTAAGGCCCCTGTTCTCCATGCTATATGGCTGTGTCTGTGGCATCGTATTTCTCTAACGGATGGACTAATTAGGATGCGGTTTTTTATATTTGAAAGCCAGTTTCTATTCGGTGGGTTTTAGTCATGTTTGGTATAAATCAGTCCAGCAGTTTGAGGAGTATCAGTTATTTTCCAAAATGATGTAAGGAGTTATCGGCATAGAAAAAAACCGGCCAAGTGCGAGTCGGACTCGCGCACCGAGGGTCCCGTACCATTATCTATAAATATCTTTAACCAGTGTAAGCAGAGCCCTGCTCCAAAGTAAAATGTACGCAATGTGGGGTCACTTTATATTGGTCACTGATATGTATATACATATGTCTGTATAGACATACATACATATTTACGGTTTTCGCAATTATTCCTATATCTCTGTGCTATAAGACCTAACCTTCATGCCAAATTTCAAGATTCTGAGTTCACGGGAAGTATCCTGTAGGTTTTGATTCCCTTGCGAGTTTCGAAAATTTGCGGCAGAAACTTCTGTACACGACAGACGGACGGACGCGCGGACGGACGGACAACAAAGTGATCCTATAAGGGTTCCGTTTTATCCTTTTGAGGTACAGAACCCTAAAAATACGTATGGTTAGTACTCGTCTAATGCTTGGAGGTTTTTTTTTTATTTGATGTTATCTTCAATCATCAAGCAATTAAAACATTGAAAACTTTTTCCAAGCATTAGGTCCTGGGGCCTTACCATGACGTCTTAATGCGATTCAATTCTGATTCAGTTTAGGTTCGCTCGCTGTCAGATCCACACTAAAAATGACAGCTAAAACCTTAACTGAGTCGGGATTGAATCGCGTTAAGAAGTATGACCCCGGTGAGTGAAAATTATCAGGTAAAATCAGCAAAGGGTTTCATTACACATTGTTTCCGGAACAAAGTGGACGACATCAGACACCAGGGTCAGTCAGTCGAGAGCTCAAACATATTAGTTTAAATTGAACTCGTTGCGGGTGGCAACACATTCGATTGTCGCCGGGAACTTGCGTTCACCAAATAACAAATGCCGTTACAAGTCGGCCATTTTCATTTAATTTTACACGTCCGTTGTGCCGGGAAGTAGCGTCGCCGCAATAGTTATTTGTGTCACAGGGTAATAAAATGATGTACTTAAGTAGGTATTTAAGGCGAGGGCCCAATATCAACACAGACACACACACACACACACACACACACACACACACATTATGTTTTCATTTTGTTCTTGTTTCATTTCATTTTCTATTTTTGAAAATTGTTTTTAATCATTCAACATTTCATGCACCTTTTTAAATCTTAAGATACAATACGTGGAGGAGCGGTGTTATCTTAGTACGAGTATCTCGTATACTCAAAAAGAGGCACCAGCACAGATACTGTTGTTGTAATTTAAGTTACTGAATAAATATTTTTCATTTTTTTCATTTTTCATTTTTCAATATTCAATTCTACAATAGAATCCTGAGCAAAATGAGGGATTCAAGTGTTAGCGGTCAAGTTGAAAATGATTTTGCTCCCGAGTGGCTCATAACAACTTTTCACATCGAGCATTTTTAAGAAACTTGAAAAAAACATATTTAAAATTAATTCAAGAGCTCCGATATGGCGTGGTACTGTGGGGGGGCAGCACTGATGCCCAATAACTATTCATCATGCAAAAAAAGAGCATACGAATTCTAGCCAATATACGAATCCCAGAAAGCTGCCGTCAGCACTTTATAAAACATAAGTTATTAACGCTACCCTCAATCTACATATTGGAATCGGCTTTGTTTGTGCGCAAACATCCTGATTTATTCAAAGCAAAAATAGACATAAATACAACCAGAACACAATATAGAAATAAATTATTGCTACCGAAATCGAATTTAAAATTGTTCAAAAATGGTCCCCAATGTAAATGTATACAAATATATAATAAAATCCCAGAATCAATGAGACAGGAGACCAGATTTAATATTTTCAAAAACAATCTTAAGACATACCTAACCAATAAATGTTATTATTCTGTTGACGAGTTCTTGAATGATGAAATTGAAAAATGACATTAGTAAATTTAATATATTTTGTACTTATTATTATTATTTTAACATTTAACATTGTCAATTTAAAATTAATAATTTAAAGTGAATTCCAATATAATTCTAAACATGACATTTTTTAATAACTCCTTGACATAATAATCATAACAAATAATATTAATAATGATAATTAATGGATGGCTGTAATTTTAATGTAATTTTATCTTATTTTAATTGGAAATATTGTGTTAATTTTAATCTAATCTTAAGTACCATTGTATGCCCTTACAGGGCGTCATGGACCGACTTGAATATATTATAACATCTGTAACTATAATGTACATGACATAAACAATGAATAAATGAATATGAATGAATGAAAAAAATATACTTACTATTACTACTTTGTAAAAAACCGTGGTAGCCTAGTGGTTTGACCTGTGGTCTCTCAAGCAGAGGGTCGTGGGTTCGAATCCCGGACTCGCACCTCTGATTTTTTCGGAATTTATGTGCGATATCTCATTTGAAATTTACCATGAGCTTTTCGGTGAAGGAAAACATCGTGAGGAAACCTGCACACAACTGCGAAGCAATTCAATGGTGTGTGTCAAGTTCCCAATCCGTACTGGGCCCGCGTGGGAACTATAGCCCAAGCCATTCTGAGAGGAGGCCTGTGCTCAGCAGTGGGACCTGTATAGGCTGGTGATGATGATGATGATTACTACTTTAACGCAAAGAAGCGGCGAAGGAGGCGAATTAGTAAACAACTCGTATGTTACGGGAGTTTATTCGTTAACTTGCTAACACTAGACACTTAAACGTCTCAACAGGGTGATATCGCAAAGCGTGCTTGTGTTAGTTCCTACTGGAATGAATACATTGCAAACATGCACCGAATGTCAATGATTCATGGGAAACAAACGTTAGCGCCATCTAATTTGCCGTGTGGCGCCATCTCTTGGTGCCGCTGGGAACTAATATCATCGTTTGTTGAACGCCCGTGTATGCTGTTTTTTGTAGTGTCAATGAATGTTTACGCTGTTACACTAACTTTCAAACGTTTACCAATATACGACCATACGCTGGGAAATGAATAAACGAATCTTTGATTGTTTTATTGAATAACCTTATACTCTTAAGATTGTTCCAGAATATTTCAGCGTGTTTGGGTAAGTTTGACTAAAGCCCTATAAATATTTCTTAGGATTTTTGAATCATAGTTAACAAATGTTTTCATAATAATAATAATATCCTACTAATATTATAAATGCGAAAGTTTGTGACGATGTGAAGATGTGACGATGTGACGATGTGAGTGAGTGAGTGTGTATGTTTGTTCCCTCTTCACGATAAAACGACTGGATGGATTTGGATAAAATTTGGAACGAAGATAGCTGGTACCCTAGATTAAAACATAGGCTAATTTTTATCCCAGAAAATTGCATAGTTCCCGCGGGATAGCGATAAACATGTCATTTGCTAATTCTACGCGGGCGAAGTCGCGGGCAGAAGCTAGTAATAATATAATTCTTTAATCAGACAACAATAAGGTCTATTTTGGTCCATACCATACATTAATACAATCCCGAAATTAAAGGTCTGGAGGCCTCAGAGTCTGGGCAACAAAGGAGTGGAAGCTCTTGGTCCAAAATTATTTTCCTGTCCAAGTTCTGTTGTTACTAGTTAGTTTTAATAGCCTGAATTAGTTATATTATAAATGCGTAAGTTTGTGAGTGAGGATGTGAAAGAGTGAGTGTATGTGTCTGTTCCTTCTTCACGCTGAAACTGCTGGACTGATTTCAAAATGAAAAAATCTATAGAATACTTTATGTGCCACTCATTTTTACCGGCTGTTTTACCCGCTGGAAACACAGCAACGAAAGCTCTGCTGCGTGGCGGCATATTTATCGAGACGTATGTATGTACGAATAACTCTTTATTGTACATAAAACACATGAATTTTACAGGTAATGAGACAAATAGATGTACAAAGGCGAACTTATCCCTTAAAGGGATCTCTTCCAGTTAACGTAACGTGGTAATGTGGTAGCGATCTGGAAATCCTACAACCTGCTAGACTTTTGTTTCTTTATATTTGTAAAGTAAAGCATTACTTACTTTTCGAATCTTGATTATGGTAACCCTACACGCGGTCGGCAGTAGGTCGATAGAATTTTCTGTTCATTGCGCAGTCAGGACGTTGACTACTCAGCGTATTGTTAACAAAACACGCAATCTAATACTAAAACGCTGCTCGAGGCACTGTTATGGAGTATAGCTGGTGCAAATCATCTTTACTAAATTGCCTATTTATAACAAAAAAAAAACAAAAAAGAAACTTGTACGCAATGGCAAAAGGAGCAGGCTCAGCTTATGCTGCGCTTACGCAGAAGCTGCCAGCGCTGGTTTTCAGCCTGCCCCGTGTCTCATGCTGGGGTGCCGAATATAGCGGGTTAATTGGCGTGCGAGAAGAGAAAAAAAAAACCCCCCGCGAACAGCAAAATGCAGCATAGCATAAAAATAATAATACTATTATATAAAAAAAAAAAAATTAGCAAAACAAAAAAATAAAGATACTAAAAAATAAAAAAATATAATTATCGACTAGTTCTCGGCTAATATTAGTTTCTCGTGCGACAAATCAATGTGATATTCAATTGCAAAGTCGACCAAGAAAGTCCTTTTTTTTTTATGCTAATAGGAAGGCAAACGAGCAAGTGGGTCACCTGATGGTAAGCTTACCATCATTAGGTACAATGTCTTTTGTACGGCTTAAAACATCAAAGAATAACCCCCTTATTCATTAATGCTTTCTAGGCTTCTGCTGACTTAACAACCGTTTCTCCTTATCTGTGAAAGGTGTCAAAGTGACAGATAAGTGGCATGCGGCATTCCGAGGCAGTTTCAGGTTTGCGGCGTCCAAGTGCTGGAATGATATCCCCCCCCCTATCCAGGGAGCGTCAAGTAGTTACACCTTCAAGCGCAAGCTGAAGGATCACTTATTGATGCTCCAAAAATCCTTGCAATAGTCCAGCACTAACTTGTAGGTACATTTGTATGCTATCCTGTTGTTTTTAAACAATTTCGATTTCCCTTCTTTTTATTTTTGCTTATCGTAAATTATCTATTGAATTTATCTACTTTTAGTTACTAATATAATAATATCGGTTCCATTTGTTATATTTATAAATTTAGTTACATATAGGTTATTAGTGTATATTAGATTATGTATATATATCTGTGTATCGTTCCGTGAGTCACAGACGGTTCTGGCTGAAATTCAGTGCTGCAGGTGTCTAACCTCAGCGTAATGCTGAGCCAGCGACCGTTTCACTTTTGCGAAGACACACACACATTAATACATTGCTGATCTATTTTCATGTCTGTGTTTTATGTTTCATTTTTGTACAATTGTGTGTATGCTCTATTTCTGTGTCTTTCAAAAGAGAATAAATGTCTTATTTCTTTCTTTCTTTCTTTCTTTCATAAGGACAAACGATTGTTAAGTTAGCAGAGGCCTACAGAGCGTTTATGAATAAGGGGGTAGGTATTTCTAATTACCATTGGTTACCATGACGGTATGATGGGATTCAAGTCCAATTCAGTTTAGGTTCGCTCGCTGTCAGATCCATACTAAAATGACAGCTAAAACCTGAAGGGAATCGCATCGCATTAATCCTTCTTCTTAATTAAGACGTCATGGTAAGGCCCCGAATATAAGTGTCATTATCTATGATTCCCTCTCTATTTCTTACTACGAAACAGACAGAGACGACATCATAGATAGTCTTAACTGAGAGTGGTGAAAAAAGCACTCAGCCTTGTAGTTTGTTTTCTGGTGAAGGAACTGTCACAAAAAATGGTAATACACTTTCTTGGTCGACTATGTTATAACAGAGTATCATCCCGTGCAATAATTCACTGCGATTTATAACTACACCACTCGTAGCTTCTGCCGGCGCCTTCGTCTGCCTGAAATTAGACTTAAGAACTTAACTATGTTGATAGTATAATTCTGTAATAATTATTTACGTTGCGACTCTAGGCAGCTATGACCCGTGACATGTTTATCGCTATCCCGCGGGAACTATGCAATTATCCGGGATAAAAAGTAGCCTATGTTTTATTCTAGGGTACCAGCTATCTTCGTTCTAATTTTTATTCAAATCCGTCCAGTCGTTTTAGCGTGAAGAAGGAACAAACATGCACACTCACTCACATCGTCACAAACTTTCGCATTTATGCTCGTAATATTAGTATTAGTAGGATAGGATGATACTTACTAAAGGAATATGTTTGCCAAACTTCAAGTCTGTCACCCATCACTATTTTGATTCCCCTTTCCACCTGTACACCTACAATCATGCTAAGCGTGGCATTAGGTGTTGTTACCTTAGGCTCTGCCTACCCCGTAAAGAATATAGACGTGATTTGTGTATGTGTGTGTTATAACGCGTTAATCTGAGCAACAATTTGCGCTCCCCGGGCGTATGTAATGGGTTTTCTTGAAATTATCTACGTTTCGAGGTTAATAGGCTTATTATATGGCTTAATCGATAGAGCTCCATGTCTTAAGTAGGTATTTCATTTTTTTTTTCAACAAAATCATTTCATATCCCAAAAAATATTGATGACTGTTGCCAGTGACTTTGTCTGCAAAGAATTCGTTTATCGCTATCCCGCGGGAACTACGCGATTTTCCGGGATATAAAGTAGCCTATGTGCTAGCTATTCCAGACTTTTCTCTATCTATGTGCCGAATTACATCCAGATCCGTTGGGCCGTTCTGGCGTGATTGAGTAACAAACAAACATCCATCCATCCATACTTTCGCATTTATAATATTAGATTTAGTAGGTATAGGTCTCATTCGATTCCGCACTGAAAATTACACGGAAAATGATACTTTGCATTGAAGTAAGTAAAGCATTTTTGGCATGAAATTGAATTATTTTTTATTTACGTATGATTACTCGATTGTTTGCGTGGGGTTTTTTAATTTAATTTTTAAATTATCACGATACAATATTATAAAACCGTTTTATTTTGCGGCTAGCAACCCGACACTATTTTGATTCCCCTTTCCACCTAGGTAAACGCCCACAATATTATGCAAAACGTAGCCTTTAAGTCGTGTTACCCTAGGCATTGTCTACCCCGTAAGGGATAAAGACGTGATTTACGTAGGTATTTATGTATGCATTTTTTTTTGTACTCTGTACCTAACATGTGGGCGTATAGGTAGAAAAGGGAATCAAAATAGTGATGGGATGATTCCTAGATTTTCGCCTATTCCCTCGATGGGTTTTTGCCATCTGCGCAGGAAGGAGATGCAACTGGTAAATTCTATGTTTTTTCTTTGCTCACAGAGCAGCATGCATTAATAATAATAATGGACAAGTTATCAGAAACTTACAACTTGACAGGAATAAACCATTCCTGACGTTAGCCAATCCAATCGGTAGATTAAGCGATAAAAACGTTTTTAAAACCTCAAAACTAATATAAATTCACTACCTATTAACTACGAAAAAGTTAAAAACGTGTCTAAAAAATTATTTATTGAAAAATCAACCTTAATTCAAATGATAAATTTTTAGACACGCGTTTGACATTGTGCTTAACTTTTTTGTAATAAATAACACCGTAAATTTTTCCGAAATTCGCATTACCTTACCTATACATTTTGAACAATTAAGTATGCACTTTAAGTCACAAAAAACATTTCTGCTAATATTCAAACTGCAACCTTCATGTGACACAAATCATAGATTACTCTCGCATGTTTTTGCGATAAAGATAATTAGTAAGTAGCTGTTATGCTAGCACTCCTCTTGGCGTATTTATTCAATTATTTATTTGCGTGAGTGAAGGGGATGCACTATATTTGTTTCTAGCGTATGCGACGAAGATGCCAATAGCGCAACGCGACACGCAACGCCAAGTGGAGTGCCAGTATTATAATGATGTGTTAAAATTTAGCACTTAATTAGTCAAAATGTACCTACCACAATTGCGGTATTAATATCGCAGAAGCCACAGGTGGGTACGTATTAAAATCCATAATGTTTAAAATGTATAGTGGGTTAAAATACATAATAGTTCAAAATATATAATGCGATTTTCTCACACAGAAGAACAGAATTGCCATAAACTAAACCTAACCTAACCTAAACCAATCTATAGATCACGCTATAAAAAAGTCATATATCTAATAGTTTCACAAGAAATTGCATTAAATATATTTGAACTATTATACATTTTAACCCATTATACATTTTAAACTTTATAAATTCTGATCCGCTCCCGCCACGGGTAGGGCGATATTTTAGGTTTTTTTTTTTGTATGTTTGAAGAGGTTGAATGTGGATGAAGCGAATGAGATATGTCAGAATCGTAGCAAGTGAAACAAAGTAGTATCTGCATACCCCTATGGGAAAGAGGCGTGACGGTATGTATGTATATGTAAGTATTTTTTTTTTCTGATAGCAATCGATCTTTCCATTCGCATTCCATTTTTTTTTCAATAGGTAGGTATGTGATTTTCTCTTAAGATGTTTTCCTAAATATCGTTTTATTCTCAGTTTTAGGCACAGATAGGTACTGATAAAATAAACTTTGACAAAACAAGGAAAGGAAAAAAACGACTGTTATTTTTATTTTATGTTATGACTGCTATCAGAAAAAAAAATTGACAAAAGTATCGGCAATAATCTTACCACATTATAGTACGTCGCTTCGCTCGCCATGGCCACTGCATCGCTCGCTCGCCCGCTGCTCCCGCTCACTTGCTTCGCTCTGGTGGTCGCAGTCGGCACTGGTCAAGACATCATGAGAGTCATCTCGGGCGAGTGCATAGAATACATGGGAGGTCAGTTTTAATTGCATACCTACGCGAAGGCAAATTTGACCCCATTACACTCTTTCACACACCCACACGCACGCACGCACGCGCACACACGCACGCACGCACACACGCACACGCACACGCACACGCACACACACGCACACACACACACACACACAAAGACACACCAAAGCCCTGCATTTGCTGAGAACGGTACCCATTGTCAAAGTGTAGTCCTAATGTTATTATTTTGTAATGTTTTTGATTATACCTCCACTATGGCAATAAAGAGTTTATTATTATTATTATTATTATTATTATTATTAATTTATCCAAGATTGGCTAAGCCCAAAAGAAGGGTTGTGTTTGCCGCATAATTAATTAATGAAGGTATAACGACTTAATGGCCAAAACTATTATGACAAATCTTCCATACTGATTTGGAAGCAAAAGAAAAAACAGAATTTACCAGTTGCTTCTCTTCCCGCGAAGCCACCGAGGGAAACGGGAAAAATATTAGGAATCATGTTATACGCGATATGCTAGCAAAGCATCACTGTTTTGATTCCCACCCGCCCACTATTATGCTAAACGTGGCCTCTAGGTCTTATTACCTTGGCCTCTGTCTACCTCGTAAGGTAAAAAGATGTGATTTATGAATGTACGTATGTACGTCATTAGATTCCTCTTAATGACGCGAGTTACTGGGTACGGTCGCCCAAATAAGTGGTCTACCTTTTCATCCAACTTCCTATAAAATGAAAATGTCGCTAAGGTCGAACTTTCAAATTGACAGCCTGTCTTATCGACATTAGAATATTGTGACGCGCAAAGGAATTCTAACTTGAGGGTGGTAGACCACATATTTGGCTGATGGTACCTACATTTATAAAGTTCTTAAAAAATCTAAATTACGAAAAAAATGATTGGACGACACCTTTGAGTGGATTACTTCTGCCATTGAAAATAGGTCTTCGAAAATCATCGGTAAACTTGTCTTAGTTGAATTTAAGATTTTTATAATGCATTGTCTTCTTATAATCAATGTCACAAGCTATCTTTCATTGTTTCAGCTGTGCATGTTTACTTATTGTTTTATTTGTTTCTAGGCATAAAGAACGACAACCTAATTTCCTTACCTGATCAACATACAACGCCACACAAAAAAATAACCGACATCACCATCGAAAACGTAAGACAATCTTTTATTATTCTGTAAATATATATTCGAAACGTTCAAATGCATTATAATAAAATTGTAGGTGGTCGATGTCTGTACATTATGTGATATTAAAGAAAAAGGGCAAGTGCGAGTCGGACTCGCGCACGAAGGGTTCCGTACCATTATATATATACTAACTTCTGCCCGCGACTTCGTCTGCGTAGAATTAGACACATTAGGCAGCTTTGACATGTATATCGCTATCCCGCGGGAACTTTGCAATTTTCCGGGATAAAAAGCAGCTTATGTTTTAATATAGGACACTAGCTATCTTCGTTCCAAATTTTATCCAAATCCGTTCAGTCGTTTTAGCGTGAAGAAGGAACAAACCATACACACTCACTCACTCACATCGTCACATCGTCACATCGTCACAAACTTTCGCATTTATAATATTAGTTTAAGTTATCACTTCTGTCTGGCATCCCGAGACGCACACTTTTCTTTTATTCATTGCTGGCACCAGCTTGGAATTTACTAACTACTAGCTGTTGCCAGCGACTTCGTCTGCAAAGAATTGGTTTATCACTATCCCGCGGAAACTACGCAATTTCCCGGGATAAAAAGTAGCCTATGTGCTATTCCAGACTTTTCTCTATCTATGTGCCAAATTTCATCCAGATCCGTTGGGCCGTTCTGGCGTGATTGAGTTACAAACAAACATCCATCTATCCATCAAACCATCCATCCATCCATCCATACTTTCGCATTTATAATATTAGTTAGATTACTAACATTGTTAACGGCATTATGTTTTATTCCCAGGCCTGTGCGAAGAAGCATGCGCAATTGATCGCAATGTCGATCAAGGTGTGTGACCTGTCAACTCCGCCGCCCACTATCCAGTTGAAAGGCAACAAACACGTGTTACAAATAGGCGTCGTCTGCCAAAGCAGAGGCCCGTGCCCCTCCGGCCTCGTGGTCAGCGTCACCGAATACTGCGACCACCCCTGAACATTTTTATTGCAATGAATCGACCCTGGCGCCATCTAGTCATCGACTCCATCAACTACTACGACGCACGAACAGCTTACGCCAGAAAATGTCACAATGCCAATAAATAAATAATGTATTATATAAGACAATAAATAGTCTTTTTAGAGGCGTTTGTTAGAAACAGTAATAGGAAACAAGTAGAAAACTAAAACCCAACTACGACAAAAAACGACGCTAAAAAAGTACGAAAAGGGGCGCTACATTAGAATTAATGACACGCCATAATAGCATATAACCAGCGGACAATCTAGACGCTTCTAACGATACCTCATTTTCCAGTTCTGAAAAGTAGATTAGGAGCCACGGGGGAACAGATGAAAAAACTACATACATACACAGCCAGTCAAAATCATAACCCTCCTTTGCCTTTGCGGTAGCGGGGTAAATTTAACGTCCAACGCTCTTCCTGCGGACTTCGGTACCCAGACTTATCATTTTGCCTGCACGTTTAGCGCGAGAGCGCACAAGAGTCGCGTCGCGCGTGAGATAAATTGCCCGTCCCTTTCTTTCTGTTCGTTCTAGAAAGAGACGGGAGGTCTATCGCGCGCGTGACGCGACTCTTGTGCGCTCTCGTA
Source organism: Pandemis heparana (assembly GCA_963854515.1). Taxonomy (NCBI): domain Eukaryota; kingdom Metazoa; phylum Arthropoda; class Insecta; order Lepidoptera; family Tortricidae; genus Pandemis; species Pandemis heparana. The sequence continues at coordinate 320,658 of OY978008.1, read as the reverse complement.
GTTAGCCGGGCTTAGCATAGCAATATCTCGAATAACAAAAATGATTAGAAAGTAAAATGAAATTATTAGGTCTATCCTATAGTCAATTTACGTGGATGACTTTTTGGTTCAATATTGCGGAATTTCAAACGTAAAACTAAAGCCATTAAATTTAGGCGAATGAAGATCACGATGCGTATTATTCATGTGAGCAAAGCCACGGGCAAGAGCTGCTGGTAAATATATTATCTAAATTAATGATTTAGTAAAATTTCCCGCTCAATAAGTCAAGCTGTATTAGTCCTATAAATGCCGCAGCCGTGGCGTCGCTCGTCACTTCGGTCGCCATGGCTGCTACTACCCCGCTTCGCTCGCTGCTCGCGCTCGCTTGCTTCGCTCTGCTGGTCGCCATCAGCACAGCAAGTCGTCGTAATCTGGAAAACTGCGCAGAATACCTTAAAGGTAAACAATACAATACAAATTTAATACTCTTTATTGAACACAACAAATCAGTACAAAGCAAAGAATAAAGTAGACAATATGCGGTCTTATCGCTTAATAGCGATCTCTACCAGACAACCAATAAGACAGAGAAATAAGTACATGTGCAGATACATGTATATAATGTATAGATATGTTTTATCTGGAGTAGAGGACGGTGGGATTCAATGTAACCATACATATTAAATTTCACACAGGCCTATCGTGTCCGTGTGGTAACGGAGTAGCAAAATGTTTTTGTTCGTTGAACTGGACCTCCGCAAAGTAACGCCTGGTTTCGATTGACTGTTCAATAAATGACAGAATTTGTTTGTTTGCAGGTAAAAGCAGCGCAGACCCGATCGTTTTGCCTAGTAAATCGTCTTTGCCCTACGAGCAACGTTACAATCTTCACAATGAGGACGTAAGATTCTCTTTTTATTTTGAAAACGTTTAACTATAAGTTACTTCTATGCTGGTCTGGCAGCAAAGAAAAAACATACAATGTACCTACCAGTTGCTTCTCTTCCCGCGCAGTTGGTAAAACCTCATCGGGGAACGGGTGAAAAATGTGAAAATCAAAAGATTCATGTTATAGGCGATGCGGCTAGCAACCCATCACTATTTTGATTCGACGTTCCACCTATTTGCCCACAGTGTCTTGCTAAACGTTACCTAACTGGTACCTAAGGCTCTGTCTACCCGTAAGGGATAAAGACGAGATATTTGTATGTATGTTAACTATAAGCAGTATTTGTTAAAGATGTCATCTACAGTAGCCTTTTTTGGAAGCGGCTTGCATCCACCGTGAGCCCGCGACTTTAACCAGGTCATCCGTTGTCGTTGGTGGACGTCCTACGCTGCGCTTGCCGACCCGCGGTCTCCACTCGAAAACCTTTCGGCTCTATCGACCGATTGGTTCCCCGTGCTATTATGCTATGCCACTTCAATGAGCTAACTCGCTTGGCTATGTCGGTGACCCCTATTCTTCTACGTATCTCCTAATGAGGAGGATCAGAAATGTCTGATTCGATCCCGTAGAGATACCCCAAGCATAGCTCTCTCCAAAGCTCGCTGAGCAACTCTGAGCCTATTTTAAGTCCTAAGTATAGTGAAGCAACACGTCTCGAATTCACGTGTCATCACTGGCAACACACATTGGTTAAAGACTTTCGTCTTGAGCCACTCAGGATTTTTCTTTGAAAAGACATCGCGGAGTTTCCCAAACGCTGCCCATCAGAGTTGGATTCGACGATAGACCTTCTCGAACACACTTTGATATTAGTATTAAAGGGAAACGTCTGAGCTCCTAGTGAGTTTCGTAATAAGCAATACCCATTTTTTTACAGAATTGTTTGTTAAACGAGAAGAAGCTTGTTGGAGCGTTGGTGAAGGTCTGTGACCCCTTCGGGCCACCGCCGCCTGGCATCGACGCTATCAGCATCCAGGACCAAGTGCTAACGTGCTACAGCGCCGGCCCGTGCCCCTCTGGGCTCGACATCTCTGTTTCACAGTACTGTGAGCCTTTGAGCTAAGCGTTTAACACAACAAACGTCACGTCAAAATGTCATAGCCATCCTTAACCAAGTGCCGCTAGAAGCGCTTTTTTACTATGACAGTGACGTGTTTGAGACGTTAGTGAAGTTAAATACTTGAAGCTATGTTATACATTCTGGTTTTGTGAATAAAAATAAATTGTCACACTAACTCTATTATTTTTATTTTTATACTTAATTTTATTATACCACTCAATTGGGCTTGACAAATGTTTCATACATTTTTGTCGATGTTCGAAGTGCACTACGACTGCGTCAAAGGTGACTTAATTTTGAAACTAAAACTACGATGAAATCAGCTACCATCAGCCAAATATGTATATACCACCCTAAGGTTAAAAATCCTTTGCACGTCACAATATTATAATGTCGATAATACGTAGCTGTCAACTTGAAATTTCGACCTTAGCGACTATTTTGTTTGATAGGAAGTTGAACGAAAAGTAGTAGACCACTTTTTTGGTCGACTGTACGAGTGTTCAATCATTCTAACCCAACCACCCGCTAAAATATTTCGGAATAGTTCAGTAGGCTTATTGTCTAACTCGCTCGCAATCGCCATCGTTTTCATTTTGACAGTTCATATATGGGCTGACAATTGGCATCGGAATCAGCTAGCTGTCACATTCATACAAGAACTGTCAAAATGAACACGATTGCGATTGCGAGCGAGTTAGACAATAAGCCTACTGGTCTGAGAGACCTTAGACCTTACGATGACGTCTAAATGCGATCCAATTCCGATTCAGATCACATAGTATAAAACAAAGTCGCTTTCTCTGTCCTTATGTCTCTATGTCCCTATGTATGCTTAAATCTTTAAAACTACGCAACGGATTTTGATGCGGTTTTTTTTAATAGATAGAGTGAATCAAGAGGAAGGTTTATGTGTATAATACATGCATAATATACCGTGCGAAGCTGGGGCGGGTCGCTAGTAACTTTATATAGCGAGTACCTATAAATGAGTGCGTTGGGAAGGACCTAGACGGACGTTCCGTGACCAAATTTTGATAAAAGGTCAGGTCAAGAGTACCTTAAACCGACGAGCAATTATGAAGAGATTGATGAATGTGGATGAAGCGAAAGAGGTATATCAGCTCTGCATATCTCTACAAGAAAAGGGTGTGACCGTATACATATAGTATGTCTATATGTAATTAAGATAAAGCCGTCGACGTTTCAGAAAAGTTATACCTAACCTAACTAAATGGCCTTAGCAGACTGGGGATTTGTAGTCAGATAAATAAAAGGGCAAAAATAATGAAAATAATGCGATTGAGAGCTCTCCACTTTCTGCCAACAAACTGCTATGCAGTTTGGCAGAGATATATAGATATAAGTATTTTGTACTTCTTTTATATTCTATTGAAACATGTACTAATTATTAAGTTCCAACTTTGTATTTTACACAGTTATACAATAAAATGTATTCTATTCTATTCTATTCTATTCTATTCTATTCTATTTTATTTGAGTCAAGTAAATTGAAAAAAAAAAAAAAAAAGAGATGTACTTCGATGACTTGAGAGAATGACTTAAAAAATTCTATTCAATCCCTTTCTTAGAATAATTTACAGGAAACCCTGTTCTACTAACATAAGATGAATTTTATTGTACATGCAATAAAAGTGACTAACAAAGCGACTATTCAACACATTTTGTATGAAAAATCCAAAGGAAAAATCATTGAAAGGCTCATGCCATATTCCTTCTCGCTTCTTCATTAGTTGTTACCGCTCTGTGTGGCTAAACAGTCACTTTCGACTACTGAAAACGCTAAGAGAATAGTATGAAGTTGTATAATGATTGACGTACATATACTGCCACGCTTCTATCCCAAAGGGATAGATTAGATTAGATTTATATTAGATTTATTTATCCATCAACAAAAATACTACACAGACAGCAGACTAATTTGTTCCAAATGCTAAAATCCCAGCTAAATTAGCTTTATTCGCATTCATCAATCTCTTTAATCTCTTCATACATGTTTGTCGATGTAGGGTACTCCTGATCTGACCTTTTGTCAAAAAGTGCCCAATTTGGTCCCGGAACGTCTGTCTAGGCCTTCCGCTCCGAACGCACCCATTCATACTCGCCATAATTATATACCTTGTTGGGATTGAAGTAAGCTTACGAAAAACCACGTATCACTTGTTCACGCTGCTAAAAAACCAGAAAAACTAATTTGACGGCGTAATTGAATGTTAAACCTATAATGAAATGATTTCAAATATATAATTCACCTAATCGTGTGTTATGGTCGTTAAAGATCTAATTTGTTACGGTTTTTAAATTCATTTAAAAGCGTTTCTGATCAGAAAAAGAACAGAGATTCAGATAGACTTTACGACGTTCTGACTTTGAAACATACTCAAGAATGACTTGGAAAATAGTTTTAATACAAGCTTTTTTGGCCACTACAACCGTCTTATTCGCTAAATTCTGCCGGTAAACAGTGGTGCTCGTGTTGCTGTGTCCTGGCGTGAAGAGTACAGCCAGTGGAATTACTGGAACATCTAATTTTCCATGGGTATAGGGTATGCAGTGGGCAGGTCACGTGACTCGCAGGACTGACGGTCGATGGAGCCGGAAAGTTCTCGAGTGGCGATCAAGTAGCGGAAGACGCAGCGTAGGAAGGCCCCCGCACTAGATGAACCTGATGATCTGGTGAAGGCCGCGCAAGACCTGTCTTTGTAGCGCTCTTTGGGGGAGGCCTATGTTCAGCAGTGAACGTCTTTTGGCTGATGATGATGAGGTACCTATTCTATATTTGCCCTTCAATGTGTTCAAGGGCATATTTTTCCGTCTACGTGTTAAAACCCAACTGATACAGAGATTGGTAATTAGATTGCCCGTTTGATTATCTTTTGAGCGTGACGCCATCTTGGTTCAAACCAATTTGTTTTCTAATTTATTTGAGTCTAATGTGAAGCTATATAACAACGCGCTAATAGCACTCCAGAGCCACTTCGCTCGTCATGGCCGCTACGTCGCCGCTCGCTCGCTCGCTGCTCGCGCTCGCCTGCTTCGCTCTGCTGGTCGCCAACAGCTCTGCGAACTTGGAGAATTGCGCAGAAAATCTTATGGGTAAGCTGTGCGCATGATGTCTTCCCAATTTAACACCATTTTTTAGAACATTGTCAAAAATTAAAAAAAAAATGAGATGCCCATGTATCAGTAAATTTTACAGCGTTGAGGGTTTTAAATTTCAAGTTTATAATCTTAAACAAAACTTGTTTACTTCCAGGTAAAACTACCACGGACTCGATTAACTTCAATCAAGAGCCAAACCCTTACCAGAAAAAAGCCAGATTTCGTAACAACGATGTAAGCATTATTTCAATACCTTTTTAATTTCAATCAGGCTTTGACGACCGAATAACTCAGTGGTTAGAGCACTAAACTTAGAAGCTTAAGGTCCTCAATTATCTTCACCATACCTATACTAGTCCACTGCTGGACAAAGGCCTCTCAAGCTACACGCCATGGTGCTACACTCTTTCAGCTCTTGCCAGCCACCTAGCGAAGATCGTTTACACAATACTTCTGTTTTTCTTCTCTAGTTGTGCTTGCCCCGAGGGAAAAAGCTGGTCGGGACCTTGATCACGGCATGTGATCCCATGGGGCCGCCAGCACCCAGCATAGAGGTCATGAGCATCCGAGACCATGCCATCATATGCAACACCGACGGCCCCTGCCCCTCTGGCATGAAAATCAGGACTTCACAGTACTGCGCTCCATTGTAAAGCAGACGTCGGAAGACCACTTTCTAAAATATACAGTAAAAAGTAACGTCCGGTGTATTTTTTACTTTTTTAATGCGATCTGAGGTCGAGCACGCTTGCCTAGTATATACCCATTCAGCCTTGATAATTATGGAGACAACCAGATTTTAGCGTTCAGGGAAAACAAACGCTAGCAGAGAATCCCATTCTTCATTTATCTGAATCCTACTTATCTTGCTAATATTATAAATGCGATGTGAGTGAGTGAGTGTGTATGTTTGTTCCTTCTTCACGCTGAAACAACTGAACGGATTTGAATAAAATTTTGAAGGGAGATAGCATGTATCCAAGCTTGAAACATAGGCTACTTTTTATCCCGGAAAATTGCAGTTTCCGCGGGTTAGCGATAAACATGTCAGGGGTCGTAGCTGCTTAAAGAATCGCAACGTATGTACAATACACAGAATATAGTACAAAGGCGAACTTATCCCTAAGAAGCCTAAGAAAACCTAAGAAGAGAGAGTAAACAAATTATCGCAGAATATACTCTCAACGTCAGTTCTTAATTCTAATTCAATTCAATTCAATTCATGTATTTTACCAAGTAACATCAGTCACATTCAGCAAGTCATTAAATCTAGATACATCAATATATTCTACGCGGACAAAGTCGGGGGCAGAAGCTAGTTTTTTTTTTTTTTATGTGAATAGGAAGGCAAACGAGCAAGTGGGTCACCTGATGGTAAGCAATCACCACTGCCCATAGACACCCGCGACCCCGGAGGGATTACAGATGCGTTGCCAACCTAGAGGGCTAAGATGCCTCTTGTGCCCGTAATTTCCCCGGCTGTCTTACTCTCCACACCGGAACACAGCAGTGCAAGCACTGTTGCTTAGCGGCAGGATTAGCGAGTAAGATGGTGGTAGCTATCCGGACGGACCTTGCACAAGGCCCTACCACCCGCAAACTAATAAGAGACGAGTGGGACCATTTCGTGCGAATTTTTGGTAAAGCGTTAAGACCCCACCTACGTTACCCTTTGCATACGACCTCATTCTTCCAGTTCCCTACTTTAACTGGATTTTAACTTGAAATCAGGATTTTCTCGTCTCTAACTGGAGTCCGGTGAGCGTTTTGGGCGTGCAATGACCAATTAATCGCCGCTATGATGGTCGTGTATGGTCGCGGCTCAGCCATAAGAGGTGATAGAAGTTGCTCAAGGCTTCATTATGATAGAGGCCATTTTGTTTTGGGGACTGGATACATTCATTTGAGATGGTAGAGGTCGAGAGGAGATAGAATTTTGTCTTATTCAGTATATTCTGTATTCGTGTGATTTTCTGTGAAATTTTCTTTATTTGCATTATTATTTAACAAAACTTTATAAAAAGTTAATTTATCGATTTCACAGTGCAATTTTCCTTGAACTAATCTGTGTAACTTATTACAACTGAATTAATTTCACACTTAAATAATTTAATATTAGATTTCATGGTAGCAGTGTTATGAGCAACACGTTTTATAATTAATGGCTACTCTAATAACATAATTACATTTATTATGATAGAATTTAAACAGCTTTAGGTCTATTATAGAGGTTAAACGGTGTAATAATATTAGGTAAGCTGCGTTAGTTATATTTAATAGCGTGAGCGCTTCGGTGTCACTTCGCTCGCCATGGCCGCCGCGTCTCCGCTCGCTCGCTCGCTGCTTCTGCTCGTTTGCTTCGCTCTGCTGACCGCCTGTGCGAGCCGCAAGAACCATAAACACCACCCAGAACATTTTGATCACCACATTCTACCTAACTGTGCACAGTACAGCGAAGGCAAGTTAATTTAATCGATCTACATTAAGAAGCTGTTGAATATAAATGGAAAAGTAATGCAGTGTTGGCAGGCCTCCCACTAGGTGGACCGACTACATCGTGGAAGTTGCGGGAAACCGGTGGATACAGTGGCGAGTTGTCGTTCATTATGGTTATTTATTAGTGCTAGGGAGGCTTTTGTTCAACAGTGGTTGTCTTCAGGCTCCGATTCGGATGAATTGTCAAAAAGATAGTTTGAATCATCATCATCATCATCATCAGCCGAAAGACATCCACTGCTGGACATAGGCCTCACCCAAGGCTCTCCACTCGGACCGGTCCTGTGCCTTCCGCATCCACCGCGATCCCGCGATCCTGATCAGGTCGTCGCTCCATCTTGTTAGAGGCCTACCGACAGCTCGTCTCCCGGTCCGCGGACACCATTCGAGAACCATAGTTTGAATGTGGAGAAATAAATACCTAATGCACGAATTCTTCGCACACGCTAACAGTTCTAAATAAAGGTAGATTGATGTTTCAACGATGGAAAGGAGAAAAAGAGATAGAGAAATGATGAAACTAAATTGGTTTTACCTTGCTCGTACAGTCGACGCTGGCCAACTGATAATATACCTTCCTATAGTAAAGTGTCACAAGTTGGTCGTAATGGAATACAGACCCGATTTTGTCCATCCATCCATATGAAAATTGGACTCTTGTCGGTGGAGCATTGCCACTTCTCCCGTTCTGATAGAGAGTAACCCCCTTATTCATAAACGCTCTAGAGGCTTCTGCTAACTTAGCAATCTTATGTGACTTAGTCATTTACCTTTTACGAATAATAAGGACAAGCGATTGCTAAGTTGGCAGAAGCCTACAGAGCGTTTATGAATAAGGGGTGGGCTAGAAACTAATCAAATAAGCCGGTAACCAGGAATGATTTGGTAACTGGGGAAACCTTATAGGGATAAAGTTCGCCTTTGTGCATATTATGTTTGTTTCTTTATATTTGTACAATAAGGCATTTATTTACTTACTTAATAAGTCTAATTTGTCTAACGATTTGTCCAAAGTGATAAAAATGTTACCAGTTCTATGAAACGGCAATAAAATTAATTCAATGTACCATTTTTGTAGGGACTATTACTCAAGACGTTATTGTTCTGCCTACAATAAATACACCACCGTACAAGTCGCCATATCAGATACATAATAAAGATGTAAGTATTTTTATACGTCCTTTATTTCTAAAGAAAGAGAGATCGTGCACTTGCTTACAAATACCTATTAAGTTGAAACAGATTTCAACCGACGCAAAAACGGACGAGGCTCCTTATTTCACTGTTTTTAGGGTTCCGTACCTCAAAAGGAAAAAACGGATCACTTTGTTGTCCGTCCGTCCGTCCGTCCGTCCGTCCGTCCGTCTGTCAAGAGCCTTTTTCACAGGAACACGTAGAGGTATCAAGCTGAAATTTATATCAAGTCTCAGGACTACTGCCCCTTGGAACTGTGAAGAAATCCATTTTCTAAGCCCACGCAATTAAAAGATACAGCCGTTTATGCTGCAAATTTCCGCAAATTTTCGACTCTCAAGGGAATCAAAACCTACAGGGTACTTCCTGTAAACGCAGAATCTTGAAATTTGGTATGAAGGTAGGTATTATAGCACAGATTAAGGAATAATTGCGAAACCATAAATATGTATGTTTGTCTGTATAATATCAATGACAAATAATAAGTGACCCCACACTGCGTACATTTTGCTTTGGAGCAGGGCTCTGCTTACACTGGTTTATAGATATTTTATAGATAATGATACGGAACCCTCGGTGCGCGAGTCCAACTCGCACTTGGCCGGTTTTTTGGTGTGTCATCACCATCTGTGTCTTCATGGGCTGTGAACCGGTTACAAAGATTACTTTATATTCAATAGGTAGCTGATCACCGCGATTTCGTCCGCGCAAAATCATATATCTATTGTCTATGACACTCACATAATGCGGCTTTCTATTGGTAAAAGAATATTCAAAATCGGCTCAGTAGCTCCTACAATCTCACAAACTACATCTTTATAATATTTTGTATTATGTCAATAGATATCAAGTCAGCAAAATTGGTTTTGTTCATTTTGAAGTTGATTAACGTTTGTTATAAAGTTATAATATAAAGGTAAAGTTTTACTGGTTGTTCGCGTTTCCTAATTTCATTCTAGTTTTGATTATGTGTTGTGTATTTTTTAGCTGTGCGGAAGTCACAAGAAACTGGTCGGATTCTCGATCGTAGTCTGTGACCCACTCGGCCCACCAGGTCCCAGCTTTAAGGTCTATAATAATTTGAAGTTAAGCGTGAAATGCTATACATACGGCCCCTGCCCTTCTGGTCTTACTGTAAAAGTATCTCAATACTGCTCTTGGCATTAAATAAATAAAACTGTACGTACTTTGGTTTTAGCTAAACACGAATTTAAAATAAATAGTGAGAATGGTTCAAGATTTATTTGTTTTTATTTACCTTACTCTCATTCCAAGGTCCCGCATTTCTACTAACCAAGGGATAAAGATACTGGAAAGAAGAATGAGTGGGGTAGGCGTATAGAAGACGGAAAGAGCTTTGTTTTAGGCTTTAGCGTGCAAAAGGACCAGAGCAGACACAGAGCAGATGCAGAGTATAGCCTGTAGGTGCAGTCGTCCCTTCGTACTTACATACATACATACATACATATCGTCACGCCTCTTTCCCACAGGGGTAGGCAGAGACTACTTTGTTCCACTTGCTACGATCCTGACATACCTCTTTCGCTTCATCCACATTCATCAATCTCTTCATACATGCTCGTCGGTTTCGGGTACTCTTGACCTGGCCTTTTTCCAAAACGTCCCCAATTTGATCATGGAACGTCCGCCTAGGCCTTCCCCTCCCAACGCACCCATTCACACTCGCCGTATAAATCTGTTTAGTTAATCTTCTTTCATCCATCCTCTCTACGTGACCAAACCAACTAAGCATACTTTTTTCTATCCTAGTCACTATATCTTCTTTCAAACCAGCACGTTCCCTTATCACACTATTCCTTATTCTATCTTTCAGTGATACACCTTCCATACTTCTTAACGCTCTCATTTCTACCGCATTTATTCTACTTTCATGCTTCTTTTGCCATACCCAACTTTCGCTACCGTACATTAGTGTACATTAGTGTGTGTTCATCGTACTTGGTTGCTTTTAAATGCTCGTTGAGCTGTCGGAGATGCCGCCAAATACCAAATAAAATGCCACTGATTCTTGAATCATCTATCATAGATGAATAGGTAAAGGACTTAGACAGAGGGAGATATAGAGAGAGAGAGGGAGAGAGTATGAATAGGGTAGAAAAAGGACTTGGGTCGTATAGCACTGGCTGGAAAGTCTGATAGGTATTGCAAGTTAAATAAAATCTTGTAAATAACAGCTAAAATTCTGGCTTATATCAACTCTACGTAGGTACTAAACCTTTAATTTTATTTCGCAAATGGATTAAAATTGCTTGTAGTTAGTGATAATATATCGAAGCTATAGCAAATTAGATTGCAATTTTACGGAACTAATTCGATTTATTAATACTACAATTACATTTAAGTCCTATTAATAAAGTTTAACGGTGTGTTAGGTAAGCTTGGGGGTCATAAATATCGGAGCATCAGTTGTTGTGTATTAGATATTCCGGCCGCTATGGCCGCCACCGCGCCGTTCGCTCGCTTCGCTTGCTTCGCGCTACTGCTCGCAGCATGCCTAGCGAACGTTTACCAAAACAACGTACGATCACGTTCCGGCAAAAAACGTCCATCTTGTCAGGAGTCCTTGATTGGTGAGTATTTACGAGACTACAGCAAATCTGGGAAAACTGTATTATTTGGGATAAAGACCGTAATTGTGATAAATTCCCGATATTTTCATGCTGTTGCATGCATATAATCTTTGGTAGACTCGGAGTCTATATACCGTAGAAAACATTGTAACTATTAAAGTTTAGAAAAAACAGATAAAATCGCATCTAGAGTTAGGCCAAGGATACAAAATAAAGAACATAAACACGTGTTCAAGGGTTCTAACGTTGACAACTGTAGTACTGACTGACTGCTTTCCTGTGGCACGAGCCACGCAATGACAGTTGTCATCGAACAACTGACGCCATTAATGCATGAGAGTTAAGATAATAATCGCTCACTATTGCAATGTAACTCAGAATCGGCCGATTGCTTACGTATTTTATCTTGTCTCGTTGGCCTTACTAATAGTCGATACATCAAAAGTTGAGCTAGAGACAGATAAATATTTCGAGATGAAAACACAGAAGAATGTTAATAGAGTCAGATTCCAACCAACAGCTTTAAAATAATCGATTGTGCTTATGCCTACAGGTAGCGCTTCTAAGGACGTTGTTATTTTGGATAAAATAAGGACACCACCTCATCAGAATATTATTAATGTAAATAGTGAAGACGTGAGTGCACTACTATTATTTATAATTTATTTCAATTTAATACGCTCACTGGAACCGCTTCACGCTCTTTTTTAGAGCAGTAATGGCATTCCGTGGAGAAGATTTTTGAGATTATGAAGCTAAATTTGGCCCTGATTCCATCAAATGCGTACGGGAACGAATCATACATGAGGAGATACGTAAAAAAACAAGGATCCGACATAGCCAAGCGAATTAGCTCGTTGAAGTGGCAATGAGCAGGCCGTAATAGCACGGACAACAGATGGTCGTTGGGGCCGAAATGTTCTCGAGTGAAGACCGCGGATCGACGAGCGCAGAGTAGGACGTCCACCAACGAGGAAGACGGATGACCTGGTTAAAGTCTCGGGCTCATGGTGTCTGTGTCCAACAGTAGACGCCTCACGGCTGATATGATGTTGATGATGAACACCTGAACGTTAGAGTAGTAATCTGGGGCCTTACCATGACGTCTTAATGCGTTTCAGTTGAGGTTCGCATGCTGTCAAATTCATACTAAAAGTGACAGCCAAAACTTGAACTGAGTCGGAGTTAGGACGTCATGGTAAAACCCCTGGTTGCTGTATAGAAACGTTTTTGTTTCAGCATTGCTTCTCGAAAAAAATGAGACTTACAGGGGTTTTGGTGACAGCGTGCGATTCGTTTGGACCACCACCTCCTGACATATTGAGCCTCGACAGCTTGGCCCAGGTGGTGGAATGCCACTCCAAAGGCTGCCGCTCCGGCCTCGAAGTCACGATCACACAATACTGCGAGCCCATGAAGCTTAACTAGCTAGTACGGTTGAAGAAACTGCGCGCACCTCTGTGGAACCTTTTCACAAAAAAAAACACGACAATTTCTTTGGCAGAATGGCGTATTAGTATGGCATTTGCTGTGAAATGGTTTCACATTGGTACGTGATTCAGTTTCTTTTAAGGTAAAGGTAAAAAGATAAACAAAAAAAATAATAAAGAAAAGATAAACAGGGAAAAGGTTTTTATTATTTTATTTTGCTAACCTTGAATTAAAATGTTCTTGAAAAATGGGGAGGGATTATGATGAGATATTATAGAGGAAAATACGGCAGGAAGGAGAGGAAGAGGAAGACGAAGTGGCAAATTAAGGAGAAGGTTGAGGTCGTTTCCTACCAGAAAATGAAGCAGTTGTCTTAGGACGGGAATGCCTGGCGTCAACTCCACCGACAAAAGCGGCTCTTAAGTGCAGAGAGAGAAAATACTTACCCCCCCTTATTTATAAACGCTCTATAGGTTTCTGCTAACTTAGCAATCGTTCGTCCTTATTTGTCACTTTGAAATTTACCTGACACAGACAAGGACAAACGATTGTTAAGTTAGCAGAAGCCTAAAGAGCGTTTATGAATAAGGTGGTTAGTAGCCAATAATAAATTGACTCTTCACATTGCTTTATATAAAAACCCAATTGCGTGACCAATTAAGTATCACATAATAGAACCGAAGGACCGCGTAGCGAGACACGTTAACCAAAGATGATTAAAGGTTAATTGTAATAAATTGATCACTAAAAATAATTGGACAACTTTACTTTGCTACTCCGCGATATAGTTAAGTGAGGTAAATTCGTTTTCTATTAATTTGTTCTAGAAACGGGAAACTGGTACAATGGGTGCGCGACTGAGTTGCTTGATTTGAGGTCACTATATCGCAAAGCAGCAAAGTAGCAAAGTAAAGTTATCTAATTATTTTGACATGGACATGCAAAGTAACGCCTGAATCTACTCACTCGTTATTTGTCTAGAAAAGAGGGTAGTTCTTCGCTACTTCCGCGCCGAGGAACGGTGGCGCCCAATGTAAAGTATAGCTTAATAGCAGATGATCGAGCACACCCTGATAAAGGACCACGAATGGATCGAAACAAGCAGGTACTTTGACTACTGAAAAACTGAAATTTATGTTCTAAGACGCTGAAACTGAGAGGAATATTTATTTATCGTAGGTACCTACATAGATTGAACTATGCAACAGTCAACAGGGCGAAACATAATAATTTGGAAAATTTCACATAATATTGTAATTTTTAAATTACTTATTACAGTAACTTGTTACATTACTTGTTACAGTAGGCAGTAGGCAGTTACAGTAGGCAGAGCAGAATACGTCACTCCCGAAGAATAAAGTCGTAAACTTTTTATCGATGAATCCAGTTCATTCACGGCAGTGCCCACGCCAAGTCGATCAAAAAAGCGGCATGGCCATACCATCCTTTTCTCGATTATATTTTTGTAAAATGTAATGTGGTCATTTTTCATTAAGGAACTAACATAAATTTAACGCCATTTAAGACTTTATTTAAAGGTTAGGGGTGTTCTGGAAATAAATTGAAAACAAAAGAATACTACTGGATAATATGGATGTGCATGTATCTCATTGTTTGTCAATTGTATTTGTCTTGTTTATTTTGCACAATAAAGAGTTTACATACATACATACATACATAATATAAAATTAAAAAATTGTAGATCTATGTTGATTTCTTTTTATTCACGTAAAATTAACTTTTTCATTTGCAGCTTTATTCTACGGGGACGACGCATATCAAATCTATTAGATGCACTGATCGCCTTATTCTCAATAATACAATTTGTCACAGCATGAATGAATTCAAATGAAGCAAAACATTACATTATTAGGTATACTACTATATATTTGAGTTTTAAATCCTCGCAAACAAGCTGTCATTTTAGCGCTATAAATATCTATTAATATTATAGTGAAGTAGGTCACTTCGCTCGCCATGGCCGCCGCGTACCCGGTCGCTCGCTCGCTGCTTGCACTCGCTTGCTTCGCTCTGCTCGGTGCCGGAAGCGCGCATAGCAACCGACGACAGGATGTTAACAACTGTGCAGAACTCCTTACAGGTAAGATTTTCCTCACCTTTCTGCATCAAATATTATTATTAACAATTATATTTATCTTACAATATAAAGCATTTTATTTTAATTGACTAAATTATATCCTACTAATATCCTACTTCACACATCCTACGTCACATTATAATAGAATTGGGACCTCCTCTTAAGCAAAACGATGCTCTTGCCGGGAGAACCCGATCTGCTACACGAGTGTATTACGTGGAACGAAGTCATGCTTTTTCGTGAGCGCAGTCGGCGTTCATCTAACTAATATTATAAATGCGAAAGTATGGATGGATGGATGTTTGTTTGTTACTCAATCACGCCCGAACGGCCCAAAACGGATCTGGATGAAATTCGGCGCATAGATAGAGAAAAGTCTGGAATAGCACATAGGCTACTTTTTATCCAGGAAAATTGCGTAGTTCTCGCGGGATAGCGATAAACGAAATTTTTGCAGACGAAGTCGCGGGCAACAGCTAGTTGATTTATAAGCCAAGTCAAAAAAGCTTGTATTAAAAAATATGTATTATATTTCACGTCTTTATCCCGGGGTGCAAAGGCTACTTTTTATTCCAGAAAATTGCGTAGTTCCGAAGGAAGCGACAAATGAATGCTTCGCAGACGATTTTATAATATTTTAGAAACTTACCTAATAAAGCAGAAACTTTTGTTGGAAACAGGCCTACCTTTGCCTCGCGAATTGCGTTTCGAAATGACCAAAACTATACTAAGAAGCAATAAAAAGAGGTCTCTTCTTTTACAACTTCGTACAAGAATTGAACCATTATGTTTACTTTTCATTGCATTTATTTGCTGTTTTCAGGACAAACAACTGCCGCCACTCGTAACTTGGATCCAGTAAACACACCGCCCTATCAGATAGATAACGCCATCAGTAATAGTGACGTAAGTTATTTCTTTCATAAACTTTATAATGTACCAGTTGCTTCTCTTCCCGCGCAGATGACTAAAGCCCATCGACGTAACGGACAAGAATTTTAGGAATCACGTTTTAAGCGATGCGGCTAGCAACGTATCATGGATGGATTCCTCTTTCCACACGACCACAACCATGCTTAACGTGCACTGAAAAAAATAATTTGCTGAATGAAACCGAACATAACTAAGGCAATACCTATCTTACCAAAATCTTTGGCTATGTTTTGTTCTTTATAGGTTAACCTGTTCGTTAAATCAAATTAACTTTAATAACGCCTTACCGAATTATGGTTATTGATGAAATAGCCGCAGTAGTTTGGTTAAATATTTTTTCCAGTGTGGTCTTTAGGTCTTGTTACCTTAAGCTCTGTCTACTCCGAAAGGATAAAGACGTGATTTATATATTTAGTGGGAGTTTTGTGAGCAGTGAGAAGGTGTCAAAGAAGGCGCGTCTGGCTGTTCACAGAGGGGTGCTCGTTCCAACACTAATGTACGGTAGCGAAAGTTGGGTATGGCAAAAGAAGCATGAAAGTAGAATAAATGCAGTAGAAATGAGACCGTTAAGAAGTATAGAAGGTGTATCACTGAAAGATAGAATAAGGAATAGTGTGATAAGGGAATGTGCTGGTGTGAAAGAAGATATAGTGACTAGGATAGAAAAAAGTATGCTTAGTTGGTTTGGTCACGTAGAGAGGATGGATGAAAGAAGATTAACTAAACAGATTTATATGGGGAGTGTGAATGGGTGCGTTGGGAGGGGAAGGCCTAGGCGGACGTTCCGTGATCAAATTGGGGACGTTTTGGAGAAAGGCCAGGTCAAGAGTACCCGAAACCGACGAGCATGTATGAAGAGATTGATAAATGTGGATGAAGCGAAAGAGGTATGTCAGGATCGTAGCAAGTGGAACAAAGTAGTCTCTGCCTACCCCTGTGGGAAAGAGGCGTGACGATATGTATGTATGTGGGAGTTTTTACATTTCTTAACAGTTATTCATTACCTACAGAATGATCGAATGTTACGAGAATATACCTAATGACTGTCTGATATTTTTGCAGCATTGTGCGTCAGCTCTCTGCGCAGCTGGTAACGTCCCCTGCGCGAGGTACGCAGTGGGGTCGTTGATCAAGGCGTGCGACTTCTACGGCACGTACCCCCCCTCCATAACCAGCGTCGACATCTTCACGCAACTGGTGCACTGCAACGGGCCGTGCTATGGTGGAATGACTGTGACTGTGACGCAGTACTGCAACTACTGATCGCATACAGTTTGTTGACAAGAGACGCGGTTGTGGATGACTATTGACAAAATAAACAGTAAAAATACCTATATGTTTTGTTTTTTTTTAAACGTCCAAGGGCTATGCAATAATATGGTAGGAAAATTCTGGTGGAGCCAGGACCGTCTCCGCAGGAGGGAACTCTTCAACGGTTGATCAGATTGACTTGAAATTTGGTACCTACACATAATATATGCAGGACGGATGACAATGCAAGTACAGTCAACAAAAAGTACAGTTAGCAAAAAATCTTTTACTAAAATGATTTGTTTGTTATTTGTTTTTTAGTTGAAACAAATTTCGAAAGCACTTTTTTATTATCAGTTTAGGTTTTAGCTGTCATTTTTAGTATGAATGTGACAGCGAGCGAACCTAAACTGAATCGGAATTGAATCGCGTTAAGACGTCATAGTAGGTAACCCCTCAGGTCATTTAAAAGAAATCAAATTCGAGAGAAACCTTGAGGCGGCGTATAACTTCTTGTCTGTGGCTATTAAACCAACTGAACCTGATTTTACTGGAAGCTGAACAAAGCATTTTATTGGTACAGTTTTAGAGATGGAAGTTCAAAGACACGAGCGATCATGTATCAGGAGGTGTTCTGCCTTTTCGCCGATTTTCTTTGATCGAATTTCATTTGGCAACCAACGTTTCACCGAATGTTCACTTTGACAACTGACAATTGGCAAATTTTTGTACCACGACCGTTTGATGTGGCGCAGGAATACTAGGAGGGCTGACCCCAAATCTGCCGTCCTAATGAAAAAGGACGTATATGCGTTTCATATGACACACATATACGTCCTTTTTAATTAGGAGGGCAGAAATAAAAATGGGCTAAAAGCCAGGAAAAAGAAGAAGAAGAAATTGGCAAATTTTTGCATGCCAACCTCTCATTTGGCCGAATTTTCATAAAGACGAATATCATTTTGATTTTTAACTTTTGGAATATCTTTCACATGGTAAATGTTACACTAGGCCGAAAAAGTCTTATGATTAATTTGGATTAATTTAGGTTTAGGTGCGGCGGGGTGGCCCTTGGGCCACCCCTTAACCGCGAACATGTTTGTTTTAATTTATAAACAGACTTTATTTTACCTTAGAATGTCATTATTTTTTATTAATGGTTATGTGGTACCATTTGGCTATATAAAAAAATGGCATTTTATAAAATGCCAAATTATAATAAGTGTCCATGTAAAAAAAAACAAACGTTGAGTTGACAATCGTGAGGTTGGGAAATGAAACTAATCATTTTAACAAGTTGCCATATGATGATTCGGCAAAATGAAATTCGGCCAAACGTTGGTTGGGAAGTGAAATTCGGCAATAAAATTTTCGGCAAATCAATAGAGAACCGTATCAGGGGCCTTACCATGGCGTCTTAATGCGATTCAGTTTTGGCTCGCCCGCTGTCAGATTCATACTAAAAGCTAAAACTTAAACTGAGTCGGAATTAGGACGTCATGGTAAAGCCCCTGGTGTTGGCTCAAGGTCGCAGCTTAACCAAAGCGTGTCCTGCTAAATTTGCCCATAGTTATTGAGACGTGTACGCAAACCCGCTCGTTTTTGCTGTCAAAAACTTCCACTAGACGCTCTGTCCGTCCTTGTTAAGACGATAATGGGAACGAGTTTTTTTTTTTTTTTTATGTGAATAGGAAGGCAAACGAGCAAGTGGGTCACCTGATGGTAAGTGATCACCACTGCCCATAGACACCCGCAACCCCGGAGGCATTGCAGATGCGTTGCCAACCTAGAGGACTTAGATGAAATGCCTCTTGTGCCCGTAATTTCCCCGGCTGTCTTACTCTCCACACCGGAACACAGCAGTGCGAGCACTGCTGCTTAGCGGCAGGATTAGCGAGTAAGATGGTGGTAGCGATCCGGACGGACCTTGCACAAGGCCCTACCACCCGCAAAAGTTCTAGTTCTAGACAAAGAAAAATTTTATTCCCATAGAAGCACATGGTATACCACTCGAAGTAATACAGTTACCGGCAAACATCTTGAGCATGACCTTGAATGCGCAGAAGTGAATTTAGCGTCTCTTTGGTATAAAAGTACATGAACTTACCCCTTCCACGTCGTTCTTGCTCAAGAAGTTTGCTGGAAGCTGTACCAATGTGTGTTGGTCCGGGTGAAATTTTGCAACTCCATCTTTGAAGAAGATGTCTTCAACCGATTGAGCTAAAATTTTGCATACTTGTGTAAATAAGATGAGAACACAATAATCTGGTAGTAGAATTCTGGTGGTCTGGCTAGGATCGTCTCCGCAGGAGGGAACTCTTCAATGGTTGGTCCGATTGAATTGAAATTTGGTACACTTGTGTAGGACGGATGACAATGCAAGTAAAGTTAACAAAAAGTACACTCCGAAAAAAACTTATATCAAAAATTAAATTTTTAGGTTAGGATATTTTAAATTTAAACACGGTTTTTATTTCACATACAACTCAATACCTCAACCAACCAGTTTTAAACCAGAAATGATTAAAATGAACACAAAATATTTACCTTGCTACTCCGCTACTTACGTGCAAGATAACCAAGCCAAGCAAGCAAGGCAAGCAAGCAAGAGGCAAGGAGTAGCAAGGTAAATATTTTGTGTTCATTGAAATGGACCTCCGCAAAGTAACGCCTGATTCAATAAAATATTCAGAAATGATTAGGTATAATTATCATTAGACAGAAGAAATCTACTGTTAAATAAAGGTCTCCCTCTTAGAACGCCACCATTATGTGTGTTCATTAACGACAAGTTACCTGTGACCGCGATCCACCTGGGAGGCCTAATGTTCGTGGTCATCCTCGAGAACCTTTCTCCCCCAACGTACGGCCTGCTTATTGCCATTTTAAATTATACCTTCTTCGCACTACGCCAGTGAATCTAGTTCTCCGTATTCTTGATTCAGTATAATATGAAAGTGAAATATGCACTTTTCTTAGCTCCGTCACACCTCCAGACGATAGAAATAACGTTGCTAATAACTGCTGTTTTTCGTGTATTTTTGTAAGCCAAACACAATGGAAGACGCAATAAAGGTAGAACTGATTAATAATTAAAGTAAGTCGATAGATTTTTCCACAGGAGTGATTTTAAATTGATTGTCGACTAAGAACATAATACAAACCTATTAGAAGCAAGACCAATCGTTTTATTCTACCGTGAGTTCAACGTATGGGCTTAGAACGAATTTAGCTAAATTAGTTCGTATCGGAATAAATAATAAGCTAAAGGCCAAATAAGCTTATAATTCATTAAGTATAATAATTTTATTAAGGTCCACAAAGTTAGTTGACTTTCTAGTATAAATACTGTGGCAGTGATGCAGTTATTACTTCGCTCGTCATGGCCGCGTTTCCACTCGCTCGTTTGCTGCTCGCGCTCGCCTGCTTTGCTCTGCTGCTGGCTGACTGCTCAGCGTGGCGCCGATACTATCAGAAACGTCGTAACAACGGCAACCCTGGCTGCGGAGAAGCCTTTATAGGCAAGTTTATTTATAGGCAGTAAACATCTTAATAATAATAATGATCATAATCATTTATTTCAGAGAAAACTCAAGGTCATCCATAATAATGTCAGTATTTCAAATTAATAAGAAAAAAAACTACGACTATAGTGTTAGTAGTAGGTAGTGTAAAAAAGCCGTGGTAGCCTATTGGTTTGACCTGTGGCCTCTCAAGCAGAGCGTCGTGGGTTCAAATCCCGGGCTCGCACCCCTGAGTTTTTCGGAATTTATGTGCGAAAATTACATTTGTAATTTGCCATGAGCTTTTCGGTGAAGGGAAAACATCGTGAGGAAACCTGCACAACTCTGCGAAGAAATTCAATGGTGTGTGTTAAGTTCCCAATCCGCACTGGGCGCGCGTGGGAACTATAGCCCAAACTCTCCAATACACGGAGGAGGCCTATGCCATGAGGCACGCCGAATTACGCGACAATTAAAAAAAAATTACGACAATAACAACAACAACATGTACTTACTGAAATTGTAGCGAATTCGGAATAAAAAGGCTTATAAATAAATAAATATGTTAGTACTTAAGATAAAAGGTATACAATTTAAAAATGACAAAAAACAACTTTAAAAAAATTATGCGACCCCTATGACTTCTTTAGTCAATAGATTGACAATTTCTTTTAGAATTTTACATCAGGGATATACAAGGTGTGGGTGGTAACCTGCACCATGCAGTCCACTCAGCATTATGACCGCAGTGAATGAAAGCTGAGCTGATCGTATGTAGTCGCGATCCTCAGCAGTGAGGGAACGAGGAAGAAGAAGGGAAGATATAGGTCATAGGAAGTCGCGCTGGATAGGACACTCTGAGAACTGTAGGCTTATTGTCTAACTCGCTCGCAATCGCCATCGTGTTCTTTTTGACAGTTTATGTATGGGCTGACAATCGGCATCGGAATCAGCTAGCTGTCACATTCATACAAGAACTGTCAAAATGAACACGATGCCGATTGCGAGCGAGTTAGACAATAAGCCTTCTGACTGCCATAAAGGCAAGCCGGTTTCAACATGCAACAAGCAAGTTTCAGCATGGAAGTCAGTGGACACAGGTAGCCAGGTTACAGTTCATTATGGCGCTCTAAGGTCTTTCTTCAACAGTGGACGTGTTCTTGCTGATTATTACGACTGTACCTTTAATTTAGATGGCTGTTAACTAATTCTGGTGTTTGTTCCTCTTAGGATCGGCTACTGGCGACGTCATAATTTTGCCAGACCTAAACACAGCTCCATATAGTGCTAATGTTAACGTAAATAATGATGACGTAAGTATTATAAATTTTTTTAAAAAATTAAAGGGAAACGAGCAAGTGAGTCACCTGGGGCCTTACCATGGCGTCTTAATGTCATTCAATTCCGACTCAGGTTATGTTTTAGCTGTCATTTTTAGTATGGAGCTGATAAACTGAATCGAAATTGAATTTCATTATGACGATGAGTAACTCCTCTGATACTAGAGAGCACCGACGACGGATGGACACCAATAGAAGATCATAGAATAGATCAAGTAGTATTAACATACATACACACACAAATCCCGCATCCATTCCTTACGGGGTAGACAGGGGCCAAAGCAACAAGACCCAAAGGCTACGCTCACCATGCGGGTGCATAGGTGGAAAGGGGAATCAAAATAGTGATGGGTTGCTAGCCGGATCGCCCATAACATGATTCCTAATTTTTTTTCCCAATTCCCTCTATAGGCTTTTACCATCTGCGCCGGCAGAGAAACAACTACATTCTATGTTATTTCTTTTTTCCCAGACCAGTATCCTCCCTACCCTTAAAGCGCGTTAGCGTTAGTATTATCAATCTCTGAGCCAAGCCGTAGACAGACTGACGGACATAGTGAAACTATAAAGCTTTGTTGACTATACATACATACACATACATACCGTCATGTCTCTTTCCCACAGGGGTAGGCAGAGACTACTTTGTTCCACTTGCTACGATCCTGACATACCTCTTTGGCTTCGTTTTTTTGTTGAAACGAAATGTTTTTTTTTTTTGGGTCATCTGATGGTAAGCGATCACCACTGCCCATAGACACCCGCAACCCCGGAGGGATTGCAGATGCGTTGCCAACCTAGAGGACTTAGATGAAATGCCTCTTGTGTTTAACTAAAACTTATTTTTCCAGCACTGCTACCCGAACAAGAAGCTAGCTGGTGCTCTGATAACAGCGTGTGACCCCACCGGGGCTCCAGCTCCGAGCATCCTGACCCCAAGCATCCTGTCACAGATCGTGTCGTGCCACACCCAAGGGCCCTGCAGTGACGGGTTGATCATAAGCGTGACGCAATACTGTCATTAGCAAGTCATGCCACTTGACTGGACATACCCTCATATACAATAAACAAATTAAAACGATAGTTGGTTTCCTTACTCTATATCTACAAAAGTCAAAAGTTTATTTTGCAAATAGGCCGCCAAGGGCTCTTTTACGTGTCTTTTTTTGAATCTACCAGCGCATTCGGAAAGAACATCATTGCCAAAGAAGAATGCGCCGCAAGAAACTTGGCAGAAAGTCATTTTTTCAAAATAAAATAGATTTACAATAGTACTCAAATTCTACACTTACCTATAATACAATTAATCTAATCTAACTAATCTAACTAATATTATAAATGCGAAAGTATGGATGGATG
Source organism: Pandemis heparana (assembly GCA_963854515.1). Taxonomy (NCBI): domain Eukaryota; kingdom Metazoa; phylum Arthropoda; class Insecta; order Lepidoptera; family Tortricidae; genus Pandemis; species Pandemis heparana. The sequence goes on along the minus strand of OY978008.1, from coordinate 297,351 downwards.
GATGGATGGATGGATGGATGTTTGTTTGTTTGTTACTCAATCACGCCAGAACGGCCGAACGGATTTGGATGAAATTCGGCACATAGATAGAGAAAAATTTGGAATAGCACATAGGCTACTTTTTATCCCGGAAAATTACGTAGTTCCCGCGGGATAGCGATAAACGAATTCTTTAAAGACAAAGTCGCTGAAAGTCACCACAAAGTATAAAACAAAGTCACTTTCTGCTGTCTGTCGGTCTGTCTGTCTGTCCCTATGCATGCTTAGACCTTTAAAATTACGCAACGGAGACCCAAAGACCACGTTTAGCATGTGGAAAAGGAAATCAAAACAGTGATGGGTCTATTTTATTTCAACCAATAAATATTTACAAAAAACAAATTGATGGGTTGCTAGCCGCATAACCTACGAGTATAACAGGATCCCTAAGATTTTCGCCCATTCCCTCGATGGGCTTTTACGATCTGCGCAGGAAGAGAAGCAACTGGTACATTCTAATTTTTTCTTTGCTGTCAGAGCAGAATGTAAGAATTTATATAACCTAACCTAAAAAAAACATTTTAGTATAAGCTATTTTGCTGACTGTATTTTTTATTGACTGTAACAGTTGCATTGTCATCCGTCCTACATTATATTATATGAACCAAATTTCAAGTCAATCGGACCAACCGTTGAAGAGTTTCCTCCTGCGGAGGCGGTCCGGGCTGGACCACCAGAATTTCAATTCGAGATTATTGTATTGTCATCTGATTTACTCAGAATGCAAAATTTCCGCTTAGTCGGATAAAGAACCTGCTTCAAAATTGAGTCACAATATTCCACCCGGACGAACATACTTATTACATACATACAAACATACATACATTGCAAGTTTGTATAAAGCTTAAAATACAAGGGAAAAGGAAGGTGGGAAGAAGAAAAACCGGCCAAGTGCGAGTCGGACTCGCGCACGAAGGGTTCCGTACCAGAAATACTCTGTTGTATGGGAGCCATCCTTAATTATTATTACCTATTATTATTATAATTTTAGTATTTGTTGTTGTTGCCACAATAATAATACATAATCTGTGCAAATTGTAACTGCCTAGCTATTACGGTTCTTGAAATCTAGCTCGGCGAGTGGTAGCCATGAAAAAGGGCTAAAATATCACGTTTTTTGTATGGGAGCCCCCCTTAATTATTATTATTATTTTGTTTTCAGTATTTGTTATTATAGCGGCAACAGAAATACACAATCTGTGAAAATTTCAACTGTCTAGCTATTACGGTTCTTGAGATACAGTCTGGTGACAGACGGACGGACAGCGAAGTCTTAGTAATAGGGTCCCGTTTTTACCCTTTGGGTACGGAACCCTAAAAATGTTTTAGCTAAGAAACATCAGAGAATGGACCGGTATAAAAACTGTAGAGCAACTCTCTGCGCTGGCTATGGATACGGAGTCTTGCCAACCTTCAGTGATGGAGAGGCACATAAAGAAGAAGAAGATAAAGCTTGTAATAATAATAACAAATAATTCGTGCCAACGCCTTACATCATTTTAGAAATGAGCTGCTACTCTTCAAATAACTTGATCAATTTTTACCCAACATGGCTAAAACCACCCCAAGGAAACTGGCCGCTTGAAAGCTATGATGCCACAAACACACAGACTTACACAGACTAGGAAGGTAAAAGTGCAAGTAGGATATTTATGGCACGTGCGAAGCCGGGTTTAAATCCTAGTATGTACTTTATAGTGTAAATACCATTAATGAGTGCACTTTGACGTCTTGTTCATTATACATAGGTACACTACATAATAATTGTCTATTTCATTAGATTATTCATTAACTAGAGGACTTTCAGTTTTTTTATTAGATCTTTTAATTTAATTTCTAAGAATCTTCATTGGATGTACACAGTCAAATAAAACAATAATAAGTAATATTGCTATATTATTATTTTGTTTACCTTACTTTGTTTTGCATCAAATATATAATCTAACTTAATTATTATAAATGCGAAAGTATGGATGGATGGATGGTGGATGAATGGATGGATGTTTATTTGTTACTCAATCACGCCAGAACGACCCAACGGATCTGGATGAAATTCGGCACATACTCGTAGATAGAGAAAAGTCTGGAATAGCACATAGGCTACTTTTTATCCCGGAAAATTGCGTAGTTCCCGCGGGATAGCGATAAATCAATTCTTTGCAGACGAAGTCGCTGGCAACAGCTAGTAATAATATAATGACGACTGGACAGCTTAGTACTTAGAAGCTGACTGCAATGCTGGAGCTCCCGGGTTCGATTCCTGGTCGAACAGATAATCATGCAAGAGCAAGCTTTAATTAGGTAATTATCAAAAAAATCTCTGCCTACGTCTGTGGGAAAGAGGCGTGACGGCATGTATATATATGTATATGTATGTTTATAATAACTCAGTAGAAAGTTCGTGTCTGTACATTAAATAAATTCATTAAAAATAGAGTTCTAACGATAAGGGGAGAGGAATAAAACACAAACAGTAGATTTTATAATGTTTGTCTGTCTGTATCTATATACGTATGTGTATATTTATGTACTAGTTTTTTCCCACGACTTCGTCACAAAAAAATCACATAATTGCTATATACATTTGAACAGGCACTTTAAAATGACGATAACTTATTTTTCTGACTTCAGATTTCAATAAAATAAAGCCTATGATAAGTTGCCCTTTTTTTTTTTTTTTTTTGCGGTGGGAAAATGCGTTACGCATACGACCGCGCCGTGGGGATGGCGCGGAGGTTATGTGATGATAAGTTGCCCTGATATAAGTGTTAACGTTGGTAAGTAAAGTGTTTGCGAGTGGTAGGGCCTTGTGCAAAGTCCGTCCGGATAGCTACCACCATCTTCCTCGCTAATCCTGCCGCTAAGCAGCAGGCACAAGAGGCATTTCATCTTAGCCCTCTAGGTTGGCAACGCATCTGAATCCCTCTGGGGTTGCGGGTGTCTATGGACAGTGGTGATCGCTTACCATCAGGTGACCCACTTGCTCGTTTGCCTTCCTATTCGCATAAAAAAAAACTATTTATGAAAACTACATCAAAATCCGTTGCGTAGTTTTAAAGATAAAGAAACTTTATTCATAGGGACAGACAGACAGCGGAAAGCTATTTTGTATTATACTATGTAGTGTTTAATGATAATGATTTCTTTTAACTTTACCGGGAATTAATACTAAATAAGTATAATACAAATTCGAGTCATTAAATTTAATTGGTACTTGCTTAGAATAAAATTATAAAATGAGTAAGTTTAGGTCTTCTGTTATAATTTCGCGATTTTCACTTATAATGTACTCCACTGCCTTGACTGTGAAGTCATTATAAAATATGAAGTAAATAAGTCGTATATAATTCTAATATTTACCGTTTAAATTAAATTATTTATCTGTAATGAGATATTTTACGCCATTATATTTTTTTCGTGATTATTTCTAGTCCGCGCTTGATCAAAATCAATTTATTGTAGCATAATTGCTAATGCCTAACGTGACAAGACCGAAAGGCCATGTTTAGCATGATTGTGGGCATGTACATAGGTCGAAAGGGGAATCAAATTAGTGGTAGGTAGCTATTGCTAGCCGCATCGCCTATAAGCTATAACATGATTTCTAAGATTTGTGCCCGATTGTGGAACCTTTTCGCAGTGAAATGTCACAGCGACGTTTCATTGGATTAGCAAGAAAATTCACCGACTTTTACTGCGAGAAAGTTCTAAAATGGGTTAGTACATAAAGTTAAGCTATTTCTAGATCTCACCGCAACTAATGGCATAAGTAAATAAAACAGCAATGTCATATACATTAGGAAACTACTGTAATAAGTTATCAATTACATTGTTTAAATTATCGACGTCAAATAAGTACCTATATAAAATTCTAAACTGACTGACTGACTGACTGACTGTTGATATATCAACATACAATCCAAACCACAGGACCTAGAGACTGAAATTTTGCACGCAGATACCTTATACAATGTAGGCATCCACTAAGGAAGGATTTTTGGAAATTCGACCCCTAAAGGGGTTTCATAGGGGTTATATTTGTATTTTCCTGTATTCATCTTTTTCATGTGTTTTATGTACAATAACGAGTTTTACATACATACATACATACACATAGGGGTCCAAAGTTTGTATAATGGGGAAACAAGGTTAGTTAGACTATTTTATTCGAAACTTCACAGGAGTATTCCTAACGATAAATGAGTAAACACCTAAGCTAGCTGTTTCAGGTTTTTTGAAAATTCAACCCCTAAAAGGGGGATATGTGGTGACAAAATCTGAAAATCAACGTGGGTATTATTATATTATTATTCGTACACAAGTAGGTGATTACAACATTAAGAAATTGATTTCAGGATTTTTGGACACAATTTCCCAAAATTCCCACGGGAACGGGAAAAACGAGACTTTTCGTTTTACTGGTTGTAGAAAGCTGAAATTCGGCATGTAGGCTGCTTGATGAGTGAAGAGAAGCATTAAGATAAGACTTTCCATAATTCCCATGGGAATATGGAAAAAGACGGGATTTTTCGTTTTACTGGTCGTAAAAAGTTGAAATTCGGCATGTAGGTTTAAGTTGCTTGATGAGCGTAGGGAAGCATTAAGAGACAATTTCCCGAAATTCCCATGAGAACGGGAAAAACGAGACTTCGTTTTCCTTGCTGTAGAAAGCTGAAATTCGACATGTAGATTAGATTAGATTAGATTCATTTATTTCTATTTGTAAATTACATTATATTTTTATATCAAAACATAAGAAAGTCACAAAAAGATCGTCAATTGTAAATAAAATAAAAACAATAAAAAAAGATAGAAATCAGAAATCCAATAATACTTACAGTCAAAAAATAAATGTCAAATTCAATGTCAGTGAATAAAAAAAAACAATATATATAATAAAATTATGCAATAAAATGCGATAAAATGTCACACATTAAAAATAAATAAAAAATGAAAAACAATATGGTACAAAGTACAAATGAACATTGAATGTCAGGAAAAAATCATTTCACTGTACTCTTTTACAGAGTACAATGATTTTTCCAAAAGAAGTATTTTTAATGTAGGTTGCTTGGGGAGTGTAAAGAAGCATTAAGAGAGGAGGAACGGGAAAAAGGGGCTTTTTGTTTTACTGGTTGTAGAAAGCTGAAATACGGCATGTAGGTTGCTTGAAGAGTGTAGAGGAACATAAAGGGAGGACTTTCCAAAATTCCCAGGGGAACGGGAAACAACGGGATTTTTCGTTTTACTGGTCGTAGAAAGCTGAAATTTGGCAAGTAGGTTCCTTGGGGAGTATCTATAGGGAAGCTATAAGAGATAATTTTCCGAAATTTCCACGGGAACGGGAAAAAGGGGCTTTTCGTTTTACTGGTTGTAGAAAGCTGAAATTCGGCATGTATCTAGGTTGCTTGTAGAGTATAGAGGAACATTAAGATAGCATTTCCCGAAATTCTTCCAGGAACGGGGAAAAACGGGATTGAAATACTCCTGGTACACGCGAGCAAAGTCACGGGCAAAAGCTATTTGTCAGTAAATGAGTCTACGCGGACGAAGTCGCGGGCAAAAGCTAGTCTTATGTATCATTCGTTTCGCTTAGAGTTTAATTGAGGTCAAGCGATTCGCTAACCAGACGGCAATGTATAAATCGAGCGAGCGTCAGCCGCTTGGCTGTCACTCGCCGCCATGTCCCCGTTCGCTCGCTCGCTGCTCGCGCTCGCCGTCGCCGCACTACTGCACGGCGCGTACGCAAAATACCGACGCAGCAACGCCCGCTCAGAATGGGACGCATCAGTCAGCCTTGGTAGGCACTTATTAGTTTACTAGTTGTTGCCTGCAACTTCGTTTGCAAAGAATTCCTTTATCGCTATCCCGCGGGAACTTTCCGAGATAAATTTAGCCTATGTGGTATTCCAGACTTTTCTCTATCTATATGACATGTAATAACTATAATTATTACGAATAAATGAGTATGAGTATGTGCCGAATTTCATCCAGATTCGTTGGGCCGTTCTGGCGTGATTGAGTAACAAAAATAACCGGCCAAGTGCGAGTCGGACTCGCGCACCCAGGGTTCCGTATCATTATCTATAAATATCTATAAAAGTGTAAGCAGAGCCCTGCCCCAAAGCAAAATGTACGCAGTGTGGGGTCACTTTATATTGGTCACTGATATAATACAGACTATTTAAGACTACAACAAAAAGGCACGGGTTCCTTGTAGAAACAAAAAAGTATCATCAAAGTCAAAAAACCATAAACAATAAAAAAAGTAAAAAAGATCTAACAAGGTGCAGTCTTGCACACAGACATACTTACAAACAAGACATATTTACAGTTTTCGCAATTATTCCTTAATCTGTGCTATAAGACCTACCTTCATACCAAATTTCAAGATTCTGCGTTCACGGGAAGTACCCTGTACGTTTGGATTCCCTTGAGACTTGCGGAAATTTGCGGCATAAACGGCTGTATCTTTTGATTGCGTTGGCTTAGAAGTTTGATTTTTTCACAGCTCTAAGGTGCAGTAGACTTGAGTATTTGATATAAATTTCAGCTTGATACCTCCACGCGTTCCTGAGAAAAAGGGTCTTGAGAGAGGGACGGACGGACGGACGGACGGACAACAAAATGATCCTACAAGGGTTCCGTTTTTTCCTTTTGAGGTACGGAACCCTAACAAACACCCATCCATACATACTTTCGCATTTATAATATTAGTTAGATTTTACCAAACAATGCACTGGTTTGTTTCCACGCTGGTCTGGGACCAAAGAAAAAACATGTAATGTACCAGTTTATTCTCTTCCTGCGCACATGGTAAAAGCCCATCGACGGAATGGGCAAAAATCTTAGGATAGCTATAGGCGATGCGGCTAGCAATCCATCTCTATTTTGATTCCGCTCTCCAACTATACGTACACTATCACGCTAAACGTGGCCTTTAGGCTACTGTCTACTCCGTTAGAGATAAATGTACATATACATTGTTTCACGAAAATAACGAACGAACTGGAATACTCCCTCGGTAAACAATTATTTTTATTCACAGGTAATATCTCTGGATCTGACATCGTCAATCTGCCGCAGCTGCACATTGGTATTCCTGATGTCATAGTGACCATCCCTAACGTAAGACATAAGATTTTTATTTCATTGCATAATTTTTTACATGCCTAATTTGTACAGAAATGGTGTCCTGTTGGGGCGGAGCCATTTAAAATAAAAACAAAATTAGGTAAGTAATACGTCAAAGGGGGGTAAGGGGTTTCGGTTAGATCCTGCCAACGGGATGTTAATTTTTATATTGATATTTCCGTGGTGGTTTGTAATCAGAGCTCAATTCCTAGTCCACACCTCCAAGCGGTCCCCCCTGGTAACTGTGGCGCATTAATATTTGACTAATCTCTAGTCTTATAGCAGTGCGCCACAGGCTAACGTGGCAGGAAGAAACTCACCAAGACGCACTGGCCAGCGTGGTGTTTTATGACTTCAACCTTCATTCAATACGGCAAAAACATATTGTACAAGATTAAGATAAAAGCTAAGACGATGCTGAGATAATACTTTAAACTAAAACAAGCAAGACTAAACAATCAATCAATCACGCGAAACGTGGTCTTGGGTCTTGGACCTTGGGTCTTGTTACCTTATGCTTTGTCTACCCACTAAGGGATAAAGACATGATTTATCTATGTAGTAAACTAAAACGAGATCAATTTAACTCATTTGTAGTTATAGCACTTTTAAATTAAACTTTTAAGTTATACCTATTTGAACATAGAAAAATCCGAAAAGTAAGGATGCGACCAAACCGCCGCCTATGTATACGCAGTGACGTGTCGTATCCGTCACGTTTTCTCACCGTTTCTTCATACATTTTGTTGCGATTCCGTAACGTCACCGTTTTTTAAGCGGCGGTGTGGTCGCACCCTAAAGCTATGGACGGGAAGTTATATGTTGCAGATGTTAAGACAAGAGTGGCCATCGATTGCGCAAACTTATATTTCACTGTTGCCTGCAATTTGGTCTGCAGAAATAAGTTTTTTGCCATCCTATGGTCTGCCGTTTTTTCCGTTCGCGTCATAACTGTTCATTCCATGTGCTGCAGGATTGCGACCCCTACGGTTATCTACACAAAGATCTGCTGGGAAGCGAACTTATCGTCAGCAACAGCCAGGGTGGTGCTCCGCCGGTGCTCAGCCCGGTGGATCCCAACGACCCACAATCAGATGTAGAGGTCAGCTGCCAGGTTGAATATGATGAACATGGAGAATACAGATGCCCCGGAGGTCTGGACGTCAACATCTACCAGTTTTGCCGACATCGTATAATGTAAATTCAAGGGATTACAGTTTGAGGCCATTTGCTTAGACATTTCAAAAGTATTCAGTACGTTATTTAGATTGGTTTTATTGTTCGACGAAATTATGTCGTAATCTACGCGCAGCTTGTTTAGCAATAATAAAAATGTGTCTGTCCTTTTCTGTCTTTTTAAAAATAAAATATTACGACGTACGACGTTGGTTCACATGTTACATCGGTTGTGCTCTAACTTTGAAAATGGTCCCGCAGAGGGATCGAAACGCGCGTCAGTGTTTGTGTGGTGTAAGGATTAATTAAGTTTGTGGGATTTGTGTGCGTTACTGTGGCAGTAGTGGAGGGAGGGATTGCATGCAAAACGTATAGATTTCGCACAAGCTTGGTTATCTTGCACGTAAGTAGCGGAGTAGCAATATTTTGGGTTCATTGAAATGGACCTCCGCAAAAACGCCTGATTCAATAAAATAAAAAAATATTGTCTAGCTCTTTGAAAAAGGTGTAAAACTAATCTAACCTAAAGTGTCCATGTTACCAGATTTTTGGACTTGTACTTCACCATGATGCATAAAAATACTAAGTTTAGGTAACTTTATCCATTTCAATAGTAACATAGGAACGAGATCGACTTTTTGTAACCTTTTCGAAAATAAATTTTGTCTGGATACTAAGGAGATTATTTATTATTTTACTAGCTTTTTCCCGTGACTTCGTCCGCGTAGACTTCATTTATTGACAAATAGCTATTGCTCAGGAATATTTCAATCCCGTTTTTTTCCCGTTTCCATAAGAATTTTGGAAATTCCTCTCTTAATACATTTCTACACTCTCCAAACAACCTAAATGCCCAATTTCAGCGTTCTGCAACCAGTAAAACGAAAAGTCCCGTTTTCCCGTTTCCGTGGGAATTTTGGAAAATTATCTTTTATAGCTTTTCTACACTCTTCAAGCAACCTACATGCCAAGTTTCAGCTTTTTACGACCAGTAAAACGAAAAATCCCGTTTTTTCCCGTTCCCGTGGGAATTTTGGAAAGTCTTTTCTTAATGCTTCTCTACACTTCCCAAGCAACCTACATGTCGAATTTCAGCTTTCTACGACCAGTAAAAGGAAAAATCCCCTTTTTTCCCGTTGCCGTGGGAATTTTGGAAAGTCCTCTCTTAATGCTTCTCTACACTTCCAAAGCAACCGACATGTCGAATTTCAGCTTTCTACAACCCGTAAAATGAAAAGTCCCGTTTTTCCCGTTCCCGTGGGAATTTCAGGAAAATATCTCTCGGTACTTCCCTACACTCATCAAGCATCCTACATGCCAAATTTCAGCTTTCTACGACCTATAAAAGAAAAAATTCCGTTTTTTTCCCGTTAATTTTTCCATCAAAATTTTGGGAAATCCTTTTGTATAGTGCTCCCCTATACTTTCCAAGAAACCTGAAGGCCAAATTTCAGTTTTCTACGATAATCAAATCGAAAAATCTATCCCGTAGAACTGAATATAAATCCCATTTTTTCCTTATTCCGTTGGAATTTTCGAAAATCCTTAAAACTTTTCTTTACTATTATAATCACCTACTTCTATGCCAAATTTGAAGTCTAGTAATTATAGTTAAGGATTTCGTTGAACTGAATATATAAATCCCGTTTTTTCCTTATCCCGTGAGAATTTCCAAAAATCCTGGAATTATTTTCTTAGTTTTGTAATCATCTACTTGTGTACGAAAATTTAAGAGTATATTTTATTAAGTATAGTTACTGAGATAGAGTCACTTGGAATGGAATATAATAAATCCCGTTTTTTCCCGTTCCCGTGGAAATTTGTGTGTGTATGTGTGTGTGTGTGTGTGTGTGTCAGGTAGGTATGGGTGTTATTGTTTTCGTAATCAGCAACCCGATAAACCGTACAAACAATACTACTTACTATAATATAATAATAATAATACCCACGTTGATTTTCAGACTTTGTCACCCCCTATCCCCATTTAGGGGTTGAATTTTCAAAAAACCTGAAACAGGTGTATACTCATTTGTCCTTAGGAATACTCATGTGAAATTTCGAATAAAATAGTCGAACTAATCTTGTTTCACCATACAAACTTTGGACCCCCATTTAACCCCTTTAGGGGTCGAATTTTGAAAAATCCTTCTTAGTGCACCCCTAGACCTTATAAAGAACCAAACCAGTGCCAAATTTGGAATCTCTAGAACCAGCGGTTTGGGCTGTGCGCTGATATGTCAGTCAGTCAGTCAGTTTCTTCTTTTATATACATATTTAGATTTTGAACGCAATTGACCAGTGAAATACTTGTGTGATATCGAGGTGCACAAGCAAGTGCAGTGTCACATACTCATGCACTCTCTTAACAGCGCTACCTATTATTGCCAGGAACCCAAACACTGACAGTGAATGAGAAGAGGAGAGCTGGAAGCAGTCAATGTTTCCTTTAAGCTACCATTTTGACTTCTTTTAGTATTAATGATCTATTTTATGACAAAATCAGAAACTATTGAAACTATTGAAACTATATCAGAGATTATTGTCAGAAAACGCCTGGAAGAGCTATTGGTCCATGAAACACCTGATGAAAGGCAACTTTCCACTTTCTTTAAAAAAGAAGCTTATGGACATGTGCGTACTTCCAATTCTAACCTACGGTGCTCAAACTTGGTCTTTGACAGAGGCTCTCAGGTCCAAGATCGTGGTTTGCCAACGAGCCATGGAGCGCAGCATGCTAGGTGTAAAACTAGTGGATCGAATCCGGAACACCGACCTGCGCTCCATGACTCAAGTCACAGACGTTGGTCGAAAGGCGGCAAAGCTGAAGTGGGACTGGGCTGGTCATGTTTGCCGTATGCCGGTTGAGTTATGGGCCAAGATAACCACCAAGTGGAGTCCCACTAACTCAAACCGGCGGCCCGGTAGACCTAGACGGCGATGGCGGGACGAGTTAGACGCCTTCTTGAACGACTGGATACTTACCGCAGCAGACCGGGAGCAGTGGAAGAGTTGGGGAGAGGCCTTTGCTCAGCAGTGGGACACAATAGGCTGATAATAATAATTTTATGAACACATGCGGGTGGTAGAACCTTGGGCAAGGTCTGTCTGGATTGCTTGCTCCGTCTTATACGCTAATCCTGCGGCAAAGAAGCAGTGCTGGCGCTGTTATGTTCTGGTGTCGAGAGTAGGGCAGCTGGTGAAATTACTAGTACGTGAAGTTTAGTATCCTTTCTTAGCCTTCTTCAGCGGCTGGCAACGCATCTGCGTGTTGCGGGTGTACATCAACTGGAGTATTGTGTGGTGTGGTCAGGTGCAAGAGGTACTCAGTTACCTCACTTACCTTACTCAGGAGACCCACGTCTCGTTTGCCTTTTTTGCTTTGTACAGAAAAATATCTGTGTACCTACCATTACGCATAAATTGTCTTCTTCTGCCATCGTAAGCCTTGACACAAGTCAAGGCCTTACTTTTTCGCTGGATCCACTAATCTCAATTATTAGTTTTAGAATTACATGAGAATAGACTCATGGTCAGTGCAAAATCTTTAAGTACAATTACTTTCATACAAATTCCTAAAATCCTTCTTTTTGCCATGTTAAGCTCACAAAAATAAACGCACGAGATATCTTTTAAGTTTTATAATCATTGAATAGCTTAAATTATCTCTCAAATATGCATTAAGTAATTCAATTTTAATGCGTGAAGCCTTATACATTTATTTGATGATTTTATAAAACACTTTTTACTGTGCACGTACACACGAGCACATGATAGCGGAGTAGCAAGGTAAATAATTATGTATTGATCATTAATTCATTATTAAGGACCTCTACAAAGCAACGCTTGGTTCCGTCAATAACATCTGTTTCAGGTATTTGTTCACCTATTTATTTGTTGCCAATATTTTTTATGCCTACTCTAGTGACAACAAAATGACGTGAGGCACTTAATAGTCCATAATTTTGAATGTTACATCTAAAGGTTGTTCTTAATATGAAAACAATACAACGTTCTATTTGAAACAGAAATTTATCACAAAGTACGCATTTGTTTATAGTGAATTAAAGCTTAACGTGCGTGAAATAAGTGAATTGTTTGTTTAATGTATCATTCGTTTTACTAAAAGAATTTAAATGAGGTCAAGCGATTCGTTAACTAAGTGGCAGTGTCAGTGTATAAATCCAGCGAGCGTCAGCCGCTGCGCTGCAGTGCTACTCGCCGCCATGTCCCTGCTCGCTCGCTCGCTGCTCGCGCTCGCCGCCGCCGCGCTACTGCACGGCGCATGCGCACGGCACAGCCGACACGCCGCCGGCCGCCGCTCGTCTCAACCTATGGCAATTACTCTTGGTAAGCGGAGTATTTTTTTATGATCCTGTAGTAAATATTTAAAAATATGACACGTACCTTAATATTTTCTATTCAGGATTTTTTTGTGAATTAATAAGTCTTTATTTTATATTAATTAGTGCCTTATGCATCATTTAACAATTTTCTTCCACAAAATTTTGTGATTAGGATTTGAGTGTGGCGTTTTCTATCCAAAAGTTTTATCGTTATTTTAGCACAAAAATCTCCTTAAAAAATGGAGTATTTAACTCGACGAAATCCATCGCATCTTCGAAACAATTTTTCACAATGAGGATGGTCGTATGGATATTTTGGGCCAGTCATGAAAATAATATTCTATTTCTAGGCAACACAACCGAGATTGACGACATCGACGTCATTGAGCTGCCGGTGCTCCACATTGGCGTTCCCGACGCTGTAGTTACCTTTTCAAACGTAAGAATATAATAATATCCAGTTCACTGGTTTGTATGATATCATCATCTCCAGCCTATATACGTCCCACTGCTGGGCACAGGCCTCCTCTCAGAATGAGAGGGCTTGGGCTATAGTTCCCACGCGGGCCCAGTGCAGATTGGGAACTTCACACACACCATTCATGTATGATATCAATAACTTTAAATTAAAATTTAAAAAAACCCCACGCATTAATCGACTAATCACTAATTACACATAAACAAAAAAAAAAACAATTATATATGCTAAAATGCCTTGCATCATTTCGGAAAAGAGCTGATACCCTTCAAACTACTGAACCAAATTTTACCAAACATGTAACCTAATAAGATTACTGAATTAAATAAAAAAATGTATTATTCCAAAACAATTATTAATATTTTTTATTTTTCTGGCGTGTGGCTGTCTCTAAGTAAAGTCAAGTCTTGTATACAAGCCATTAAGTTTTTCGGAGCCAGTCGGGACTCTCGGTGGTCCAATTCGTTTAATTAATCGAATGCTTTATTCGCACAACCCAAGCGCAAAAAAATGAATAGATAGAAAAAAAAGTGTAAAATTGTGTATTAAATATGTACAATAAAGAGTTATACATACCTATAGCGCCGGTTCAAATCCCGTCTGACACTCCGCCATTACTTTTTAACATTGTGTAAATCTTACATTGTTTGTTCACCATCGGCAGGACTGTGATCCCTACGGATACTTACATAGAAGACTAGTAGGAACTGTGGTGTTGGTCGCAAACAGCGACTACTCAGGGGCCGCGCCTGAAGTGACTGCTGTCGACGTCTTGGACCCTCAGTCGGACCTGGTCGTGCATTGCAGTGACGAGACAGTAACAGTTGGAGACGCGCTCATCGTGAGGTGCCCCAAGGGAGTGGACGTCCACAGTTACCAGTATTGTGAACGACTTGACATGTAGCTTTGGCATTACGTTTCGGCTTTTTTAATTTTAATAAACTTATGATACTCTCTCTCTCTCCAGCCTATATACGTCCCACTGCTGGGCACAGGCCTCCTCTCAGAATGAGAGGGCTTGGGCTATAAGTTTCCACGCGGGCCCAGTGCGGATTGGGAACTTGACACACACCATTGAATTGCTTCGCAGTTGTGTGCAGGTTTCCTCACGATGTTTTCCTTCACCGAAAAGCTCATGGTAAATTTCAAATCAGTTATTGCACATAAATTCCGAAAACCTCAGAGGTGCGAACCCGGGATTTGAACCCACGACCCTCTGCTTAAACTATGGATTTTTTATCTGCAATAAATGATTATTATTATTATTATTATTAAGAGGCCACAGTTCAAACCACTAGCACAAACTTACGATACTATCCCGCAAATATATTTTTGATCCCCAACGCAAGAAGAGGGGTGTTCTAAGTTAAAAAAAACTCTTCTTTTTCTTTTTTTTATATTTTTGACCACCGACGTAAGAAGAGTATGTGTGAGCTCTCTGTGTGTGGATGGATCGATTTCGACGCGTTTTTTTTTAATTGGAAGGCAGTTACCTTGCGGTAGTTCTTACCTGTTTGATAAAAATCGGTCCAGCAGTTTGACGAGCTTCAACTATTTTCTAAAACGATGTAAGGCATTGTTGGCATAAAATTTTTTTTTTTTTTAGAATGATTACTTACTCGATTAATTAGTGGGAGGGTTATAATTTTTTTTATGAAAATCGTTTTTTTTTTGTCTTTTATTCATGAACGTAGAAAAAAAAGACGTTCCTGATCTTTACGCTGAATCTAACTATGAATGGTTTACATAAAGGTACCTACTTTATTTAATGTGAAATCTTCATTTTCTCTAATACGTGCCGACCGACCAAATGCCTCAATGTAATCTTTTGATCAGATGAACTGTGCGTAAGAACTAAAATTTTAAAATATTGCATTAGCAAAAATAGCGGTTGCTAAAAATTAGGTATTGGGTATGTGTTTGATCAACATAATTTTGGCAAAATGGCAGTATCCCAACAGATGAAATTTTAATATACTTTAACATCCTTTCACTTTTGTATTATTTTATTGTGTTTGTTTATGCAAAGAATTTTTTGCTATACAAACTGATAAAATATCATGAATGTGTAAGTTGAAGGTAAATTTGTTGAGCTTTAAGATATTTGGCGAGGGGAGAATCCGTACATTGACGAATGTATCGTTTTGGATAAGCGATGAACAAATTACGAAGTCACTGTTGTTTTGACTTAAATAAATAAATAAATAATAAATAAATATCATGGGACAAATTACACCAATTGACCCAGTCCCAAACTAAGCAGAGCTTGTACTATGGGTACCAGGCAACGGATAAACATACTTTTACATATAATGTAGATAAATACATACTTGGAAGTTAATTGGCAAAATAAATTTATTTATTCTCCTGTTTTGGAAATATACTCAAGAGCAAAAATAATTGGTCGCTTTCCATACAAAGTTGTATGAAAACCGAGCCGTTATTTTGGCTCGTTAGTGTAGGTCATAAAGAAACTTTTTTTTTTCTTTATTTCTATAACGATAATAATTTGACCGTCTAATCTATGCCATTAGGTTTCGTCGTCCAACAATGTCCTCTCGATAGATACTTCTTGCACTCAAATCGAAGAATATTTTTGAGGTTCGGCTTAAAACCGTAACATTATTTGACAAACAGACTGTACTTAGTAACAGGCACGTCAGCACTCTTCGAATACATAATTATATTTATGAATGTATAATTTTAAATGATTAAATAAAATGTCAGAAACTTTTTTTCATTATTTTATTGAATTTTGTATTCATTATGAACTCTACATTTAATTTAATTAGATTTGATTGTTTGTTGTTAGCATTGAATAGGCTCTGGAACTACTGGATCGATTTGAAAAATTATTTCATTTTAACAATCCTACATTATCCCTGATGAACATAAGCTACATTTAATTCTGCGCCTACAAAGTTGCGGGCAACAGCTAGTTTATTGAAAACCTGGGGCCTTGCCATGACGTCTTACGCGATTCAATTCCGATTCAGTTTAGGTTCGCTCGGTGTCAGATCCATACTAACAATAAAATATGAACAAAATGCGGCACCGTTTTTTTGGCTTGTATAACGAATACCCTAGGGTTCTGGCAGAACACCAGCACTGTAGGTGTCCTGCAGTATATGCTGAGTCAACGCCTATTCTCGACACCATCGCATGGCTCTTGCTTTGGGAAACAAAATTATATAATATGTAAACGCATGTTTTAAGTTAATTTTTTCGTTGTGATTTTTCTTTCCTTGTAATTTGAGCTTTGCATGTGTCTGTTGTGAATAAAGTTTGCATCTATCTATCTATCTAACAATGACAGCTAAAACCTGAATTCAGTCGAAATTGAATCCCATTAAGACGTCATGGTAAGGCCCCAGGAAAGTCATAGGTGAAATAAATCACGAATAGATTAAAGGGTTGTTTATGATTTGTGTTCAGTTTAACAAATTTTAAAGTAATTACCTTTCGCTGATTAGATATGGTCGTGCGTGAAATAAAAAAATCGCTAATTCAATATTACAATCATAAGTAACAGTAAAGTTCCAACAGTATCCTGCGTACGCTGGGAGGTCGGTACTCCCCGATGAAGAGACGTTGGATGGGGCTGCATGCTGCCGCAACCACATAACCATGGTTGACGCCGCTGGGCAGTCGTGCATTATTATTATTTTCTTATTTTTATTTGTATTTCATTGTTTTTAATTATCCTACCTAATAATACCACTTGTTATTATTTTTGTATGTAGGTACTTAACTAACCTCTATGGATTCTGTCCGAAATAAATGGTTTTATTATTATTATTATAAGTTATACTTAAAGTGATCAGCTTAGCTTAGCAACGCTGAGCTAGTCAGCGGGAAATCTATATTAATAATTTCGTGACCGGTTACGGTAGACTCGATCGAAACGTTGCCTGAATGATAGAACGTGAAAAAATAATGATTTCGAGTCGACAACATGTATCCGCAAAATTCGGATTGTCGAGTATTTTGTAAAATTCTAACGGTGCTGATGGACAAATCGCAGTCGCCATATTGGACACCACAGACTAGCGCGAAACTGACACCGGAGGACGACAAACGTTCCGTTTCATGCTAGCGCACATACGCCGTGCGATTTTTCTTAAACCTGAGATTGGCCAACATAACCATAGAAAAAATAGAATAATTGGGAATGCATGATATTTTAAAAGTGCTTGGTGATTTTTCTTTTGATAGGAATAACCATCCTCAGCTACGGAAAAAAGTATCAGATTTTTCCGTCGAGCCATATATTTTATAAAAATAAAAACATTTTATTCAGTCACTCGGCGGTAGTGATGTAACGAATGTCATATTTTCGACATTCGCGAATGCAAATGCGAATGCGAATATTCAGTTTTTGTTATATTTGGTACCATTTGTCTATGGCTTGGTGACTTTGGTGGCATGCCCGTACAAACGAAGTACGTTCCGTTTGTTTTTTGTTCCTAGAATAGCCGAGTTGAGACGAACGAACGCATCTGATTGAAATGTCATTCCATGTTGCCAGATGGGCTATTTAATTTAGCGCCAAGCCAATGGAACTATCTCCCTTACCGGGCGGCGAAAATTATATAATTAAACAACTACTAGATACCCTCAATTTTTTTTATATTCGCATAACATTCGCAGTAATTTTGCGAATGGGAATGCGAATGCGAATATTCGTTACGTCACTACTCGGCCCTTATACGGCAGTTAAGCAGTACGCCAATGCTTATCAAATAAAAAAAAAACTGCTTGAATCTGGCCTTATACTCCGAAATCCGATTTTCGAAGTTCGTTTCGTGCCGTTCCGCTCTCACTAATAGTTATTAATTTTAGAGTGAGAGGGACGGCGTGATACGAACTTCGAAAATCGGATTTCGGAGTTGCCCTGCTGTAGTAGAAATGTCATCACATTTCTAGCTAAAAGAAGCAACAGCTAAGTGGCGCCGTCTGTAGATTGTTCGTGTTACTAAACCACTATGATAATTTTTATTGAAATTGGCATTGTTCATTTTTTTTAAGCTGTGCTTTTAACACCTTTATTTGATAGAATGGACTTTTTTAAGAAACTCACTTGAATATTATGCTTCTACGTATCTTTGTTTATTAATAATAATTATAAATATTTTTCGCTGTTTGATAATTTGTTAATTTTGGCAGGATCCCAATTGCCTTCGTACAGAAATATAAAAAAAGGTTTTGTCTATATGTCAACGTCATAGATCTGTAGATGTGTGTGAATTTAACGGCAAACTCACGTTTAATGTCAACAATGTTCGCGTGTTCGAAATTATTTCCGTTCGTTGGCGTTTTTATTGTTTTCCGTGCTGTTTTTGCTTTTTCGTTTCACCCCATTTCTTCTGCAAACCTTCTCTGATTTTCACAATGATTTTGTTGGGGCTATAGTTCGAGTCATTGTTGCATCCCGGCAGAAAACATTTTTTTATAAATATCCATTGTTTGTTACAGTTTTATACTTTGAATTTGCTTTTATTTCTAATGTTTGTAGGTTAAGTCAGAATGTAATGTTATGATGTAGACGTGACAGTGATAGCGTGACAGATACCGTAGCTAAACTTTTTTTTTTTTAATTTTTGTGGCAAACATTTAATGGCCGATTCTTACATATAACATAAAACCCGGTCGTTAGATCAAACAAAGGTCAAAACTTACTACGTACTTTTACAAAAATATCTGCAATCGTAAAGTATTTTTGAAATCGGACAAGATAAATCGGTTATTTGATGGTTTTCCTCCAAATGGTTTTCGAATTGGAGCATACTAAAAAAAATGAACAATGTCAATTCCCCATGTATGGTAGTAACACAAACAATCTACAGGCGGCGCCACTTAGCCGTTGCTTTTTTTAGCTACAAATGTCATCGTTTACCACAGATTCAAGCAGCAATTTAAAAAAAAATGATATGTCATTGGCGTAGTGCTTATCAGCCGTATAGAGGCCGCCGAGTGACTGAGTAAAATGTTTTTATTTTTATAAAATATATGGCTCGACGGAAAAATAAATAATAATAAACAAATAAATATCATGGGACAAATTACACCAACTGACCCAGTCCCCAAGTAAGCAAAGCTTTGTGCTATGGGTACCAAGCAACGGATAAGAATACTTATATAATTTAGATAAATACATGCTTAAATACATACAACATCCATGACTCGGGCACAAACATTCGTATTCATCATACAAATGTCTGCCCCTACCGGGATTCGAACCCGGGACCTCTAGCTTCATAGTCAGGGTCACTAACCACTAGACTATCCGGTCGTCAAATCTAAAACTTTTTTCCGTAGCTAAGGATGGTTATTCGTATCAATAGAAAAATCACCAAACACACTTTTAAAATAATCATGCATTCCCAATTCAAAATAAAAACGGATTTTCAAATTTTAAAATGGCCGCCCTGTAAAATTGCCATTTTGGACTCATCAAGTTGTTCACGCCATGCACGGATATATTCTTGGAGATAATTTCAGTTATTGTGAATGCTATCACATCTACCTATTTTTGTATTAAAATAATAAACAGTGATTCGAAATAATGGCTACACATTCTACCTACATTTCGTACCTACAATAAGTGTATTATGATTCAAATTTCACCCGAGCGAAGCCGGGTCTTCATCTAGTAAGGTAATAAATGCACGCGCACATGAGAAGCGGGCACTCGCCGCCATGTCCCCGCTCGCTCTCGCGCTGCTCGCGCTCGCCGCCGCCGAGCGGCTGCACGGCGCATGCGCAGAAAGCTATGACGCAATAGTCAGTCTTGGTGAGCCCTTTTTAGGATCTTTTTTAGATAAAAAAGAATGGGACCCTATTGCTAAGACTTTGTTGTCCGGTCGTCTGTCCGTCTTTCATCGGGCTGTATTTCATGAACCGTGATAGTGACAGTTGAAATTTTCACAGATAACGTACTTAAAAAAAACGAAAATTATTCTATCTACGTGCATAAAATGTCAATAAATCTCCTTCTGCTTCTCTCTTTGTCTCCGTCTTTTTCTTTTGATTTTCATTTGTCGTTTCGTGTTTAATTCGTGTTCAGTTCATTGTTAATTGATTATGAACTAAAACCGTTATTACCTCATAACAGTTATGAGTTACTGCGTTCGATTATTGGATTAATACCCGGTTTACAATATTCCAGTCTAGCGGCGGACAGTAGGTATACTAACTATGGAGACTGGCACTGGAATCCCAGTAATCAGTTGCATCCAGTTCTTTACTTCAACACTGGACTGGAATAATGTAAACCAGCTATTAAATCATAGATACCTTTAAGGTGCGACCACATCGCCGCTTAAAAAACGGTGACGTTACGGAATCGCAACAAAATGTATGAAGAAACGGTGAGAAAACGTGACGCCTACCACACGTCACTTCACTGCTTATACGCGGCGGTTTACTTTGGTCGCACCCTTATAAAGTAAATCCCGATTCAATGGATGAGGTCTGCCTGTTTAACATACCTACTTATATACATACATAAATCACCTCTTTATCCCGTACGGGATAGAAAGAGCCCAAGGTAACAAGACCTAATGACCACGTTTAGTATGATTGTGGGCGCATAGGTGGAAATGGGAAGCAGAATAGTGATGGGCTGCTAGCGGAATCGCCTATAACATGATTCCTAAGATTTTCGCCCATTCCCTCGATGGGCTTTTACCATCAGTGCGGGAAGTTTTTTTTACATAAAATAGGCTTAACCTTTGACTTCAATCTCGCTTGATGGAAGGCAAAGATGAGGCCTAGATGGTACACGTTTGCCTAGGTGTCTGTTCACTTTGGCCTTAAAGAAAAGCAGCTGGCACATTCTAAATGTTTTCTCTCTGCTCTCAGTCCAACATGGAGGTAAATGTTTAACGTTTTGCAGGATTGCGATCCCTACGGCTACAGCCACATGCAGCTGGTCGGCACCCTGCAGGCTTATTGTCTAACTCGCTCGCAATCGCCATCGTGTTCATTTTGACAGTTGATATATGGGCTGACAATTGGCATCGGAATCAGCTAGCTGTCACATTCATACAAGAACTGTCAAAATGAACACGATGGCGATTGCGAGCGAGTTAGACAATAACCCCCTTATTCATAAACGCACTATAGGCCTCTGCTAAGTTAGTAATCGTTTGTCCTTATCTGTGAAAGGTAAATGTCAAAGTGACAGATAAGGACAAACGATTACTAAGTTAACAGAGGCCTATAGTGCGTTTATGAATAAGGGGGTAAGCCTTCAGTATGCTTAGTGTAAGTTTTCGGTCACAAGATACGTCTCGAATGCGTTTGCCGTTTCGATCCGCAAGTGGCGCTGCCAATTTTGCCATAGTAATTGAGACGTTTACGTGAACGCGTTCGCGTTTTGCGGGTGGTAGGGCCTTGTGCAAGGTCCGTCCGGATCGCTACCACCATCTTACTCGCTAATCCTGCCGCTAAGCAGCAGTGCTTGCACTGCTAGGTTCCGGTGTGGAGAGTAAGACAGCCGGGGAAATTACGGGCACAAGAGGCATTTCATCTTAGCCCTCTAGGTTGGCAACGCATATGCAATCCCTCCGGGGATGCGGGTGTCTTTGGGCAGTGGTGATCGCTTACCATCAGGTGACCCACTTGCTCGTTTGCCTTCCTATTCATATAAAAAAAAAAAAAAAAAAAAAAAAAAATGTTTGTCGTGCCTAAAACTTACACTAGAGGCTCAGGTTCAGGTCATAATCCGCAACAACGCGTTCGGGGAGCCACCGATGGTGATCCCTACTGACCCCAACGATCTTCAGGCGGAATTGGAGGTGCACTGCGCTTAAGAATGGGACGACTCCCAGGATAAGTACCGTTGTCATGAGGGACTAGACGTGATCAGCTACCAGTTCTGCAACCCTTTAATTGGATAACTATCTATATTTCACCACTGGAGCTCTGCAAGCTTATTACGTAACTCGCTCGCGATCACCATCGTGTTCATTTTGACAGTTCATGTATGGGCTGACAATTGGCATCGGAATCAGCTAAGCTGTCACATTCATACAAGAACTGTCAAAATGAACGCGGTGGCGATTGCGAGCGAGTTACGTAATAAGCTTGCTGGCCCCTATTTCGCCAACTTGACAATTTGTCGGTGACCATTGACTACCTATTCGAAATGCAATGCGTATTCAATATGAAGCCAACCGGCGGAGATTCTCGTCGAGTTTGTAATGTAAAGACAATTGTCACTGTAACCGACTATTGTCGTATTGGTGAAATAGAGCCCTGTCTGATGGGCACGTCTTTTTGACATCGCTACCATTTACATTGACACCACAGCAGCGAACAGACTTGGCGAAGATTAGGCCTTGACATTATGTACACCGAGTACCTACAGCGGCGAGACCGGAAATTGGTACTATTTAGTACTAAAATTCTAGGCCGAGGACTACTTGTCACAACACACACGTAAAGAGTAGGTACTCCGCATATGTGCGGTGACCCTTCACGCGTGCCCTCGTCCTGTGTCTCTTATGTGTGCCTTGCGCATTAGGTAGAAATGCACGTCGCCATTGCGTTCCAGAAAGACAGACCTTTGAATTATGATTTAGACTGATAAGCAAAGATACTGCGTCGATTCTCTTATAAATAAAGTTTGTTGAAAGTTATTGCTTGTTTTTCAAGATTGCTTCTTCCTTTCTAACCAACTCTGAGAGTTTGAAACTGAAGAATGTAATCCGCTTCTGCTATTTGTTCCGGACAGATACAATCTATGTCTAACCGATGTAGGCTCTTGGCGTATTCACGGGGGCTACTCCGAAATGCCGTCCCTTTCACTCTAAACTTAATGCCTATTAGTGTGAGCGCGATGGCGTTACACGAACTTCAAAAATAGAATTTTGGACAAGGCCTTAGGGTTTTCAAAGGTTAGAGTAAAGAAGCTGTCACTCCACGGAGTTACGCCCTTTGGTCTCGTCTACTCTTTCCACCGCGTTAGATTGAGGGCAATTGTTGGCTTAAAAAAATGTACTAAGTTTCGGCATTCGCAAAACAGTGTTATTCAGTATTTATTTGATAGCATCATCTCGAAACTTACAGTAGTTCACCGTTCCCAACTCTCACGCCTATTTAAGTTCCTTCATTCTTAATTAGGACGCTTCATATTTGTTTGTAGGACCTCGTGCAAGGTCCATCCGGATCGCTACCACCGTCTTAATAGCTTATCCTGCCGCTAAGCACCAGTGCTTGCACTGCTGTGTTCCGCCGTAGAGAATCAGACAGCCAGTGAAATTACTGGCACAAGAGGTATCCTATCCTAGCTAGGCTGGTGACGCATCTGCAATCCTCTAGTGTTGCGAGTGTCCATGGTTAGAGGTAATAGCTTACCATCAGTTGACCCACTTCCTCGTATAATATACATATATTATTAGTACTTTATACAACCGTTACATAATGAGGGTCCTTAAAACACGAGTTTGGTTTATGAAACGAGCTTTGGCGAGTTCCAAAATACGGTCACACGAGTGTTTTAAGGCCTAATTATGTACAGTGTAGCATACATTGCTTTATCTACACACACATTAGTACTCTAAGATGGGTTCAGAAGCAGTAAGAAAATGACCAGTATTTATTACAACCAATTATACTAGGTTCTGTCTACTCCGTAAGGGATAAAGACTTTATTTATGTATGTATGTATATACTATGAGTTCTATCTTGTCTGTGTTAGTAGGTAAAATCTGTACTGTAATGTTATTATAACAACAGTCTAGATTTTTCTAAGGGTGTAGTAATGCTGGTCATTTTCTACGGTTTCTGAACGCATTTTAGAGAACTAATGATATGTGCGTAGATGAAATATATCCTTGACACAACCATGTTACGTGGTCACATCTCGAAATTTGGCATCAACGATCATTGCACGGCTGAATGTCAACAAGCGATCGAGCTCTCGCCAACGCTCTGTAATTTAGTATCGATGCGTCCACTAAGTGGGTAATGAATGCTTTAATGTTACGCGGCTTGTCGCACGCGATATGTCACATGATTCATGTAGCAGCCGATTCTCCTAAAGGGCTGCAATTCAATATTCTGCGAACACTGCTCATTAGAAAAGGTGTTTCCATACAAGTTGCCGTGTTCTTAAAAATAGGGGTGCTTCCAGCTGCCGTGTAATTTGAAATTAGTATTAAGTAGTAGTAGTAAATATCAAGTGACCTTTAATGAAATATCGGAACCTCTCAAAACTTCATCTCTGTCGTATTCGTTTGAATCGATACAAACTTAATCTCGTTCTACATCCCGATGAAAAATAATGTTACAACAAACCGGATTACTTACGTATAAAAGCCGAAGGAATGCTCCGACAATTGTTTCGGACTATTCCGTAGTCTTTCATCAGAGAGCGCTCACCTCGGCTGCAGCGAAACGAACGCCGTTCGTTCGTTATCCGGTTTGTTGTAATTATGATTGAGTCTCACGGTAGTTTTACGTTGAAAGTGAAAAATAATGTCTTATATTTATTTAAAAGTCGTGATGGTAAGCAAATAAATCTTAATGATATTGTCGAAACACATTCTGTAGTATTTATTTCAACAACAGAAACAAACTTAAAGGCGATACAACACCAAAATTTTTTCATATCCATTTGGAGCCCACAACCTGGAGCCATAGACCGTGCTCACTTTACTGATGACTGTTGGCTACGGCTATCTTCTTCCCCTAATCTTTCTTCTCCGGCGCTCCATCGCGTCCTATGTAAGGACTACCACTGCAGTACTGAATCGCGTTAGCCTTTAGACCCAGGGGACACCAGTTACTCTGATACAACTCAGGCTGGCAAACAACGCGTACTGCTGAGAGGGGGTCGTAGGGGTCCTCGGTGATCAACTCCGGAGCAGGCCCGTAGTTTTCGACGTTGCAGACGGCCAGATCGATGCCTTGCAAGAACAAACCTCTCGCAGCGCAGTACTGCAAATGAAGTAACAAAAGATACTCATTAAAGTCACGGTTTCATAGTCCCACTGTTATGGCCCATCATCATCATATCACATTGGCCTCCCCCATAAAACTCCTGCCTCGGTTGGAAACGGCTTGCATCCACCATGAATCCGCGACTCTGACTAGGTCATGCCAGCTAATTATGTAATAACTTAAGACAAGAGGTCTCTTTAGTAGGGACTGAATAAATTAACCGATTTGTTATTAAATTGATCTCACTACTTTTTACGGGATAAGAACTGAGTTGCGAGACTTTTTCTTTTAGAAGTTATTTTTTGATAGGATACACATTTCTATTAATGGTTTAAAATTTCAAATTGTTACTTACATCCGGATAGCTAATGGTAGAACCTGGACTCTGTGTAAAACTCTCGGGCAAATAAATAGGGTAGAGCTTGTCCTGTATTAGGCCTGTGATCAAAAACATGAATAATAGTAAATCTTTACAGCACGGCTAGCACAAGAGCGCGCGAGAGCTGAGTCTCACGCTAGTTAGACTCGTCTCTTTCCAGAACGAACAGTTATAAAAAGATAGATAGTCTAACTCGCGCGTGACACAGCTCTCGCGCAAACTTATGCTAGTCGTGCAATTCGTATCATAATACTTCGACGCAAGCCTTTGAGTTTCAATCACACCAGACTCAAATCTAATTCCCGCCACACCTTCCAATTATAACGCTCATCGAGGTTTGACTGTAGCAAGTATTCGGCAAAATGTCATACCGATTAATATTTATCCTACTTTGCACACAGTTTTCTTTTGCTGATGGCCATAAAGTAAGAAGCAGAATAAATAAGTCCTTGACCGAGTATATGATTTGGTTCTGCAGAGACTTTTATATACCCTCATAAGAGTGGTTTCAGGTACTCTTGACCTGGCCTTTTTCCAAGACTTCCGCCCGTCAGTCGTCGTCGTCTTTAGTACCAAATTACAGGCTATGTTTAGTTTGGGACTAGTCCCAAACCCATACCTAGGTCAACTGCTCATTGCAATTGCCTTTAATAATCTGAAGATGCTCTGAAAAAGCATGCAATGCGTCGATCCTCAGTCTTATGCGTCGAATTTTTCTTGTGTTGAGTACAATACAATACAATACAAATACTCTTTAGTGAACACCACAAATTAGTACAAAACAATACAGAATAGATATGAGTATGAGATATTAGTATTGAGTGTTACTTACCAAGCTCGACAACCGAGCATTGCGGGTTTGGGCTGCTGAGGTAGGCGCCGCTGGTAGCGACCACGGCGCAAGCGAGAGCGAGTAGCGAGCTAAACGGCGACATGACTGCGAGTGGCGACCTCGCGCTGCGCCTCATTTTATAGCAGCCAGACTGCCAAAACTAATCCTTGTTACGAACGTTTTTAATTGAATTAACCAGGTGATTAGAAAAAGTACACGCTCTAGTTACAGAAGCAATCAATTTCAGAGGCATTTAAATTACTGGAATTTTGGAAATTTTGGACCGTTTCTACTCAAAATCAACAACATTATTGTTTCTTAGACAAGACGATAACAAATGTTACTACATGTTTGTATGTAACAAAACCAACAGCAAAAATTACTAAATATGTTCGCTTTTTATAATATAAATTATGAATAACGATTAATGATCTTGAGCAGAAATATCCAAAAATTTAATTAGTCTTGCACGCTTCTACATGAATCATCGATTACGGAAATAATGATAAAATTGCCTACTTTAGTGGATTTTCGTTACTTTTATTGATTTCCTTTATATTTATTTTACCGTGGCATTTTATTTCAAAGTCGTCAGACCATAAATTACAATTTCATCAATAAAAAGCTTGATAAATTAATTAAAACTTGTTAGATTCCACGGTCTTAATCGTTTCAGTTTCATTAACTATGGAGCTGCAACTGGGTTAATAAAAACAATTCATAGCTAAATTTTTAATTATTTTTTAATTACGAAATTAGAGCTGAACGTTTCGATTTTGTTAAGGAAATATACTGATACTGATATACTGTGACAGTCTCACACTTATCTGATTCGAGAGAGACGCCATGTATGTCCAATGCAGCGGTATATAACAGTATGGTGTAAAGCTATAATATAGCTTATATTATATATACATATGTCAGTAGATCGCAATCACTTTGCATACATATCAAGTCACCGCTTAGCATGATTGTGAGCGTATAGGTGGAAAGGGGAATCAAAAAGTGTTAGGTAGGTTGTGATAAAATGATTCCAAATATTAACGCCAAATTCCCTCTATGGGCTTTTACTATTTGGGAAGAGAAACGATTAGCACATTCTGTTTTTCCTTTCCTCCTAGGCCAGTATAGAAGGAATCGCCTATAAACTGATTCCTGCGATTTCATCATCATGATCTACCACATGCTGGGCACAGGCCTCCTCTCAGAATGAGAGGGCTTGGTCTGTAGTTTTCACGCGGGTCCAGTGCGGATTGACAACTTCACACAGACCATTGAATTGCTTCGTAATGTGAGCTATCTTCACTATGTTTTCCTTCACAGTAAAGCTCATACATTCCGAAAACTTGAAGGTGCAAGTCTGGGCTTGAACCCTCAATCCTCTGCTTGGGAGGCCACAGGTCAAACCACCAGGCTACCACGGCTTCTACTAAACACGGACGAATAAATAAAATGTAAACTCGCCTATTGACGCCTATTGCAATGAGTTTTGCGTGGAAATCCGTACTTGATTGGCCTGCATGTAGAGGCCAAGGTGAATTTAGATGAACTAGTCGCGATTAACACGCCGCATTAAATGAACAAATTATTTTTCTGATACAATTATAAACGTACAATTATATTCTGCGTTACTTCTATAAGTATGCTATTGTAGCTGCTTTCCTCTGTCACTTCGCTCGACATGGCCGCCTTGGCTCTACTCGCGCTCGCTTGTCTCGGTCTGATCGCCAACAGCTCCGAGCAACGTTTAAACTCCCGTAGCACCAACAACAAGCATTGTGACGATTATCTAACTGGTACTTAAGCATTGACTTTTAACAAAGAGATTGAATTATACATTGTAACTTAAAGTTGTTTGAGCTCATAATTTCGTGCATTTTGAACCCCCAACGTAAAAAAATTGAGGTGTTGTAAGTGTTTGTGGTCGTATTCCTCCGAGATGTTTGTGGCATCGTATATTATGTATCGTAACAATCGGTCCGGCAGTTTGTAGTGTACATTCAGCTCTTTTCCAAAATGGTGTAAGGCATGTGGTGGGAAAGAAGCGTGATGGTATGTATGTATGTATACATACATATCGTCATAATCATAATCATAATCATAATCATTTATTTGCATAAAACATGGTACATAATGTTGAGGTATGAAGGAAAGAGAGTTTCACATGTTTTGTCACTTTATATGACATACAAATTTCTACACAATACAAAAATTATTTCATACTATTTAAATTAATCTTATTATTAAGTCACGCCTCTTTCCCACAGGGGTAGGCAGAGACTACTTTGTTCCACTTGCTACGATCCTGACATACCTCTTTCGCTTCATTCACATTCATCAATCTCTTCATACATGCTCGTCGGTTTCGGGTAGTCTTGACCTGGCCTTTCTCCAAAACGTCCCCAATTTGATCACGGAACGTCCGCCTAGGCCTTCCCCTCCCAACGCACCCATTCACACTCCCCATATAAATCTGTTTAGTTAATCTTCGATGTATGTATGTAAGGCATATTTGGTATAAAATTGTTTTTGAAAGGAGGTCTATGCCCAGTATCGCAGCAGTAGGACGTATAGTAGTCTGGAGATGTTGACGCGTAAGGGTTTTTGTTATTTTCAATTTAAAGTTATTCTCTTGTTTTAGGAAAAGTTACTACAGATGCTGTTGTCTTGGATTTGGTAAAGATACCAGCGTACCAGCGAGTTACTTTTATCGACAATATTGATGTAAGTAAAATGTTACATACACACTACATACCTTCACTCCAATTTCCTACAAGGATAAGGGTAGGCAGAGACTACCTACTTTATCCTTTAGAGACTATTTTTTTAAATCAAAAGTTACGTCTTTGTAGAACTGTCTGCGGAACGGCACAAGGTTGGTGGGCGTGCTGGTGGTGGCTTGCGATTTGAGCGGCTCGCCGCCGCCAAGCATCTTCAGCTACGGCAGCATGTCGCACACCGTGCAGTGCCACAGCGAGGGCCCCTGCGCAGCCGGCTTAACCGTCACCGTGGCGCAGTTCTGCCAGCCTTTATCTTCTTAAACTGTTTCAACCATGTCGTTGTAGACTTCCTTCAGATTCCTCCGCTTGACTCTGTCCAACACGCCTAGCACGATAGCGAGCGAAAATGTGTCGCGCGCGAGATGAACTACCCTCTACCTACTTTATTTTTCTTACTGTTCGTCCTGGAATGAGACGGGTAGTCTATATCGCGCGTGATACAGCTCTCACGCGCACTCTTGCTACCATGCTGTTTCAACCATGTTGGTGAAGGCCTTCAGATTTCTCCGTTTGACTCTGTCCAGAAACGTTATTCATGTTTATAACAAGCAAAAATCACCACCACCACCACCACACAGTCACTTTTCATAACTTTTCTGATATTTATTATTTTATTATGTGTTGTGTATTTTATTTGAAGATGGACGCTGTATTGCGGCTTTCACTATTTTTGTAATTTTTTACTTTCTCTGCCTGTCCTAGTCTTAGAGGGTCCTTATATATCTGAGGTCCTAGTTTAATGCCCCTCTCATCTGACGTCCTAATTCCGACTCAGTTCAAGTTTTAGTTGTCACTTTTAGTATGAATCTAACAGCGAGCGAACCTAAACTGAATCGCATTAAGACGTCATGATAAGGCCCCTAGGGATAAGTTCGCCTTTGTATAATAATATCTTGTCTTTTATTGTCAAATGTGTTTATTGTGTACAATTATTGTTGCTGAGCACTGGGTGGTGTAGGTACTTGACACCCGTAACCGCATTCGTGTCCACCGGTATAGGGAAAACTATACCTATTTTTGTATCATTTTCCTTTTAGGCAATATTATAATCGATCTTCTTTAAATAAGTTTCATTATTATGTCAAACAATTTATTTAATTTAACGGTTGGACTTTTTGCCTGAGTTTGAGTTCTTCAAACGTATCTGACTGTCTTCAAATCTTGGGCGAATGAGCATTTTTGATGATGTCATATTTTGTAAATCTATACAATACAAATAAACTGAGTCACTGAATGCGTTCCTAAGAGCAAAAGTTGAGAACGGCTGAACCAATTAGGATGAACCTTTTTTAAAAACTATATAATAAAGTTTCTGTAAGCTTCTTTTAAAGAGATTTTCAAATGCTCTAAAAACGTGAAACAGATTTTGATAATATAATCTTAGTCACCTACAAATTTGATCCGTTAAAAAACAATAATAATATAATAACATTTTGATACTGTGATAGGTATTTTAATTTCTCGAAGTTTTAGACTAACTGTATGTAAAATCTTGAATTAAATGATAATTTTACATAATTGCATTATTATTTTCATCGACACTAATTTTACACAAAACAAAGTGCTCAAAAATATCCAACGCTACTCTATATAGCCGTTGCCGTTTGTACGTAGCCGTTGGAGCGTGTCAGATGTTTTTGAACGCTGTGTTTTATCAGAATTCTATCAGATATTACTACTGATAACTGTACAATATTTATGTACTAGCGACCCGCCCCGGCTTCGCACGGTATATTATGCATTATACATTATAAACCTTCCTCTTGATTCACTCTTACTATTAAAAAAAAACCGCATCAAAATCCGTTGCGTAGTTTTAAAGATTTAAGCATACATAGGGACATAGGGACAGACAAAGCGACTTTGTTTTATACTATGTAGTGAGATGTTTTTGAACGCTGTGTTCTATCAGAATTCTATCAGATATTACTACTGATAACTGTACAATATTTATGTACTAGCGACCCGCCCCGGCTTCGCACGGTATATTATGCATGTATTATACATTATAAACCTTCCTCTTGATTCACTCTTACTATTTAAAAAAAACCGCATCAAAATCCGTTGCGTAGTTTTAAAGATTTAAGCATACATAGGGACATAGGGACAGACAAAGCGACTTTGTTTTATACTATGTAGTGAGATGTTTTTGAACGCTGTGTTCTATCAGAATTCTATCAGATATTAGTACTGATAACTGTACAATATTTATGTACTAGCGACCCGCCCCGGCTTCGCACGGTATATTATGCATGTATTATACATTATAAGCCTTCCTCTTGATTCACTCTTACTATTAAAAAAAAACCGCATCAAAATCCGTTGCGTAGTTTTAAAGATTTAAGCATACATAGGGACATAGGGACAGATAAAGCGACTTTGTTTTATACTATGTAGTGATGATATTTCATACAACTGACTGACACCGTCGTGTTTCTTCATTTACTGATCCAACTTAACTATTTTCATCCCCAAAATCAACCGTATGGTCCATGAGACCAATTCCCTTTTTACTCCACATCAGGTACATTATCTCATCATCTTCTTCGTCTTGTACATTTATATTTAAGTACATATTATGTGTTTACTTTTAATTATATGGGTCCCTTTTTGTCCAATATTTTTCGATAGTCATAATAATCGATGGTATTTTTTATTATCATAACACATGAAATCGAACAATTTTCAAGAATCTTAGAAAAGTCATCAGAATGTAGTAGGGTTAGGTTAGGTTAGTTTACTATCAATTCTAAAAAAAATGCTGTTTTTAAAATAAAACGCTTTATGATTTACGAAAATTATGACAAACTATGCATCCAGAACTTCAATTTTATGAGACAAAATACAGGGGAGCGGATCAGAATTTATAAAGTTTAAAATGTATAATGGGTTAAAATGTATAATAGTTCAAAATATATAATGCAATTTTCTGTGAAACTATTAGGTAAGTATATGATTTTTTTTAAAGCGTGATCTATAGATTGGTTTGGGTTAGGTTAGGTTTAGTTTATAGCAATTCTGTTAATTTGCAATTTTCTGAGAAAATCGCATAATCGCACCATTATGTATTTTAACCCATTATACATTTTAAACTTTATGGATTTTAATACGTACCCAAAATACAGACCCAGGTACTTATCTACATTATTTATGTTTATATAACGTTGTCTAGTACCCATATATTACAACCTTTGCTTAGATTAAAACTAGGTCAATTATTGGTGTCAACTGTCCATTTATTAAAGTCTTCGTCAACAGAATCAGTCAGTTCGTAAATTTACGTCTAAACTTAAGGACTTGAATCCTCCTCACAAAACTGGTAGGACTCTATGCGTTGTCCCCCCGGGCCTTGCCCCACCACGCGCACATGGAAGCCGGTGGCGATGATCTTCGGCGGCGTGTTGCCCCTCATGTTGCAAGCTATCACCAGGCCTCCTACGAGCCGCTGGCCTTTTGGAGAGCCTTCACAGCGCTGTGGACGTATGAGACACATGCGTACACGAAACACGTCTATTATGTATAATTATGTCCCTATCCCTCACGGGTTTAGGTTACAATACCTAAAGGCCACGTTTATCATGATTTTGTGGGTGTTTAGGTGGAAAAGGGAATTAAAATAGTGATGTTTTGCTAGCCGTATCGTCTGTAACATGATTTCTATTTTTGCCAATTTCTTTGATTGGCTTTTACCGTATGTGCCAGAAGAGACGCTACTGGAACATTCTATGTTTTTACTTTTGCTCCCAGACCAGCTCGGAAGGGATCATTTGATTCAATGTTACTAGTAACAAGACAATGGGTGGCCCACCTTTTCTTCATTTTTAAACTAACGTGGGATGCTTTTTTAACATCATCATCATCATCATCATCATCAGCCTGAAGACGTCCACTGCTGAACAAAGGCCTCCCCCTTAGCACACTATAATGAACGACAAGTCGCCACCTGCATCCACCGGTTTCCCGCAACTTTTACGATGTCGTCAGTCCACCTAGTGGGAGGCCTTCCAACACTACGTCTTCCGGATCGCGGTCGCCACTCGAGAACTTTTCTCCCCCAACAGTTGTCTGTTCTACGAGCGATGTGGCCTGCCCATTGCCACTTCAACGTACATACTTTTCGAGTTATGTTGGTTACTCTAGTTCTTCGGCGAATCTCCGTATTTCGGATTCTGTCGCGCAAAGAAACTCCGAGCATAGCTCTCTCCATAGCTCGTTGATCGACTCTGAGCCTTTTTTTTTAACATACTCTAGTAGAATTACAGCAATTCCTAATCCTAACGACGTACCTTAATCAGAAGTTCAGTCGGCTTCAGCCCGTCTGGAATCTGGATAGGCTTCAGGCGCGTCATCCTGGCGGCCGGGCTTCCTGCAACAGTCAATATAGTTAAGGTTGCGGGTAGGACCACGAGGTCCCACAAGAGCAAGGTCCGTCTGTATTGCTACCACCGTCCTACTCGCTAATCCTGCTGCCTAGCACCAGTGCTTGCGCTGCTGTGTTCCGGCGTGGAGAGTAAGACAATCTGTGGAATTTCTTGCCGGTTGCTCATGCATTGTGTTGGTCACCTACCATCAGGTGACCCACTAGCTCGTTCGCCTTTCTTGTGGTATAAAAAAACGCCTGCGAAAACAAAGGTTTTAAAAATCGGTCTAATTTTCCTATGACACAAGTGGCTTCTGATTCTGAATTAGTTAATATCCTTTATAATGATTTAAAAGGTATTCTAAAATTTCGTAGATAGAACTGATTAATTAAATTTCTAAAGCTGCCCTGGATATAGTAAGTATTGGAAATTGGATACGTTCCAAGGATTATTGCGACAAAAAGTTAAATTTAAAAATGAGAACAGCTACAGAGAAGGCGTTATCAAAATTACATCAACAAAATGGTAACCGTTTTGTAAAAAAAAAAATACCTAGTTGAAGATGACTGCATTTCCACAGTATAGACTGCAACGAGGGAAGAATTCCTGGGAATCCCAGATGGTCGTTGTGTACGCGAACTATTGGCACTGGAGCTTGTTTATCGCTATTCTGATTAGCAGGGTTACTACTTCCTTTCTCGGAGTCACGGATGACTGGAGCTTCCTTAAACTCCGCTCCACTTAAGTGCTTATGGATTTCGTTTTTTTTATTGTGCACATTGCGATATTTGTGGCCGTCACTGACAACCACGGCCACGGTGACCACGAGGGCCAGAGACACGGCGAGCGAAGGCATATCAATACCTGTGCGAGTGAGGAAACCTACAATTTATACGACAAAGTTAATAATCTTAATAAGCAGCCGGAGCTAATCGTGAATACAATAAACGGTCATAGTAATGCATGATGAGTGAAATTAGAATCCAAATTATTACACGTGTTTGAGTTTTCATTATTACGTGTATTTAATTGAGAATGCGAGTGGAATTTACAAGAGTACATAATGAACCACAAAGTATTTAATTTTGGTTCAAAAAATGTATAATGAAATTCTTGTAGGATCACTTTTTTGGCTCCGATTCCACTTAATCAATTCAGTTGTAATTTGGTAGACGCATGCATTTTTGTGACCAAAAACCGGACTTGTAACGATAAAAAATATTTTTAAATAGGTAAGTAATAGAATGGGTAACTCTTAAAGTGAAAAACCTTATTAGTTTTTCAGACGTATCGACAAAATGAAAGGGCTTAAAACATAATATACAATAGCAAAGGTCTAAAGGAAACTCTTGTACCATTTTGTAATTTGGATTTTTTAAAGTTACATGAAAAGTAAAAATTAAACATAATACATACCTATCCACAAGTATTCTAATTAATAATAATTATACGGAACGTTTAAACTGTAATACCAAATCGTGCTTGGACGTTTTTTTTCTAAGTTTAGGGAAAACAAAGGCTCCTGTGATAAATTTATTCGTCATGGCTTATTTAGATATCTGTATTGGCACTATAAGTATCGCGGCAAAAGTTGCTTCGGCATCACTTCGCTCGCCATGGCCGCCACATCACCGCTCGCTTCGCTCCTCGCGCTCAGCTGCTTCGCTCTGCTGGCCTCCACCTACGCCAAAGCTGTTGGCAGCAACTTGCCTAATTGCCAAGAATATCTTGCTGGTATGATTGTTTATTTCATTTGTACTTTACTAATTTATATGGTTCTCTTTTCAGCATTGACATGTTCAATTCTAAGTCTTGGGTAGGTGGAGACAAGATGATATCACAACTAAAGTGGTCATAGCTGCACTAACATTTTAACCCACCGACACCTTTTCTTTTATTTTTACATTTTTTAATTCGTCCGTCTTAGAAGCCGCGGTAGCCCTGACCTGTGGACTCTCGAGCAGAGTCGTGGGTTCGACCTCTGAGTTTTTGTTCAATGGTGTGTTTGGAGTTCTCAATCCGAACTGGGTCTGCGTGAGAACTGTAGCCCAAGCTCGCTCGTTCTAAGAGGAAGCCTGTTCTCCGCAGTGGGACGTATATAGGCTAGAGATGATGATGATGAAATCGCAGGAATCATGTTATAGGCGATCCCGACTGTGCAATATAATTATACAGATTAATAAAAGTATTCATAGTTCCGAGTGCTTAAGTTAAGTTATCTGTTTATTTCTAGGGAGTAGCTCCAACGATGTTATTATCCTGGACCAGAGACTAACTGCACCATACCAGGCAGTTACTCGCATTGATAACAAAGATGTAAGTTGGTAAATACATTACTAACTATTGGGTTACAAAGAAATTATAAAGAGGCTGATCGACTTTAATGGGGACCGAAGAGCTGGCAGCTTCCTCGCACAACGTGTCAGTATTGTGATACGGCGGGGAAATGCTGCCACATCTTCGGTTATATGCTGCGGCGAGCTTTTTTTAGATTTATTTTAGTTTTAATATAGATTTATCTTGTATAGGTATATTTATTTATAGTTGTTTTCCTTTAAAGTCTCATGTTACTGTCTCATGTTACTGTCTCATTTTACTGTTGGATTAAATGTTGAATTCTTTGCATTTTCTCGCCGTTTCTCCCCGTTTCAACTTTGTTTCTTTTATGGAAAGTTGGAGGAAATCCAGCAAGCGTGCTAACTGGTGTGGCCACCACCACCATGAGAACGAGTAACACCAGGAAGCTACCTCTAAGGGAACAGTACAAGGCATGGTCCATAATCAGTGGGAAACACAATTAACGGAAGCCGATTCCACAACCTCACGGATGTTTATGCCGCAGAAAGCACGCCGTTGACCCTTCATGGAGGTGGTGACGATGAAACTCTAATTACCAGCCAGAGGTATAATGGAAACCACCGGCCGGCATCAAATTGAACAACTCCTCAGACCGCTCCCCGTAAGATGTATAAAATTGTTTGGCTAACTCGTTTTTTTTTTCAGTACTGCTACGCGGATAACAAAAGGCTGGTGGGAGCTCTGATCGTGGCGTGCGACCCGCTGGGCCCGCCGTCGCCGAGCATCAACGCGCTCAGCATCCTATCGCAGGAGGTGCAGTGCCACACGGACGGCCCGTGCCCCGCCGGCCTCACCGTCAGCATCTCCCAGTACTGCAGTGACTCTAAGGCTTAGAGTCCAAGCTGTACCGCGCAAAGTTTACGCCTCCTGAGCGTAAAAATAAAAAATGCAAGGGTTTCTTGTTCTTTTTTTTTACAAGCCCCACCAACTAGCGTTAATTCTTGGTAGATTGGTTTGAAGTTTACGCTTTTTAGCACACATAAAGCAACAGAACTAGTATTTCTTTCTATTCCAAGTGAATCTGTGTTTAGGAACCGGCATTGTGTACCGTGTTGGTATTTTTTCGCAACAAATATCATACCTAGGTGGCGATAGCAACATCCTCATAAAGAAGTCACTGTGATCCCTTCAGATTTTTCGACTAATACTTCATTTTTAATTGACCATGAATAGTCTCTTTGTCGGCCGACTGTATTTCACTGCTTATTTTTTTAAATCAATAAGAGTATGCCCGTCCATTCTGGATTGGGAGGGATGTACCAGTTGCTTCTTTTTCCGTTCAGGATGGTAAAAGCCCATCGAGGGACTGGACGAAAATCTTAGGAATCATAATTATAGGCGATGCGGCTAGCAACCCATCACTATTGTGATTCTGTTTTCCACCTATACGCCCACAATCAAGCTAAACGTGACCTTTAGGTCTTGTTACTTTTGACTCTGTTTTTATGTATGTATGTAAAAGGGCTTACAAGCTATTGGGTTTCATTTGAAGACATTTTAGAGTATTCAAGTTTACCAACCCCCTTATTCATAAACGCTCTATAGGCCTCTGCTAACTTAGTAATCGTTATCCTTATCTATCACTTTGACATTTACCTTTCACAGATAAGGACAAACGATTACTAAGTTGGCAAAGGCCTAGACCGTTTATGAATAAGGGAGTTAGGCTTTAAGCCCCGCTACAGCGTACGGTCACACTAACGCATATGGGTACATTATTCGCTCCGTCTCAAAATGTAGGCAGTCGTTTCCACAGCAGTGCACGCACACGCTACGCACGAAATGTCGAATGAACCCACGTGGGTGGCATTTATGGCGTGTCCGTGCACAGTGTACGCAGCAGTGGGGCGCCGCCCTCAAAGGATACTTACTCTTCTATTTTGTAGTTCACAAGAGCATTGCTCTCATGCCATCTAGATGAAATAAGAAGCGTTTTCTGTCTTTCTTAGTACCTATTGTTATCATCCCACCGATTTTAAAATAATTACTGATCATTTTAAATTTAAGGATAAATACTATCACTATCACTATCATAAAAAGCTTCCGTCGTAAAGATCTTATCAGACTTGGCCTAATTGTTATGAATTCAACGTTCTACTATCGACAACGCTAGAGAATGGAATCAAATTGTATATGTAACTTTCATTACCTACTCGAACTTTCCTCACCACGACTGTTGCTTGCATGTTGTTACCAGAAAAACCATTTTTGCGCGCACATACATACATTACATTACCTACGTACCGTCACGCCTCTTTTTTCCATAGGGGTTGGAAGAGACTACTCTGTTCCCCTTGCTATGATCCTGGCATACTTTTTTCGCTTCATACGTGTTCATCGTTTCAGGCTACTCTTGACCTGACCTTATATCAAAACGTCCTCGATTTAGCCACAGAACGTCCGCCTGGGCCTTCTTCTCCCAACGCACCCATTCACACTCGTCCTAATTATAAATCTGTTTATTTAATCTTCTTTCATCCATCCTCCAAAAATCAAAAGTTTATTTTGCAAGTAGGCCGCCAAGGGCTCTTTTACATGTCTTTTTTTAAATCTACCAGTGCATGCAAATGCTCGTCGGTTTCGGGTACTCTTGACCTGGCCTTTTTCCAAAACGTCCCCAATTTGATCACGGAACGTCCGTCTAGGCCTTCCGCTCCTAACGCACCCATTCATACTCCCCATTCAATAAATCATCCCTCAGAAAATAACAGAAGAGAATGAAAACTCTGGATTGAGGGGATTGAGACGAGATAAAGGTTTGTGAAGAATATGAAAACGAAAAAGTGTTTGGAATCAATTTATTTTCCAACATTCTTGGGGCGCGTTGTGCCACGTTGTGCGCACTTGTAAGTTGTTAGCCACAGTACTGTGTGACGCTGACTACAAGGCCGGCGGGGCACGGGCCGTCAGTGTGGCACTGCACATCCTCCGATAGGATGTTGAGCGCGTTGATGCTCGGCGGCGGCGGGCCCAGCGGGTCGCACGCCACGGTCAGAGATCCCACCAGCCTCTTACTACCCAAGAGGCAATTCTACAAAAAACAAAAACGAGTCAATGGAATTGACCTATCATTGAACCAGGAGAAACGGCGTGACATTGTAAAGGACTTAATCCAACAGTAGTGCCTACAGTAGAGCTTATACATCCCTTTTATGACATGTGTTAACTGTATTATAGGTAAGTTAAGTAGAATTTAAGTACCTATTGTTGTTGTAAATATATTTTATTCAAAAAAAAATCTTCAATTTTTTTTCTTGCAGCGCATTCTTCTTGGCAATGACGGTCTTTCCGAATGCGCTGGTAGATTCAAAAAAAGACATATAAAAGAGCCCTTTTCGGCCTATTTGCAAAATGAACTTTTGACTTTGACTTTGCCACACAAATTACGTCTATATCCTTTACGGAGTAAACAGAGCCGGAGGTAACCAGACCTAAAGGCCACGTTTAGCATGGCTGTGGGCGTTGTAGGGGAATCACAATAGTGATGGTTTGCAAGCCGCGTCGCCTATATTGATAATATGATTCATAAGATCGCCCGTTCCCTCGATGGGCTTTTACCATCTGCACGGGAAGAGAAGCAACTGGTACATTCGGTTTTTCGTCGCTCCCAGCCCAGCATGGAAGGTTGGTAGGAACTGTATTTTATATCAAAATAAATAGTTACTTACATCATCGTTGTTAATATGAGTAACTTGCTGATATGGTGGAGTTATAATCTGATCCAGAACAATAATGTCCAGAGATGGCTTCCCTGTAATTGCACAGAAAATAGGCTTAGCACTGAGAACTATTGAGAAAGAAAGAGAAAGAAAAAAGTTTATTTATGACAATCACATATTAAATAAATAAACACACTATACATTCAGATACATAAATTGTCACAAAATGGTCCCAACTCAGCATGTGCTGGCCTTGCAGCCAGCGCTGGTCTTCCGTTGGGACCAGAGGGTGATACATACATAAATACATTGAAAATTTGTTGTCATATTGTTTTTTACTTTATTGTTAAGTTATATAAAAAATAATGGTCAGTAAATTATCAGGTACAATAATGATTACTTTAGTTATCTTTATTTTATCTAGCGAACCAAGACAAACAAATCCTGTATAAATGTGAGCCCGCGATAACAGGGCCCTTGCCATCTTAAGGCGATTCAATTCCGACTCAGTTCAGGTTTCAGCTGTCATTTTTAGTATCTGGATCTGACAGCGAGCGAACCAAAACTGAATCAGAATTGAATCGCATTAAGACGTCATGGTAAGGTAGTACTTCAAAAACAGCTAAAGTGACAGATCTTTACTATACGACGACCGGATGGCCTGGTGGTTAGAGAACCTGACTATGAAGCTTGAGGTCCCGGGTTCGATTCCCGGTCGGGGCAGATATTTGTATGAAAAATACGAATGTTTGTTCTCGAGTCTTGGATGTTTAATATGTATTTAAGTATGTATTTATCTATATAAGTAAGTTTATCCGTTGTCTAGTGCCCATATCACAAGCTATGCTTAGTTTGGGACTAGGTCAATTGGTGTCAATTGTCCCAAAATATTTATTATTTATTTATCTAACTAATATTATAAATGCGAAAGTATGGATGGATGGATGGATGTATGGATGTATGTTTGTTTGTTTGTTACTCAATAACGCCACAACGGCCCAACGGATCTGGATGAAATTCGGCACATAGATAGAGAAAAGTCTGGAATAGCACATAGGCTACTTTTTATCCCGGAAAATTGCGTAGTTCCCGCGGGATAGCGATAAACGAATTCTTTGCAGACGAAGTCGCTGGCAACAGCTAGTTATACCATACGCGACAGTGGCGCCAACTGGTGAGCATAAATACGGTAGCCCTCATTGGCATGGATTAGACGGTCAATATTATCGCATGATCCATTCAATAATATCGCATATCGCAAGAGCGCGCAATCCAGTGTTATGATAATTTTGACCGTTTATACCATACGAATGAGTAGGTAGTGAACAAAGTGCAATAGCTCTGTAAATAATTTACAATTATTATAAATGGAATAAGCAGACATACCAACAAGAGACTCTGCGCAATTAGCCAAGTTATTGGATCTAACTGCGGCGTAGGCGGTGGCCAGCAGAGCGAAGCAGCTGAGCGCGAGCAGCGAAGCGAGCGGTGATGTGGCGGCCATGGCGAGCGAAGTGATGCCGAAGCGCCGCGGCCACAGCATTTTATAATGCCTCGACTCTGCTGCCAAAGCACTTTGGCCTTGATAGCTTTCCTTGCTTACCTCATGTTTACCTCTTATCATTGTTCATGGTGCGTTACGCTGAATTAAGACTAAATTATAGCAATTCATTTTGTATACACACATACCGTCACGCCTCTTTCCCACGGGGGTAGGCTGAGACTACTTTGTTCCACTTACTACGATTCTGGCACACTTTTGCTTCATCCACCGAGGCCGAGGATCCAGGTTTGATTCCAGGTCTTACTTTTCGAAGTTTTCCAAGTGTTCTAGTTGTATGTATTGTTTTAAAATATAATCTTTACATAGCAAATATTTAGTGACGCAGGTAATTTATAAACAAGCGTGAATATTTAATCTGTGTAACGCAAATTAACTTTGGCTATTGTTCGTGGGTAAACTAAAATTAATTTTACTGGCTCATTATCGAGAAATCGCTAATTTATAAGCTGCGTGGGAAGCAGCAGCGAGCACTCGCCGCCATGTCTTCGCTCGCGCGCACACTGCTCGCGCTCGCCGCTACCGCGCTGATCGCTGCATGCGCAGCAGAAATCGACCACTGCGCTACAGTTGACAA
The DNA here is from genome assembly GCA_963854515.1 of Pandemis heparana. Classification (NCBI taxonomy): domain Eukaryota; kingdom Metazoa; phylum Arthropoda; class Insecta; order Lepidoptera; family Tortricidae; genus Pandemis; species Pandemis heparana. Next base: position 255,725 of record OY978008.1, on the reverse strand, counting down.
CGGTGAGAAACGACAATGGAAATTTAATAAAAAAGCTACAGTAAGAATCCGTAGCTTCGGATCGTGTTCTAGAAGGCCCTCGTTTATGCAAAGTGGTAGCGGCCCCCACCCCAGTCCCCGGTGGCTCCTCTGTCCCATGCCTTGGTAGCGGACCTGGTAACGGAGGATCGGGGGGTGCTAAGAACCCCCGGGCGATTCCCCGTCTCCAACGGAGATTACAGACCTACGAAATCGTGAAATGCGGGTTGTGAGTTGACGGTCTATGCAGCGTTCTAAGGCAACAGAGGGCGTTACTGGCTGATGATGATGATGATAGTAGTAGCAGTCCGTGAGCTCTCAGAATGTCTCACTCACTCATTATGGGTTTGATTTGAATCGGCCGAGTGAGAGAGACAATTGCCATCGTGTTCATTTGACAGTTCTTGTATGAATGTGACAGCTAGCTGATTCCGATGCCAATTGTCAGCCCATACATGAACTGTCAAAATGAAGACGATGGCGATTGCGAGCGAGTTCGACAATAAGCCCACTGTATGCCATACCTCTGTAAAGGTTTTTCATGACTTAATTATGGTTGATGTCTAAAATGTACGGCGCATAAGGGATGACTTAATTTCGAATCAAAGATAACAATTAAAACTTTTTCAGTACAATAAAACCCAATCACTTGCTGAAATATCCCGGAATAGACAAAGAAGTACAGGGGGCTTACCGTGGCGTCTTAACGCGATTCGATTCCGATTCAATTTTACGTTTTAGCTGTCATTTTCGACACTTCTAGTAAGGATCTCACAGCGAGTGACATAGTTCGCAATATAATTGCATTTTTTTTTTATGTGAATAGGAAGGCAACGAGCAAGTGGGTCACCTGATGGTAAGCGATCACCACTGCCCATAGATACCCGCAACCGCGGAGGGATTGCAGATGCGTTTCCAACCTAGAGGACTTAGATGAAATGCCTCTTGCGCCCGAGATTTCCCCGGCTGTCTTACTCTCCACACCGGAACACAGCAGCGCAAGCACTGCTGCTTAGCGGCAGGATTAGCGAGTAAGATGGTGGTAGCGATCCGGACGGACCTTGCACAAGGCCCTACCACCCGTAGATTAAGACGTCATGGTAAAGCCCCTGGTGATAGTTAATTTTTTTTAAGTTTTGTTTTTGTCATCAGGCGATGACGGGGCATTCAAACGGACCGTTATAGATGAGCACCTAAATCAGACCGACAGCGTAATAGACCTCCCTCCTGATGTGAGTACAATGATCACTGATTATTTACGTCTAGAATCAATACTTTTATCTTCAGGTTAATTTATCACTAGCTGTTGCCAGCGACTTCGTCTGCAAAGAATTCCTTTATCGCTATCCCGTGGGAACTACGCAATTTTCCGGGATAAAAGGTAGCCTATGCGCTATTCCAGACTTTTTTCTATCTATGTGCAAAATTTCATCCAGATCCGTTGGGCCGTTCTGGCGTGATTGAGTAACATCCATCCATCCATCCATCCATCCACCCATCCATCCATCCATCCATACTTTCGCATTTATAATATTAGTTAGATGGTACGATGGCGATTGCGAGCCAGTTATGTAATAAGCCCGCAGGACATCCTACAGCTGACAACTTAAATTACTATCACATTGTTGAATTTGTTCGTCTCGCAGCAATGTCCGCTCTTGAGTCACGAGGTGGGCTTTGAGGTGACGGCGTGCGACCCGTTCGGCCCAGCGCCCGAGATCACCCTCCTGGATAACGACACGCGCGTGCGCATCAAGTGCTCCTGGGGAAATGGGCAGACCTGCCCCCAAGGTCTCAGCCTTCTGGTGCAGCAGAAATGCTTTTGGTGGTGGCACGATGTTAAATAAAGTGGGGGTAGACAGTGGGTAGGTGCGCCGAAGTTGTGTCCTACCCTGGTGACTGCTAGGCCCCAGCTATTTCCAATGGCAATCACTTAATAAACTGTGTAACCTCTTCAAGTGTTTTATTATTTCAAAGGCAACGCAAAACTATAGTCATGATTTTCTACTCTAGTACTTTAATTTGACAGTTAAATGACATAATTTGACACTCGACACAAAAATATCGATTGGTGTCGCTTTTGGATAATTTGGTGGCTCTGAGCCCGAATGTGGCATAATTTATGTTTCATTAAAAATTACAAGCCTAGGCTCTAACGATGAACACCTTTCAACGGCTGACGCTGACGATGATGATGATAATTTAAAAGAAGTCGTAGAAAAAGTATTATTAATGCAAAGTTGTTTTAGTAAGTCAAAAAAAGTAGCCCACGCCACGCCCATTCTGACCTCTCTTCTTTCTAACCGACACTGAAAAACTAGATTACGGTTCTTGAGATCTAGCTCGGCGAGTCGTAGCCATGAAAAAGAGCTAAAATATCACGTTTTTTGTATGGGAGCTCCCTTAATTATTATTATTATTTTATTTTTAGTATATATTGTTATAGCGGCAACAGAAATACACAATCTGTGAAAATTTCAACTGTCTAACTATTACGGTTCTTGAGATACAGAAAGCATTACAATTCACACTTGTAACAAGCTGGAGGGTTGTGGGTGTGCTACAATTCAGCGTGCCGACGCTGTCAAGTACCTTGGTGTTGTGGTTGACCACAATCTCAATTTTCGGCAGCACATTGCATGTCTGTCAAAGCGAATCAGAACGACTGCGGCTGTTTTGAGAACACTCAGAGACTCGGCCAATAAAGACATATTAATTGTATTTTGTAAATCTAGTTTATTTTGAAGTTGAGTTGAGGTGAGTTTCTGCCAAGTTTCTTGCGGCGCATTCTTCTTGGCAATGATGGTCTTTCCGAGTGCGCTGGTAGATTCAAAAAAAGACATGTAAAAGAGCCCTTGGCGGCCTATTTGCAAAATAAACTTTTGACTTTGACTTTGACTATGGACGTTTGTTACTCTTTCACGTCAGAACAGCTGGACAGATCTGGTTCTGGATCATATTTAGCACAGAGATAGGTTATAGTCTGGAAACATAGGCTTAATTTTTAGGCGTTTTTTAGGTATTCATACATACATACCATCACGCCTCTCTCCCACAGGGGTAGGCAGAGACCATTTTGTTCCACTTGCTACGATCCTGACATACCTCTTTCGCTTCAACCACCATTCATCAATCTCTTCAAAAATCAAAAGTTTATGCAAAAAGGCCGCCAAGGGCTCTTTTACATGTCTTTTTTTTAGTCTACCAGCGCAAGCACATGCTTGTCGGTTTCGGGTACTCTTGACCTGGCCTTTTTCCAAAACGTATCCATAGGTCACTGGTTCATATCGGGTTCGAAGGACCATTTGTAGCGGCCAGGACCCAGGCTGGTGATGGTAGTGGGTTTCCTAGCAATGCCTTTTAATAAAACTTCGATATTTTTCGACTGTGATATATTTTTAGGGTAAGTACTGGTACAAACAAAAGTGCCTATTCGCTCTAGTGGATTCGAAGCAAGTCTCTAAAAATTACCGTTAAAGACGGGTACAATTATAATATTTTTTGGGTATATAAGAAGCTGTTATTGGTTACGATGAAAACTACGTCACGCCCTCTGTCGTACGTTCCGTTTTTACGATTGAAGTTATACAATAGTAATAGAGATAAATTAAAATATTAAAATGAAAACAGTTGCGTTCGCAACAACGTCCCCAATTTGATCACAGAACGTCCGTCTAGGCCTTCCGCTCCCAACGCACCCATTCACACTTCCCATTAAATAAATCTTCCCTCAGAAAATAACAGAAGAGCATGAAAACTCTGGATTGAGGGGATTGAGACGAGATAGAGTTTTGTGAATATAAAAACGAAAAAGTGATTGGAATCAATTTATTTTCCAACATTCATGAAGCACGTTGTGCCACGTTGTGCGCACTTGTAAGTTGTTAGCCACAGTACTGTGTGACGCTGACTACAAGGCCGGCGGGGCACGGGCCGTCAGTGTGGCACTGCACATCCTCCGATAGGATGTTGTGCGCGTTGATGCTCGGCGGCGGCGGGCCGAGCGGGTCGCACGCCACGGTCAGAGATCCCACCAGCCTCTTACCACCCAAGAGGCAATTCTACAAAAAATAAAAACGAGTCAATGGAATTGACCTATCATTGAACCAGGAGAAACGGCGTGACATTGTAAAGGACTTAATCCAACAGTAGTGCCTACAGTAGAGCTTATACATCCCTTTTATGACATGTGTTAACTGTATTATAGGTAAGTTAAGTAGAATTTAAGTACCTACTGTTGTTGTAAATATATTTTATTCAAAAAAAAATCTTCAATTTTTTTTCTTGCAGCGCATTCTTCTTGGCAATGACGGTCTTTCCGAATGCGCTGGTAGATTCAAAAAAAGACATATAAAAGAGCCCTTTTCGGCCTATTTGCAAAATGAACTTTTGACTTTGACTTTGCCACACAAATTACGTCTATATCCTTTACGGAGTAAACAGAGCCGGAGGTAACCAGACCTAAAGGCCACGTTTAGCATGGCTGTGGGCGTTGTAGGGGAATCACAATAGTGATGGTTTGCAAGCCGCGTCGCCTATATTGATAATATGATTCATAAGATCGCCCGTTCCCTCGATGGGCTTTTACCATCTGCACGGGAAGAGAAGCAACTGGTACATTCGGTTTTTCGTCGCTCCCAGCCCAGCATGGCAGGTTAGTAGGAACTGTATTTTATATCAAAATAGTTACTTACATCATCGATGTCAATGTGAGTAACTTCCTGGTATGGTGGAGTTATAATCTGATTCAGAACAATAATGTCCAGAGAGGGCTTCCCTGTAATTGCACAGAAAATAGTCTTAGCACTGACAACTATTGTTTTTTACTTTAATGTTAAGTTATATAAAAAATAATGGTCAGTAAATTAGCAGGTACAATATGATTACTTTAGTTATCTTTATTTTATCTAGTAAACCAAGACAAACAAATCCTGTATAATGTGAGCCCGCGATAACAGGGCCCTTGCCATCTTAAGGCGATTCAATTCCGACTCAGTTCAGGATTTATCTGTCATTTTTAGTATGGATCTGACAGCGAGCGAACCTAAACTGAATCAGAATTGAATCACATTAAGACGTCATGGTAAGGTAGTACTTCAAAAACAGCTAAAGTGACAGATCTTTACCATACCATACGCGACAGTGGCGCCAACTGGTGAGCATAAATACGGTAGCCCTCATTGGCATGGATAAGACGGTCAATATTATCGCATGATCCATTCAATAATATCGCATATCGCAAGAGCGCGCGATCCAGTGTAATGATAATTTTGACCATTTATACCATACGAATGAGTAGTGAACAAAGTGCAATAGCTCTGTAAATAATTTACAATTATTATAAATGGAATAAGCAGACATACCAACAAGAGACTCTGCGCAATTAGCCAAGTTATTGGATCTAACTGCGGCGTAGGTGGTGGCCAGCAGAGCGAAGCAGCTGAGCGCGAGCAGCGAAGCGAGCGGTGATGTGGCGGCCATGGCGAGCGAAGTGATGCCGAAGCGCCGCGGCCACAGCATTTTATAATGCCTCGACTCTGCTGCCAAAGCACATTGGCCTTGAAAGCTTTCCTTGCTTACCTCATGTTTACCTCTTATCATTGTTCATGCTGCGTTACGCTGAATTAAGACTAAATTATAGCAATTCATTTTGTATACACACATACCGTCACGCCTCTTTCCCACAGGGGTAGGCTGAGACTACTTTGTTCCACTAACCACGATTCTGGCACACTTTCGCTTCATCCACCGAGGCCGAGGATCCAGGTTTGATTCCAGGTCTTACTTTTCGAAGTTTTCCATGTGTTCCAGTTGTACCTATGTATTGTCTTAAAATATAATCTTTTCATAGCAAATATTTAGTGAAGCAGGTAATTATAAACGAGCGTGAATATTTTAATCTGTGTAACGCAGATTAACTTTGGCTATTGTTCGTGGGCAAACTAAAATAAATTTTACTGGATCATTATCGAGAAATCGCTAATTTATAAGCTGCGTGGGAAGCAGCAGCGAGCACTCGCCGCCATGTCTTCGCTCGCGCGCACACTGCTCGCGCTCGCCGCTACCGCGCTGATCGCCGCATGCGCAGCAGAAATCGACCACTGCGCTACAGTTGACAGCGGTGAGAAACGACATTGGAAATTAATTAAAAAAGCTACAGTAAGAATCGGTAGCTTCGTATCGTGTTCTAGAAGGCCCTCATTTTGTTTATACAAAGTGGTAGCGGCCCCCTCCCCAGTCCCCGGTGGCTCCTCTGTCCCATGCCTTGGTAGCGGGCCTGGTAACGGAGGATCGGGGGGTGCTAAGAATCCCCGGGCGATTCCCCGTCTCCAACGGAAATTACCTACGATATCGTGAAATGCGGGTTGTGAGTTGACGGTCTATGCAGCGTTCTAAGGCCTTTGTTCAACAGTGGGCGTTACTGGCTGATGGTGATGATGATAGTGGTAGCAGTCCGTGAGCTCTCAGAATGTCTTACTCACTCATTATGGGTTTGATTTGAATTGGCCGAGTGAGAGAGACAGCAAGACAGACCTGTAGGTTTATTGTCTAACTCGCTCGCAATTGCCATCGTGTTCATTTTGACAGTTCTTGTATGAATGTGACAGCTAGCTGATTCCGATGCCAATTGTCAGCCCATACATGAACTGTCAAAATGAAGACGATGGCGATTGCGAGCGAGTTAGACAATAAGCCTACTGAATGCCATACCTCTGTAAAGGTTTTTCATGACTTTTAATTATGGTCGATGTCTAAAATGTACGGCGCATAAGGGATGAGTTAATTTCGAATCAAAGATAACAATTAAAACTTTTTCAGTACAATAAAACCCAATCACTTGCTGAAATATCCCGGAATAGACAAAGAAGTACAGGGGGCTTACCGTGGCGTCTTAACGCGATTCGATTCCGATTAAATTTTACGTTTTAGCTGTCATTTTCGACACTTCTAGTAAGGATCTCACAGCGAGTGACATAGTTCGCAATATTTTTTTAATGTGAATAGGAAGGAAAACGAGCAAGTGGGTCACCTGATAGTAAGCGATCCCCACTACCCATAGACGCCCGCAACCCCGAAGGGATTGCAGATGCGTTTCCAACCTAGAGGACTTAGATGAAATGCCTCTTGTGCCCGTAATGCCCGGCTGTCTTACTCTCCACACCGGAACACAGCAGCGCAAGCACTTCTGCTTAGCGGCAGGATTAGCGAGTAAGATGGTGGTAGCGATCCGGACGGACCTTGCACAAGGCCCTACCACCCGTAGATTAAGACGTCATGGTAAAGCCCCTGGTGATAGTTAATTTTTTTTAAGTTTTGTTTTTGTCATCAGGCGATGACGGGGCATTCAAACGGACCGTTATAGATGAGCACCTAAATCAGACCGACAGCGTAATAGACCTCCCTCCTGATGTGAGTACAATGATCATTGATCATTTACGTCTAGAATCAATACTTTTATCTTCAGGTTTATTCATCACTAGCTGACCCAGGAACGTTTCGCCGGAATCAGAGTTGGCGTTGCATGCGAAATAATTCGTGTTTCAAAAACTTTTCATCATCTCTAATATCTTTTTCTCCCATGCTAATCTGGGAAAGAAAAAGCATCAAATGTACCAGTTGCGTCTCTTCCCGCGCAGATGGTAAAAACTCATCGAGGGAATGGGCGAAAATCTTAGGAATCATAATTATATGCGATGCGGCTAGCAACCCATCACTATTTTGATTCCCCTTTCCACCTATACGCCCACAATCATGCTAAACGTGGCCATTAGGTAGTTACCTCAGGGTCTGTCTACCCCGTAAGGGATAAAGACGTGATTTATGTAATGTATGTATGTTAAAACCTTATAGGATCACTTCTTCTTTGGCTGCTTCGGCGCCACATGTTTCCTGTGCATGTCTTATAATGTGCTACACTGCAAAGGACAAAACTTGCACGACTGAAATAAGAATATAATCAATTAAGTTACTTTGACCAAAAAAATTTTTAAGCCGATTTTTTTTTAAATATTTTTTTTAGCTTCTATCTATAGCAATGGTTATATACCCCCGATGATTATTGTTAGGGGCTATCTGATACACCCTGTATGTGTCGAATTTCATCCAGATCCGTTGGGCCGTTCTGGCGTGATTGAGTAACAAAAAAACATCCATCCATCCATACTTTCGCATTTATAATATTAGTTAGATGGTACGCTGGCGATTGCGAGCCAGTTACGTAATAAGCCCGCAGGACATCCTACAGCTGAAAACTTAAATTACTATAACATTGTTGAGTTTGTTCGTCTCGCAGCAATGTCCGCTCTTGAGTCACGAGGTGGGCTTTGAGGTGACGGCGTGCGACCCGTTCGGCCCAGCGCCCGAGATCACCCTCCTGGATAACGACACGCGCGTGCGCATCAAGTGCACCTGGGGAAACGGGCAGACCTGCCCCCAAGGTCTCAACCTTCTGGTGCAGCAGAAATGCAGGTGGTTGTTGAACGATGTTAAATAAAGTGGGGGTAGACAGCGGGTAGGTGCGCTGAAGTTGTGTCCTACCCTGGCGACTGCTAGACCCCAGCTATTTCCAATGGCAATCACTTAATAAACTGTGTACTTAACCTCTTCAAGTGTTTTAATATCTCAAAGGCAACGCAAAACCATAGACATGATTTTCTACTCTAGTACTTTTATTTGACAGTTAAATTACATAATTTGACACTCGACACAAAAATGACGATTGGTGTCGCTTTTGGATAATTTGGTGGCTCTGAGCCCGAATGTGGCATAATTTATGTTTCATTAAAAATTACAAGCCTAGGCTCTAACGCTGAACACCTTTCAACGGCTGACGATGACGATGATGATGATTATTTTAAAGAAGTCGTAGAAAAAGTATTATTAATGCAAAGTTGTTTTAGTAAGTCAAAAAAAGTAGCCCACGCCACGCCCATTCTGACCTCTCTTCTTTCTAACCGACACTGAAAAACTAGATTACGGTTCTTGAGATCTAGCTCGGCGAGTCGTAGCCATGAAAAAGAGCTAAAATATCACGTTTTTTGTATGGGAGCTCCCTTAATTATTATTATGATTTTATTTTTAGTATATATTGTTATAGCGGCAACAGAAATACACAATCTGTGAAAATTTCAACTGTCTAACTATTACGGTTCTTGAGATACAGAAAGCATTACAATTCACACTTGTAACAAGCTGGAGGGTTGTGGGTGTGCTACAATTCAGCGTGCCGACGCTGTCAAGTACCTTGGTGTTGTGGTTGACCACAATCTCAATTTTCGGCAGCACATTGCATGTCTGTCAAAGCGAATCAGAACGACTGCGGCTGTTTTGAGAACACTCAGAGACTCGGCCAATAAAGACATATTCTCTTCTTCTCAAATTTAAGAGCCCAGCTCTTGTCGGTTGAGTAGTTGTCATTCACTTCTTTCCTCTGCCATTGTTTTGAGCTCCTGATACGACACTACATTAACCTTCTCCTTTGCTTGGTCCATAAATGCGCGTCTGGGCCTTCCTCTGCCTCTTCTTCCTTCTATTTTCCCTTCTATCAGAGTTTTTATGTAATCGTCGTGTCACTGTCGTATCAGGTGCCCCAGCATACTTCCTCTTCTATTCTCATTCGTCTTCAGCAGTGACAAAGACATATTAAGGGTGGTATATATGTCCATCTGCCAGTCGGTGGCAGGCTATTGCATCTCGGTCTGGGGTAGTGCAGCTAAATCACATCTCATCAACGTGGAAAGAGCTCAAAGATCAGTACTGAAAGTTATGCTGAAGAAACTTTTCAGATATCCCACTACACAGCTGTACGCCGAAGCTCAAGTCTTGACCATACGTAAGCTTTTTATCTTACGAATTTCTCTCTCTACCCATAGATCCTTGATTTGTTCGGACTTACATGAATCTCTTTTAAATAAACGAGTATACAATACAGGCTACCTTTACCTTCCTTACGATTTCATTTTGCTAAAAGATTTGGACGTTTTGTGAGAGTTGATGTTTATAACTCTGTACTAAGGTTTTGTAACATCAAGGACTGCTCGGTGAATAAAACCAAACAAATGATAACAGAGTGGTTACTGACTTTGGATTACGACGGAGCCGAGAGCATAATAATTTAAAGTATTTAAACTGTCGAGTATTCCGACCGAAGATTTTGGGTGCGGGGTGTGCTTTTGTTTGGCTTTTTTCTTTCGGTATGCATCTTGTGTAGGTGTGTAGTCTTAAAATAATGCGGTTGACTCCTACCTCTTAAGTAAAAACTGGTCGCCCAAGTTACAGGCCTTGCCTAAGTTTGGGGTCTCTGTTTATTTTGGTAACAGCATTTTGTGCGCACAATGTCGGAATGTAATGCATATTTTTCACTTTGTATCTTAATTGCAATAAAGTTATATTATTATTAGGTACGTGTTCATCGTTTCAGGCTACTCTTGACCTGACCTTAAATCAAAACGTCCCCGATTTAGACACAGAACGTCCGCCTGGGCCTTCTTCTCCCAACGCACCCATTCACACTCCCTATATAAATCTGTTTATTTAATCTTCTTTCATCCATCCTCTTTACGTTTCGCACGTTTCGTATTTATTTCTTCGGCGGTCTGTCAACGTTATTAACGTCGTTTCGTCATAACCGGCGGCAGTTAGATCCTACTTTCTACTTAATATTATAAATGCGAAAGTTTGTGAGTATTGTAGGTACGGACTTAACTTAGGGACTTTTACATCCCTTTTATAAAATGTATTAATTGTATTTTGTAAATCTAGTTTATTTTGAAGTTGAGTTGAGGTGAGTTTCTGCCAAGTTTCTTGCGGCGCATTCTTCTTGGCAATGATGGTCTTTCCGAGTGCGCTGGTAGATTCAAAAAAAGACATGTAAAAGAGCCCTTGGCGGCCTATTTGCAAAATAAACTTTTGACTTTGACTTTGACTATGGATGTTTGTTACTCTTTCACGTCAGAACAGCTGGACAGATCTGGTTCTGGATCATATTTAGCACAGAGATAGGTTATACTCTGGAAACATAGGCTTAATTTTTAGGCGTTTTTTAGGTATTCATACATACATACCATCCCAATTAGTGAGGATTACTGCTGCTGACGGAAGCACTGTATCATCTGAACCCTCCCCTGTTACTAGGGGAGTACCTCAGGGCTCGATACTAGGACCGCTTATGTTTATTTTGTATAGTGCGGATATTGTCCAGCGGATTAGGCATTGTAAATATCACCTTTATGCGGATGACCTCCAGATCTATCTCTCTTTTCATCCCAATGACACCGTACAAGCAGTAGATAAAATAAACGAAGACCTTAGCGAAATAATGAGCTGGTCTGCTGCTAACTGTTTAGTCCTAAACCCAAACAAATCAAAATTTATGTTGCTTGGATCAAAGCAACAAGTATCGAGGGCGATGTCCTTTGACCCACAAATAGTTATTGGTGATGTTTCTCTGACCTGTGTAGATGAAGCACGCAATCTGGGCCTGCTGATTGATAAGAATCTGCGCTTTGAGAATCATGTGGCTGAAATTGCCCGCAGTTGTTTTTACCGCTTGAAGGTGCTGTATCATGTCCGCGTATTTTTGAGCGTAGATCTAAGAGTCAGACTATGCGAAGCCCTCATTTTATCTAGAGTGAACTATTGTCTCACCGTTTACTGGCCCTGTCTCTTGGAGCGTTCACGTCGTCTCATTCAGAGAATTCAGAACGCATGCGCAAGATTTTGTTTTAAAATTCCGCCGCGCTCGCATGTTACTCCATACTTAAATAAATATAAAATTTTGAAAATGTCACATACTTACAACCAATTACTTTCATGTTTATTGTTTGATTGCATAAAATTTAAAACTCCAGATTACATTTACAAGAAACTTAAATGGTCGCCATCATATTATAGAGTCAGAGCCACCCGAGCCTTGGTATTAAGCGTTGCCGTCCATAAGACCTGCGCTTTTCGGGGCAGTTTCAGGTACCAGGCAACAAAGTGCTGGAACAATATACCACCACCGATTCGGAATTTAGAATCGAAATCCAATTTTCGCAAAAAATACAAAGCCCACTTATTATCCATCCAGTTACAAATGTCCTGAGCCTGTATCTGCCCCAAACCTGCATCTGTCTGTAAATTGTCATCATGGTCTTTATATGAGTGCCGCTGCCGCCGCTGCGTCCATTTTCACATTTTTATTGTCTTGTAATAAGCGATTATCTTATCGAGTTTCCTGCATGATATATGATATTGTATGTTAAAAGAAAAATATGAATAAATGTGGCACCGTTTTTTTGGCTTGTATAACGAATACCCTAGGGTTCTGGCAGAATACCAGCACTGTAGGTTTCCTGCAGTATATGCTGAGTCAGCGCCTATTCTCGACACCATCGCATGGCTCTTGCTTTGGGAAACAAAATTATAAAATATGTAAACGCATGTTTTAAGTTAATTTTTTCGTTGTGATTTTTCTTTCCTTGTAATTTGAGCTTTGCATGTGTCTGTTGTGAATAAAGTTTGCATCTATCTATCTATCTATCTATCACGCCTCTCTCCCACAGGGGTAGGCAGAGACCATTTTGTTCCACTTGCTACGATCCTGACATACCTCTTTCGCTTCAACCACATTCATCAATCTCTTCAAAAATCAAAAGTTTATGCAAATAGGCCGCCAAGGGCTCTTTTACATGTCTTTTTTTTAGTCTAGGGGCCATTCAAGTATTACGTAAGCACATTTTTTACAATTATTTACCCCCTCCTTCCCCTTGTCAGCAAAAGTAAGCAAACCTCTTCCCCCCCCCCCCATGCTTACGTAATCGTTGGTACCTATAGGCATTTTTCTTTTAATGTATTCGGTTTTTTATATATTTGTGGGTTGCCATTTGTGTAAAAAAGTAAATAATAACTGCTGACGTAATCACGATATCGACCCCCCCACCCACCATGTCATCAAAAATAAGCAAAGCAAAGACCCCCTCGCCCCCCTCAAGCGCTTACGTAATACTTGAACGCCCCCCCGGGGCCATTCAAGTATTACGTAAGCACATTTTTTACAATTATTTACCCCCTCCTTCCCCTTGTCAGCAAAAGTAAGCAAACCTCTTCCCCCCCCCACCCCATGCTTACGTAATCGTTGGTACCTATAGGCATTTTTCTTTTAATGTATTCGGTTTTTTATATATTTGTGGGTTGCCATTTGTGTAAAAAAGTAAATAATAACTGCTGACGTAATCACGATATCGACCCCCCCACCCACCATGTCATCAAAAATAAGCAAAGCAAAGACCCCCTCGCCCCCCTCAAGCGCTTACGTAATACTTGAACGCCCCCCTACCAGCGCAAGCACATGCTTCTCGGTTTCGGGTACTCTTGACCTGGCCTTTTTCCAAAACGTATCCATAGATTCATATCCGGTTCGAAGGACCATTTGTAGCGGCCAGGACCCAGGCTGGTGATGGTAGTGGGTTTCCTAGCAATGCCTTTTAATAAAACTTCGATATTTTTCGACTGTGATATATTTTTAGGGTAAGTACTGGTACAAACAAAAGTGCCTATTCGCTCTAGTGGATTCGAAGCAAGTCTCTAAAAATTACCGTTAAAGACGGGTACAATTATAATATTTTTTGGGTATATAAGAAGCTGTTATTGGTTACGATGAAAACTACGTCACGCCCTCTGTCGTACGTTCCGTTTTTACGATTGAAGTTATACAATAGTAATAGAGATAAATTAAAATATTAAAATGAAAACAGTTGCGTTCGCAACAACGTCCCCAATTTGATCACAGAACGTCCGTCTAGGCCTTCCGCTCCCAACGCACCCATTCACACTTCCCATTAAATAAATCATCCCTCAGAAAATAACAGAAGAGCATGAAAACTCTGGATTGAGGGGATTGAGACGAGATAGAGTTTTGTGAATATGAAAACGAAAAAGTGATTGGAATCAATTTATTTTCCAACATTCATGGGGCACGTTGTGCCACGTTGTGCGCACTTGTAAGTTGTTAGCCACAGTACTGTGTGACGCTGACTACAAGGCCGGCGGGGCACGGGCCGTCAGTGTGGCACTGCACATCCTCCGATAGGATGTTGTGCGCGTTGATGCTCGGCGGCGGCGGGCCCAGCGGGTCGCACGCCACGGTCAGAGATCCCACCAGCCTCTTACTACCCAAGAGGCAATTCTACAAAAAACAAAAACGAGTCAATGGAATTGACCTATCATTGAACCAGGAGAAACGGCGTGACATTGTAAAGGACTTAATCCAACAGTAGTGCCTACAGTAGAGCTTATACATCCCTTTTATGACATGTGTTAACTGTATTATAGGTAAGTTAAGTAGAATTTAAGTACCTACTGTTGTAAATCTATTTTATTCTAAAAAAAATCTTCAATTTTTTTTCTTGCGGCGCATTCTTCTTGGCAATGATGGTGTTTCCGAATGCGCGTAGTTAAAAAAAAAGACATATTATAAAAGAGCCCTTTTCGGCCTATTTGCAAAATGAACTTTTGACTTTGACTTTGCCACACAAATTACGTCTATATCCTTTACGGAGTAAACAGAGCCGGAGGTGACCAGACCCCGTTTAGCATGGTTGTGGGCGTTGTGGAAAGGGGAATCAAAATAGTGATGTTTGCGTCTCACATCGCCTATATTAATAATGATTCATAAGATCGCCCATTCCCTCGATGGGCTTTTACCATCTGCACGGGAAGAGAAGCAACTGGTACATTCGGTTTTTCGTCGCTCCCAGCCCAGCATGGCAGGTTAGTAGGGACTGTATTTTATATCAAAATAAATAGTTACTTACATCATCGTTGTTAATATGAGTAACTTGCTGATATGGTGGAGTTATAATCTGATCCAGAACAATAATGTCCAGAGAGGGCTTCCCTGTAATTGCACAGAAAATAGGCTTAGCACTGAGAACTATTGAGAAAGAAAGAGAAAGAAAGAAAGAAAAAAGTTTATTTATGACAATCACATATTAAATAAATAAACACACTATACATTCAGATACATAAATTGTCACAAAATGGTCCCAACTCAGCATGTGCTGGCCTTGCAGCCAGCGCTGGTCTTCCGTTGGGACCAGAGGGTGATACATACATAAATACATTGAAAATTTGTTGTCATATTGTTTTTTACTTTATTGTTAAGTTATATAAAAAATAATGGTCAGTAAATTATCAGGTACAATAATGATTACTTTAGTTATCTTTATTTTATCTAGCGAACCAAGACAAACAAATGCATAATGTGAGCCCGCGATACAGGGTCCTTGCCGTCTCAAAGCGATTCAATTCCGACTCAGTTCAGGGTTTAGCTGTCATTTTTAGTATGGATCTGACAGCGAGCGAACCTAAACTGAATCAGAATTGAATCGCATTAAGACGTCATGGTAAGGTAGTACTTCAAAAACAGCTAAAGTGACAGATCTTTACTATACGACGACCGGATGGCCTGGTGGTTAGAGAACCTGACTATGAAGCTTGAGGTCCCGGGTTCGATTCCCGGTCGGGGCAGATATTTGTATGAAAAATACGAATGTTTGTTCTCGAGTCTTGGATGTTTAATATGTATTTAAGTATGTATTTATCTATATAAGTAAGTTTATCGGTTGTCTAGTGCCCATATCACAAGCTATGCTTAGTTTGGGACTAGGTCAATTGGTGTCAATTGTCCCAAAATATTTATTATTTATTTATCTAACTAATATTATAAATGCGAAAGTATGGATGGATGGATGGATGGATGGATGTATGTTTGTTTGTTTGTTACTCAATCACGCCACAACGGCCCAACGGATCTGGATGAAATTCGGCACATAGATAGAGAAAAGTCTGGAATAGCACATAGGCTACTTTTTATCTCGGAAAATTGCGTAGTTCCCGCGGGATAGCGATAAACGAATTCTTTGCAGACGAAGTCGCTGGCAACAGCTAGTTATACCATACGCGACAGTGGCGCCAACTGGTGAGCATAAATACGGTAGCCCTCATTGGCATGGATTAGACGGTCAATATTATCGCATGATCCATTCAATAATATCGCATATCGCAAGAGCGCGCAATCCAGTGTTATGATAATTTTGACCGTTTATACCATACGAATGAGTAGGTAGTGAACAAAGTGCAATAGCTCTGTAAATAATTTACAATTATTATAAATGGAATAAGCAGACATACCAACAAGAGACTCTGCGCAATTAGCCAAGTTATTGGATCTAACTGCGGCGTAGGCGGTGGCCAGCAGAGTGAAGCAGCTGAGCGCGAGCAGCGAAGCGAGCGGTGATGTGGCGGCCATGGCGAGCGAAGTGATGCCGAAGCGCCGCGGCCACAGCATTTTATAATGCCTCGACTCTGCTGCCAAAGCACATTGGCCTTGATAGCTTTCCTTGCTTACCTCATGTTTACCTTTTATCATTGTTCATGCTGCGTTACGCTGAATTAAGACTAAATTATAGCAATTCATTTTGTATACACACATACCGTCACGCCTCTTTCCCACAGGGGTAGGCTGAGACTACTTTGTTCCACTAACTACGATTCTGGCACACTTTCGCTTCATCCACCGAGGCCGAGGATCCAGGTTTGATTCCAGGTCTTACTTTTCGAAGTTTTCCAAGTGTTCTAGTTGTACCTATGTATTGTCTTAAAATATAATCTTGTCATAGCAAATATTTAGTGAAGCAGGTAATTATAAACGAGCGTGAATATTTTAATCTGTGTAACGCAGATTAACTTTGGCTATTGTTCGTGGGCAAACTAAAATAAATTTTACTGGATCATTATCGAGAAATCGCTAATTTATAAGCTGCGTGGGAAGCAGCAGCGAGCACTCGCCGCCATGTCTTCGCTCGCGCGCACACTGCTCGCGCTCGCCGCCACCGCGCTGATCGCCGCATGCGCAGCAGAAATCGACCACTGCGCTACAGTTGACAGCGGTGAGAAACGACATTGGAAATTAATTAAAAAAGCTACAGTAAGAATCGGTAGCTTCGGATCGTGTTCTAGAAGGCCCTCATTTTGTTTATACAAAGTGGTAGCGGCCCCCTCCCCAGTCCCCGGTGGCTCCTCTGTCCCATGCCTTGGTAGCGGGCCTGGTAACGGAGGATCGGGGGGTGCTAAGAATCCCCGGGCGATTCCCCGTCTCCAACGGAAATTACCTACGATATCGTGAAATGCGGGTTGTGAGTTGACGGTCTATGCAGCGTTCTAAGGCCTTTGTTCAACAGTGGGCGTTACTGGCTGATGGTGATGATGATAGTGGTAGCAGTCCGTGAGCTCTCAGAATGTCTTACTCACTCATTATGGGTTTGATTTGAATTGGCCGAGTGAGAGAGACAGCAAGACAGACCTGTAGGTTTATTGTCTAACTCGCTCGCAATTGAATGAAATGAAGACGATGGCGATTGCGAGCGAGTTAGACAATAAGCCTAGTGAATGCCATACCTCTGTAAAGGTTTTTCATGACTTTTAATTATGGTCGATGTCTAAAATGTACGGCGCATAAGGGATGAGTTAATTTCGAATCAAAGATAACAATTAAAACTTTTTCAGTACAATAAAACCCAATCACTTGCTGAAATATCCCGGAATAGACAAAGAAGTACAGGGGGCTTACCGTGGCGTCTTAACGCGATTCGATTCCGATTCAATTTTACGTTTTAGCTGTCATTTTCGACACTTCTAGTAAGGATCTCACAGCGAGTGACATAGTTCGCAATATTTTTTTAATGTGAATAGGAAGGAAAACGAGCAAGTGGGTCACCTGATAGTAAGCGATCCCCACTACCCATAGACGCCCGCAACCCCGAAGGGATTGCAGATGCGTTTAGCGAGTAAGATGGTGGTAGCGATCCGGACGGACCTTGCACAAGGCCCTACCACCCGTAGATTAAGACGTCATGGTAAAGCCCCTGGTGATAGTTAATTTTTTTTAAGTTTTGTTTTTGTCATCAGGCGATGACGGGGCATTCAAACGGACCGTTATAGATGAGCACCTAAATCAGACCGACAGCGTAATAGACCTCCCTCCTGATGTGAGTACAATGATCATTGATCATTTACGTCTAGAATCAATACTTTTATCTTCAGGTTTATTCATCACTAGCTGACCCAGGAACGTTTCGCCGGAATCAGAGTTGGCGTTGCATGCGAAATAATTCGTGTTTCAAAAACTTTTCATCATCTCTAATATCTTTTTCTCCCATGCTAATCTGGGAAAGAAAAAGCATCAAATGTACCAGTTGCGTCTCTTCCCGCGCAGATGGTAAAAACTCATCGAGGGAATGGGCGAAAATCTTAGGAATCATAATTATATGCGATGCGGCTAGCAACCCATCACTATTTTGATTCCCCTTTCCACCTATACGCCCACAATCATGCTAAACGTGGCCATTAGGTAGTTACCTTAGGCTCTGTCTACCCCGTAAGGGATAAAGACGTGATTTATGTAATGTATGTATGTTAAAACCTTATAGGATCACTTCTTCTTTGGCTGCTTCGGCGCCACATGTTTCCTGTGCATGTCTTATAATGTGCTACACTGCGAAGGACAAAACTTGCACGACTGAAATAAGAATATAATCAATTAAGTTACTTTGACCAAAAAATTTTTTAAGCCGATTTTTTTTAAAATATTTTTTTTAGCTTCTATCTATAGCAATGGTTATATACCCCCGATGATTATTGTTAGGGGCTATCTGATACACCCTGTATGTGTCGAATTTCATCCAGATCCGTTGGGCCGTTCTGGCGTGATTGAGTAACAAAAAAACATCCATCCATCCATACTTTCGCATTTATAATATTAGTTAGATGGTACGCTGGCGATTAAGAGCCAGTTACGTAATAAGCCCGCAGGACATCCTACAGCTGATAACTTAAATATAATTGTTGAATTTGTTCGTCTCGCAGCAATGTCCGCTCTTGAGTCACGAGGTGGGCTTTGAGGTGACGGCGTGCGACCCGTTCGGCCCAGCGCCCGAGATCACCCTCCTGGATAACGACACGCGCGTGCGCATCAAGTGCTCCTGGGGAAATGGGCAGACCTGCCCCCAAGGTCTCAGCCTTCTGGTGCAGCAGAAATGCTTTTGGTGGTGGCACGATGTTAAATAAAGTGGGGGTAGACAGTGGGTAGGTGCGCCGAAGTTGTGTCCTACCCTGGCGACTGCTAGGCCCCAGCTATTTCCAATGGCAATCACTTAATAAACTGTGTACTTAACCTCTTCAAGTGTTTTAATATCTCAAAGGCAACGCAAAACCATAGACATGATTTTCTACTCTAGTACTTTTATTTGACAGTTAAATTAGATAATTTGACACTCAACACAAAAATGACGATTGGTGTCGCTTTCGGATAATTTGGTGGCTCTGAGCCCGAATGTGGCATAATTTATTTTTCATTACAAATTACAAGCCTAGGCTCTAACGCTGAACACCTTTCAACGGCTGATGATGACGATGGTGATGATAATTTTAAAGAAGTCGTAGAAAAAGGGTGCGTCCCACGAGATAGAACTACAAAATATCTAATTTCATAATAATAACGTTCACAAGATATAATGAACGTTAGCTATAACAGCAAAAAGTATAATTTTTTAACGTATAAGGCTTAAATTATATAACGTTATTTTTATATAACTTCAATTTGTATAAGATTTATATGGACTAATTTCTTTTAACATAACAAACATTTAACCTAACTGAAACAGCTGCAAGACATTGTTTAATTTTCGGTGAGCGAGCGAAGCGAGCGAGCAAGACGGTACGGAGCGGAAGCGACTCGGATAGGTTAGGTTCAAAGGCCTTTGGTGTTAGTTATTTTTTTTTATAACCACCTAGAAAACCCCCTAACCACATAGCAAATTCAATAAACAACTGTGCATTATGCTTTTTGATGTTAGCTGTTATGAACATTATATGCTTTGATCGTTATTTCAATTGATATTATATAAAAACAACGTTATACCTTACAAAATTAGATATTTTAAGATTATAATTTTCGTTCATTATATCCAGTAAACGTTATAGTAAACGAGTTTATATAAAGTGAGCGTATATATTATGAACATTAGATAATAAGTTGTTATATCTCGTATTACTTACCCCTATGGCTGGGAATCGAACCCGGATCTTCATCATTCCGTCATGCGTGCTATATCGCTACACCGCCTGCCATACGCATAACGGAATGATGAGGATCCAGATTCGATTCCCGGCCATAGTTTTACTTTTCGGATTTTTCTATAGATGTATTCTAGTTTTCAGTGTCGTTAAGAAATTTAATTTCTAACGGGTAATATCGTAAAAATAAATATAAAAAATCAAGAAGTAAAATTCTTCAACTATTGCAAATACTAAATACTATAAAGCATCAGAGCGACTGTGGAAGAGTTCCCTCCTGCGGAGAAAAGAAAGAAAACACGTATTTGTGATAGCATTACAAACACAAAAGAAAAATAAGTAAAAAAAACATATGACATGCATCACGAAATGGTCCCATCTCAGCATAATGCTGGCCTTGCAGCCAGCGCTCCTGACTGGCTGACGATCCTGACTGGGTCAACAGAACTCCACTAGCAGATAAAACAGATTATTGTATTATCATCTGACTTACTGAAGTACCTATTCAAAATTTCAGCTCAATCGGTTGATGATTATCTGTTTCAAAATTGAGCCGCAAGATTTCACCCGCACGAACATTAGGTACTTAATACATACAATGCAAGTTAAATAAAAGCTTGTAAAAAGTACCACTCGAATATGGTACAAAGTTATTGTGAACGAAATACGAGTACCGAGAGTAGAAGAAAATTATATCCCAAATAAATTTTGAACTATGTAGTAAAAAACATAATTGGGATCTCTCCATTTCCCATAATTTCATTTGTACTAATTTCATTTGCCATAATGGTCACTGGCTATAACCTTCAATTGCCCTAATATCACATGCCATAATTTTTGAATGCCATAATACTCAAAAGTCATAATGTTCAACATCCCTAATATTAGATACCATAATATCACTTTCCATAATTTTTACTTTCCATAACTTTCAAAATCACTAATATTTCATGCCATAACAATCATTTGCCATAATTAAGGAAAAAAACAGATCCAGACTGTTGAAAGTTACTGCTACCGAAACACGATAGGTTCGTTAGGTTTCTTGCGACCCTCAGAGCAGAAATAGAAGCATCTCTTAGGGCTCGGGGGCTCGCCACAGTACAATAGCCACATGACTGGTCAATTAATATATAGGTTAGGTTAGGTTAGAATGGTGTCAAGGCGCGAAGCGCCAAAACTAGGCGGAATAGGAGCTCCGCGTCGCGGAGCTCCGTCGACTTCGCCTCAGGGTCATTCAGTTCATATTTATGTTTGTTTTCTAGACATCACATCTGTTAAACGTAGATAATTAACACGACCCGTAGTAAAAAATAACATTTTAAAATTAGTTCTTATTATTACAAGAATCAAAATTCTGGGTTTTTTATGGCAAATAATTATTATGGCGTTTGAATTTTATGGCAAATGATTTTAGGACAATTGATAATAGGGAAAATGAAATTTATGGCAAACGTATCGTTATGGCACCTAAAAATTATGGCAAATGAAAATATGGCTAATGATCATATTGGCATATATATCGTTATGGAATCTAAAATTATGGCAAATGAAATTCGGGCATGTGAAATTAGTTTATATGAAATTCGGGAAAACAATAGAGAACCGACTCAAACAAAATTACAACAAACTGGATAACTCACGTATAAAAGCATGCTCCGAATGATGATCTGGATACTCTTCAAACTGCTGGACCAATTTTTTTACTAAACAAACGCCGCAAGGAAACTGGCTTTCGAATGAAAAAATCGAATGAACAAACCAGTGTAAGCAAAGCCTTGCTCCAAAGTAAAATGTACCCAGTGTGAGGTCACTTTATATTGGTCACTGATATATAAAGACATACGTACATATTTACGGTTTTCGCAATTATTCCTATATCTGTGCTATAAGACCTACCTTCATGCCAAATTTCAAGATTCTGAGTTCACGGGAAGTACCCTGTAGGTTTTGATTCCCTTGCGAGTTTGGAAAATTTGCGGCATAAACGGCTGTATCTTTTGATTGCGTTGGCTTAGAAGTTTGATTCTTTCACAGCTACAAAGGGCAGTAGACTTGAGTATTCAATATAAATTTCAGCTTGATATCTCCACGCGTTCTTGAGAAAAATGGTCTTGAAAGACGAACGGATGGACAGACGGACAACAAAGTGATCCTATAAGGGTTCCGTTTTTTTTCTTTTGAGGTACGGAACCCTAAAAACAACTAAACAAAACAACTACACTTAACTTAATAAACTTTTTTCTTTCTTTCTTTCTTTATTTCTTTTAAAAACCGCCTCGAAATCGGTCCATCCGCTTGAGAGCTAGGATGCCACATCCAGACACAAAGAGAGATTTGGATGTCACACTTATATCAGCCCTCTTTTTGCGTCGTGGGTTTAAATGGTTTATCATAGGCATCGATTAGGCATATCAGAAAATATTAATACGCATCACAGTGAACCCGGTTGTTTTGTATCACGATTGTATTGTTGACCTGATGTCAAGCGATCACCACTGCCTATAGACACCCCGGAGGGATTGCAGATGCGTTGCCAACCTAGAGGACTTAGATGAAATTAATGCCCCTTGTGTCCGTAATTTCCCCGGCTGTCTTACTCTCTTACACCGGAACACAGCACACACAGCACAGCGGATCAGTATTGTGTGAGTCACACTATACTGATTGACTTCATCAGCTAAACGAAATTCACTGCTGAAAATAGGCCTCCCCAAAAAGCGACGCAAAGATCGGTCTTCCGCAATTTTATCACTTAACGATGAGAGAAGGAAGGAAACTCATGAGGTGGTGGACGGAGGTGGTATTTATTTTAAAATAATCATTCTTCTTCTTCTTCTTTGGTTACACTCTTGCCGATTTTGTGGCCTGCTTTACAATGCTACGCCATTCTGCACGAACCATCGCCCTCCTGCTACATTCGTGCAGATGACTGTCGACAGCGGTCTTTATTTTAAAATGGAAGGCACCTAAAACAATAGGTAGGAAAGGGCTTGTCCTTTAGGTGCAATAACTAGCAGTCAATCACAGCATCGTACCGGATATCTGATAGTAAGATAAGCACTGGTTTATGATATACTAGTCTGGGTCTCAGTGGCGTGGCGTCCATAGTACTCGATTCCCACTGGCTTGCCTATTTTAAGGCAGATGGGCAATTTATTGTGCAGAATTAGAGGAAAAGGCTAGTTTAGTTCCCTTCGGATTGCCTTCTGATATACTTGACGCCACGCCACTGCTAGGTCTAGCACATTAGGATGGCTTTGTGAAAAGTCATGAAGTATAATTTTGTATGCACTTAAGAGTGACTCTACTATATCTCGTTTGGCAATGTCTAAGTTAGAAAGGTTTGAACAAGACGATTGGCTTTGGTCTAAAGCAGTAAAACTGAAAACAGGTTGGAAATTGTAATAGGCCATTGCAGCATCATTACAACCTTCATCAGGTCATCAGTCCACCTTCGGGGTCATCATACGCTGTGTCTGTCGCTATGTGGTCGCTACTCGAGAACCTTCCGGCTCCATCGGCCGTCTTGCGAGCCACGTGACCTGGCACTTGAGTGGGACTCGTGCGTGCCAATACAAAATCCAGATTACAGATTGTTATGGAATTAATCCGTGAAAATGAGTAATAATACAAATAATTATTGGTATTAGTTATGGTTGCTCGTTAGTGGGCACTATAAAGGTGCGCGGGCGCTGGCGGTTGTCACTTTCTCACTCGCCGCCATGTCCCCTTTCGCTCGCTCGCTGCTCGCGCTCGCCGCCGCCGCGCTGCTGTACAGCGCATGCGTTGACTCCGCTGCTTCTGCGAGAGCAATGTATCACTGCAATCAAATCTATAAAGGTGAGATTAACCCTCAATGAAACTTTTTAAAAGCTTTTATTTTACTTGCAACATGTTCTTTATGTATGCATGTATGTTTGTCCGGGTGGACTTGCGACTCAATTTTGAAGCAGATATCGTCAACAGATTGAGCTGAAATTTTGCATACTTGAGTAGGTTGGATGACAATATAGTAATCTGGTAGTGCAATTCTGGTGACCCAGCCAGGATCGTCTCCGCAGGGGAGAACTCTTTAACGGTTGGTCTTTAGTGGTTGGTGACTTGGAATTTGGTACACATTATAATATAGAACGGCTGACAATGCAAGTACATACATACATACATACATATCGTCACTCCTCTTTCCCATAGGGGTAGGCAGAGACACAAGACAAGAGATGCAAGTACAGTTAAGCAAAAATAACAGTCAGCAAAAAAAAGCTTGTATCTAATATTAATTTTTTGTAAGGTTATTTCACAGTAGTCTTGCTCGTTTGCATTCCTATTCACATAAAAGAAGTCCGTTTTTTAATTATTTTTATATTGGATATGATATAATTATGTCGAGGGTGGTCCTATATAAAATTCAAAAAAAAATCCACCTATAAGGGTAGGAAAACAGAAGTTTAGTTGTATTACAAGCAATATGGTCTAAAAAGCGTAAAAAGAAAATGTTTATATACATAATATTTTTAATAAAACCGCTTTCAATAAAATAATCTAGTGTGCGCTACCTGCTGATTTGTTTAAAATCGGTGCCTAAGATTTAATAGCGCCAAACCCAAAAGGCACCGACTTCCAAGGTCCGAAAGGCCTATAGTTATTTTTCACTTGTTGGTGGCCATTTTTATGAAGGCGGTTTTACTATTTTATATTAAAAAAAATATATATCAATCATGACTTAACACTACTAGTGCGACAACTTACAGCACATTTAAAATAAATGTAAGATATGTATTATGATGTCAATTTTTACCTACTTTTTCATCAAATTGCATATATTTTGTTCACAGGCGTCACTACAGGCATCTCCAAGCGCGTAGACACCTTCCACATCGATCAAACAGACTACGTCTTCGACCTTCCTCCTTCTGTAAGATGATCATAACTCTTTGCAGGTGGTAGGAACTTGTGCGCGGTACTTCAGGTTGCTACAACTACGACCGTATTACTTTGCACAGGGTCCTACTACCGGAAAAACATAATGGTTCATAATGTTATGCTCCCAAATACGTATGTATAAAGTTATAAACTGTTTAATAACGTTATAAAGTTTAAAAACGATTTAAATCAATATTAAAAATACCGAGATGTAAGAAAATGTTGTGAAGCGTTAATTAATTTCGTCGTGTATATTATAACGTTATACAACTCTTTGGCTTCGGGATAAATACACCTAACTAGGGTCGCTTTTGTTCGTCTGAGTACAGTCAACCAACTAGAACCCTGGGCCACTGTACCTTATTGCAATAAATTTAATGATCGGCTTGTTATTTGTTTCTCTTAGTGCCAAAATACTCTATCATTAGTTGTGAAAAGGTACTACAGTGGCCTCTGAGTGGATCTGTGATCCGCGGACCCCTGGGGGTCCGTGAGTATACATATGGGGATCCGCGGTCTCATATTTGGACCATTACACATAACAGCTACGCGTCGATTTATTTCTTAACCAGCTGTTGCCCGCGACATCGTCTGCAAGCTTTTCCATATTTTCCTATTCCAGGCTTTTCTCTATCTATGTTCTGAATTTCATCCAGATTCGTTGGGCCGTTCTGGCGTGATTGAGTAACAAACAAACATCCATCCGTCCGCCCATCCAAACTTTCGCATTTATAATATTAGTTAGATTAGATTAAGGGGTCCTTCAAAATTGTGCTACTTTTCCTAGGGGTACATGGCTGAAAAACGTTAAGAAACACTGACCTAGGGTTCCGCACTTCAGCATCTAGCTAGGTAGTACAGACCTACCTACCTAGACGCTGAAGTATTAACATCAACTTGTAATTATGAATCGTTTATCTGCCAGAAATGCGGACCGATCGGAACCTATCTCGCGGGGACGAGGGTGTTGGCGTGCGACAATTTCGGCAGTCCTCCGAAGCTCCAGTTCTTGCCCGGAAATCGCGTGTACGTCTCCTGCGTGTGGAGCAATGGGCAGCGCTGCCCGCAGGGCCTGGACATCTACATCGACCAGTTCTGCCGACCCGTCTACCCCCCGTCTACTCCGGCTTAAATTGGGGGTTATGGACCCCTTAAGGGTAACATGTGACGGGGGGGTTGGGAGCAACACAATTAATCCTTAACATATTTACTTCAAGTGATTATTCGGCTTTTAATCCCTATAATAAGACAGTCTATGGAAATTTGAAATTCTGAATTCACATAGCGTTCTTTCAGCGCCTATACAGATGTTCCGTCATAACCGCTTACATTTACCTACATTTAGCTACATTTTACACTTTGCAAAGCTTGATTCGCATTTCTGATTGTTATTTTAGCGTAACGAATATTCTTCATACATTTTCATGTAACTTACTTTATTTAAAAACTGTCATATCCCGTCAATTCCCGAAGGAGGTTCTTTAAGAAAATTAAACAATCGTGTTATTAAAAAATTATTAAAATAAATTGTCTTGCGGCCCATTATTAAAAATAAATATGTCTTACCCTCATGTTTTTTTCATTAATATCATTTTAACTAAGCAAGCTTTTTTATTTCAGTGTCGTTTAGAAATTCAAACTACTTGTATTAATCCTCGTTAGGACAGAATACAGTTTTTTTCTACGAAGAAAACGTTTATCGCTCTCCCATTGACAACTACTTGAGGATATTTTATGTTCAAATTCAGAAATATATTTAAAAACACCGCCAGTTCTGGGAAGAAAGGGCTTAAGGTAACTCTTGACACAAATGCACGTCAAAAGTGGGTATCAAGAGTCGTTAGGGAAGAGACGGCGTCATGCCACGAGTTTGGTGCCACCGAGGACACGGCACAGCACACCCTAGAGCTGTGCCTTGCTTGTTCCCACCAGTGCCGCACTCTGGAGGCGACGATCGGCGGCGACCTCTAGCTCCCTGGCATTATACGCCATCATCACTTGAGTGCGACTCGTGCGTAATAACACAAAATCCAGATCACAAATGGTTATGGAATTAATTCGTGAAAATGAGTAGTAATACAAATAATTATTGGTATTAGTTATGGTTGCTCGTTAGTGGGCACTATAAAGGTGAGCGGGCGCTGGCGGTTTTCACTGTACCGCTCGCCGCTATGTCCCCTCTCGCGCGCTCGCTGCTCGCGCTCGCCGCCGCCGCGCTGTAGCACGCCGCTCGCGCTGACTCCGTTGTTTCTATGAAAACTGTGTGGCAGTGCACTCAAATCGGGGAAGGTGAGATTAACCCTCAATGAAACATTTACGGGCGTGTATTTAACTTGCAACGTAAAAATGTACTTATGTATACTTGTAAGTATGCTGGTCCGGGTAGACTTTCGACTCAATTTTGAAGCAGAACAAACTTGAATAAATCGGATGACAATACAATAATCATAATAAATATGTTTATGCACTAGAATTGTTATATTATCACCTATTGTACCATATTTTATCCGAATCAAGAATTTTGAATTTGAATAATCTGGTTGTGCAGTTGTGGTGACCCAGCCAGGGTCGTCTCAGGAAGCAGGAAGGACCTTATAGACCTAAGATTCGTTAGGCCGTTCTGGCGTGATTGAGTAACAAACAAACATCCATCCATCCATACTTTCGCATTTATAATATTAGTTAGATTAGATTTATCTGTCAGAAATGCGGCCGTCGGGCCCAGCTAGTGGGGACGAGCGTGTTGGCGTGCGACAGTTTCGGCAGCCGTCCGAAACTCGAGTTCTTGGACAGCAAGCGCGTGGCCGTCTCCTGTTCCTGGACCGATGGTCAGCACTGCCCGCAGGGCCTGGACATCTCCATCGACCAGTACTGCCGACCGAGCCGTCTACCCCCGTCTACCCCGGCTTAAATTGGGGGCCATGGACGCCTTAAGGGTAACATGAGACGGGGGGGTTGGGAGCAACACCGATAATCCTTAACATATTTACTTCAAGTGATTATTTCCTATAATAAGACAGTCTATGGTAATTTGAAATTCTGAATTCACATATCCTTCTTTCAGCGCCTATACAGATATCCCGTCATAGCCGCTTACACGAGCTACATTTCACGCTTTGCAAAGCCGGATTCGCATTTCTGATTATTATTTATTAGCCTAACGAATATTCTTCATACATTTTAATGTTACTTCATTTAAAATAATGGATTCTCCGCGATATTAAGTATACCAATCTACAGATTACACTAAAAAAAAAGTACATCTAGCTAGTATTTTCACAGAAAATGGTATTATATATATTTTGAACCATTATGCATTTTAACCTATTATACACTAGCTTCTGCCCGCGACTTCGTCCGCGTAGAATTAGCAATGATTTAACGTGTTTATCGTTTTCCCGCGGGAACTATGCAATTTTCCGGGATAAAAAGTAGCCTATGTTTTAATCTAGGGTACCAGCTATCTTCGTCCCAAATTTTATTCAAATCCGTCTAGTCGTTTTAGCGTGAAGCAGGAACAAACATACACACTCACTCACTCACATCGTCACATCGTCACAAACTTTCGCATTTATAATATTAGTAGGATTTTAAACTTTATAATATATGTATTTTGATCCGCGCCCCGCACGAGTAGCTAGAGTAGCGGTGACGTCACAAATATTCTACATCGCGGAACGAAGTTTCTTAACACGGATGCAAAATTACAATGAGTAGGTAATTGAACGCTAGTTTGAAAACGTTCTAACTGTCAAATTTAATCTCGTCAATTCCCGGAAGAGATTCTTTTAGAAAATTAGTCGAACATGTTAATTAAAAATCAAGAAAATAAATTGTGTTGCATGTTGCAGCCCATTATTAATAAATAAGTTTTATCGCCATGGTTGTTTTTATTTATATCACTTTTTTGTACTTATTAATCCTTATTAAGACAGAATAGTTATTTTATCGCTCTCCCGTTGACAACGATTGTTTGTGGATATTTATATTCAGATTCATTAAATAATTTTAGAAACACCACTAGTTCTTTTCTCGCGCGCCCGCGAGGCCGGGAGCGCCGCCGCCTGGCGCTGGGTGTGGACCCGGGGCGGGAGGATCTATGCCCGTAAAGCTGACGGCCAGCCGGGTCATCGCTTACGCAGCTTGGCGGACTTGGATATTTTTACTCCGGTCACCGTTGCTCAGTCATATGTTTAGTTGTTGTTTATTGTTTGTTTTTTATTGTGGAGTCCTGAAAAGAAAATGTGTTTTGTTAGTAACGTTATCTAAGTCTGCCCAAATCATCTTTAAAAGAAAATTATATATTGTTAATTACCTTACTTTTGTGGCCTTCCTGTGTGTTTCCTTTGTTTCAATTGTGTACTTTACAGTGTGTCGTGTCGTCGTGAAAGTGAAACCACTGATTATTTTGGTCCAGTTCTGTGATTTGCCTATAAACAGAGTAGTATATTTATATTTATATAACACGTATTATATGCATATATTTCATATTGACATTGCTACACTTATAAATGTCACATTCACCTGCATTCTTCCGTTTCATTGTTATTATTGTTCTTACGTAATGTTTTTCTCTTCTTGCCATGCCTCGTTTTAAAAACATCAAAGTTGGTTTATTTAATGCTGGATCTCTTGGTACGGGACATGACGAGTTGATTGCGACTGTGACCACGACAAAAGCCGACGTTGTTGCTTTAAACGAAACCTGGCTACGCGCCGGCGAGGAGGGCCGGGCTCCCGCGGTGGCGGGATACCGACTGCGGCACGTCGCGCGTCCTGCCGAAATCCGCGCGGGGCGCGGGGGGGGCGTAGGGTTTTTTATCCGCCGCGATCTCTCCGCCCGCACTCTGCCGCACCCGCCGGCCGCGCTCGTAGAACAAATGTGGTTGAAATTTAATGTAAACAGCAAACGTCTAATAATTGGAACCGCATACCGTCCTCCTTGGCTTAATGTTGACACTTTTTTTGACGCCATTACGACTTCGATTACTTCTTTTGACAATTATGACCGTTTGATTTTGCTTGGAGACTTCAACATAAATTTTACTGACAAAACCAACGCAAAATTTGAATGTCTGACGCATTTTTTAACTTCAGTTAACCTAACTCAACACGTGAACGACCCGACGCATTTCACTGAACACAGCGAAACGACTATAGACCTGATTTGCACTGACGCTCGCGTTGTGAATGTGGACGTGAAGCACATTCCCGACCTGGGTAGACATGCATTCATTACGGCCGAGTTTGACATTAAAAAACAGAAACCGACGCCGAGACGTATTACATACCGACCTCTTAAAGACATTAACTTTAGTGATTTCGACAATGACCTTAAGTCTATAAATTGGGACCAAATACTTTTACTTAATGACGTGAATGACATGGTTCGAATATTTAACGAACTGATACTACAAATATTCGATAAGCACGCGCCTGAAAAAACAATTGTGGTGAAGGAGGCACTCAAACCATGGCTGACAAGCAATGTGAAGCTCATGATGCGTCTTAGGGACAAAGCCTACGCCAAATACAAGCGTTCCAAGACTGATGCTCATAAGCAGTATTACTTAGATCTAAAACACCTGGTGATCGCAGCCATCCACAGCGAGAAACGTGCCTACTTCAAACACCACATCAACGACGTTACCGACTCAAAGACTCTCTGGAAAAACTTAAAGCGCACTGTCCTTCCAGACTCACAGACGCGGACTGACCTCCCGACACACTTTAACGACCCCGACTTAATAAACCGCCATTTTTTAAACATACCTGGTAATCCAGCCGTACCTATAGCACACCTGACACGGTATGAATTTGATAGGCATAGTGACAAAACTTTTACTCTTTCACCAACAACCTTTGAAACTGTGACCAAAATTATAAAATCTATTAAAACGACTGCAAAGGGACATGATTCGATTGCTATTGACATGTTACTTATGACTCTTCCGGTGACTTCTAAGATATTGACATTCATTATTAATAGGAGTATTCAGACGATGACTTTCCCGACTGACTGGAAAATCGCTCAAGTGACCCCGTTACCAAAAACCACAAATCCTGTCAATCTGTCCGAACTCCGTCCTATTAGTATCCTTCCCTGTGCATCAAAGATAATAGAAAGGGTGGTTTGCGAACAGCTGTCGGAATACCTGGAGAAATACAGCATCCTACCTGAACTGCAATCGGGTTTTCGCAAGGGTCGATCGACAGTTACTGCGTTACTCGATGTAGTCGATAACATTTTGCAGGCCCGGGATGATGGTAAAAGTACCATATTAGTGCTTTTAGATTTCTCCAGGGCTTTTGATTGTATTAGCATCCCCTTGCTATTATCTAAGATGTCTTATTACGGATTTGATGCCACGGCGATAAAATGGTTTAGCAGCTATTTGACTGACCGGGCGCAGACAGTCGTATTGCGTGGGGTGGATGGTGGTGCTCTGCGGTCCTCTCTTTGCCCTGTGACACGGGGAGTGCCGCAGGGTTCGATACTTGGACCTCTGCTCTTTATATTGTACAGTTCAGATATTATCAACGGTATAAGGAGCAGTAGATACCATCTTTACGCAGACGATCTGCAATTGTATGTCTCCTGCGCGCCCTCAGAGACATCTTCAGCTGTGGACTCAATCAATGCAGATCTGGATCGTGTTTCGGCTTGGTCGGAGAAGAACTGTTTGGTTCTCAATCCCAGCAAGTCGAAGTATATCGTTTTTGGATCGAGGCATCAAATTCGGAATACTCTTGCTGCTCTGGCTACCGGGAATGTTGCCGTCATGGGTGACCCAATAGAGCGGGTGGTAGAAGCCAATAACCTTGGCCTCCTAATGGACGGCAAGCTGAACTTTGAGAACCACATTTTGAAAGTTGTGAGTAACTGCTTCTACCGCCTCAAAGTTCTGTACAATATACGCGATTACCTTAGTGTCGATTTGCGTGTTGACCTTTGTGAATCGCTTATACTGTCCAGATTAAACTATTGCGATGTTATTTATGACGGTTGCATTCTTGGTCGCTCTAAGAGGCTTTTACAGCGAGTACAAAACGCATGTGCTCGTTTTTGTTTCCGCGTCCCTCCCCGCTCCCATATCACCCCATACCTGAACGCCGCCAACTTGCTGAACATGCCTGCGCGCAGGCGCATGCACCTCGCCACTTTGCTGTTCGGTGTGAAACGTCACGAGACTCCATCATACCTCTTTAACAAGATGGTTTGGTCGAGGAGTGAGCGCAGAAGCGCAATGGTTCTCGTGCCTAAGCACCGGACTGCGGCATTCCGAGGCAGTTTCAAGTTTGCGGCGTCCAAGTGCTGGAATGATATTCCTCCCCCAATCCAGGGAGCGTCAAGTAGTTACACCTTCAAGCGCAAGCTGAAGGTTCACTTATTGACGCTCCAAAAATCCTTACAATAGTCCTCCAGCACTTTGCACATTGGTATGCCAGCTTGTTGTTTTTGAACAATTTTGTTTACACTTCGTTTTTTGTTTATTGAAAATTATTTAATAAATTTATGTATTTTCTAGTTACACATAAGTCGGGTTCTATCTATTTATTACTTCACTTCTTACTTAAAAAATTTATGATTTATTT
Organism: Pandemis heparana; assembly: GCA_963854515.1. Taxonomy (NCBI): domain Eukaryota; kingdom Metazoa; phylum Arthropoda; class Insecta; order Lepidoptera; family Tortricidae; genus Pandemis; species Pandemis heparana. The sequence goes on along the minus strand of OY978008.1, from coordinate 223,073 downwards.
AGTATATTATTCATTTATTTAATCTACACTGTGTATCGTTTCTTGAGTCACAGACGGTTCTGGCTGAAAATCAGTGCTGCAGGTGTCTAACACCTCAGCGTAATGCTGAGCCAGCGACCGTTTCACTTTTGCGAAGACACACACAACGCTGATGTTCAAATTTTCATGTCTGGTTTTTTTATTGTTGTTTTTTTTTTATAAAATTGTGTGTACATGCTCTTATATTTGTGTGTCTTGCAAAATGAATAAATGTCTTCTTTCTTTCTTCTTTCTAGTTCTGGGAAGAAGGGGTCACGTCAAAAGTAGGTAGGCATAAGTATCAGTAAAGCCTATACTTTTGTTTGTATTTCTATGACGAATAAACTCACTAACGAATAAGAGAATGTCAACCGCCCAGTCGTACGGAAAGGTCATTGACAGGCTGGCGGAAGAACGGGAGAGTTAGGGGAGAATATAGGGCAATTACTCCACCGACACTCTTGTCACTCTTGTCCAACTCCTAAATAGTGATGATGATGAAACTTACAATCGATAAAGCGTCGGGTAACAGCTCGATGTCGTTTAATTCTAATGTCATACATAAATCACGTCTTTATCCCTTACGGGGTAGAGTCTACCCCGTAAGGGATAAAGACGTGTCTACCCGGTAGACAGAGCCTAAGGTAGCAAGACCTAAAAGCTACGTTTAGCATGATTGTGGGCATACACGGAAAGGGGAATCAAATTAGTGGTGGGTTGCTAGCCGCGTCTCCTATAACATGATTCCTAAGATTTTCGCCCATTCCCTCGATAGGCTTTTACCATCTGCGCGGGAAGAGAAGCAACTGGTACATTCTATGTTTTTCCTTTTCTCCCATACCAGCTTGGAGATTGTCTAATGTCATGGTTGTATTAAACAGTGTTGTTCCAAACTAGTAACCTTTTAATAACTTTTATTAACAAAAACACATTTAAGTATTACATCCAACTTAAACTAATTGCGATATTTGCGATTAAATAAAATAAATACAAACTGGAAATTAAACCGGTAACTCACTAAGTCCAGAACGGTCCGACTGATTTCAGATTTTCCTCATTAAATGGCTAACTCACAAACGAACTCACGTTTGTGAGTTAGCTATTTAATTATTAATCAAAAAATCGTGTCTTGCTTCAGCTTAATTACCCATCCTAATAAATAAATATCTAAAAACAATAATAGTAAAGAAATAAGTGGTAACTTGAGTGGCGACCATGGACAGGTAGACGCAGCGTTGACAAGCCTCCCTCTAGGTGGACAGACAACATTGCAAGAGTTGCAGGTAACCAAGGTAACCAACAAAAGGTGAGTTATCGTTCATTGTAGCTCTCTTCCGGCCGATTATATGAAGTAGTAACTTGACAGACATAGCTCGGGTCATTGCGAAGAGAAAGTGGCGATGGGCAGGCCACGTGAATCGCCGAACGGACGGGAGATGGAGCCGGCGGTGGAGTGGAGACCGAGGATGGGAAGCAGACGTGTTGGTCGCCAAGCAGCCAGATGGGCGGACGATATAGCCAAAGTGTGCGGGAAGAAGTGGTTGCACAAAGCCCGGGACTGAACCGGATGGCGTGTTGATGAGGAGGCCTACGCCCAACAATGGGTTAATTTAGGCTGAAGAAGAAGAAGAAGAAGAGTAACTTGATAACATTAATTTTGACATAATATCTGTATCTATATGTATGCCCTCGACTGAACATAATATGCTGGACGCTGGCACCCAGTGTTGTCAATCAGGACATCTCATCGCTTCAGCCAATACATCTCCCACTGTCAGGCACATGCCTCATAATGAGAAGTAGTTATGATTCATACCCGGATCCAGTACATACCAGGAGCTAACCAGGTAAATAGATGCAATTGCTTGACATGGTGTCCCAATTCTAATGTGGTAATTCGGGACAGCAGGGTAGAGGTACACGCAAGTTGACACGCTCACGAGTTGCCGATGGAGACGGTAGATTCTACGTACGGGAAGACACAGGGTAGAAAGGCCCCCCTCAAAATAGACTGAACTGGTGAGGGTTGCCGGAGTCCGCTAAACGGCCGCGGTCTTTGGTAGGCCTATTCAGCAGTAGACGCCTTTTGGCTGATGATGATAAAGGAAGCAGTGCCATTAGTGACACTAGGTCATCTAGAAAGAGTTGAATTTGACGTAGGCCCAAGATGAAGTGAACTGGTGAAGATCACGGGAGACCACTGGATGAGGGCCGTTCAAGACCGGTTTTTATGGCGTTCTTTGGTAGACCTATTCAGCCAGTTGACGTCTTTTGGCTGATGAGCTCCCGTAAGGCGCAGAAGCTGCGCCATCGACGACGCTGGGTCACCTAGATGCAGTAAAGCTTGACGTATGCGTGGGCGACGGTGTGCAGCGTGCCGCGGCGGCGCACGACGCCCGGGCCGGCGACCATCGGCGAGAGGGTCACCAGCGGCGGCTCGTCCGCGTCGCACGCCGTCACCACGCCGCCCACCAGCTCGCGGTCCTGGGCCATGCATTTCTGAAACACCACCATCAAAACCAAAAATTAAAATCAAAACTCTTACTTTACAAATAAACCACCAAGGGCTCTTTTATATGTATTTTTATGAAACTACCAGCGCATTTCGAAAGACCATCATTGCCAAGAAGAATGCGCCGCAAGAATCACCGCAATTATCCCTCACGAAGTAGACAGAGCCTAAGGTAACATGACCAAGTTCACGTTTAGCGTGATTGTGAGTGTACAGGTGGAAAGGGGAAGCAAAACAGTGCTGGTTTGCTAGCCGCATCGCCTATACCATGATTCCTAAGATGCGTAAAGTAGTAGAGAATATTTTGAATATGCTGTTATATGACAATGCTTACATCTAGCACATCTAGTTTGAAGTAATTCTGTTCGGCCGCTATCTTGATTTCTGGTAGTATCGTACTGCTTCTGCTTTTGTATCCTGTATAAACAATAGATTCGGTCTCATTTGGAATTCTTAAAAACTGAAGAGTATTTTAATGATGAGTTTGATGACCTCTGATCTCCGTGGTGCAGAATCCGTTGTAGGCAGCTGACAGTGCGTTGTCCGTGCTGGCGTAGGTGGCTGCGCAGGCGCTGTGCAGCAGCGCGGCGGCGGCGAGCCAGAGCAGCGCGCGAGCGAGCGGGGACATGGCGGCGATCGAGTGCCCACCGGTTGCGCGCGCGCCGCTTATATCCGACTGTTGGATATACAAAACATTTTTGACAATGATGTTTAAAATACGCCTAATTTTGTTAGTGGCTATTGTTATTGCTCACTTAGTCTCATCATTCATGCCATGGACCAACGTGTTCACATGGGCCTACCACACGCAAAAGTATCACCACAGTTAATTGCGCAGGCAAAACTGTGAAACCAGAACACGAACATAGTTACGTGTTTGTTAAAATCGGCGTGGAAGCAATGTTTCTCAATGAGGAACTATTTCGTCTGCTGGTATTTTTTAAATGTTTGCTAGTGAAAAAAAATAATAGACAAAAGTCAAAGCGTAAACGATCGAAGTAGGCAAAATGGCTGTTAAATACAAAAAACATTCACATTATTATGAGAAAAAACGGGAGTTAATCACGTAAATAAACAAATATCTTATTGACTTATCCCGTTTTTCTTATAATAATGTGAAAAAATCGCGAACGTTTAAATCGGTAAACATTCACATGTTAACTAATTCAAGGACTATTTACGTTACTACTTACTTAAGAGAAGGCGCACGCAAATCGGAGATTTTGCGACCGCACGACAACTACAGGCTAGTACGTGCAGGGGCCTTACCATGACGTCCTAATTCCGTCTCAGTTCAAGTTTCAGCTGTCACTTTTAGTATGAATCTGACAGCGAGCGAACCTAAATTGAATCGCATTAAGACGTCATGGTAAGGCCCCAGGCCGGGATTGCGCAGGCAAAATTTCAAACAAGTTAGAAAACGCGCAAGCCGCGCCATGGGGTTGGCGCGTGATACAGTTTTACCAACCACACGAACGGTGTTCCGTGTAAAACTGGTGATACTTGCGCGTGTGGTAGGCCCTCTAAGGTTGATATTGAATTACGTGAGTTATAACACGAACACAAAACATACATATTAATCAGGTACCCAATACATAGGTAGGTTATATCGGGTGCTCAATAAAGGTAATCGCGGTTCACATCCCGTTTATAATAATTTCGAATGAATTTAACCGTGAATCATTAAAAACTCTTATCATATTAATCAGTATTTGTCCCACGAGGCAGACAGAGCCTAAGGTAACACCTAAAGGCCACGCTTAGCATGATTGTGGGTGTATATGAATAGGGAATCAAAATTGTGATGGGTTGCTAGACGCATCGCCTATAACATGATTCTTAAGATCTTCGCCCATTCCCTCGAAGAGCTTTTACCATCTGCGCGGGAAGAGAAGCAGCTGGTACATTCTATGTTTGTCCTTTGCTCCCAGACCAATGATATGAAACACACATTATAATTCATACCTTTATCCCTTACAAAGACAAGACAAGACCTAAAGGACGTTATTGTGGGCGTGTAGATGGAAAGGGGAATCAAAACAGTATTTATGTCCGTGTGGGGTGTTGTTACTATCAGGTGACCTGAGAAAGAATAGCCCGGAACAAGGCCCGGCTCCACTCGTCGGATCAGCGCCGTAAATATTCAACAATCGTTAGGCGAAAATGCTGCCGCGAAAATAATTCAGTATGCACTCGCACGCAGCGCTAAGTGCCAACCCCAACCTAGAAGCCGTTCGCGTGACGAGCTATAAGAGTCCAAAGGAATTGCAGTCGTATTGGAATGTCTCAGAGTCTATAAAGAAATGGCAATCGTTGGCTTTTACGCCTATTTGGAGTGGAAGGAATTTCTTTCGAACATCTCTCATGGTGTGTTTGGATTTGCTGTTTAGTTGAGAGTGGAGTTCATGGTTTAGTTAGTTGCCTACTGTCACGCCTCTTTCCTATAGGGCAGGCAGAGACTACTTTGTTGTGTAGGTACAAATTATTGTCAAAGTGTGGCAAATTAAAAACCTGTTTCAATAAAATAAATAAATTAGTTAATTAAATTAATTTGCCGCTTCATCTTTTCAAAAAATTTGCCACTCGCCACTTTTCAGCCATTAATTTGCTTGACTAGGTAAGTTCATTTCTCACTAAATTCTTCGGGATCTAGTGCAAGTACGGTTTCAAACGCTCCCCTCGCGTGTTCCCGCGTTTAATCCGCTGTTCCCGAAAAATCCCCGCCGGTTCACGCGTGCAATCTCTCTGCGGGACCGGCGCCCGGGATCCGCGGGATTCGCGGGATCTGCGGGATCTCCGTCCCGTAGTGCAAGGCACGGACCAGGATTTTAGTCCTCGCTTTGTTATTCACTTGTTTTTTTATTTCCTAAAATTGTACTACTCTATTACCCTTATTCATAAACGCTCTATAGTATTCTGCTAACTTAGTAATCGTTTGTCCTTATCTGTCACTTTGAAATTTACCTTTCACAGATAAGGACAAACGATTACTAAGTTAGCAGAAGCCTATAATCCCTCCCAACCTTGTTCTATAGTAACAACTAATAAACTTTAAGTTTTTCGTACACGGATTTTTTTCGCATTCCGCTGAAAATCCAATCATTATGACTCCCTGGAAGCGGTCCAACCCCGTCGCCTCCGACGAAGTTCTCACTTGCTCGAGCAATGAAATAGAATCTAAGTGTATATTAACAATAATGTCTATGACTCCGATAACAGTAAAGTGGAATACCTAACAGAGAAAACTCCTGTAGTTGGGAGATTGTGCATGACCAGAAAAGGATAGAGTTTCAGTGCCCGCGTGTGGCTCAACTATATACGCGCGAGCAAAAAGCTTTGTAAAATATAAAACTAAAAAGAATTCAATTTTATGCCTCCGCTCTATTCTCAGGATCTTCTGGCCAAACACTATCTCCAACGACGAACTTTGGGAAATAACGAGTCAAAGGCACATCTCACTCGAAATCCTCCATAGAAAATGGGGATGGATAGGCCATTGCCTAAGGGGTCCTGACGCGAGCATCAGCAGAGTAGCCTTGGAGTGGAACCCCGTTGGCGGAAGAAGAAAACAGGGTCGTCCCACTGAATCCTGGAAGAGATCCATCACGGCGGAACTCAAAGCTCAAGAATAGAGAAGTCTGGAGAAAGACTGTCGAGGCCCTATGCTCCACGAGGAGTTAAAGGAGGAATCATCATCATCATCAATTCAATTTTATGCCAAAAATGCCTTACATAATTTTGAAAAAGAGGCTGTTACTCTACAAACTGCTGGACTGAATTTAACAAACATAGCTAAGAACCGCAAGAAAACTGGCTTTCGAATGAAAAAAACCACATTAAAATCGGTCCACCCGCTCGAGAGCTACAATGCAACAGACATACACACATAGACATCGACGACAAAGTCGATAAACTTATAACACCCCTCTTTTTGCGTCGAGATTTTAAAAAATATGCTGAAACTGTTAGCGATTTTGTTGTAGAATTTGAGATCGCTTCAGCATAGCGTGGTGTATAAATATGCAAGCATTCCGTCAGTTGGGTTGTTTAAAACATTTCACTTATTATATCGCGAGCTGCATGCGAAGCTGCATTAAAACTTAACAAGATCATGTTCGCTGTATCACACAACTTTTTATGATAATTAATTTATAGTGCTGCGTGCTGGTGTGAAAGAAAGTATCGAAAAGTATGCTTAGTTGGTTTGGTCACGTAGAGATGATGGATGAAAGAAGATTAACTAAACAGATTTATATATTATGGGGAGTGTGGGTGCGTTGGTCTACCACAGATTCAAGCAGCCTTTTTTTTATTTGATATGTTAAGGACTTACAGCTTGTCAGCCGTCATGAGGCTGCCGAGAGACTGAGTAAAATGTTTTTATTTTTATAAAATAAATGGCTCGACGGAAAAATCTGTAACTTTTTCTGTAGCTAAAGATAGTTAATTCCTATCAATAGAAAAATCACCACGCACTTTTAACGCACTTTGAAAGCCCATTCCCAATTGTTGGTGACCATTGACACTTCTAAATGCAATGCGTAGGTATTCAATATGAAGCCAACCGGCGGAGATTCTCGTCGACTTTGTAATGTAAACATAATTGTCACTTGTCAGCGACAATTGTCGCGTACCCTGTACTTTTCAATGAGTAAATACAAATAATAGGAAATATCAAATTAATCAAGAAATTTACTTCTTGATTTTTAATGTTCACTTTTTACGTTTTACCGTTACCCATACTACGGGTGGTGTAGGGGTATAGCACGCGTCACGGAATGACGAGGACCCGGGTTCGATTCCCGGCCATAGATTTACTTTTCGGATTTTTCTATGTGTTCTAATTTTCAGTGTCGTTTAGAAATTAAATACAAACAATTTTACAGATTGTAGACATTTCCCAAATTGCCGGCTCATTCTTTACTAATCTGCCGTAACAATTAGAAAATTACATCGTTAGTATTCCTAGGTTTCCTAAACAATTGATATAAAAGTTTTTTTTCTATGGGGTGAAGTCGCGGGCGTAAGTTAATAAAAAATTAAATGAAAATTAATATTCCAAGTCGAAATGAGTATTTACTTGTATGGCTGCCGGCGTGGCCGCTCGCACGGAACCCGGCTGGCCTAGATTTGCCAGCTTCGTAATTTAACTTGAACGTTTTAATACGTTTATAAGTCAACATCAACATGAAACCTGCACGAAACTGCCACTTTCATTCATGTCAATAAAATTCACCATTTCCATTGAGTTTATGAACCGTATAATCGTTCAATTAATTTTATGATTCACGGCGTCTTCGTGCTAATTATTTGATTACTTCTTCATTTTTAGGGTTCCGTACTAAAAACTAAACACCTAACGCTAAACCCTATACCCTATTACTAAGACTCCACTGTCCGTCTGCGTGTCACCCAGGCTGTATCTCGGGAACCGTAAATATAGACAGTTGAAATTTTCACAATACTAAAAATATAAAATTGGAGGTAAGACAGCGCACGAAAGTCGTTGACGTGGGGCACAGAGTCGCCAAGCTAAAATGGGCGTGGGCCGGCCATGTGTGCCGACGACACGACGAACGGTGGAGCAAGCGCGTTCTGGACTGGAGACCCCGGCTAGGCAGAAGAAGTGTAGGCAGACCACCTGCCCGATGCTCCGATGACATACGGGAGACAGCAGGACCAGTCTGGAAGAGGGAAACGAGCAAACGTTCGGGTAGGAGACAGATTGGAGAGGCGTATGCCCAACGGTGGGCGTCTACACGCTGAAGAAGAAGAAGAAGAAGAAGAAAAATATAACTTTTTATGTCTGTCTGTGTGTATAAGTAACCGGTATAAAATGACATCACACTGCCTATATTTTGCTTAGGAGCAGGGTTCTGCTAGCAGTAGATTTTATATTCACTTGCTGAAAACGTACGGAACCGGTGTAACCGGACAGAACGAACTTTTGATTTAAATTCGCGGGTTCAAGGTGGATGCAAGTTGCTTCCAACCGAGGAAACTATAGGTATGCGGAACCTATGTCCAACAGTGGACGTCCTACGACTCATAATGATGGTGATGATTATAATTGTGACGAACTTTTAAGTGTTCATTATTGCTATTTCGGCTACGAAAGAAAGAAAGAAGAAAAGAAGAAAGAAAGAAAGAAATAGTATATTTATGACAATCACAGTAATTAAAAAACAAAAACATATTAAAACATACATACATACATATCGTCACGCCTCTTTCCCACAGGGGTAGACAGACACTTCTTTGTTCCACTTGCTACGATACATCAATCTTGCAATCTTGCTTGCTACATATTAAAAGCTACATAAAATTGACAAAAAATGGCCCCAACTCAGCATTTGCTGGCCTTACGGCCAACGCTGGTCTTCCGTTGGGGCCATCGGGTAACAAACACATTAAAAGAAAGAATAGTATAAAAAACAATACGATAATAAAAACAAAAACAAACATATTACAATATAAACAAATAAGGAATAAACATTAATACATATAATTTGATGTGGTTGCCTAGGCACAAGCCCCTTTGCCCTTTAAAAAAAAAAACAGAATAAGCATAGACAACCACATCACAGACAAAAGAACCAATAGAAGATGAAAACACGAGTACACTTTTTAGGTTATAAACATAAAATAAGATTAAAAAAATAAAAATGTATAAAATACGGCACCCTAAAAAGCGAATGTCAGAGTGAAATGTAGTAAAATTAGTCGTCTAATCATCGTCATAGCCCGTGACAATCGCATTAGTGCGCTAATGACACGCGTCCGCCATTCGCTCGTTCGACTATTCCATTCACTGACTGATCGCCCATAATTCACCCGCTCGCTCGGTTTGTTACCGCTCACTCGATCAAGCATTAGTCTATTGTTCGTGCGAATTGGAACGCTCGCAATCAAACGAATTTCATAAAACGAGTGCGTATCAAAATTTTAATCGCCGTTGTTGTCTAAAATTTAAATTTCCGATTAGTCCGTTTCGGTCTACCATTCAGACCTAAAAGGAATAAACGGACGAAATAGTCCACTTAGTTCTACTGCTGGCGCAAATTTCAAATTTCAATTGTAGTAAACGGACGAAATAATCCTTTTAGTCCCAATACTTCTAGTAGGTACGAGTAGGTTTATCTTGTTAGTTTTACATTTTTTTTTATGTGAATAGGAAGTAAAACGAACAAGTGGGGTCACCGGATGGTAAGCGATCACCACTGCCCATAGACACCCGCAACCCCGGAGGGATTGCAGATGCGTTGCCAATCTAGAGGGCTAAGGATGAAATGCCTCTTGTGCCCGTAATTTCCCCGGCTGTCTTACTCTCCACACCGGAACACAGCAGTGCAACGAGTAAGATGGTGGTAGCGATCCGGACGGACCTTGCACAAGGCTCTACCACCCGCCCGCACCCGAAGGGCCAAAAACAGGAATTGGAGACATTGTTGACACTGTTTTGTGCCGATTGGGATCGGGTAAAAATGCGACTAGTGTAACTAAACGGATAATTTTCTTTCCCTTTATTCCTACTAATAGGACTAGACGGATTTTTCTGTCCGTTTAGTCCTACTGAAACTTATGAATGAAGAACACGACTTTGGAAACGATTTTATTGCACTTCAAATCTGAACTGACTGGATGGCATACAATTTTAAATCTTTTTAATATTTTAAAAATAGAAATTAAACATAAACAATAAGTATATAAAAAAGGTATATAAGGTCGGACTGCAACATGGCCCCAAGCGGTGTGGAACACCAATTAACAATTTAGTGGTACCAGCTTGCGGACCGGCCGACGCAGCACACCCCCTTTAGTCGCAACATTCACTACGCGGACAATATTATCTTTACCCGGAAATAACTCAGTAACTCGTCCAATAGGCCAGCAGTTTCTCGGTAGATTGCCGTCCGCGACCAGCACAACATCACCCGACTTTAACTCTTCATGAGGTGTAACTGATTTTCGTGGTATTAAGAGCGGCAAGTATTCTTTAGTCCACCGTTGCCAAAAATGTTCTGCGAGTCTTTGGGCCTTTCGCCAGTCCGCGCGTCGTAAAAGATCAGCTTCGTCAAATTCTCGAAGACTCTGGTCATGGCTTGAGGTGCCAATCAGAAAGTTGAAGGGCGTCAGTGCTTGTTGGCTGTCCTCATCCACGGGCACGTGAGTGAGTGGCCGGGAATTGACCATCGCCTCTATTTCTGCAAGTAATGTGTTTAGGACCTCTACTCGGGGTGATCGATCTTTCAGAGTGATCTTGAGTGCAGTCTTCACGCTGCGAATCAGACGCTCCCAACAGCCACCCATAAAGGGAGCCGACGGGGGGATAAACTTCCACGTTATTCCTCTATTTGTCGAGAAGTCGTACAGCTCATGTAGTATATTCGAAGCGCCAACAAAACACGTTCCGTTGTCAGAGTAGACGCATGTGGGACAGCCACGTCGTGATATGAATCGTCGTAGAGCCAACAAGGCTGAGTCCGTTGATAGCGATTCTACTACTTCGATGTGAATAGCTCTGACTGTCAGACAGGTAAATAGAGCTACCCAGTGCTTCATAGATCGTCGTCCCGATGTGACATTCAAAGGGCCAAAATAGTCGACACCGACGAAAGTGAAGGGACGGACGTGATGAGCCATCCTGGCTTCAGGTAAGTCTCCAATCGGTGGCACCTGTGGCTTAGCCTTTCTGTTCCGGCAGAGCTGACAATGTTTCGCCACACTTTTCACAGATGGTCTCACCCCAATGATGTAGAAACGTTGCCGTAATTCGTTCACCACAAGTTCGTTGTTGCCGTGAGCAAATTTGACGTGGTAGGAGCCGATTAGTAGGCGAGTGAGCGGGTGCTTTCCATCCAAAACAGCTGGCCGTGGATCAATGGCAGTGGATGCTCCCGTGCGGCCGGATAACCGTAAAAGCCTATCATCTCCTATTATCAACGACAAGTTTTTAAGTCTACTCTCTTTAGAAACGGGGCGTGCAGCGTCAATCGCAAAATATTCTTCTTTGAAAGAATCTAATTGTATATGTAAAAAAGCATGACGTTCTGCCGAAGAAATAAAAGCGACATCTAAAACTGCTAAACCACATTGCGGAAATTTTGGATTTTGAGATGAATGGCGAGTAGCACGAATAAATCGTAACCATACACTAAAGCGGCTGTAGTCAGCAATCACAGGTGATGGTAAGTCACGTAACTGAGTCAATGTCAAACCCACCAAGTCCTTGTTGGTTCTATATTCCTCAGGCGTTGGTGCGTGGACAGTTGTAGGTTCACAGGGCCATTCGGTTGGTGGTTGATGTAAGAATGATGGCCCGGAAAACCATCGAGAGTTTATGGTAAATTCATCTTTGAATCTGGTTGCGTCATCCGCGACATTCAAGGATGAAGGTACGTACTTCCAATCGGAAACATTAGTGATCTCGCAAATTTCACAAACTCTATGAGCGACAAAGGATTTAAAAGTGCTTGGGTCAGAGCGTAGCCATTTGAGTACCGTTTGAGAATCTGACCAGAAAAAGATCCTTTCTGGCTTTTGTTTATGAGATTCTACAATAAACACAGATAAACGAGCAGCAATTAATGCTGCCTGAAGCTCTAGCCTTGGTATAGTCGTAGGCTTTAAGGGAGCAACGCGCGCTTTACCACTGATCAACGAGACTTGTATGTTTCCGTTTGGACACAAAAAGCGCCAGTAAGCGACACAACTGTACGCTTGCTCGCTCTCGTCTGCAAAAACATGTAATTGCACTGATTTTATAGGTTCGTTTAAAATGGCATAACACCGAGGTACACAATTGTTCAAAATTTTGAGTAAGCTTGTGAACCAGTCTCTCCACTTTTCTACGAATTGTTTAGGTAATAATTCATCCCAAGATGTAGCTAGCTTCCAGGTCTTTTGGAATAGAACACGACCTTTTATAACCGCGAGAGTAAGTAGACCTAAAGGGTCGTAAACTTTCATGAGGTTTGAAAGGACAACGCGCTTGGTTAATTTCGCTGGTATTTTATCAAAATCAATATGCGGAAAAGACAGTGTGTCGTCAGCGATGTTCCAGGAAACTCCTAAGACGCGTGTCAGAGGTCGCGAGTCTGAACCTACATTTATTGTTGTGGCCCCAACAGCGCAGAGATCTGGAGGCAGCTTGGTGAGAGCTTTTGCGGAATTTGATACCCAAGACCTCATTTCAAATTTGGCTGCGGCTAAAACCGAGACAATATCTGAGGATAAAAGTGCGGCTTCTTCTTCATTATCACAACTACCTATGTAATCGTCCATATATGTGTCACGAATAATAGCTGCTGCAGCTTTTGGGTGTGATCGCTGATGTTCGGTGGCGATCTTGTTTTTAAGATACAAAGCCGTAAACGGACTGCACACTGCACCGAACATCATAGATGACATGCGATATTCTTGGATGGGTTGTGTGGAGTCGTCGCGCCATAAAAAACGCTGAGCGTCACGGTCTTCTGGTCTGATTTTAATCTGTGGAAACATTTCCCGGATATCAGCCGAAAGAGCTATGCGACCTTCTCTGAATCGCATCAAAATGGCTAACAAGGATTGGAGAAGATCGGGCCCGGGCAACAAAAGGGAATTTAGACTTACGCCTTCGCACTTGGCGGCGGCATCACAGACTATCCTAAGTTTCTTCTTTTGCGGATGTACTACTCCGAAATGCGGTAAATACCATAATATACCAGTAGGGGTGCCAGTGCACAATTCTGCGTAGCCCTTATCAAGCATGGCGTGAATATTTTGTTTATATTTATCAGCGTAGTCGGAGTCTTTAATCATTTTAGATTCCAGAGTTCTAAAACGGCGTAAAGCGAGTGGACGGCTGTCGGGAACCTGTTCAATATTGTCCCGCCACAGTAGTCCTGTCTGAAATCGCCCAGACGGTAGACACTTAGTAGTCTCCTCTAGCAATTTTAAAGCTCTTTGGTCCTCAACAGAGCGGAAATCCCTATTTTTTATACCTATAGAGTCTAAACTATAATAGTCTTTGATGAGGATATCTAAAGTACGGCTGTCCCCTACACTATCTTCTTCTCTCTCTACAATAGCATGGTTCACGAAGTCGACAGGTTTGGGCATGGTTGAAGTAGAGCCATATAGAACCCAACCTAACGGAGTCAAAGACGCTGCTGGTTGCGATTGCTTACCGCGCCGTATAGTTTTTGAAAAGGTAAGATGCCAATTATCAATCCCAAGCAGAAGCATAGGTCTCGCGTTTTCGTAGCATAAAACATCAGTAAGGTCGCGTAGATAATCGCAGCTTTTAATTAGCTCTGGACGAATACACTGTTTAGCAATAGTCAAATTTGGAATGGACCTCGCTACGATATCGTATGTCTCTGCACTATGGCAGCCTTTGACTTGAATGTTTACGAAATTGACCTCTATATTTTTACCAAGACCGCCGATACACTCGACCTGAATGTGTTTTTTAGGCCCGGTAGCACCTATCAAATCAGCTACCGATTTATCGATAAATGAGGCCGTAGACCCATCGTCAAGCAGCGCATAGGTATCGAAACTAGCTTTAGGGCCGGTAATAGTGATAGGGAGAACCTTTAATAAAGACCTTTGGATTGACATTGGGATAGCGGAGGCACTATGAGATACAATAGCAGTCGGTACCTCCTCAGACTGGGGCTCATCGTGCTCATCTATGTCGACATGGGCAGCGGTTTCTACCGTAGGTCGATGGAGCAAAGTATTATGTCTTCGACTGTACTTACAATCGGCGACTTCGCAATGTTTCCTGCAAGCTAAATATTTGTGTGAACCTTCTGCATCTGTAACAGACCTTATTTTCGGTAACCCATTGCCAGCGTTCGTCGATAGGCAATGATATAAACTTTTCACATTCATGAACATCGTGTGTACCTGTCTTACAATACCTACATGTTAGACTCTTTGGTTTTGTTGACAATGTCGCATGAAAAACTTTTGCGGGTTGCCTAGTACCGACGTTTTGTTTGACAATCTGCGAATTATTTGTTGTGACAGTTTTTCCGTGAAAATTTTCCGTATAAAACGTACAATGTTTTGCTAGTCGTTTAGATTCATTATCTAAAAAGTCTGCTAATAATTCTAGCTTGTATTTGTTAGAGACATCGTTCGAAGATGCGAAGTCAGCCCATCTATAACGTAATAGAGGAGTTAATTTTCCGATAATTGTGTTGACCAGTTCGGGAGAGGCCAGATACTCCGGCTGATGTAGCTCCCTGATGACCTCGACGCAATTTCGGAGTCGGCACGCGAAGATATTAAGGTCTTTTAGAGACTCGTGAAGCGGCAACCTGGCTAAGGATCTAATAGACGACAGTTGGTGTAAAATGATGGATTCCGGCTGGCCAAAGCGACTCTCCAGGGAACTCATTATCTGTGCTGGATTCGCGGCAGTCATGAGAAGAGTAGACACAGCTTCCTTGGCGGCTCCACACAACGCGGTATCGAGTCTGGCCAAGTTTTCTTCAGGGCTGAATCTAGCTTCGGATCGCGAGTATGTCTTCTTGAACATGAGCCAACCAGAGATGCTACCATCGTACAAAGGAAGTTTAATACTCACCTGTTTATTCTTGCTTCCAAGATCAGCAATAACTTCAGCCAGTTTAATAAAAGAGTCTTGTGTCTGTACATTATTAATTGTTTTATTATTGTTGTCAATATTACAATTCGTAGGTGCGAATTTAGTGTGGTGTGTGCCTAATATGCGTGTAGTGTTTACTTTGTCGTTGAACTGTAGGCACCGGTCTCCGCGCGGCGCATTCGCGCTCGTAGAGGCGACGGCGACATCTTGTGCAGTTCCCGCAAAAGGTACATCACACTCTAAAGTACTGCAAGGGAATAGTTCGTTATTGTCACACATATTATTATCGGCACACTCAATCAACCACCTTTGAGTTGAGTTGCTTTTCTCTGACGCGGCAGACTCAATAGCCGCGAGTTCCGCCTGCAGTTCTAACTCGGCTGCTTTGCGTTCATGTTCAGCTAGCCTTCGCTCCCGTTCCGCATTTAAGCGAGCATGCCTTGCAAGGGCAGCCAACTTCTGAGTCTTGGTAGAGGCTCGCGATGATGCTGCGGAAGGGGCCCTAGGAGGTATAGGTTCTGGCAATTGGGCGGTCGCCTTTTGAGGCACAGATTCTGTCAATTGGTCGGTTTCCTTTTGAGATAAAGATTCTGTCAATTGGACGGTCGCCTTTTGAGATACAGATTCTGGTAATTGGACAGTAAAAAGGGGTTCAAGAATATCATGCTCTTGTATGAGAGCCTCATCGCGGCAGGGTTGAGCAGGCGTAATGCCTGGCGATGGGGCTGGAGCTGTTTCACTTACCTCTGTCCGGAATTGTTTCCTTGTTATTGAACGTGTTATGGGCATTATCACAGTTTAACTTCTGACACCAATGAAACTTGTGAATGAAGAACACGACTTTGGAAACGATTTTATTGCACTTCAAATCTGAACTGACTGGATGGCATACAATTTTAAATCTTTTTAATATTTTAAAAATAGAAATTAAACATAAACAATAAGTATATAAAAAAGGTATATAAGGTCGGACTGCAACACCTACTAATAAGACTAAACGGATTTTTCTGCCCGTTTAGTCCTATCAATAGAACTCTATGGTAGAGCAAAACTGACTGTATAAAAATTTCATGCTCTTTTACATACCTTTTCTTTATTTCAAATGAACATAGGGTCACCTGACGGAAAGCATCCACCGCCGCTCATAGACACTCGCAACATATCGTAGAAGCGTTGAGCGTGTTGACGTTCCTGTAAGAAAATACATTCTTAGGCCGTTTGTACACCGCCGCCGTCACCGTCACGTCACCGAGAACGAGATGACGGCGCCGAAGTAGCGGTACATACATTTACTTAAGCCGCGTGTCCACCGCAGCGCTCGGGTGACGGATGTGCGGTGGACACGCGGCTTAAGTAAATGTATGTAACGCTACTTCGGTGCCGTCATCTCGTTCTCGGTGACGTGACAGTGACGACGGCGGTGGACAAACGGCCTTACACATACACAAATCACGTCCATATCAACTAGGACAAGACTTAAAGCCCACTTTGGGCATGATTGTTATTTTGATTTATATTTAGAATAACTAATCAATATGCTTACTAAGTCTATAATTAAACGAAAAGTTTCTCAAGTGCCCGACGGAACTTGAACCCACGCTTCACGGCTATAGCCACGCGCCGAGCGCCCCCCCACTCCGACCACCGGGACTCCCGACGGCCCTATTTCACCAATGCGACAATTGTCGGTGACAAGTGACAATTCTGTTCGCTTTACAAAATGAACGAGAATCTGCGCCGGTTGGCGGTTTAGGTTCGTAAGGACTAGATTGCATAACGACTCTATAAGCAAAACGTCTTAGGTTGCATAAGGTCAAATGCCTTAGTGAGTAGAATGTCTTAGTTGTTCGATCGACAACTATAGCATAACGCCCGAAGTTGCAAAATGACTAATAGAGTTTACGTCCAAGTTATTAATAAGTCTTGATTGTAAAACTACGCATAAGGAAAAGTGGATAGCATATGGTCTTGGTAGCAAAACGTCGTTGATTTTAAGTGGCCAGCAACTCGACTTTGAAGTTTCTTTATCAAAGAGTTCCTTCACAAACTACGTTTGAGTTTTTCTTGTCATTCAACCATCTAGTCGTTATGCCATTTAGACGTTATTAATGTTTGACGATATGCCTACCTTGTCGTTTTGCTATTACAACATTTTGATATTAGGGCGTTATACAAACAAGACGTAATAGAACTAAGTCCAATCTTAAACCCGGGCATTCTACTATTAAGACGTTTGTACAATTAGACATTTAGCTACCAAGACCTTATGCAACTAAGACGTTTTGCTTATAGAGTCGTATGCAATCTAGTCCTTACGAACCTAACCCCGGTTGGCTTCATATTAACTACGAAACGCATTTCGAACTGTCAATGGTCACCGACAATTTGTCGAGTTCGTGAAATAGGGGTCAGACCTCCGAAAACTCTAACGCATGCGTACGCCGTTAGTGGCTTATGGAGCCATCTACCGCAACTACAAGTTAGGGTGCGACCACACCGCCGCCACACGGCGGCCACGACGTACAAAATCCGCGTTCTGAAATGATCACAGGCACGACGTCGTCTGTATACGCGTCAATGTGTGCGTAAGATACACAGGGCTGTCTATCGCAAAAACCTAGTACTATAAGTACTACCAATGACATAAATATAGGTACTTATATGAAGATATGGCTTAGATGTTTGCAAATAAATGTACTTAATCGTTATCTATTTATTTAAACTTACTTAAAATGTGTCTGTCTGTGTATTTAAGCATTATTATTTTCAATTACAATAGATGTACGACAGCAAACTTAAGCGAATGATTCTGTAGTTATTTCATCTATTAATCGCAACAATTTCAGAAAGCATTAATTTTCTAATGTTTCATAAAATGAAGTAGGCAGGATAGGTTCTCGAACTTGTGACGTGCGGCCGACATACATCGCGTTGCGAGCCCTACTAGTTGCCAGCAGCTTTCCGGCAGACTGCGCTTGAGGGGTGGGGTAACTCGAATCGGTGCGGGGCGGAGCGTGGCCATTCTGTACGTTAGTACTATTATATATTCTGTGCCGCCGCTTAAAAAACGGTAACGTTACGGAATCGCAACAAAATGTATGGAGAAACGGTGAGAAAACGTGACGCATACGACACGTCACTGCGTATACGCGGCGGTTTGGTCACACCCTTTATACTTATACAGAGGTGACTCGAATATAACAAAGGTTGGAACTTTAACGTCTGATGGAAATTTATATCAAAGTAATACGTATCATTAAATTGGAAGTTCTCGAGGAAAGTAATCACGCTCGACTATTAGTTTTAAAGTTGAGAGTAGTGCTAGACGATCGCAGCTCGGGCTAGGGTGGCGCCGGGACGCGGTTTCGGTTTCGCGTTGTTGGAAAAACCGTAACTCGAAAAAATAGTATCGGATCCATCAGTCAATGGTCTACATTAGCTTTGTACCGGTTGTCCGTAAGAAAACTAATTTTACGGCGATTAACTGCTAGTCATTTAAAATTGTTGATGCCGTCTCTGTCTGTTTCGTAGTAAGAAATAGAGAGAATCATAGATAACTGACAGTTAAGATAACCAGAACTATACACAGAGTGGTGAGACAGGCCCTTAATCTAATCCTCACGAAAAAATATTCTACTTATAAATTCGATGGAGCCGGCTGCACGCACGAAAAAACATGAATCATGCGGCGTTACCTCGCTCTGAGGCCTTCCATTTAAGGCTTGAAGTGCAAGCGAGAGCGCGGAACGAGCGACAAAGAGGCACAATCGGCCTCCCCATCACACATGTTTAAAAGTTGTAAAACAAATTGCTCAAAGCACATTCATACTATTGTAAAAACTATGTACATTGTAAAAAGAATAAAATAAAGATTGACATAATAAATTGTATTTATGCGTACAAATAAATATAACTTGATCAATTCAATAGTGATATCCATTTACTTCCTTCTCTATATCCATACAAAATATCTATCAAACAAATAAAATTAAAATCAGTACTTTCTTATGACGTTGCCACGTTCAACTATCGTCAGTAAACCGACTTTACTGACAACCGATTTTTTACTCAAATTTAAATCACACAACAAACTCCGATACCGAAACTAAGACACTGTTGGTCGCCCCTAGCCTCGCAATATCATAAAGCAGCTGGCTCGCTGCAAGCTTGGAGTGCGATCAGCTCCGCTATGGTGGCTTGATAAGTCGGATGAACCTGCATCGATAAGGCACCGTCAGATGGAGTCACAGACTGCACTCACTGATTCTACTTCGTTGTTTAAAGGTTCATAGAGTTCATTGTCTTGTTCTATATTTTTGGTTATAAAGTGGGTGTCTTTCGTCAATTTCATTTTGTGTATACACTCTTTTGCAGTATGGTAACAGAGTAGCAAGATAAAGGGTTTTTGTTCATTAATATACGAGTAGACCTCCGCAATGTAACTGTTACCACACTTACTATCTCGTGCCTTTTTTTCTTATTTGTTAAGCTTTCTAATGCTCTGATGGACTCGGAATTTGTTATAATTAATAATAATAATAATGAATCGGCCCCATGAATGCCTTTCAAATGACCGGGTCCCCATGGGCCCGTGATCGGAAACCCGTACCAACATAATAATAATAATCATACTCTCCACGACAGGCGTCATACCAAAATCACTCCATGCAAGCCTCCGCACACTCAACATACATTCATCCACTTACACTCTTTTACAAAAAGCTGTAATCCTGAAAACATGCCGCATAGTACGCAAATTTCTTTCTATATATAAGTAGGTATAGTTACATAATTAAGTAGGCTTAAAAAAAAAAAAAATTAGAAAAGCGCTTTGCTTGGGCCCGCGCAAAAATTTACCTCCTGACTTTGAAGAGACATAAAAATGTATAAATATAAATAATAATAATAATAATAAAATTGTTTATTCAGGCAATAATCCCATTCTGTAATTAAACATTAAAATAAAATATTAAAATTTAAATTACATAACATTAAGTACCGTAAACCGGGGTGACTTATGATTTACGGGTTGACTTTATAAGTAGTTATAATGAGTAATCATTTGAGTTTATTCTTGAGGTACAGCCTGGTGACAGACGGACGGGCGGACGGACGGACACCGAAGTCTTAGTAATAGGGTCCCGTTATTACCCTTTGGGTACGGTACCCTAAAAACTAAGTAAGTACTTCAAAAAGCTGCTCTAATAGTTTAAAAATTTCTTCACTTTAAAGTGAATTCCATTGAAAGAAGTTCCGCCTAGCTATAGTAATTAAATAAATACACTTTGATTTATGTTCTCCAGTCATGCCAAAGCCAAAGCGACGAGTGAAACGAAACATAACTACTGAAATGAGAACACTCCCTTGAGGATACAAGTTTAGAGAACTGTGTAATAGTTTGTGGAATATTAACAGTCATTACGTTCCCTTGGTAGGTATTGTATTCTGTCGACGATTGATTCCAACTATGTAAGTACCTACCTACTAAGCTCCAGTTAACTTTACATACGTTTATCTTTGTGTTACTTTGAAAATTACTTTTTCCAAACAAAGAAAAGACACATTTTTTCTCACAAAAGATTGCTACTCCGATACTCAAATGCTCCGCTCCTCTCCTGCCGAGTGGTGACTTTTTTGCAAAGTCGGGATTCAGAAACTTGTTGAGTGAAAAAAGCGGGATTCTTTCGTCGTAAGGACAAAGTAAAAAACGTTATTTAATTAGAAGTTTTCAAATATTTCTCTTTTTATTTGAGTTTTAAATTATTTGTGACAATGGATAGACAAAATAGACATAGAAATGTATTTTAATAAAAATTATGATACTTATAAATCAGATTTACCTATGTAGTTTAGTCTTCTTAGTAGTTTACCCCAAAAAAGAGGACTGAGTCAGTGCCTCGCGGGACATTTAATATTTTGATTTAAAAATCGGCCCGCCTGGCAACGCTGATTTGTATATCGACTCCGCAAAGTAACACCTGATTCTATAAGTTTTTTTTATTTTAAGCATACTTACTTACACAAATACATATTCTAAATTTTCTTCTAAACATAAATATTTGCATGACTTTTTAAGTTTAAATGTATGAGACTGGAATACTTTTCACTATTGTAACATCATACTTTGTACTACATTTAAGGCAAATAAATATATTTCATTTCATTTCAAGATTCCTTTGCAGCCTATTTTCAGAACGAACTTTTGATTTTGATTTCAATGCTAAACGGTAACGAACTTTGTACGATTTATTTCAATAATCCACTCAAGTACCGACTTAACACGTAGGCTTTCAAATTTCAATATAACCGGGCATCCAGACGTTCTTAAGCAGTTAGACTTGTCCCTGGGGAATGCAGGAAGACCAAGCACTTAAAACCTTAAACGTCTGCAAGCCCCGCGAGGCTTCCAAGTTGCTCCCGAGGTGTCTAGAGTGCTTTGTGCTGGAACTGGAGGTGTCGCGACACCGGAGGCTTAGCGCAAGTTTGTTAGAAGCAGGTATTGTGACGTCATAAAACAGGATTTACTCGTCTTTAGTAGCGATAGTTAGAGGATAGTTCTGTTTTGCTTTGTAACAAGAGCAGCGTGCAAATTTTCCAATGTTGCTTAGTACGTACTTAATTCAAAATTAAAAATTCAATACTTACATATAGTACCTTTACATACAAATATACATAAATCACGTCTTTATCACTTACGGGGTAGACAGAACCTAAGGTAACAAGACCTAAAAGCCACGTTTAGCATGCTGGCTATGGGCGTATAGGTGGAAAGGAGAATCAAAACAGTGATGGGTTGCTAGCCGCCATCGCCTATAACATGATTTCTAAGATTGTCGCCCATTCCCTCGATGGGCTCAAAACTTTGTTTTGCAAATAGGCCACTAAAGTTGAGGACATTAATTAATATTCGACACAGAGAGATCAAATGCAGAGTGTATCAGACACCCCTAACAATAATCCACTGGGGTATATAACCATAGCTATAGAAGCTAAAAAAAATATTAAAAAACAAATATTTTACTTCAATTTTTTTTTAATATTTTTTAGCTTCTATAGCTATGGTTATATATCCCAGTTGATTATTATTAGGGGGTGTCTGATACACCCTGTATAACGTGTCGCTGACCTTATTTTTTTGTGGCATAAAGGTGCGACCACACCGCCGCTTAAAAAACGGTGACGTTACCGAATCGCAACAAAATGTAGGTATGAAGAAACGGTGAGAAAACGTGACGCATACGACACGTCACTGCGTATACACGGCGGTTTGGTCGCACCCTAAAGGTGTATAGATGTTATTGTCGGCTTGGTATAACGTACAAGCTTTGCTTAGTTTGGGACTAGGTGAATTTGTCCAATGATATGTACGTGGTATCTATTTTATTTATTTCACCTTGACAATAAACTGTAACATTCGCAATTTCTCCTGCTTGCCGATCTTTTATTTTATTAGGTTCATTAGGTATCTTCAAATGTACGGTAAAACTAGCTGTTGCCAGCGACTTCGTCTGCAAAGAATTCATTTATCACTATCCCGCGGGAACTACTCAATTTTCTCTATCCTACGAGACTTGGCCGTTCTGGCGTGATTGAGTAACAAACAAACATCCATTCATCCATCCATCCATACTTTCGCATTTGTAATATTAGTTAGATGTATCGCTACTATAACTATTACTTATTCTGTTTCGATACAGTTATTGTCGTTACTGAGTTGACTAAAGTAAAATGCACAGACCCCCTCCTCTCCGAATATCAAAACGATCATCATTAATCGGTCTTCAAAATTTGTAGCTTATTTGAAAATTTAAATCAAACCCAAACAATTAAAACGCCTCAGGAAAATCTTCAAAATCAAGCAAAGCAGTTACGTAGCCATTATGGAACGACTGCTAAGCCTCGGCTCCTGCAGGCTATCGAAGTATAATCGATGCACTTGCACCGAACACGGCGACATTACGCCACAGACTAGCGGCAGCAGAAAGGGCTATTTAAACCACACACGCCGATGCTAGCTTTTTTATTCATTAGCAATATTATTCATTAACAATCATGACAATGAACATAAAATATTTACCTTGCTACTCTGCTGCTCACGTGCAAGATAACTAAGCCTGTGCGAAATATATATATGTTTTCACGTCTCATGCTCAAAAAGTTCGACTTTATGCTGGATGTAGGCTGCATAAAATGGCATTTTATGCTCTTGTGCATAAAGTAAAATCTTCGTCTAAGACCAAGACAATCGGGTGCCAACAGCCACAAACAATCACTAAAACTTTACGACAGCATATTTTGTTTATTTTTTTAAGTTTTTTTTTTAATTATAATCTGCGGTCTATTAAACTGTTTAATTAGTACCTAAAACTAGGTAACAATAATTTGACAAGTTATTATTGAAACAAATAAGTACATGAAAAATAAAACTTTTTAAAATATAAATCAACACCTGCCTACTCGAACCTTACCGCAATATCACGTTTAAAAAAAAGAAAAAACAAGTTAACTGGCGGGAACTCAGGCGGGAACGTCCTATTTTCTCTTAGTAGGATTTATGTTGCAATTTGTTACTGTTTTACGATTAATATTCAATAATTTCGTCAAGTGAAGAGGAAATAACACTGACTCCTAACACAGTCAATTTGCCAGGAAAAACCATTAAATACCTATATCGAATTGTTCCAATGTCTCATTTAATTTTAATTACTTAACTTTTTTTGCAATGTTTTTTTTTGTTTCTTCGCAATCAAAGTGAAAAGCAGAGTGTATAACTCGTTCATAAAACCCATTTTCCCCGCGACGTGTCTATCCACCCTCGCCGTACCGGCTCGGGTGGCTATATGAACGTCTCGGGTAAAATGGCTTGTTTTATGCTCTCGTTGTACAATCTACTAATTGCATGCAATCATGACAATGTTAGAAATGTAAAAATACGGGTGCAGCAATGGGCCAACGGAAATGTTGAGTAAGTACAGTCGCCATCAGATATATCGTAGCGTGCGAGGTCCTCAAATATTTCGGAGCAGCATTAAATTTCAATAAATTCGTTACACTAGATATGGTTAATAACATCGGAACACGCAATCCGTCATAAACATAAGAACAGCGATTTTTCAATAAATTCGGGACGTTCAATGAGCTAAAAATGTCAGGAAGCACATATCGTCAAAAGTATCGACACAGTCAGACTGATCACAAATATCGGAACATATTTATGTGGAAAATAAACCTTACGTATATAATAATAAATTCGAATTCCAAACAAAATACAAATAAGGCTCAAACGTCATGCCAAAATGAAATATATGTCACCTAAATAGTGTACGCGTCTGCATACATAATTTACTGTGTTAGTAACATAAAACCTTTTTTTGTTGTATAAAGTGTAAATTGTTACTGGCCACTAAATTGCCATATACTTTTTTTACGAATAAAATTTGTCCTCTTCTACTGTTAGAAATCAAAGCATGTAGTTCTATTTTATAAAACTAATTTTATTATAAACACACTGTAATTTAAACTGGTTGTCACAAAGTTAAGGTATATTTTCCAAAAATGTTCCGATCTTTATGGTCAGCCTGTCTGCATCGATACCTTTGACGATCTGTGACGTCACGATTTTATTGAAAAGTCGCTGCTACTTTATTTATGACCAATTGCGTGTTCTGATGTTATTAACCTTACAGTGTAACGAATTTATTGAAATTTAAGGCAGTTCCGAATTATTTGAGGACCTCGCCCGCTACGATATATCTGATGGCGACTGTACTTTAAGGCGCTGTCAACAGCAAATGACCTTGAGCAGCGCCACTCTTCACACATACGGTTCGCATGCCTGTGAGTGGAAGAGAAGAAACTATTCCGGCAGCTTGGCGCGCGTCTAAAATCTTGCAAATAAGACACAAATAAGAAGAAATAAAAAAAAGTATGGATTATTTGTGAAATATGACTCGTTAGCCGTGTAGGTATGAATATGTTGACTTCATGTTTTTAATTGCAGACCCATACGTCGAAAAAATAAAGACATAGAACCGTTTAATGATGATTTTAAGACCAATCTTTGCAATTATTTTCTATCGAGCCGATTTTGTTCAATTATGTATCGAGTCCATCTAGCGTGTTTGAAATATGATGAAAATTAACATTATATTTTTTTTGCGTGTAGTTTTTCTTAAAAAAGTGCTTAAATAACATCAATTTTAACAAAATTAGTTGTTGTCAGCCTCTTAATACTCTGTCATAATCATAACACACTGTCAATTTAGCGTTAGATTTTTTTTAAATTCTAGGTATGCTGAACATGGGCCTACTGTAAGAGTAGGTAACTACGGATGGTCAAACTAATTTAATTAATTACTGCTTCTGCCAGCGACTTCGTCTGCGTATATTTAATTAGCAATTGACATGTTTATCGCTATCCCCCGGGAATTATGCAATTTTCCGGGATAAATCTAGGGTACCAGCTACCTTCGTTCCAAATTTTATCCAAACCCGTCCAGTCGTTTTAGCGTGAAGAAGGAACAAACATACACACTCACTCACTCACATCATCACATCGTCACAAACTTTCGCATTTATAATATTAGTAGGATTAAAAATAAAAATAAACCCGCATACGTCAATAATATTTTTTTTTTGATGTATCCAAGTGTCAGTTTTACGACTTAGACGAATCTAATGATGTTTGGGATGCGTGTCGGGTTACCTCCACGTGTGGCCAAGAGCTGCGGTTCGTTTCTGGATCCGTCCGGGGGGAAGAGCAGTGCTTGGTCCGGTGCATCCTGGGCGACGGCTAATGATTTCCTGGCAGTATCTGAGGGATATCATTGACCGTTGGCTAAGAGTCCGACGGGGGGAAAGGGGGTCTTTGACCGTGTTACCGTACAACGTTGCCGACATTTTGTCACAAGATTTTATTTTAAGAAAATTTTACCCTGACATTGGCGAAATTGTCGTCGCTATAACTACTTGTAACGCCACAAATAAAAAGAAGAAGAAGAAGAATCTAATGATACCTCTCAAGCTCAATTCGGACCAGCCATTTAGTTTCTAGAGTGTGCCAAAGAAATATAAATATACATACACTCGAAAAACATAACCCTCCTTCTGGCGCAGTCGGGTAATAAATGGTCTACCACTTTCCATCAAATTTCCTACGAAATGAATATTATAATCGCTAAAGTCGAACTTTCAAGTTGACGGACACGTTTTGTCGACAAAGTATTTTATGAGGCGCAAAGGATTTTCGTCCTGAATGTAGCAGAACTCATATTTGGCTGATGATACAATTAATCTATTTGTTTCCTTATCCACAATTTACAATGGTTTTCCTCGTCAGGCAACGTGATATGCTTTGATACCTAGTAATAATAAAGAAACAAAAAAAATTAATTTGCTTGTCACCTTGACATCGAATATTGTACTCGTATTATAAAAAAAAAAACATTTTGTCTATTATGGACACCTTATTTTATTACATTGTATGAACTATAACATAAAACACTGGCCAAATAATATCGAAGCGAGAATAAAAAAGTAATATCTTCGAAAATGGAACACCGAACTGTTTTCGTACAGAAAAACCATCTTTCCTCCACCCCTCTATGTTTCTCATGGGAACAATTAGGCGACATTCTCAGCAACCAAGAGGGCCGTGCTTTGGACTGAAGCGGGCGCGAGGGGGGAGGAGAGGGGGGTGTGCAATCTAGTAGGAATGCCTGCGCGGGAGATTTATAGGCGCGCGCGCACTGGATATTTACGGCGACCAGCGGAGGTAAGTTATTACTGATTGAGACGAAAACCGCTTGTCGCTTTGCCAAATTGTAGGGCGCAAGCTAAGACGCAGCCAATTTATGCAAAATTTAAATGACTAATAGATTACATAATGGGATTACAGATATGGGCGAAAATATTGTAACAACTTATTACTAGAAAAAAGTATGCTTAGTTGGTTTGGTCACGTAGAGAGGATGGATGAAAGAAGATTAACTAAACAGATTTATACGGCGAGTGTGAATGGGTGCGTTGGGAGAGGAAAGGCCTAGGCGGACGTTCCATGATCAAATTGGGGACGTTTTGGAAGAAGGCCAGGTCAAGAGTACCCGAAACCGACGAGCATGTATGTAGAGATTGATGAATGTGGATGAAGCGAAAGAGGTATATCAGGATCGTAGCAAGTGGAACAAAGTAGTCTCTGCCTACCCCTGTGGGAAAGAGGCGTGACGATATGTATGTATGTATGTAACTTATCACTAATTTTATTCCTTTTCCACCTATACGCCCACATGCTAAACGTGGTCTTAGGTCTTGTTACCTTATTTAGGCTATTTTTACCCGTAAGAAATAAAGTGTAGCTTATGTAATGTACGTACATATTTATAGATAACGTTATAAAAGAATCTGTTGAGCAAAAATAACCATACAAAATTGTACGGAAAGTGCCTTCGAACTACATTGGAATATTTCAACAGCTAGCTAAGTTAGTTTAACGTTTTTATTAATTCATGATCATCATCATTATTAGCTATAGGAGGTCCACTGTTGGACATAGCCCTCCCCCATAGACCTCCAGTTGCCTCGGTTGGAAGCGGCTTGAACCCGTGACTTTAACCAGGTCATCCGTCCATCCGCTTGTCGATCGAACTCGCGGTTTTAATTGTTGTTAAAAAAATAAATGTTTCGATACCATTTTGTCGATGCTTAGTTCACGAGACGCCTTACATACCTATATGTATGCCTACGTATAAGGAACTTTGCAGCGTCATTTTTTTCAAGTTTTCACAGAACCAATGCTTCGAAACCTGTCATCGCGTGTATCACGACACCAAAGAGCAGCAACGCGGACACAACATGCACCACCGCGTGTACATAAACTTTGAGTGGCTTAAACTTTGGACACGTTCCAGGTCTTACATCGAAGAGGATTACTCCGTAACCCATAACAAATTCACTGCATTGTTGTCAGACACAAGGAATTGTTGAGTTTCACGCGCGGCGGCATTCGGCTGAATGAATGTAAATGAGCACTAATATCAGCGATGCATTGCAGCCATTTTAGCTGCATTTAGCTGCATTGAGCTGCAAATCCCGGCTGATCCCGCCCTCGCCGCGGCCCAGTTAGCTCCACAATGAGGCCTTAACTACCTATTTAGCCGGGATATTGTAGTTTATAAAATTATAATATTTTCAACCAATTGACGCACGCACTTTCCGCTTAGCTCTGCAGAATGCGGTGCATACTAGAGTCTACCTAGCAGTGGCGAGTCGATCTAACAACTTGATTCCCACCGAGTTTCTTCATTAAACTTCGTTCCCTCATTCTTTCTTCATGGAAGGATAGTGTCGTGATAGGGTAGGAAGAAGATAGGTAGATACATACTTAGGTGTTTTTGTCTCGGGTTGTCTAACGGAAACTGTCACGTAACGCCACTGCTACCTAGCGCTGCCAAAAACAGAAGACGTCATCTCTTATTTCTTGCTCACTCGGTATCATTAGTCAGTGTTGGAACGATAGATATTATGTTCAATCACAAAAGCTTGCGCTTCTTGCACTAGATTTTGGCGTTCCAAATTATCACCTGGTATCTGGAGCGGCTGGTCCATCTCTCCAGCAGGAAACTACGTGGTCATTTAGACAAAAAAGAAACGTGTGCGTCTCGGGACGCCCGACAGAAGTGATAACTTACACGAATCAAAGTTACTGACAGTATGTTTATCGCACACTAAACACTGAGTAGAGAGAGGGGGAAGGTCTGTCCGAAATATGACTAGCGCTGTGGATTAGAGTGAGACAGGAAGAGCCTGCCTACCGCTGCCGTACGCGTCAGAGAAATTAAAACCAGACAGACTGGCGCCGTAACGCGTTACGTTACGAAGCGGTTTACCCTTCCATTAGAAGTTATCACTTCAAAAAACTGATGACTTCTTTGGTCAAGATCATAGTCAATCTTTCAGTAGGAAATGCTAACTGTACAAAAAGCCTCCTCATAGCCACTATACGTGTATTCCCCCTCCCCTCCACCCGCTTTTCCACTCAATAACATAAGTTTTTCATCGCAGCAGCTCTTAGCTATAAGTCTTGCGAGCGCCGCGCTCCGCCCACTGCCAGATTCCGCTGCATCAGTTACTTTGTTACAGTCTCAGACAGTAATCTTAACTGATCAATCAAAATCCTTACTGTAACATTTAACATGGAAAAGTGTACAAAGGTTTATTGTTAATAACATTAAATTAAAAATTTAACAACCCCCAACGCATTTGTAAAAAAATATATGCCTAAACTGCTTTACATAAATTGGAAAAAAGCTGTTTATACTCCTCTAACTACGTACTAAGCCGATTTTATCTATCCTAAGTTTTTAGTTCCCGCGGGATAGCGATAAACATATCAATTGCTAATTCTACGCGGAGGAAGTCGCGGGCAGAAGCTATTATTTATAATATTCAAATTAAGTATTTTACATTTGTTTCGCGACTTTTCGCTTCCGTCCAATGATATTACATCTTCCGTCACATTCATCTAGGAGGCTGAATTTCTAAAACAAGTAAGTATGTTAAAATGTAAAATGTGAACACTGTTTTGTCATGGTTTTGTCAATGACATAAACTCTTTCTAAGGTCATCATCTTCATCATCTTAGCGTTTTTCCCGGCATTTGCCACGGCTCAGTGAGCCTGGGGCAAACTCTTTCTAAGGTGTTACTACAAAAAAGTTAAACACGGTCGTGCATAAAAATAATCTATTGCAAAAGACACGCGTTCAACATCTGTCTAACTTTTTTGTAATAACACCGTTTGTGTTTTGTTTATGAGCCATGTTCCTATAAACAAATAAATGTGTTTTCTGACTTTAGAACTTAATTACGCGGACGGTAATCCGTCCGCGTTTAATTGATGTGCAAGTGATGATTCACTTGCACATCAATTAAACACGCGCTTATCACCCCAAGTTCAGCAGGCTTATCTTACTTCGGTAACAGCCTCGGAGCTTGTGCAGCGCAAACTGTGTATTCGATATTAACCCAGTGATGTAACTCAATATCAACTAATAAACATCCGGGGCGTAGAGTGCAGGTACTCGTATGGATTCGAATATTCTAATGGAAGAGCTTAAACTTAGATATTCTGTGACTTAGGGATGATGAAGTTGTCTTACGCCTAAATGTTAAACTGTACTGGGGTCTTACGATAGCGTCTTAATGCGATTTAATTAAGACTCAGTTCAGGTTTTAGTTAGGAAATATCAAATGAATCAAGAAATTTTTATTTCTTAATTTTTATGTTTACTTTTACGGTTTTACCGTTAGAAATTTAATTTCTAAACGACACTGAAAATTAGAACACATAGAAAAATCCGAAAAGTAAAGCTATGGCCGGGAATCGAACCCGGGTCCTCGTCATTCCGTGACGCGTGCTATACCCCTACACCACCCATAGCAGGTGAGTAAGCGTTCGAATTTTTCTATCTATTACTAACTGTCACGTGACCTTGTTACTATGCGATTATTTGTCGCGAAGCGTCATCTATTTGAATGATGTGTCTGTACGACACAATTACAAACTCCCGTGGAACATCTACTGCTCACCAGGGACGAGAGATGGCGCTGTTTTTCAAATGATAGGAAATATCAAATGAATCAAGAAATTTTTATTTCTTAATTTTTATGTTTACTTTTACGGTTTTACCGTTAGAAATTTAATTTCTAAACGACACTGAAAATTAGAACACATAGAAAAATCCGTGAGTAACAGGTGAGGTAGGGACTGACGAGGACCCGGGTTCGATTCCCGGCCATAGCTTTACTTTTCGGATTTTTCTATGTGTTCTAATTTTCAGTGTCGTTTAGAAATTAAATTTCAGGTTTTAGTTGTCATTTTTAATACCTATGAATCTGACAGCGAGCAAACCTAACTGAATCGGAATTACATATATCACGTCTTTATCTCTTGCGGGGTAGACAGAGACTAAGGTAACAAGATCTAAAGGCATGTTTAGCATGATTGTGGGCGTATAGTAAAAGGGGAATCAAAATAGTGATGGGTTACCGCATCGCCTATAACATGATTCCTAAGATTTTCGACAATTCCCACGATGTGTTTTTAACATCTGCTCTTAATTAGCCTTTAAAGCCATTGCGTTTTAACCCCCCCGACGCAAAAAGGGGGGTGTTATTATGTTTGACGTCGATATCTATCTATCTAAGGCATCGAAGCTCTCTAGCGGATGGACCGATTTCAATGCTGTTTTTTTTCGTTCGAAAGCCAGTTTCTTTGCGGTGGTTCTTAGCAATGTTTGGTAAAAATCGGTCTGCTAGTTTTCAAATTGTTTTTAGGGTTCCGTACTCAAAGGGTAAAAACGGGACCCTATTATTACTAAGACTTCGCTTTCCGTCCGTCCGTCCGTCCGTCCGTCTATCACCAGGCTGTATCTCAAGAACCGTAATAGCTAGACAGTTGAAATTTTCACAGATTGTGTATTTCTGTTGCCGCTATAACAACAAATACTAAAAACAAAATAATAATAATTAAGGGGGGCTCCCATACAACAGAGTAGTTGTTGGCGTTTTTTGCTGTATCTCATGAACCGTAATAGCAAGGAGGTTAATTTCTGGTACCTACGGAACCCTTCGTGCGCGAGTCTGACTCGCACTTGGCCGGTTTTTTATTTTTTATTTGCGTAGGTATGATTACTCGTATAAATATATGCGTGGGGGAATTTTTTATTTTTTTTCGTTCGCTGAACAGCGTCCATACTTTTTGTTTGGGCTAAAATACTAGGTAATGAGGCCATCAGTAACATCCCTATTGGACATTAACAGCGCCGGGTGATCGGCCGAGTATTAGATTTAACTGGATCAAACTGGATATCCAACGAATTCGGGAATGATCGAACAACCAGCTAACTACATAGTTGCAGTTCAGAAATTAGGCTACATGTGTTAACATGATCCGCATAACATTGTTTGATCTAAATCGCGTTATGAAATGTGGCTCGCATGAGTTTGTCATCAATTTGTATTTTCAGCCGTTTCGTATCAAAGAAAACGTCTAGCGTGTGCGTTTCTTTCTTTCTCTTTCTTTCTTTTTTCTTTCAAAAAGTGCTTGCGATGTTTCGCTGGATGAGAAAATTAAAGTCAGTTAACTTTTTTTTTTATTTAGTACAAACTTTTTACAAGCTTTTATTTGACTTGCAATGTATGTTAGTGTTTGTCCGGGTGGAATCTTGCGACTCTATTTTGAAGAATATCTTTGAAGACTTGAAATTGATTTATTTTTTATTTACGTATGATTATTACTCAATTAATAAAGTCGTGGTAGCCTAGTGGTTTGACCTGTGGCCTCTCAAGCAGAGCGTCGTGGGTCCAAATCCCAGGCTCGCACCTCTGAGTTTTTCGGAATTGATGTGCGAAAATTACATTACATTTGTAATTTGCCATGAGCTTTTCGGTGAAGGAAAACATCGTGAGGAAACCTGCACACATCTGCGAAGAAATTCAATGGTGTGTGTTAAGTTCCCAATCCGCACTGGGCGCGCGTGGGAACTATAGCCCAAACCCTCCAATACACGGAGGAGGCCTATGCCATGAGGCACGCCGAATTTCGCAACAATAAAAAAAAAAACGACAATAACAACAACAACAACAACATTTACTTACTGAAATTGTAGCGAATTCGGAATAAAAAAGGCTTACAAATAAATAAATAAAATAAATAAATTAATACTCAATTAATGCGTGGGGGTTTCTAATTTAATTTAATTGCGAATGGCGATCAATTAGTATTAAGGATACTTTACGTATATTTGTTAGATAAGTAGAAAAGTCTATAAAATTATGTCCAGAACAATAGTGTTGTAGTAGGTAGGTATGCATGTCATGGTAGTCAGATTGTAACCAGTTTTTTGCAGTAAATATTCAGGCTGCGTTCGGGCACTGGAATGAAATACAATAGAATATTTCCGTTTTGCACTCTAACATCATACAAAATGTATCGTACGGGCGTATCACTGCCGATTCGTCGTCCGAAGCGGGGAATTACTTATTCCCACGCAGTTCATGTTTGTGGACTTTCGAGTATGTTTGGATAAGAACTCATATAGAAAACACGCAAGTTTATTTTACCATCTAACTAATATTATAAATGCGAAAGAAAGTATGGATGGATGGAGGGATGGATGTTTGTTTGTTACTCAATCACGCCAGAACGGCCCAACGGATCTGGATGAAATTCGGCACATAGACAGATAAAAGTCTGGAATAGCACATAGGCTACTTTTTATCCTGGAAAATTGCGTAGTTCCCGCGGGATAGCGATAAACGAATTCTTTGCAGACGAAGTCGCTGTCAACAGCTAGTAATCTATAATGAATATTTATAAAGTACGTTTTTGTTAAAAAAGCATACGTTTTAGTAAAAAGTTTTTGCGGAACGTGTGCATTGTATACAGTCCCAAGACTATGGGACATGAAGGGGAAGTACCTTAAATATCGTAGATAGGATATTTTGCTGAAAGAAGACTATGTTATTTTTAAAATTAGTAATACTGTATTCAAATATATTCTAAAAATTACTTGCTTTGTCTTGGAATCGAACCGACTCAAATGTGAAAAAAAACACCCGTATTTTTATGATGCCAATCGAAAGAATGAACAAATAATAATAATTCTTCTTGATTTACTTAGTATTTTAAAGGTAAATAACAACGTCAAATGATTGATTTAAATTTCTAGAAAACTATTTTATTGCCGACGACGACGTTCGAAAAATAGCGATATTATCATTCCATTAGATAACATTGATTATTCGCAAATAAGTACCCAGGCACTTAATAAACGGCTTCCTGGCACAGTTTTCCTTATTATAGGCGCACGTGCAGATAAAATGATAAAACTTAGTATGCATCCTCTGTAAGCTAGACAAAAAACAAATTTAAAAGAAAATTAATGTTGTTCTTAAATTTGAAAATGGAACAATTTGTGAGAACGTTTATTTTTAATTTGATTAAAATGATTAATTTCATGTTGTTTCTTTCTTAATATTACTATGTATTATTATAAATAATAAATTATATTAATTTTTGTACATATTCCACATTCAAATTTCAAAATTATGTAACACCATGACAAGTAACACCTAAAGTTTAAGTAACATTGTTTGAATAAATGACTTATGACTTATTAGTTTTAAGCCGACTTAATCATAACATGTAAAATGTAAGGCTTATAAAATAAATCAGAATTAAAAAAACATCTCGGTTAATTTCACCTGGATGGCCATGAAAAACCGAAAATAAAAAAAAACATAAAAGTTTTCTTAATTTCTATTCAAGGTTAATCGTTTTGATGTGAGATAACATTCTGAAAATATCGGTAGCTAATCTGTTAGCATCTATTATGTGTATAAATTTTCAAATAATATTCAATCACATTAGACACAAGTGAGTCAGCACTTGCAAGAAAAACCAGAACAGTTGCAAGTTATATAACGCTTGTGATATTATGAATAATTCACAAGTTTAAGAAATAGTGGCGTGTGAAGCGTTGCCTAAACTAAATGCTGCGCTGAATGAATGCGGAATAGCGCTCGGCACCTCCGAAAACGGCGGAGGGCGCTCACACCCTCGCCATACGAGTTCTGTCATCATTGTTTCTTAACGCCTCCTTGTTTCCTGTAATTTGTTATCCTACTTCCTATCCTATTAATAAAATAAGATTCTATCAAAAAAGCATTTTTTAATACAAGCTTTTTTGCTGACTGTACTTGCATTGTCATCCGTCTTACAAAACAAACATGTGTACCAAATTTCAAGTCAATCGGACCAACCGTTGAAAAGTTCCCTCCTGCGGAGACGGTACTGGCTAGACCACCAGAACTTCACTAACAGATTATGGTATAAGTATGCAAAATTTCAGCTAAATCGGTTGAAGATTATTTGCTTCAAAATTGAGTCGCAATATTCCACCCGGACAACGTCGTAAAGCTTGTAATAAATGCGAAAGTTTGTGAGTGAGTGTGTATATGTTTGCTCCTTCTTCACGCTAAAACGACTGGACGAATTTGGTTGAAATTCGGATCGGAGATAGCTGGTACCCTAGATTGAAACATAGGCTACTTTTTATCCCGGAAAATCACATAGCTCCCGAGGGATAGCGATAAAAGAATTCTCGGCAGATGGAGTCGCGGTTATGCAGCCTTATAGCTCTGTCCCTTATGCTGAATAGAACTTGGTGCGCATTAAACGATTGTTGTGACGCCTCTGTATAACGCTCGCCACTTGTTCGCGCGTGGTCGTGGACCGTTAGGACTCATGGCGGCGAGCCACGGACCCTAAAAGTGAGCACGAGCGGAGGCGCGCTCGCATATTCATGCGGCATAATAACGCGCATGCTGACATGCACAGACACACGCAGATGCCTTACTGCTTATGACATGGATTCATCATCTCCATACGTCCCACTGCTGGGCACACGCCTGTATTAAAATGAGAGAGCTTGGGCTATAGTCCCCACGCGGGCCCAGTGCGGATTGGGAACTTCGCACATACCAAATCGCTTCGCAGATGTGTGCAAATTTCCTCACGAAGTTTTCCTTCACCGAGAAGCTCATGGTAATCTTCAAATGTAATTTCAAACATAAATTCCGAAAAACTTTTTTTTTTACATAAAATAGGCTTACGTTTGACCTCAATCTCGCTTGATGGAAGGCGAAGATGAGGCCTAAGATGGTACACGTTTGCCTAGAAGGTGTCTGTTCACTTTGGCCTTAAAGATGTCCAGATTATAGCGTTCCGGAAAAACTGACTTCGGCAGAGAGTTCCACTCCTTAACTGTCCGCATAATGAAAGAGGAGGCAAACCGCTCGCAAAACTCGGAGGTGCGAGCGGTTCTATGTTGACATACCGTCTAATCTATGCCTACCTATCTTGTTCTGTCTGTGTGAAGTTCGTTGTATAATTTTAAGCATAATATGTAGATCCTTACTAATATTATAAATGTAGAAGTGTCAAGTGTCTCTCTGTACGTCTGAGCCTTTAGTGTAAGTTTTAGGCACGACAAACTTCTCGAACACGTTCGCGTTAACGGTTCAATTACTATGGGAAAATGAACAGCGCCACAAGCGGAACGAAACGACAACTAAAGTTTCTCATAGTATTTGACATTTTAACGCAAACGCGGTCGAGACGCATTTTGTGACCAAAAACCTACACTAAGCATACTGTTACCTCTTCACGCTTAAGCCAAAGCACTGACTTAGGTACCGAAAACAACAGATACCTTTTTAAACTCTTTTTGTGCGCGATCGGTTAAGTTTTTGTTACTGAAAAACTTAATGGCGATAATTTTGATAGTATACGTCGACGACATTGTTTCTTCTCTTTCGCTTAGCACACCAGTTTGTGTGAAAAGTGGCGCTTGTCGGTGTCTTAAGTCTATGCTTAAGAATACTTTCACTGGAGTCTTAAAGCTCGCTTTGTAATGTATTACAGTAAAGCCCTGTTAAGAAATTTACTACGGGTTTCCCGCAACGCCGGTCCCTGCAACTTTGTCCTTTTTTATTTCCGCGTTATACTTATGCTTAAGAAGTACTTTATGAAGAACATTCTACAACAGTCCGTTTTCTGCGACATTTTTTGCTTCGAACTATGAGGTTGTGGAATCGGCTTCTTCAAAAAAAGAGTTTACTGTTCTCTTAAAGGACGGTTCCTGGTTCTCATTGGCTGGCAGAGGTCGCTTACTCGTTTGCCTCCTTCTTTCCATAATAAAAGTCATTAAGAAAACCTTTTTTTTAACTAGAAAGGCAAACATCCAAGTGGGCCACCAGGTAAGTAATCACCACTGCCCACGGACATTAGCGACACAAAGAGGCGTCGTCAGCTTATGGCCAAAATAAAATACCGTTGTCTGTTGCCTATCAGCGGGCGATAGGACCTCGTGCAAGACCCTTACAGATCGCTACCGCCGTCTCACTCGCTAAAAATTCCGCCAAGCAGCACAGCTTGCGCTGCTGTGTTCCGGCGTGGCGAGAAAGACATCCGGTGAAACTAGCACATGATGTATTTTATCTAATCTCGCTAGGCTGGTAAAGTATTTGCAATTGTTTAGTGTTGCGGGTATCCACTGGATGTAGTCACTCAAACTTGAGTGCTATCTCACCTTATTGCAATAGGGTTCTACGGTGGTACATACGATGGACCCTTGTCAAAGGTTATTACAGAAAGTGAAAACAGCAACAGCAGCAGCACCTATGTTAAGGGTGAAGCTGCGGACCCCTGTTATGGATCCGTAATGGGTCCATGGACCCCACTTTTTGAGAGTGCTGTACGTATGAGGCAGCCGGCGGTAGGCTGCGGCCGCAGACGGCTCGTCTCGCGCGCTCAGTGTAAGCGGGACTTAGTTTTTAATGAAGGGGAATACAGCGCTCCCGGACCACTCGCGACAATAGCTCGCCGCCATCATTACTGGTGCATGGAGGAATTAACCTAGAGAGTGGAAATGAGGACCAATTTTTGGAAAAAAAAATTGCCAAGCTGCTGTCGGTAATTGTTTACTCTTAGACTGGATCCGACCAAGGTTTTTATGCCGGGAATAACACTTAATCTCTAACATAAGTCAAGTGTCAAAATAGTATGGCGTTTTGACATTACTATCCGAGAGTAAATATTATTCCTGGAATAATAACTTTGGTCGAATGCAGCCTTAATTGTATTTTACAATACAAATGGAGTGAGCAGTACGGATCTAAATATATACATACATACATACATATCGTCACGCCTCTTTCCCACAGGGGTAGGCAGAGACTACTTTGTTCCACTTGCTACGATCCTGACAAACCTCTTTCGCTTCATCCACATTCATCAATCTCTTCATACATGCTCGTCGGTTTCGGGTACTCATGACCTGGCCTTTCTCCAAAACGTCCCCAATTTGATCACGGAACGTCCGCCTAGGCCTTCCCCTCCCAACGCACCCATTCACACTCCCCATATAAATCTGTTTAGTTAATCTTCTAAATAAATCTAAATATATGTATATGTCGAATCAGGGGCACAGAGCGGGCATTTTCAGATACATTTTCCATCCTTCGGTAGCCGTAGCGGTAGCGAAAAACAAATGAAAGTCTGTTTGCATCCAACGCTATATTACAATTTGAAATAACTAAATCACAACACTTTGTCAACAATTGTCACTAACACTAAGCTTGACTTTAACAATACTGTTAATTGAGCAAACCGGTAGGTTCAGTCCACAAATCTCGTCATTTGCGCTTTTCATTTCAAGTCAACCAAATAAAACTCACTTAACCTCAAAACTAAATCTCCTTCCCGCTCAAGTTCTACGGGCAGACCTCCAGTCTCTTACTCAGACTGCTTTAACCACCGAGCGCCGCCATGACAGTCTGCTTTACCGACTCTACCCAGGCGTAACGCCCGCGTTTACTCAACAACAGTTTAGAATTTGTCCGACAGATGGCATTTAAGCTACAAGCTACAACTCATTGAACAGATAGTATTAATTGTAACGTCAATACAATAAAATTATCCCTGCTTCAATTAATCTCCGACACGGCCAGAACTGACATCTTACACGTCCTCGTGTATACTTGTAGACAGTCAAAAATAAAAAAAATACTGAGGCACAATTGCCTATAGCTCGGCCTACCTGACATTAAACAAAAAACCGATCAAACTAAACCAGTGAATTAAAATTATGAGACGTTCCCGTTGTCTAAGACGAAAATGAATAACGACACAGCGTAGCGCCCCGACCAACAGCAAATAAACTGAACACACAACATCTCTGCAGCTTGCCACTTTGACCCAGCCACTCCATGTGGATTGCCAAACGTGACCAAGCTATTACTCATCGACCTGCCACTTTGACCCAGCCACTCCATGTGGATTGCCAAACGTGACCAAGCCATCACTCATCAACCTGCCACTTTGACCCAGCCACTCCATGTGGATTGCCAAACGTGACCAGGCTAATCGCCATCACATAATCAGCCCTCCATCGCCCCCTGCACAACACACCAAGTTGCCAGTTACGACTAAAACCGATTCATGTGATGCATCAAGACTCTACAGCAGTCCATTTATTTACAGTTCAGTCAAAGGGCCCTCACCAGCGCCATCATTATCGTCACTCGACGCTACGGGATCACATTTAGACATTTTCCTTACTTATCAAAATTCTAACTCAATATCGATAACCTAGCCTAGGTTTTCAAACGAAATATCAACTCTACATGATCTCTCTTTCGTGTACTAAATATTACAATATCAAGGCAGGTAATAGAACTGGATAACAATAATTCATCAAAATTAGCTAGAGCAATGTATGCTTGTAAGAGATGTCAACTAAATCTGCCAAATCATTATGACATCCACGAAGATCTAAACTTCAAGAAAGTCTGTTTCCCACACGGCCTCTCCTGACCATGCGTCGTCCTCGACTGCATCTTGTTCAAGTTTTCGTTCCGCTCTGCGCTCGCCACCACGAGCCGTATACCAGCTGGGTAGAGCTATCTGATACTGCAGCAGACTTGGAGCCAGTAGCACCACCATGAGCATAGTTCACCAACACATGTAAGAAAAAAAATCATGTCAGAGCCTAATACCGTAAGTGGACACCAGAAACACATACTCAGATTTCTGTGCGGTAATACCAGCACTAACGAGTGCTCACAAATTACTAAAAGACATGTACACTCTTTGGTTGTTTTTTTTTTTTTTTTTTTTTTTTTTTTTTTCTTTTGCCCTTTGTCAGTTTGTTTTCAGTTGACAGTTGTGTACGTAAGTGTTTTCTCTTTCAATTAATTTCTTTTTGCCATAAAATCATCTTCTAACCATATTAAAACAAAAAAAAATCAGTCATCATACCGTACGCTTTAGACCAGGACAGAATAAGCCTAAAACATTATTAAGACATTACTTACACAACTTTAGATTTCTGAACGATACTGAAAACTAGATCACATAGAAATAAAAAAAACAAACGAAAAAGTAAAGCCGCCGCGAATCGAACCCGGATCCTCATCATTCCGTGATGCGTGCTTTTACCTCTACGCCACCCATAGCAGATCATATTACACAGCTTGTTAAATTGCAAAGGTACAGTTTATCTTTAAATAGGTTGCTGACGCCATCACTAAACACAGGTAAGTATTGCATTCGCATGCATTTAAAAGACAGGCGATACCGTCGACTATCTCCTTTCGTGAAGACACTCATTACACTGATAATCTATTTTCGTGTCTGTGTTTTGTTTTAGTGTTGCGTACCGAAAGGGCAAAAACGGGGCCCCACCACCAACACTCCACTGTCCGTCTGTCTGTCTGTCTGTCACCAGTCTGCATTCTCATGAACCGCGACAGCCAGACAATTGAAATTCTACAGATGATGTATTTCTGTTGCCGCTAAAACAACAAATTCTAAAATGCGAATACTTTTACTTCTGCCCGTCCATATAAGCAACCAACACTAAACGAACTCACACCGCCTACCATAGCAGACAGAAAATAGTTGAAGTGGCATGTGAACGAGACACGCGTGCCACCCTTATAAATGCGCAAATCGCATGCACAAACACAAACGCCAGTTGCGCCTCAGTCATGTTGGGACCTCATAACAGAGTGGTAATAATAAACTTCGTCAATGTCATCAGTTAGATTTTCAATCACGTAAACCTAAATCCCATTCAGCAGAGTCCATTCTGCAACGCAGTTATGTCAACGACATCTATTGTGCAATGGCAAACCATTTATCTGGACAATTACATTTTCAAATTACTATAATACCGATTCAGAACTTATTTATTACATTTTTATAATAGAAAAGCTACGATCAATAATTGCCAAGATTTCAAGGTAGGAGTAGGTAACTGACTAAACTGTTGATGTGAGAGTTTGGCGACACCAATTTTCCTAGCGAAATAACGAATTTATAGCACTTCTATTTTCTCTTTGTTCTGTGCCGCCTACATCTTGCCAAGGAGGCAGGGCTCTCCTAACATTGGATTCCACACTCACTCACCGAACCTGCACGGAACCCTCGGTGCGCGAGTCCGACTCGCACTTGTTTTATTTCTGTAAAATTGTGTGTAAATATGGTCTTGTATTTGTCTTCTTTATTTTATTTTATTTTCTTTCTTATGTATACCTAACACTATTACATAGGGTCAACTAACATTGACAAAATAAGTTAAGTACCTGTTTAGCACAGTGAATCGAAGACCAAAGAACAAGTTACATTATTAACGTCACGTCGCGACATGTCACAGAATAAGGAGCGGCTACTGTTGTAACTTAATCAAATTAATTTGCTTTCGTCATTAGGAGCGACGAGTGTTACTATTTTAAGCAGATTTACTTCATCATGACCAGCCCTGATTAGGTACACATCGCCCACAACTGCAGTGTTTGCAGTTTCTTCTACAGCTGTCCGCGGCAGAGTTTGTTATGTAGCCAGGGACCAAAAACGGTTGAACTTCTAACCGCACGGCGCACCTTGACGCATACACTCACTCATTCACATGATTGCGCGAATGCGTCGTGTTGTCTCGCGCCTTGTGCCGACTCAGTTTCATTTAGCAGTAGAGCACTAGAACTTAGACATACAAGGCAAAATGCACCCTCGAAAAGACTACATTCAAAGACTTGGTCCACGAGGAGGTATTTACAAGTACGCGACCCAAACCCAACGAGTAAAATACGTACATTCCGTACTTAAATGTCTTGCGAGTTTTGTATTGTATCGCGCCGTAGGCACCACTAAATACTCGTACGCTAAAAGACGCCCGGACGTGAACGCGTACTTAACACGTCCACGATAAAACCTATTCCAGTAAATACGTCTCAACTCTACAGAGCACCGCGACATACCTACACCGAATCAGCTTCAAAGTGAGCGCACGCTCTTTTCGGTCTCTACTCTATCACCTATTATCGTTCATTGCTAGAATCAAAACGTCTGTTTATTAATTTTACTTTAGTCTAATTTTGTGGGAACTTGATAGAAAGTTTTTTTTTTTTTTTTTTTAAACACTGATCGTCATCACCATCACCATAATCATGACAACATCATAGTGATCACCATCATAATAACCATCATATCGGCATGTTTACGTAGCCGTTCTTAGTAAATTTTGCAATCTTGCTGACGCAATTTAAATGAAAACTATTTCACGCCCAAATTAAAACAAAATGAAAACGACTCACAGGCAAAATGCATTCGTCCAATGCAGCACGGATCCATACGACGCCAGCAACGCACTAGTTCGGACCGCAGATAGACGCATAAGGATATTCATTTGCGAAGTGGCCCAACAGTTAAGGCAAGACCTGAAAAATACAAAACTCATCGCGTTTGATTGCTGTATGGTTTTAAAATACGATCTTTGAAAATGGAACAAGCACATGACCTTTTAGAATCCTGGGATCGGTAGTCGGTACTTCAATGTCTTGTCTTTCCACACAAGAAGCCACGTACAGCATGGCTCGCTTGCAGAGTCAATTCCATAATAGCAGCAGGCTCGCCCGGTTTGCTTCGGTCACACACATCATTTACTTTCAATTGTTTTATTTTCTCCATACAAAAAAAATTTGGTACTTCACCAAAACATGTTACTATTCTGCGTTTTCTTCATGTAGGACGTGCAGTAAGAAACCCAACTTCTGATGTCGAATCAGGGGCACAGAGCGGGCATTTTCAGATACATTTTCCATCCTTCGGTAGCCGTAGCGGTAGCGAAAAACAAATGAAAGTCTGTTTGCATCCAACGCTATATTACAATTTGAAATAACTAAATCACAACACTTTGTCAACAATTGTCACTAACACTAAGCTTGACTTTAACAATACTGTTAATTGAGCAAACCGGTAGGTTCAGTCCACAAATCTCGTCATTTGCGCTTTTCATTTCAAGTCAACCAAATAAAACTCACTTAACCTCAAAACTAAATCTCCTTCCCGCTCAAGTTCTACGGGCAGACCTCCAGTCTCTTACTCAGACTGCTTTAACCACCGAGCGCCGCCATGACAGTCTGCTTTACCGACTCTACCCAGGCGTAACGCCCGCGTTTACTCAACAACAGTTTAGAATTTGTCCGACAGATGGCATTTAAGCTACAAGCTACAACTCATTGAACAGATAGTATTAATTGTAACGTCAATACAATAAAATTATCCCTGCTTCAATTAATCTCCGACATATACGTTTTTTTGTGTGGGGGCAAATGAGCATGGTATCGTCTGACCGAAAGTAATCACCGCTTCCCATGGACACCTATAGCATAGGGTGTTGCCGGCCCTTTAAGAAAAGAGTAGACTCGTTTTTAGGATTCCGTGGCCAAATGGCAAAAAGCGGAACCCTCCTAGATTCGTCAAGTCTGTCTGTCCGTCCGTCCGTATGTCACAGCCACTTTTTTCCGAAACTATAAGAGCTATACTGTTGTAGCTTGGTAAGTAGATGAATCTGTGAACCGCATTAAGATTTCATCTCGGTCAGCCAACGATGGCCATCCCACGGAACCCAACAAATCAAAACAATCATCGTAATTGCGTGAGAGCTCCTCGGGCACGGTCTCCCGCGAATGTTTCTTGTTCCTCAGCACCACAATGCAATTGTTCCCTCCTCGGTTTAAGCTGAACAATAAACACTTCATTAACACAAACAAGAAAAACAGGTTCTTTCGCGGATTACTCCGAGTTCGCGATGGCGTATTAGATTACCTCCCCTCTCCCGCACCGCTTCTCCCCTCCCCCCTCTGAGCCCATAATTTGATTTCATAAAACATCTTGTACTCGGTTTAGTGCACGACGCTTGAGACGCAGTCCACAGTATGGGGCAGTATATCAGGCTATGATGGCGGTCTTTCGTTCGGTTGCTTTTGACGTGACAACGTCTTATAAATTGGTTTGCCGGGTGACACTTCAAGAAACTGCGTTACGCTCCGCTCACGTTATGCGCTCACAATGAGAGCGAGTGAGAGGCACGCGGGCATGGTTAGCCCGCCTAAGAGCGAGAGAGACAGACATAAAAAGTGAAAGGCACGCGTCCCTTCCACTCGAGCACAGTTAGCCCGCCTAAGAGCGAGAGAGACAGAGCGAGAGAGAGAGAGTGAGAGAGATAGGCATACACACCGGTTCATGTCTTGCGCTTCTATTTCGCTTAGGCGCCTGCATACAAGTTTACACGTCCTTCTTCCTACTATACGAATGAATATTCACATTAAAATTATTTTACCACTCAAAGTCGTTGTCACGTAAAACTTTCGCCCGTATACCGACTTTACAGGCAACCAATTTTTTTCTGTATTCGTACGCCCAGACCCCTCGTGACTTCAAGTTTTACGGTTCCTCTCTGGTAGAGAGGGTAGTAGTAGCGTTTTTAACAGTGCAACATACGAGCAGCAATGACTAAATTATTCAACGAATAAATCTGCTAGTCATTGGCTAATGTTAGAGTTTCGTGAAGTTAGCCAAGAATCAGCAGACTTAAGAAAATCTTGTTAGACGAACATCAATTTTATAACACTACTACTAG
Source organism: Pandemis heparana (assembly GCA_963854515.1). Classification (NCBI taxonomy): domain Eukaryota; kingdom Metazoa; phylum Arthropoda; class Insecta; order Lepidoptera; family Tortricidae; genus Pandemis; species Pandemis heparana. The sequence continues at coordinate 178,398 of OY978008.1, read as the reverse complement.
GTGATAAAATGCAGTCTGAATACGTATTGAGATAATTGTTTACCACACCGGGCAGATTCGCGTTTACTGATTCCTGAAATAAACGAAGTTGTCTGTACTCTTGGTGCTACTGTCTCCGCTGTATTTACTGTAGCGGAGAGTCGCAGCGGAAAATGAAAAGTAATTCGCGGACGAGATGAAAATAGTAAATATGATATTGTGCGGCGACGGCCGGCACACAACAGAAACACGAGGACAGCTGCCGGCCGACGGGCGCAAATTGCAGCGCCCGACTACCTATGCAGGGAAGGTACGGCGATGCCTTTTCACAAAAAAATAATACAATTAGATTCAGTATTAACGTGTTTAGTTGTGTGTATTCTTTGCTGTCTTGTTTATATACTCACGAGCAAAAATAACGGATCGCTTTTCATAGAACTTTCTATGAAAAATTACTCGTTACTGCGCGTCAGTATATATTATAACTTCTATTGGCCGTGATTTCGTCTGCGGAGAATTTTGTTTAACGCGCGCCCGCGGGAACCGTACCCATAAGGGTGCGACCAAACCGCCGCGTATACGCAGTGACGTATCGTAGCCGTCACGTTTTCTCACCGTTTCCGATTCCGTACCGTCACCGTTTTTTAAGCGGCGGTGTGGTCGCACCCTAACACAGGTGGATTACTGGGTGGACAGAGGGATAGCGTCACGAGTTAACTCCCAGATGTAACGTCTGAAAATGATAACGCAAATACTTAGTATAAGTAATCAGATTCATTTGGGAATTGTAAGCTTACGTCCCAGGCGGAGCGGGCGCGGGGGCGGGAGCGGGCGCGGGGGCGGGGGCGGGCGGCATTAAGAGCACTAAACGGATCTAAGTGCGGACGCGGCTTTAATACCGGCTTTATTGGGGCCGCAGCGCTCCTTTTTAAGGAATCCGAGCTCTGGAAATGATTAAAACTTGAAAAGAACTTTATTAATGAAGTGTCGTATGAACGCGTTCTGGATAATGTTGGGAGTTTTGCCGGCGGAGGTACTTTCCACTGGCAAGGTTTCCGATATAATTTGGAGGCGTTTTTAATATTTTTAAAACTACCGTGAGGCTCAGACATATTAATGAGGCGTTTTTAGTTGAATTATTATTATTGTTAGTTTGAAAGCAATTGCTGTCTTTTTAAGCAATTAAGAGAATTTAATTTATGTACATAATTGTGTTTTACTTCGTAAAATGAGCGCAATATTTTCGTGTTTTGCATGAGCTCTGTCTAATTTCTGTTTCAGCAAAACCTATAGGTATGTTATCCGTTGCCTGGTACCCATAGTACATAAAAGCTTTGCTTAGTTTGGGACGAACGTCTTTGCTATCATAATTTGTCCCATAATATTTATTATTATTATTAACGACACAGCATTGTAATATTGGCTTCGGCTACACGGGGTTGCAACTTTTGGCGGGAACGAAGTTTGCTTACGAAGTTCGCTTACTTTTCCGGCAGCAAACTTGTCGTCACTGTGCACGTGTATATTTTTATGTGTATGTCACCATCTCACCATCGCTCAGATTTCTTAGGGTGTACACAATTGCTAGTTTGTTACGAATAATATTGTTATTTTTTTAGTAATAATAATTTAGCTGTAAGTTTTTGTTTGTTTTGTTTTTTGTTTTTGGTGGCCCTGAAAACCAGCGTCAGACATAGATACCTTTGTCTGACACATGCTGAGCGGCAACCTTTTTGGTGTGTGTTTTAATTTTTAAGGTTATTTTTGTACGGTTTTTGTTTATTATATTGCACCAAATAAACCTTTTTCTTTCTTTCTTTCTTCTTATATGATTCTCAAATATAAACTTTGCCAGGAGTGAGCAGATTTCAATATGAAGAAGTCCCTCCAGATTTGTGATTCCTGTTTCTCCCGCACATCACTCGTGGCTGCGAGAAGCAAATTCAAGCAGCAGTTTCGTCACATGGCTTTATAATCCGAATTTAAATTCGTTCCGCTCACTCTAGTAGATTTATAGATAGAAGTGAGAGTGATGGTATGATCGAACTTCGAATTTAGAATTTGGGAGTAGCCCCGTTTATTTGCGCCGGCGATCGTCGCGGGAATAAATAAGCGCGATACGATCCGCACCGCCGAGTGCCGTAATGGAGCGAGGCAATGTTGCCAGACTTGGCCAATAATTCGTAGAATCTACCGTTATTTTTACTATAGCTTCCAAATAAAACCGAATGGTGAGGAGATGGTCCGTGGTGGCACGCGTAAGGCCAGTGTTGCTATGGTGTGGCGCGCTCGACAAACGCGCTAATGCTGCCGTCAATCGCTAATCCACGCCAAGAAGATTTGACTACGTGGTGCATCGGTTCAGTGTTACCAAAACATGATAATGAGTTTGGTGTGAGACAAGAAAGAAAAACGAGCATTAGAGTCACCCAATGTAGAAGTTACCTCTGTCCGTACACATTTGCAATATATCTTATTCATTTTCAACCAAGGTATCCTATTAAAATAAGGTTTCAGTAATTTTGAGGTGGAAAATGTAAAAAAAATGCAATAGTGATCTGTGGTTTATTTTGATTGCATGTGGCAACACTGAAGTGAAACAAGGGTGTAGTGACGAATGGAGACGAAGGGCGCGACGCGAGCTGATCCTCTAAAAAATGCGGGAGATGGAATCGCTGCACGGATCCCGGCAAACTATCCTGTCTAGATTTATTGTGCTCGCGTGCGTTGAGCGGTCCTGTGTTGTCCCATATATTGAAACCCACGGTAAAAGTAACAGAAAATGGACCACATCTAATCAAGAAGCCGTGGATACTTTTGAACATCCTGCATCAAACAACTGTGTAGATTTGTTCTCTTAAATATTAAAGACAAACCAACTGGAAACTTGGCTTTATTCAGCTTTATACACCAGACACAATGTAAATAATAGAGTCATAGTAACCGACTATAGAGATTCACGTCAACAGTGCTTTCGAATTGAATTGAATTAAGTAAAGAAACTGAATGAACACAAAATATTTACCTTGCTACTTCGCTACTTATTATATTCCGCCTTAAGTAGCGGAGTAGCAAGGTAAATTTTTTGTGTTCATTGAAATGGACCTCCGCAAAGTAACGCCTGATTCAATAAAATAAAGAAAACTGATTTCAGTGAAAATTTGGCACTTGACTGTTCTCGTTGCAAACAATTTTTTTAATATACTACGCTCTTTTTATTGACGTTTAGACTACTGTGTCTATTGTTATCGGGTTTAGTTGTACCTACCAGTTTGTAGGTCAATCACCACGGAAACTCAGTTATAAATTGACTTTCAATTATATCATTTTGGTAGTTGAAAATGAGCCAATAAAAATGTTTGAAAATAAATTCAAGACGGTCGAATTTTAGCCACACAGGTTCTACGTAGCTTTTTCCATTAGCACGATGTCAATCGTTGGAGAACGCCGCACTCCGCGGTGATCGTACATTCAGTCATTCACTCGTTCACTCGTTCACTCGTTCCGTCAGATCGATCACGCACAAGTGTCGCCTAATGTTATGGATTTACATTTCTTAACACTTCAACGTGACATATGCGAGCTCTCTCGGCTTCAAATATGCATGAGTATTAGCGTTTGGGTAAAGTGCTGTTTTTATTATGGATTTATTGTTCTAAGTGGAGTCGGATTATCATGGAGTGTTCCGCACCACTGCCGTATAGTTGTCATTATTAAGAACAGGCAAATCTGATAATATTTCTAAACTAGCTGTCGCCAGCGACTTCGTCTGCAAATAATACGTTTATCACTATCCCGCGGGAACTACACATTTTTCCGGGATAAAAAGTAGCCTATGTGTTATTCCAGACCATAAACTATCTCTGTTCCAAATTCTATCCAGGAGATCCGTTAAGCCGTACGGGCGTGAAAGAGTAACAAACATCCATACCATACATACTCACAAACTTTTGCATTTATAATATTAGTAGGATTAGTAGGATTACGAGGATGATACGGAATACTAAAATCCGAAAAGTAAAGCTATGGCCGGTAATAAAATTATGTTCCAAATAGTGAATATCTGATATCATATCTCTAATAACTTCAGTACCGCCCAATGGTGTAGCCCAATGGTGGTTTTTAACATGTTGATAAAGTATATATTATAGTAATACAAATTTATGTCAATTTTAAGTGTCTGCCATCGTGGTTCAATAAATACCAGCCCGTAATAGACGGACGGACAGGCAAACATCAAAGTCATATAGTAATAGAGTCATTGGACCCCTCTGAAACAGACCTCCAAAAATTCGTGTTTCTCAAACAGCGAACTGAGTCACCTACCGACTGCGCCAACGAGGTGTACACATGGGTTAACCACAGTTTCAGAAGGCAGGAAATAAGTGTAGAGGATATAAAATAATCTACCGCAATAACAATTAGTTTACCTTCCTAAGGATGACTAATTATCGCGCATCCAGTGCAATACGGCCACATGTCCAAAATTTATACAAACTGCGTTTTGGCCACAGTTAAGCAGTATGTAACCTTAACTTTCGCACAAACAACGCCACAAGTCGAAAAGTCGTTATAATAACGGTACCACCATAATAATACGTCCTTAAGTAATTTTAAGAAGTGAGATTTCATTAGGGCCATATTTTAACTTGTGGCCTTAGATCATTGTGTAACAATGTTGTAATATGGCCGTATGTCGACTTGTGGCCATATTGCTTTCAAGTTATTTATGAATATCAATGTTTCTTTTAAGTATGGCTGTATAGCTTTATCTTAACTATCTAACTTAATAATTGATCTGTTATAAACTGGTAACTAAATATCTCCTCTGTGCAGTATACCTACTTGTGTGTGACTATGGTGTAGTTTGTTTTTAAAAATAAATGACTGTCGTTGAAGCTCATCTGTTGGTTTCACTATAGGTTATGAGGCTTGCACGTTTTAAAATTCAAATAAATTAAATGCAGTTTTGAAAATGAGTTCAAGTGTGATTTCAAGCATAAGTAAGCTGAAGGGAAAAGAAAATTATCAAGAATGGGCGTTTGCGGTCGAGAATTTTCTCATACTAGAAAATATGCACGATTGCATTTTGAAATATGACGAAAAGGTGGCTGCCAATGATGCCAAAGCAAAAGCAAAAATAATTTTGACGGTTGATCCGTGTTTATATGTACACATTAAAACCGAGAAAACCGCCAAAGATTTGTGGTCCAAATTGCAAAATATGTTTGCTGACACCGGTTTTACACGGAGGATTGCGCTGCTTCGTAATCTCATATCAGTTCGTCGAGAAAACTGTGAAACGATGTCTCAGTATGTGACTATGATTGTGGATACTAGTCAGAGATTAAACAGCACAGGATTCCAGATAAATGACGAGTGGGTTGGCTGTTTGTTGCTCGCAGGATTGCCTGAAAAGTTTGAGCCAATGATTATGGCGATCGAACATTCGGGCATTGACATTACTGCAGATGCCATTAAATCCAAATTAATTGATATTGAAGACGGAAACGGAAGTGAGCCGAGTTGTTCTCAAAGTGCATTTGCGTCAAAAGGTTGGCAAAACTGGCAACAGAAAAAAAAAGCGGCCATGAAGCAAACTCCAGAAACGTCAAGTAATACGTCAAATGTCAAGCCACACGTAAAATGTTACAAATGTAAACAACATGGACATTTTAAGAATCAGTGTGAACATTTCGCTAAAAAAAAGCAATCAAACGCTTTTAGCGCAGTATTTCTTAGTGAAAACTTCAGCAGCTCACATTGGTATTTAGATTCGGGCGCGAGCATGCATATGACGGTTAACGAAGATTGGCTACTGTAAAATCCCTAAACTTCTTGATTCGAGTTTCTTCAGGATGTGGTCTTCAATAAAAAGTGGACTGTAGATTTTAGCTGGTATAATTCGGAAATAAATCGCAAGATCGTTACAGTCGTTGTGAATTTCAGTTGAATCGCTAGAGAAGAAGATGACCAATGACTTTTTTACATGTAATGTTGCTATTATAAAAATATTTACATAAGCACTCCATTTAACGTAATCGAGTAATGTATATAATTGCAGTTAGGTTGATTTAATTTGATTTACAATTTTAATATTATTCTTTCTTTAACTAAATTTAATTAGCTTTTAAGAAATATGATTATATAATTTTAATAAATGTGTAAATAAGAAATTAGGATTAAAAATTATAATTAATTTTTAAACGATTCTTAACATGCTGCCACCCTTAAAATCTACTGATTTTAAATAGAAGAGACTGGCAAGGGACAGATGGTGTTGAAAGCACGGCGGATGACGCCCTTCTTCGTCCTGATGTCTGCGACCCGCGCGATGCCATCAGTTCCCGGAATGACATGGATGATGCGACCAAGCTGCCAAAGGAGAGGGGGTAGAGTCTTGTCCTTGATGACGACCAGAGTGCCTTCCTTGAGTTCTCCTGTGGATGTATGCCATTTGGTTTTCTGCTGTAGCCAGAGAATATATTCATTAGAAAACCGATGCCAAAACTGTTGCTTAAGCAGCTCGATGCGTTTCCAGCGTTGCAATGATGTAATTGCTGCTGATGTGATCTGCGGATGAGGTACAAAATGAATGGACCGTCCTATGAGAAAGTGGGCAGGAGTTAATGGATAGAGATCGTTAGGATCGTCTGAAATTTGAGTAAGAGGCCTCGAATTGAGGATTGCCTCGATTTGAATCAGCAGCGTAGACATCTCTTCATATGTCATGTGACTCTGATCAAGCACACGCCTGAGATGGTGTTTAATCGATTTAATTAAACTTTCCCAAAGGCCACCATAGTGAGGTGTGTAGGCTGGAATAAATGAAAATTGGATATCTAGAGCTGAAGTGTCTGATGTTGAGATTTTACCTAAAAGTTGAGATAATTCATTGAATGTGCCCTTGAATGTTGTTGCGTTATCTGAAAATATGGTTTGAGGTTTACCACGGCGAGCAATGAATCTGGTTAAGGCAGCAATGTAGGCTTCTTTCGTTAAATCTGTAACAAGCTCAAGGTGCGCTGCTTTGGTTGCGAGACACACAAATGCACAGATATAAGATTTTATTAGAGTACTGCCTCTACCTTTCCGGTTGGATATCATAACTGGCCCGGCATAGTCAACCCCTGTATTGAGGAACGGAAATTCCAGATGGACGCGTTCCTTGGGTAAATTTCCCATGACAGGTTGGATAGTGTTTCCCTTGAATCGACAGCATTTGATGCACTTATGCACTGTAGCTTTGGCTAAATTTCTGCCACCAATAGCCCAATACTTGTGTCGAATAGTGGCTAAGAGAAGTTGTGGACCACAATGCATAAAGGTTATGTGATACATTTGAAATAAAAGTTTGCATAAATTGTGTTTACTACTGAGCAACACTGGGTGCCTGACATTGTAGTCGTAGTCAGAGTTGCTCAGTCTTCCCCCCACACGAATAAGCAAGTCACTGTCTAGAAATGGTGAAAGAGAGAGCAGACCGGTTTTATGAGGCAATGGCTTGCCAGCTGAAAGAGTATTTATCTCCTCGGGAAATGAATCTTGCTGAGCTCTACGCAAAAGAAAAGTGCTAGCTAATTCAAGCTCTCGGAGAGAAAGATTGCCCGTCCGTTTAGCTGTCTTGTTTTTGCAATTATTGATAAATCGGAATATGAATGCCATGACTCTATTAAGCTTTGTATAACTCGATGAATAATAATATAAGTAGTGATAGGTCTACAGTTTCTGGCAAATTGATGCTAGATTCCTTATTAGGATTTCTAGGCCACTGTGATGAATCGGATTGCAAATACTCTGGGCCCGACCACCACAAAGAAGAGTTGCATAATTGGTCAGCACTTAGACCACGCGATACGAGATCCGCTGGATTCTCTTTGGAAGGGACGTAGCGCCAAAGAAAATTTGCAGTGAGTTCTTGAATTTCGCTGACTCGGTGACGCACAAAAGTTTTTAAATGAAGAGGTGAAGAAGCGATCCACCCTAAAACAATTGTTGAATCCGCCCAAAATACGCAGTTGACAAACTCTAAGGTAAGCGACGAGATGACTTTTGAATAAAGTTTTGCTCCCAGTAACGCTCCACTCAGTTCTAAGCGTGGAACGGTGATTTGTGGCTTGATTGGAGCTACTTTGCTTTTGGAAGCTAAAAGACGAACACTGACCGATCCGTCTTTGTCTACACTGCGTATGTATACGCATGCTCCATAAGCTCTCTCACTTGCGTCTGTGAATGTATGTAGAGTCACGTCAACTGGGTCATGTGTTTTAATGCATCTGGGTATAGTGATGTGATTTAAGTGTGGTAGTGTATTGGCAAAATGGAGCCATTGTTCTTTAATTGAATCTGGAACTTCGTCGTCCCAGTTGCATTTACTTATCCACAATTGCTGCATAATGATTTTTGCTTCTACAATACACGGCGATACAAGGCCAAGGGGATCGAAAACTTGGGCAATTGTGGAAAGTATAGTGCGCTTGTTAATTTTATTGTGTGTATTGACATGAATTGAAAATGTCAACGCATCTGAGTTGCATTTCCAATTCAGTCCCAATGTTTTGGATGACTCGTCAGCACTAAGGTTGACTGAATCTGAATGACTGTAGTCATCACAAACAGCACGCAAGATGTCTCGATTATTAGAGTGCCATTTTCTGAGGTTAAATTCTGCAGAATCCAGGCTTTTTGTGACATTTTTACAGAGTGCAATGGTTTCGTCAATTGTGTCTCTACCGGACAAAAAATCATCGACATAAAAATCGTGACATATTGCGTGCTTTACGTCAGGATCGGTTGCATCATATCCCAACTGAGTGAGACATCTTGTGGCTAAATATGGTGCTGAAGCTGTGCCGTATGTGATGGTTTTGAGCGTGTATTGACCTATTGGATGAGAAGGCTGTGCTCTCCAGAGAATTTTTTGTAAAGCGGTCTGTGACTCTACAACTTGAATTTGACGATACATTTTCTCAATGTCTGCTGTTACTACAAACCGATGCTGACGAAAACGTAATAGAATGGACAATAAGTCGTCCTGAATAGTAGGCCCTACCATTTGGATGCTGTTGAATGATCGGCCTGATGTAGTGGTAGAAGACCCGTTGAATACAACTCGGAGTTTAGTTGTGGTACTAGACTCTCTAAGTACCCCATGATGAGGCAGGAAACATGAAATTTGCTTGTCATTTGCGTTGCTCTTGCACATATGACCTAGCTCTTCGTACTCGCCAAGAAACTGTATGTAGAGACTTTTTAAGGTAGGATTTTTGTCTAAACGTCTCTCTACTGACAAAAAGGTAGCCAAAGCACGCTGATAAGAGTCTCCTAATACCTCAGGCGAATCCTTCAACGGCAGGGACACCACGAAACGCCCGTCAGCGTTGCGAGTTGTTGTTTTGACGAAGTGCTCTTCACATGCTCGCTCTTCCTGGGTCATACGATGTTTAGGAGCAACTGTATCTAATTCCCAGAAACGAGAAATGTCTACTTGTGTGTTATCTGTGTTTTGAGTGAACATGCAGATAGCTGTATTTGGTTTGAGCTGACTTATGGCTCCGGACACAAGCCACCCGAGCTTGGTCTCAAATAATGTTGGTTGGTTTTTACCTAATGGTATGCGATTTGAACCTAACACATTCCAAAATATTTCAGCACCTACTAATATTTCGATTCGAGCAGGTGTGTTGAATGTAGGATCCGCTAATTGGATTCCTGTGGGTAATGCAATGTTATGTGTATGTATGTATGTAGATGGTATGGCTGTAGTAATGTTGGAAAGAACGTAACAATCAATGTCCGACTTGAAGCTTCCATCAAGCGAATAAATTTTTATAGAACACGCCTCTGAGCTGTTCGAAGAATGACTGTTGATGCCAGTTACCTTAGAGTTGGTCGACCGAGTGCGAACTTGCAGTTTACTGCACAAACCCTGCGTGATGAAATTTGTTGTGCTCCCGTTATCCAAGAGAATGCGCACAGTTTGCAGGTGCCCCTTGCTATCTGCAACCTTGATGAGAGCTGTGGACAGCAGCACACAATTGGGGTTAATATTGTCAACTGATTCTTTTGTCACCATGGCAAGGTTAAGAGGAATCTCGTTCCGGGGAGTCTCTTCAGTAGGCTCCGTGTGAATTAAAGTATTATGCCTTTTGTTGCAATACTTGCAATGGGATAATCGACATTGATTATCAGTATGACCGTGGCAAAGACAATTAAGACAAACTTTGAATAATTTTGCTTTTTGAAATCTTGTACTCGCTGGAAGTTTCCTGAATGACGAACAATTGTATAAATGATGATTATTTTTGCATAAAGGACATTGATGTGAATAAGAATTTTTAAATTGGGGCTCAGTAGAAGTGTGAGTGACAAAGCTTTTTGATTTTGAATTATTGAAAGATGATGTAGACGGCTGATTGCTAATTTTATTTATTTTGTTATTTTCTAGAGTCTCCAGAAAGTCTGCTCTTTGTAAAAGAAATAATTTAAATGACCCTAGAGTAGCGACAGTAGTTTCAGAATTTCTGCGCTCTTCCCACTCCCTACTGGTGACAGTGTCCAATTTATTTGACATCAAGTGTATAACAAGAGTGTCCCAGTTATCCGTTGGTTGACCTAAGGAATGAAGAGCACGTAAGTTTTTGTTGGTGGCGTCAAGAATATTACGCAAGGCATGACTTGACTCCCTTTGAATAGGTTCAACATTGAACAATGCATTGACGTGATGAGTCACCAACAATTTCTCGTTATCAAACCTGTCAGAAAGCAGCTGCCACGCTATTGAATAATTGTCGTTTGTCATATCCAAACTTTGTATAATGAGTGCAGCGCTACCTTTAAGTGAAGCTCGTAAATAATGAAATTTATTGACTGGATTGATTGAATCATTGTTATGAATGAGTGAGAGATAAGTATCTCGGAATGCCAACCAGTTATGATAACCACCATCAAATCGAGGTAAATCAATTTTCGGCAAATTAACAAAATGTTGATTGTGTGTCTTGACAACTGTTGATGCAGAGCTTACCTCAGATGCATTGTCACCGGAGTTACGCCTCGTGTGTTTGTGTATTAAGACATGTGCAGAGGACATGCTGGCATAGTAGGCATCCTCGAAAGGCTTGCGCTCGTCTCCGCTGCCCCCGGCGCTGGCAGTTTCTGATTCTGACAGCATTTCGATGTCAGTCTGTAATGCATCAAATTCATCGAATATAGGCACAATTTTATCATAGCGTAACTGAAGTTCAGCAACTTGCAATTCGGTAAGCTGAGGTTCCGCTTCGAAGCGTTGTAAAAAGCTTTGAAAGGCTGTAAGCTTGCCCTTGATTGCACCACGTTTGTATTTTAACCTTTTAAGCTCTTGTTCAGACATGTTAAAGCAACCAAGCTCAAGCTTAATGACGCAAAAAAATAACTTCCTGCTACAAAAAAATTAAATGTTTAATCGCGAGTTTGCTATTATATTTCTCCTAGGCGTTTAAGTAATGCGGCGCTTGGCGACCGACTCGATCGGACGGATGCAAGTTGCAAACTCAGCAATATGATTATCTGCGAATTGAATAAACAACACTGTAGTTATAAAACAGGTTCAGTTATTGATGCATGCGCGATGAATTGTGGTTGATTATTTAAACTAAGCTTATTTTTATTGCAAATGAAACTAAATATTTGATTAGTGTGATTTGATTGTAAATAGTTGTAATGAAAGTGAATTGAGTGTAAGAATGTAGTAGATAGGTACTGAATTTGTGTTATATTAGTGTTGTGGTATTTAAAACTGAGTATTTATACTTAAGTTATATTGTGATTAGTGTGAATAATGTACCCACCTAATGAATATAATGTAATATGACTATGTGATGAAGTGATTGTATTATTGACTTTGTGTTGTGATTAAGAATGTGAATATGAAATGGTAAGTAGATAGTTAAGAGGTTATTTTAACTATAGTATGCAACAAACTTTACAATATGAATGATTATCTAGCTACTGACTAATCTATTGCAATGAAAATGTTTGTGATTTTAAATGACTGATGAATATTTTGGCTATTTTAATGCCTGAATAGGGAAAGTAGGTATGCTTAAGCAAATGAAATGAAATTAATTTGAAAATAATGGATGGATGATGGAAAGCAAAGCAACTAAACAAAATATGAAATGAGATTATGGAATAGATATAGGAACGGTCTCACTGTCCTTTGCCCTGTTTCCCAGTAGTAACGGCTTTTTGTCTTGTTTGCAACTGCTCCAACTTGAATCTTCCCTGTTGTCTGTTGAATTGTAGAATTGCTCACTCCTTGAATGCGATCAGGACTTGAATGGCAAACGTAACTGACTTCTGGTCACGTCGTTGACGACTTCCTGATGTACAGGAACGCTTTGTGTTGGCTGGCGTTGTTCACCCGTCGGTCGCTGAATATCCTGACTTGTGGGACGCGATGCGATGAGTGTCAGCTCTTGACTTGCACGTAGCTGGATGATGTCGGCGCTGATCTGGATAGTGGCTTAACAAATTTAAGCCCGACGGAGTAGCTCGACGTTCTCCGACCTTACAATATTCTTCCAAATCGGAGGTTCGTAATGGACCATGTAAAATCCCTAAACTTCTTGATTCGAGTTTCTTCAGGATGTGGTCTTCAATAAAAAGTGGACTGTAGATTTTAGCTGGTATAATTCGGAAATAAATCGCAAGATCGTTACAGTCGTTGTGAATTTCAGTTGAATCGCTAGAGAAGAAGATGACCAATGACTTTTTTACATGTAATGTTGCTATTATAAAAATATTTACATAAGCACTCCATTTAACGTAATCGAGTAATGTATATAATTGCAGTTAGGTTGATTTAATTTGATTTACAATTTTAATATTATTCTTTCTTTAACTAAATTTAATTAGCTTTTAAGAAATATGATTATATAATTTTAATAAATGTGTAAATAAGAAATTAGGATTAAAAATTATAATTAATTTTTAAACGATTCTTAACACTACAAAACATCTCAAACCGCCACACAGTGAAAGAGATCGTCATTGCCGATAAGAGCAAAATCCCGGTTAAATGTTGTGGAGACATCCAGATTACAACTATGGTTAATGATACGGAATATATTATTCCAGTTACGGGAGTTTTGTGCGGGCCGGGTCTGGCCACGAACTTACTTTCAGTGAGCCAGCTAGTGAGCAAAGGAAACAAAGTGTCTTTTGTCAACGACCAATGCTTGATTCGTAACAGAATGGATGAGCTGGTGGCAACAGCAGATTTAATGGATGGTGTTTATAAACTGAACATTCAGGATATCCATTGTTTGTTGTCAGTGACAGGGGCTGTGTGGCATAGAAGGCTTGGACGTCTGAACAGCAGTTATCTGGAGAAAATGAAAGCCGGAGCTGTCATTGGAATGTCATACACAGAAAAGTCCCAAGTGAGCAAGTCAAACTGTCAAGTGTGCTGTGAAGGCAAGCAAGCCCGGTTGCCATTCCCACATAATGGTAACAGAAGTACGGAGCTGCTAGATACAGTGCATGCAGACATCTGTGGACCAATGGAAAATAAATCTATTGGGGGCTCACGTTATTTTCTATTGTTTGTAGATGACTACAGTAAAATGGCTCATGTTTACTTCTTGAAGAAGAAAGATGAAACCTTTGGTTGCTTCAAGACTTATAAGGCATTAGTAGAGAATCAGACAAGTAAGAAAATCAAGTATTTTAGAACAGACAACGGTACAGAGTTCTGCAGCAAAGTGTTCGAGAAATTCTTACAAGATTCAGGAATTGCTCATCAGAAGACAAATCCATATTCGCCTGAACAAAATGGTTTTTGTGAGCGGCTAAACAGATCCTTAGTAGAAAAGGCAAGATGTATGCTGTTTGATGCAGGCCTAACTAAGAGATTCTGGGCGGAAGCCGTTAATACGGCAGTGTATCTGCGCAACAGATCAATTGTGTCAGGAACCAATGACAGAGTGCCATATGAACTTTGGACTGGAAAGAAGCCAGATATCAGTCATCCTAGAATATTTGGCAGCAAAGTCATGGTCCATGTACCAAAAGAGAAGAGGCAGAAATTGGATAAAAAGGCACACAATTGTATTCTTGTTGGCTACCCTGAAAATATAAAAGGTTACAGAATCTTTAATCCTATGAACAATCAGATATCCACAAGCAGAGACATTGTTGTGTTGGAGGAAGGGATAAAGAATGATGCTGTGAACATCATAATTAGTGACTCAGATTTCATTGAGGTAAAGCAGCCAAAAGCTGAGCAATGTACACAGACTGCAAGTCACAGCAATGACACAGATGGTTGCCGAAATAATGAAAAAGTGACACAGTTGAGAACTCAGTCTGACAATAGCATAAAGCAGGAGCAATCACAAGAGTTAAACAGTGGATTTGATGCAGTACAAGAGCAAGAAGCCAGTATTGACTCAAGTGATGACAGTTTTGTAGATGCTCCAGTGGCAGAAGTGCAGACTGACAATGAAGAAGTGTTGTCTCGGCCACAGCGTATACGTAAGAAACCTGATTGGTATGGTTTAGGTGCTAGTGCTTGTGTAGTGAATGATGGTGTCAGTAACATTGTTGGTGACGGTTCTAGTGATCAGTGTACTGAACTGACTGTAAAGGATGCATTGAGTGGACCTGAGAGTTTGCAGTGGAAGCAAGCTATGGCAGAAGAGCTACAGTCATTTGAGGACATTGATGCATGGGAGTTAGTAGAGAGACCAAAGCAAGGTACTGTTGTAGAATGTAAATGGGTATTTAAAAAGAAATTAAATTTAGATAACAGTGTGCGTTATAGGGCTAGAATGGTAGCTAAGGGCTTCACCCAAAGACCAGGTGTGGATTATGACGAGATTTTCTCACCAGTTCTGCGACATTCCACATTAAGGCTGATGTTCGCTCTAGCTGTGAAACTTAATTTAAATACTTGTCATTTAGATGTAAATACAGCTTTCTTGAATGGTTTTTTATCTGAAACTATTCATATGAAAAAACCTGTTGGGCTAAAATGCGATGACAGTAATGTTCTCAAACTGAGTCGGCCAGAGCCTGGTATGAAAGGGTAGATGAATTGTTACAGATGATAGGGTATAAAAAATCATTGCTGGAGCCATGTATGTTTAGCAAAATAAATGGTGATTTTAAAACAATCATTCTATTGTATGTCGATGATTTTTTCATTTTTTTCAAATTGTCAAAATGAAGTTGCTTCATTGAAGAAAGAACTGTCAACTCATTTTAAGATAAAAGATCTGGGTAGTATTAGACAGTGTTTAGGAATGACTGTTGATGTTGATAGTGAGAAAGGTGTGATAACAGTTCATCAAGAAAAATATATTGATGAAATAATAAAGAAATTTAATATGTGTGATAGTAAGGTAGCAGACACACCTATTGAGCCTAGATTGAATTTAGAAAAAGGTACTGGTCGTAATGAAAAGTTGCCGTACCAACAGCTAATAGGCAGTTTAATGTACTTGGCTGTTCAAACCAGACCAGACATAGTTTTTGCTGTCAATTATCTAAGTCAATTCAATAATTCTTACAATGAAGAGCATTGGGCCTATGCCAAGAGAATTATTAAATATTTAAAGAAAACAAAACACTTTTGTTTAAGATTTACTAGAAATGGTAATGACCAGATACAGGCATTTGTTGATGCAGACTGGGCCAGTAACGCCATAGATCGCAGATCTTATACTGGTTATGTATTTCAGTTGTCGGGCTTTGCTGTTTCATGGGAAACCAGAAAGCAGACCACAGTAGCCTTATCTAGTACTGAGGCTGAGTATATGGCGCTCTCAGATTGTTGCAAAGAGGCCATTTACATTAAGAATATACATCAGCAAATAACTGGCATAACTTATCCTATTGTCATTTATAATGATAATCAATCTGCAATTAAATTGTCCAATAACCCTGTATTCCACAAGCGATCCAAGCATATTGATGTGAGGTATCATTTTTGCAGAGAAAACATTAAAAATAAACTAGTTGTAGTTAAGTATTTGTCAACAGCTGACATGCCAGCAGATTTGCTTACAAAAGGATTAGTCAGTATTAAGCACTATAAGTTTGTTAAAGCACTGGGGTTGTCCTAAAGTTAAATATTTTTTGTTTATGTTGTTTAAGTGGGAGGTATAGTGTTTTTTAAGTGGGACTTGTGTAATGTTTATTTAGTTAAGTGGGAGTGTTATAAACTGGTAACTAAATATCTCCTCTGTGCAGTATACCTACTTGTGTGTGACTATGGTGTAGTTTGTTTTTAAAAATAAATGACTGTCGTTGAAGCTCATCTGTTGGTTTCACTATATGATCCCTTTGAAATTGCCAAGAATAGAACATTCGATGTTTTTGTTTTGAAGTTAAGTATCTTTACAAACTTTTGATAAAGTAAGTGTCAGTGACAATTTCTTTAGTTACTTACAACCACGCAGATGCACATGGTGTAGTACTCAACGCAACTCTTTGTTTCTTTAGTTTGTTTAAAAACTAAAAATGTTTCTTTGTCTTACAAAACAGTTAAAGGCTAATATGATTTGTCTCTCAGTCAATTTACTATAGAACAGATCTTTTCCCTGCTTCTACGTACGGCACAGAAAGGAAACGGGAATATACGTGTGTAAATCCTCTTAAGAACGAATACATTATGTAGTTCTGTAAGTTACACTGCGGGTGGGGGCCCACCGGCGGCGGGGATTGATTAAATATTTAAATTAACATGTAATATCGTTGATTTCAATTATCAGCATTGAATGTCAGCAAAGCAGTCATTATAAAAGAATGCGTCGCAAGAAACTCATTTCACTGAAAAAAAAACATAAGTTGCTATCAAAAGTTACATATTTAATACAAGCTTTTTTCCCGATTATAACTGCATTGTCATCCATTCTACACGATGTATTGTATTGGTAAACATGGATGGGATGGTCGTGTTACGGAATTCCTTTTGCTGACACAATCCAAGCCGGGCCAACAGAATTTCTCAGCTCAGAATCAGGATAAGCAATAGGTTTTTTTTCAATTTAATAATAATAAAACAATGATTAAAAATTATTGGTCCGAAATAAAGATTTATTATTATTATTATTAAAAAGGTTGTGTATGTCTGAGTTTGTATTTTTTATTTGCTAGTTTAGTTCCCGGGTGCAAACGGGAGTATACCTGTTTTTCACAAATTGACTTAACTATATCGCGGAGATAGCAAAGTAGTTATATCTTCTTCTTTAGAAGAAGAAGAAGAATAAGATACCCAGGGAACAAAACTAGCAAAAAATAAAAAGTCAGACATACACAACCTTTTAATCATTGCTTTACTTTCCATTAGTTAAATTAAAAAATTGCCTTAATATTAACTTCACTTCAACGTTCGCTCGACTGTCTCACTCGCTACAAGTCACTCGCCACGCTTTCCTCGGTGACGTCACTCGTGCGACATCGCGCGCCTCATCACTTATTCCGCGGCCCGCGTCGTCCGCGCGACAAACGCCGCCGACGCGACGTGCCATTAGCTGACAGTGACAGCGGCTCACCTTGTATCTGAGCAAATGCTACAAAAATAATCCAAAGAACACCGGCCAAATAAGAACTAATAGTGATAACGTCTTCTTCAAGCTCAGCGTAGGCAGCTACATGAATCGTTTTTTCTTCTATTTATTAAAGGCAAAGAAATCCAAGCCCATACAGCTAAGGGTTTGTTTTACCACTGTAAAGCTTCGGATATCTTAAGTGTCAAATATCGGTAGTACCGTCTATATTTGTTTTGAATTGGTTTTGAGGGAATAAACAGAGACAGCGTCACAGATATCTGACAATTAGGGTATCAGGAACTTAATAGATAGCTGGAAACAGGCCCCAAATCTGGTTTATAAAATAATAGAAATATTGAATAAGTCTTGTTACAATCAGATTCGTTTTCTTCTATCTTAGTCTCGACTTAGCACGGTTGTATACTTTACGGCCAGCGGTTACTTGGGGACAACAAAACACAGGGAATTCGTGTTTTCCATTGAAATATTCATTTATTCTTAATACCTATCATTATTATCACAGTGGCAAAAATTATATTCATCAATGCGATCCATTCTCCACTCTTCACGTCTCAAAAACCTGCCTCATTCCGACGATATAAATTTGATTCCATGTTCCTGGATACTTTTTAATTCGAAAAAGTGTTAATACCCTCCGAACGCAGGCGCAGTAACAGCTAACAGCTAGTATTGGTAAATTAGCGTATAGGTATTTTAGGAGTGGAAAAGTTGTGGACCGAGTTAGGCGTCCGCAGCCGCGCGATTGCGGAGCGAACGAAAATCGAATTAGAGCGGATTCGTTGTACATACATGTGATAACAAAATTTCCGACGTTTCAGGAATTGCTCTGTAACAGAATTAGCGCTCAACAACGATTAGTGCTCTGAATACAGGAGTTACCAGAGACTGACCTATTCTCC
This sequence comes from Pandemis heparana, assembly GCA_963854515.1. Classification (NCBI taxonomy): domain Eukaryota; kingdom Metazoa; phylum Arthropoda; class Insecta; order Lepidoptera; family Tortricidae; genus Pandemis; species Pandemis heparana. Next base: position 159,962 of record OY978008.1, on the reverse strand, counting down.
AACACACATTAGTGACTTCTCACATTCACTTATACCATAGGTACTTACACTAATTGTTCACGATTGTTTTTGAGCGTTTAAGAAAAAAGTCGACGTAATCATTTTTGCCAGAATTGAAACTCTTTTGGGCTTTTCTTAGTCAGAATCGCTTACCGAATCGATCCTTATACAAGAGAGGAAATGTGTCCCAAAACTTCCATTCAGTCACTTTTTGTTCGTCGTATTTTTTTTATGTATACAGGAAAATCTTGTATGAGAATCGAAAGGGTAAGCGATTATGAGTAAGAAAAACCCAAAATAGTTAAATTTTGGAAAAATCGTTCATGTCCTACCTAGAATTATTTTTGAAAAACGCTCTTTTCGTGATTGTAATTTTCATGAGCTAGCTTTGTTCTGCTTAATTTTATCCGTCCTCTTTCCTCCAAATAACAGTCAGATTGCAGCAGCTCTGTCAAATTATTTTAAACGAGACACTGGTTGCTTAACTTTTAATGGTCTATGCTTAAGGTTAGTCATTTAATCCTCTGCTGTATGATTTTAAAAATGTATACCAAGTATAAAGGTGCGACCACACCGTCGCTTAAAAAACGGTGACGTTACGGAATCGCAACAACATGCATGAAGAAATGGTGAGAAAACGTGACGCCTGAGACACGTCACTGCGTATACGCGGCGGTTTGGTCGCACCCTAAAAGCAGTAGGTATGAGAAAACATATTGAGTGTTGAAGTAATATCACCCGAGTGCGGGTGCGGCAGCAGCAGCCTCCGCCGGCAGAGGGCGCACTTGCCAACACCACCGCTGGACAACATTCGAGCGTTTCCTCCGCCCGGGTCATACCGTATGACCGTGACGTATGACGTATGACTCATACCTCACACACACATCACGTCCATATCGCTTATTTATGGGGTACGCAGAGCCTAAGGAAACAAGATCTAAAGGTCATGTTTAGCATGATTGAGGAAAGGGGAATCAAAATACTACCAAAGAAAACTCCTCCAAAAAAAATACCGAAACCCGGTGGGAATATAGTTGAGTGGACAACACACTACTGTAACATACAGTCTTGTTTTCATAAAAATAGGATCTGAGCATCATTATCATTATGTTTTAACAATATTTGCTGAGTGGATCATTACAAAGAAAAAACTTGTACCCGCTAAGTCACACAATCACGCGTGCTACTCGTATAATATTCTTTTCACCTCACTTGCTCGAAAGGGCTGTCTTTCGCCTTCAAAATCTGCGTGAAAAAACGCTTTTTCCCCTCTAGCGTGGAAAAGGTTTTTGAAATTCGAACGTGGCGCTGACCATCATTGTCCACCTACTCATATACTTAGAAATTAGGACTTTGAACTTCGTATATTGTCGGCCCGCTTACACGAATAGTACTTAATAGGTGAATGAGAGGGACGGAATAAAGCGAAATTCAAATGTAGATCTTTTTATCAGACCCCATAAATGTTTCATTTGCTTTAAAAAAAACATAATCACATTCAGAAACGCGATCCGTTATCTATGGTTTGTTTCGTGAACATTAAACTATTTTAGGTTAAAGATGATAAATAAAAATTTCATTTCGACAAATTATTAATTTTTATCTACAAAGTGACTATAAATTGCTTATTTAAGACATTGATCAATTAGTTCATCATAATTTTAATACACATTAGGCTGTTTAGCAGCTACTTCTTAGCGCGCGCATAAAGTGAAAATATCGCGCATGCGCCAGTGCTGCGCGCCGATTGGCGCGGAGAAATCGCCATCTTTCACAGAAATTTTGTTGATTCGGAGACTTTGTTATTACTTTAAAAATTAAGAGTTCAAGTAATAAAGAAAAACTAAATGTAGTGTTCGTCGACGGAAATACTATAAAATATGCTCGGACAGTTATATCAGTAAATCAAAGGTGTTAATTACCAAATAACAAAGTAAAGTTCTGAAGCAGTTCCAGTTAAACAATGTAGGGTGGTAACAAAGGTAAACTAAAGTTCTTTTATAAACTAAAATTCTGTATAAAACTCAGTTTTGTATGTATAGTATGTATTGTAAGGTAAATATTTATGTATGTATAAAAGTGAAATACCTAACTAATTACTATTTTATTTATTTTTCTTTTTCTTTCATCCACCATTTTTCTCGCTGTATTGAGGTGAAAAATTGTGTGTTTCGCTCGGCAGCAAAGTTGTTTAGAGTCTCGTGCCTTGAAACCGTCGCGACGCTCAGGATTCTTCTTTTGAACCTCTCGCTTCGCTCGCGGTTCAATCATAGAATCCTTCGCTTGCTCCGGTTTCAATTCAGGCACTCGCGCCAAACAAACACTTTGCAGCCTTGCATAACAAATAACTATTATCGTATCAGGCAGGATATGACGCCTATCTATGTACATAGCTCTTTAACAACCTTATTACCCATAACCGCAATAAAGACATTTTGAATTTTAATTTTATTTTATCATCATCATCATAATACTTTTTTGTGTGCTAGCGGCAGACAATGGTTCAATGGTTCCCTTTTAGGCGGTTTTTGCAGCGCTCGGTCTGTTTTGAGTTGGCCTCGGAGCGCAGTGAGAGCCGCAGGGCGGAGGCAAATTGGATTGTCGGCGTCGAGAGACGGCATTATAATAACATGGACACCGCGCGCTGCGGCCGCCAGCCTGCTGGTGAACTCGCTGCTCCACAATATAGATTGATAGCTTCTTTTCTCAGCTTTTTTATATTTCATAGAAGCTGTGAACGGGAACGGGACAAAGCCTAGATGGACATTTCGTGACCAAAGCGGGGACGTTTTGAAAAAAGGGGGGTTATCTCTGGATCTACTGAACCGATTTAGAAAATTCTTTTACCAATAAAAAGCCACATTATTTGTGAGTGTCAAATTTAATTATGCGCGAACAAAGTCGCGGGGAACAGCTGGTAAAAGAATAAAAGGTGCTATCCGTTATACCTCCGCGTCATTACCGCCTGTCACGGGAGACAATTTGGACAGTTGATGGAACTGAATTTTCGCGACTAACGACCGACCGCAATTAGCGGCAACTATTGTGTTACGCCGGATAATTACTCGCCGCCCGTCGCTGCCAACGCCGTAAGAGCTGCGCCGGCGCAACAAAGAGTTCCAATGTCTTACCAGTTACCTTATGAACAAAGATGTGACTCTAAAAAAAACTTGACCACGAAGTTACGCTGCGCAAACCACGTCCACTGGTAAGTTACATCAGTGAGTACCCAGATGTCATCATCATCATATCAGCCATAGGACGTCCACTGTTGGACATAGGCCTCGCCCATAGAGCTCCAGCTGCCTCGGTTGGAAGCGCTTGCTCCACCGTGAACCCGCAAATTTAACCAGATCATCCGTCCTCGTTGGTGGACTTGCGACGCTTGCCGATCCGCGGTCTCCACTCGTAAACCTTTCGTCCCTAACGATGCTCTGTTCTCCGTGCTATATCGCCTGCCCATTGCCACTTCAACCCACCCAGATAGGCATTCTTAATTACTACGATAGCACCACTAGCGGAACGAAGCGACAACAAACAGTCTTCACCAATTTCTTCAAGTTTAACGCCAACATAATATTTTATGTAACCCGTATCTTGTAACCGAAAACGTACACTAAGCATACTGATTATAGACTTCAAACTGGCTAGGGCGTGCAGTGATAGGTCGCTAGGGTCAGTTGCGCCTAATTGTCTTGTGTCAGCACCTTCCCGCTACCTAGGACCTACCATAGCGACCCGAGTGAGTGGCATACTAGTCACAGTTTCTCAGGTACCGTGGCTCAAGACGCGAATCAATCAATGTTATTTCGGCTTCATCATCGGTCTGCTTAACCACCGCATATTAAAAACTCATATGTGTCGGCTTCCAAAACTGGCTACAATGTGAACATGTAATGTAACCCAGTGTGGGAAATGTATACACGTACCACCAGAACTCTATTGCAATAAGGTGACATATCACTCGAGCTTGAGTGACAGCGGCCTGTATGCTTAGTGTAGGTTTGCGGTCACAAAATACGTTTCGAACGCGTTTGCGTTAATATGTCAAATACTATGAGAACAGTTTGTTGCCGTTTCGATCCGCAAGTGGCGCTGCCAATTTTTCCATAGTAACTGAGACGTTTACGTGAACGCGTTCGAGACGTTTTTATATACGAAAACTTACACTAGAGGCTCTGTTTGCAACACGACCTTGCTGTAAGTAAATAAATACGTCACAGGGAGTGTCGACTGTCGACGATAGTTTTAAGGGGTGACAGCCGCGGGCGCTCATTACCGCGCCGGCGCGCGCGCCATTGTGCGCCGGACGCAATCAACTGCGACCCAAACCCCCCCCTCTCAACACACCCCCACCCCGCGGCTGCAGCCGTCGCTCATTGTTTCGCAACAAATTAAGATTTTCCGCTGCGACATTTTATTTCTTCCACCATTGTTGCGCTTGTTTCCGAATCGAAACTCCTTTTTGCATACATATCTACATACATACGTTAATCACGTCTTAATCCCTTACGGGGTTGACAGAGCCTAAAGTAACAAGACCTTAAGGCCATGTTTAGCCTGATTGTGGGCGCATAGGTGGAAAGGGGGATTGTGACGGGTTGCTAGCCGCATCGCCTATGACATGATTCCTAAAATTTTCGCCCATTCCCTCGATGGCTTTAACGATCTGCGCGGGAAGAGAAGCAACTGGTACATTCTATGTTTTTTCTTTACTCCCAGACCAGTAGCTCCTTTTAGGAGTTATCATAAAATATACGAATCACAAATTCAAACAACAAACTTTATTTTATAGGTGCAATATTTTTATGGTTTCAATCGTGCAAGGGATAGATAGGTACCTAATTAAATAATTACATAATAATAATTATATAGTATTATTATTGAATGGAGATTTCGGAAGTCCATTTAACATTTCAGCATTGTCAGTTTAATAAAATGTTCAGTCAAGGGCATAAATATAATGTACTTACTTTTACCACGACGTCAAAAACATCTAAACAGTAAGGTAGGTGATACTCCGTGATACATAAATATTTGAAATGATAGCTGTATCCAATGATATTGTATATATAAAAGAGGTAGATACGTCATTGGCGCACCAAAAATGAAGCGCACAAAAGGCAACAATTGTCTTCTCTGGCTCCAGTCGCTCTCGAACACGCCAACGGAACGGAAGTGCTAGACAGTTACCGCCAGCCGTGTTTAGAGCGTGTTTAAGTCATCAAAATGCCGTCATGTGTCATGCGGAACTGCTCAAATTATGGGAAAAAAAGCAAGAAAGTCCACGGAATCACTTATCACAAGTGTATGCTGATATAACTGTATTTTATTTTATTTAATCATTTGTTATAACAATAATGACACCATGCTGACGTGATCTCGAAGAAAAGGACAGCCGTATGCCTTATATAACGGGACTGACAAGGACATAAAGCGCGCGAACATAGATGAGTTTGTACAGAAGCGACGTACCTGGGCCCTGTTTTATAAAGCTACAAGTCATTACATTATAGGGTCAGAAATACATACATTAATACACATAGGGTCAGAAAGAGACTTCCGCTTGTAAATTGTAAGTTGTTGCTGTATAAAATAGGGCCCTGATATTTACTATAGTTTTACTATAGTTACCTAAGAAACGTAAGAGTATTTGTAAGTCGTGAGGATATTTGATACGTTTTTTTTTATCGACTATATAATGTGTTTTTATGTTTGTAAATAATACATTTGTTAATTATAAATAATAAAATTTGATTGAAAATGCATTTTATTGAAATCGGATTTCATAATATATAAATAGTATAGGAAATGATAATTACGTTTCTATTAAACCAGCGCATTACCCTAAGGGTTCCAGCGTTGGCGAATTTCTGCATAGCAAATTTTTCAAGCCACCCGAGACGAGTAGCATTGGCGCCATCGTGTGCAGCCGACGTAACCGAGATCTTTGTACCGTCTGTTTCTTTATTCTTTGCTTCAAGTGCTGTGATTGGTAGACTCATTGACTTTTGCGTAAGTGACAAACGATGGCTGTCTTTTTTGTTCTTATCGTCTCAATTACGCCATCTCTTTTCCACCATTTGGCAATGTAGTGGAATGAACGTGTATGTGAGTGTGCTAATTCGTAGTTCGGATCATGTTTGGCGGTTGTTTTGTGAGCCTATAACGTATCTTTACTAATATATCATTGGCTGTATCGATATTTATGCCCTCGACTGATCATGGCGTGACTTGCCCTAAGGGTCCACTCCCAAATTTGAATTCGAAGTTCGTATCGTACCGTCCACCTCAACGCGTACAGTCACCAGCATAAATAAGTGATCATTTTTGTACCTTGTCGCTTTCAGTCGTTAGATGATTTCGTATGGTTTTTCAAACATGACTTTAAAGTGACAAGGTACGAAAGTGATCTCTTATTTATGCTGATGACTGTACCTATTAAACACTACTATAGACCGACCGCTTAAATGAGTCCGGTCCATAGATATATATATTACTTCGTAAAAATAGGCCCATTGACTTAAAATAAACAACTAGACTCCCAATCGCAAACAAAAGTTACTCAAGAAACGTCCGAGCGGCTTTGTCTATGTGTTGTGTGTGTCAACACATCAACTTACACAGATAACATTAACATATTCGTTCAAATTAACACCTTATTCCGTGGCAGTAACGTTTAATGTCAATTGCAATACGATCGTGAGAAGCAATGACACGACGCCACGCGCTGGATACCTGGTTGTCTCTTTTGTTCTCAAGCATTTGAGATTACGGTGCGAAAGAGAGATGTACCTACATTGTTATCGAAGCGCGGTCGAAACACGACTGAACCAAAACTCTGCACAATAGACGCGTCGTGCAGACTTTTGCTTCCGACAGTTTTTGAGCGTGATTGGGAGTCTATTGTTTATTGTTACGTCAATGGATAGGCCCTACGCACACGAGCAATTCGTCCAATGCGGTGGTCCTAAAATAAAAGACCACCGTGCCTTAGAAAATGACAGGGCACCGTATCGTTCAGCTCTGCTGTCAGTGTGTCAGAGAAAACGCCCAATTGCGCAGTAAGCGAATTGTTCGGACAGGCGTATCTTGACTTTTGATATCATTCGTCCGGTCGATCTATAGTGTGAGAGGAAAGGCACGATACGCACTTCCAATTTCTAATTTCAGACTATAAAGCCTGGATCATTCATTGCACCAAAAGGTGACCTGGACAGAGGCCACATAGTTCTTGTAATCGCCTTTGCGGTAAACGTAGGCGGGCGTGTACACCGGCAGGTCCTCAAGCTGCACCTCCGGCGCGACGTCGTCGCACACAATAACCTGCTCGCCGATGATCGCATTAGCACTAGAGCAGACCTACAAAAAGACATGAGTATTAACTTCACGCGACACCCCGTATATCAAGTCCAGCATTGCATTTGAAAGTGCTTTCCCTACTTTACTCACGCAGCAAAAAAAGGGTACCTAAGTGATAATAATAATAATAATATTTATTTCCAAAAAACATCATTTACAAGGTATCTTTCATTGTGCGTGCGCATGTGTGTTTAACTTAAAATAAAGGACTATTATTGTAAGTAAGTAATGCTTTATTGTACAAATATAAAGAAACAGATACAATTCACAAAATAATACAAATAACAATAATATATGCACAAAGGCGAACTTATCCCTAGAAGGGATCTCTACCAGTTTACCTTTGAGTAGATGAGAGGAGCATTAAACGAGGGACCGACAGAGTTAGTTTAAATTCCGTATAGGGAAAGCCACAATAGAGCGTACTATAATCTAATAACACATCATAAAAAAACTACTAAATATCATTACACATATGCATGCATAGCATACATATAAAATACAATTTGAGTACAACATTATACACTATCTAAGGAGATGGCACACCATCTCCTTAGATCACAAGCCACATCTTCCTCAAGCCCACCCTGAACTATTGCATGAAGTACTTACATTTAGTATATCAACAGCAGCATTTTGCGTCCCTCGGTTAATATAAACGACCGGCAAGTCTTTCTGTGTGCCCACGGAGTATCCTGCACACACAGATAACGAAAGTTATAAACTCCTTTAATATTACAAATGCGAAAATTTGCGAGTGAGTGAGTACCTATGTTTCATTCTATAATCAAATCATTCATTTCTCATTACCTTAGTCGAGCACTATTAAAATAAATGGGGTGCCATTATTTCGTAAAATTACATTTGGAGGTATCATTTGGCTGCAGTGTTAGGGTGCGACCAAACCGCCGCGTATACGCAGTGACGTGTCGTATCCGTCACGTTTTCTCACCGTTTCTTCATACATGTTGCGATTCCGTAACGTCACCGTTTTTTAAGTGGCGGTGTGGTCGCACCCTTATAGCTGCCAGACTATAGCGCGATAAAATCTACAAAAGTTTAAATTAAAGGTTAAAGGTTGAACATTGTTAATTAATAATTTTAGACTTATTGTGATAAATTGTTAATAAGAGTTTTTAATGATTCACGGTTAAGTTCATTCGAAATATTATAAACGGGATGTGAACCGCGATTACCTTTATTGAGCTCCCGATATTTCGATACAGTTGCGTGCATCATGATCACGGGTAGACTGAAGAAATTGCGTGTGGATGTTATTGTTGGGTAGACCGAGCTCTGTCTACCCTCATTCTTGCGCGTCGACTGCGTGCACTGTCGTTACCACTGGAACCGTTCTCACTCGAAACTCGATTCAAACACACTACACTCACAGTGTCACTTCGCCCACCCGAAATTGATTTTGGGCGAGAATTATATAAGGAAATCACCGGATTCCAGATATTCGACAATTTAAACCCATCCTCACGATTAAAATTTTTATGTTTATGGATTTCAACCGCTTCCCTCACCAGTCTCGGTATATAGTGGCGTTTTGTCGAAATGATCTTAGGGCTGTGCAGCTCAATCCAGTGATTTGTTCCCGACTCAATAAGATGTTCAGCAATAGCAAAATAGGAAAATTTCACAACTTCTGAGGTCTCCCAAAGACAATTGTCCCCTGGAAAAACCTGGTGTGTATAAGGTTGATTGCAGTTGTGGTAGTTCGTACATAGGGCAGACCAAACGTACGATCGCCTGTAGAATTAAAGAGCACATCACTGCAGTCAAAAATAATGACACGCGCAAATCCGCTATTGCTGAACATCTTATTGAGTCGGGAACAAATCACTGGATTGAGCTGCACAGCCCTAAGATCATTTCGACAAAACGCCACTATATACCGAGACTGGTGAGGGAAGCGGTTGAAATCCATAAACATAAAAATTTTAATCGTGAGGATGGGTTTAAATTGTCGAATATCTGGAATCCGGTGATTTCCTTATATAATTCTCGCCCAAAATCAATTTCGGGTGGGCGAAGTGACACTGTGAGTGTAGTGTGTTTGAATCGAGTTTCGAGTGAGAACGGTTCCAGTGGTAACGACAGTGCACGCAGTCGACGCGCAAGAATGAGGGTAGACAGAGCTCGGTCTACCCAACAATAACATCCACCCGCAATTTTTTCAGTCTACCCGTGATCATGATGCATGCAACTGTCTCGAAATATCGGGGAGCTCAATAAATTAGGTAATCGCGGTTCACATCCCGGTTATAATATTTCGAAATTGTTAATATTGTGTGCCCTTGCAGGTGCATGAACTTACCTAAAAATCTCTTATAACATCTTTTTAGAACGTACTTGACTTTACAATGAATAAATGAAATCAAATTAAAGATGTTAATGAAAGGCATATATTGAGGAGTAATGATAAAGGTTAGCTCACCATGCATTACCAAAGTGCATTGACTGTCATTTACTTGTTGCGGCGCCGCGCATGCGCCGTGCAGTAGCGCGGCGGCGGCGAGCGCAAGCAGCGAGCGAACGAGCGGGGACATGGCGGCGAGTGGCCGCGCCCGCCGCACGCGCCGCTTATAACGCGCGCAGCGCTCGGTAATGAGCTACCGAAACTAAATCCACTAAAGGTATTCAAGTGGAACACCATTGATCAAGGTTCTGCAGAAATTATTTAATATCGTCATCAAGGGAAAATTCCGCAAGCATGCCATGGTGGTGCTTTTTTTTGAAGTGAAAACACATAAATACATACATAAATATAATATATTTATGTATGTATTTATGTAAGTATTATGGGAAAAGTTACAGCAGGAAACTAAAGCTTCCCCTTGCTTGAGGTAGTCTCACGTTTCGCTATTGGTACAGTAAGCAAAGAAATAGTGTTAAATGGGGAGGATTTTACTCGGATGAATATGGGTTAGGATGTGGTGTGCGACAGGGCAGGGTGGTTTGAGTTCGCCCCGGCTCTTCAACCTGTATATGAACAGGCTGATTGGTGGGCTGAGTAGCACCAATATCGGATGTCATGTTGCTGATGTATGCATAAACAACATCAGTTATGCTGATGATATGGTGCTTACTGAGTCCATCAGTTGGCGCTCTAAGAAAGCTTGTGACAATGTGTGAGTCTTATGCGGTGTCTCATGGGCTAATTTACAATGTTAAAAAGAGCGAGATGATGATATTTAAGGCAGGGTCAAAGACCTACTCAAATGCTCCTGGGATTTCGCTTTGTGGTACACCCTTAGCAAGCGTAAACAAATTTAAATATCTTGGTCATTGGGTCACTGACGACTTAAAAGACAATTGTAATGTGGAGAGAGAGCGTAGATCGCTGGCTGTCCGTGCCAACATGTTGGCTCGTAGGTTTGCACGTTGCACACAATCAGTAAAAGTAACGCTTTTTAAAGCGTATTGCCAATCCTTACACATGCGGCTTATGGGTCAATTTCACGCAGCGGGCATACAGCGATCTGCGCGTGCAATATAATAACGCATTCAGGATGCTGTTGGGCCTGTCATGGCGCTGCAGTGCATCGGGGATGTTCGCGGAGGCGCGGACGGACGGTTTTGCTTCCATAATGCGCAAGCGCTGCGCCTCCCTGATGGCGCGGCTCCGTGCCAGCTCCAACGGTATTCTGAGCGTGTTTGTGGACTGCTGGGACACTGCGCTGATGCGTCGGTGGACACAGCTACATATACGCCATCCGCTGTTTCAATATTAAAATCTGTCCTAAATACTAACACTAGTTCTTAAGTTTATGTAATAACTAACAATCTATGGATATTAATCTGAAAATAATGATAATAATAATAATAATTATTATTATAAATCACGTCTTTATCTCTTACGAGGTAGACAGAGCCTAAGGTAACAAGACCTAAAGGCCACGTTTAGCAAAATTGTGAGCGTACCTATAGGTGGAAAGGGGAATTAAATTAGTGGTTCGCATCACCTATAAAATGATTCCTAAGATGTTTGCCCATTCCCTCGATGGAATTTTTCCATCTGCGCGGGAAGAGAAGCAACTGGTTCTATGGTTTTTCTTTGCTCCCAGACCAGCATGGGAGTGAAAATACCCATTGGAAATTCCTTTATATTTCTGAGGGATGTTGGCTAAGCTGTTTTCAAGAATCATAACGAGTCGACTCGCGCGCAGGTCCACGACTTCCAGTTCCAGCCTACCAAGTACGCTGGTCTCTGAGCTTATGCAGTATCGACGAAATTCAAACGCTGTGCAGGTTAAATACCATCATGCTTATCGTTTGTGGGTTGTGAAAAAGCCTTTGGTTTGTTCGAGACAGGCTTTATTGCCTACTAGCTTTAGCCCGCGACTTTGTTTGCGTAGAATTATACATAAATATAAGCCTTCCTCTTGAATCACTCTATCTATAAAAAAACCGCATCAAAATCCGTTGCGTACTCCCCCTTAGCACACCATGTATCCTTATATCTTTGAAACTACTTTTCATTTTAATTTTCATATAAAGTAGTTTCAAAGATATAAGGATACATGGTGTGCTAAGGGGGAGGCCTTTGTTCAGCAGTGGACGTCTTCAGGCTGATGATGATGATGATGAAGCATACATAGGGACAGAAAGACAGCGGAAAGCGACTTTGATGCGTGATCGCTGATCGCTTTCGCCGTCTCCTTCTTCCCTAATTCTTTGCTGTTTCATCTCTATTATGTTGCATTTTGTGTTTGCATTTTATGAAAATAAAAACAAGAATGATTCCAGATTCAGACTATAGGCCCCTATTTCACCAACTTGACAATTGTCGGTGACAAGTGACAATTCTATTTACATTACAACCTCGACGAGAATCTACGTCGGTTGGCTTCATAATCAAATGCGCAGTGCATTTCGAAATGTCAATGGTCTCCGACAATTTTATTGTCGAATTGATGAAATAAGGGGCTTGCTCGTTTTCTCGCTGCTCATAGGCTTGATTCAGTTGCCGATAGATGGCGCTGAAGAGACTTTCTTGTGTATACAAAGAAAAACCAACAAATGGGTTACCCGATGGCAAGTAACCACTGCCAGGGACATCCACTGGAGAATCACAAACGCGTTTCCAGCCTATAGACTTCCAAATATAACTATGAGAGGTCTCAGACACAATTTTATCTCACCGTGTACACAAGGCTTTATGAGTTATCAATATAATTATCATGACTATTGGTTCTTTATTGGGTTATAAAAAGGAAATCAATCATAATTTAGTATGCGTCAACAATTTTATAATTATAATAAATGCGTCGACTTTCTAGTGTAACTAATGTGGGTTTAATCTGGATTGTGCAACTGCAATCTACGACACGTAGGTACCTAACGATAGGCACTTGTCCCTCCGTCGGCGAGTAGCGAGAAGCGAGCGTTATTTAGTATGGAAATTTTGTTCCAGTGCCTTATTCATTATACTATATCGATATCGTGTTTTATTCTGCATGGATTTAAAGCGACGCCCCACTGCCTCGCACGCTGCACACGGAGGTCCACGTCGCCTACGTGGGTCCATACGTCATTTCGTGCGTAGCGAATGCGTATTTGGATTCCCATTTCCGCCTATACCACAATCATGCTAAACGTGGCCTTGTCACCTTACCTTAGCTCCTGTCTACCTTGTGAAGGATATAACCGTGATTTCTGTACGTATGTGTATGTAAGCATCAGTTGAAGTGACGCGCTTTTCCGAGCCTTGGTCAGTAGGCTTATTGTCTAACTCGCTCGCAATCGCCTTGTGTTCATTTTGACAGTTCTTGTATGAATGTAACAGCTAGCTGGGGCCTTACCATGACGTCCTAATTCCGACTCAGTCAAGTTTTAGCTGTCACTTTTAGTATGAATCTGACAGCGAGCGAACCCAAACTGAATCGCATTAAGATGTCACTGTGTTCAGAGTGGCTGGACAACCGATGCAAACCAATTTCTAAAAAGCTCGGTGGTACGTCCCCGCGGCGTGCCACAGCCGTCCGCCATGTTTTATTCAGGGACGTCATCTAATTTGTGAGTGGCCGCCGCTCTCACTCGCTTTTAGCGCAAAGTATGATTTGTTGACTCTTTGATTCCGAGGTCTCGTCTCGCCGAGTGTGACAGGGCGCACCTCGCTGTAGAGACGATTTTTAACCCCCGACACAGAATATATAATAGTACTAACGTACAGAATGGCCACGCTCCGCCCCGCACTGATTCGAGTTACCCCACCCCTCAAGCGCAGTCTGCCGGAAAGCTGCTGGCAACTAGTAGGGCTCGCAACGCGATGTATGTCGGCCGCACGTCACAAGTTCGGGAACCTATCCTACCTACTTCATTTTATAAAACATTAGAAAATTAATGCGTTCTGAAATTATCGCGATTAATACATGAAATAACTACAGAATCATTCGCTTAAGTTTGTTGTCGTACATCTATTGTAATTGAAAATAATAATGCTTAAATACACAGACAGACACATTTTAAGTAAGTTTAAATAAATAGATAACGATAAAGTACATTTATTTGCACACATCTAAGCCATATCTTCATTATAAGTACCTATATTTATGTCATTGATAGTACTTATAGTACTAGGTTTTTGCGATGGACAGCCCTGTGTATCTTACGCACACATTGACGCGTGTACAGACGACGTCGTGCCTGTGTTCATTTCAGAACGCGGATTTTGTATGTCGTGGCCGCCGTGTGCCCCTACGCAAAAAGAGGGGTGTTATAAGTTAGACGTCGATGTCCGTGTGTGTTTGTGCGTTCGATGCAGTTTTTTTCATTCGAAAGCCAGTCTCCCTGCGGTGGTTCTTAGCCATATTCGGTAAAAATTGATTGTGCTGTTTGAAGAGTACCTATCAGCTCTTTTCCAAACTGATGTCAGGCATTTTTGGCATAAAATTGAATTATTCTGCAAATGGATCGACTTTTCGTAAGTTAGTTTCATCGAAATGGTTCTTAGCTAAGTTTGAACCTGATGCTGCAGCTACTCAGAGGGAACTCCTCAATAGTTATCACGCTCAAGAAACTTTGCATAATTCAGTTTCAGTGACAACACTTTTATGAACCATACACGACATGATGCTGCAGCCAGGGTCATATCTCCTCCTGAAGTAACGTCTGTGGTTTTTCAACTTTTTAAGTTGGTTAGGTTATTGTGTTTTATAGCTCAACCTGAGCGCTGGGAGCAAGCTGTCTGCAACGGCTGCTTGACGAATGTCAAAATTTATCCACCCGAATAATTAAAACCTCTACTGGATAAGCAAGGCGATTAAAAATCTCTAGTGTACAGTCATCAGCATAAATAAGTGATCATTTTTGTACCTTGTCGCTTTCAGTCGTTACATGATTTCTTCAGAATCAGAATCAGAATCATTTATTGTTTAACTGTGTAGGTTAGGTACAGTCACCAGCATAAATATATGATCATTTTTGTACCTTGTCGCTTTCAGTCGTTACATGATTTCGTATGGTTTTTCAAACATGCCTTTAAAGTGACAAAGTACAAAAGTGATCACTTATTTATGCTGGTGACTGTACATAAGGGTGAACAGATTGGTATCAACAGCGGCCTGAACAGGCATACAATTTAAGGAAGTCATACTAAATACTAACATAGTCATAAATACATAATGTGTTACAATATCAATCTTTACCTCACATTGCATCTATATAATTAAAAAAATCATTTAAATTGTAGAAAACTTTGTCAATGAGCCAATTATGTAACTTTACTTTAAATTTATTACGATTCAACATTTTAATTTCCAATGGAAGTTTATTGAAAATTCGTATTGCAGAAATGAAAGCACTTTTTTTATACATTGTGTTGTTGACTTTTGGGAGCACTAAATTATATTTATATTGAGAACGTAAGTTCTTATGGTTTTTCAAACATGACTTTAAAGTGACAAGGTACAAAAGTGATCACACTTATTTATGCTGGTAACTGTACATTCGCGACATCTCATCATCATCATCATTTCACTGTGGGACATAGGCTTCCTCCATAGACCTCCAGGTGCCTCGGTTGGAAGCGGCTTGCATCCACCGTGAACCCGTAACTTAAACCAGTCCATCTCGTTGGTTTGGTAGCAGTGACATCTAGCGAGACAACAAATACAACTATCCATTTTCATTTGGGATGTGTCGGTTTTGAACATTTGACTATGATGATTTTGCTAAAAGTGCTACTTGCTGAGTGGGTAATTTCCTATAGAATAAATTCAATTCAATTCAATTCAAACATTTATTTCAGACCAAGTCCATAGGTGTTAGTTTACATTACCTTATCCTATATTAGTTAGTTAAGCCTAGGTTTACATCTAGGTTTATCATATACAGGGCCTCTGGACCCCATATGCACTGAATCCCAGTGTTTCCAAAAAGCGCAAGCAGGTGACTCCAGCACCGACCGCACGAGGCTATTTTCGCTGCCACGCACACGTCGCATCAGGGAGGCTGTTCTCTTCCGACTAACCGCATAAAGCATTTCATTTTAATTTTGCATAGTATTGCTGAGTGGGTCGAACATGAGCAACATGAGTAAAGGCTCTGTTTTTACAACGAGGCGTGTGGCGCCCTAATGGCCGGCCCAGTCCGACGCGAGCCCTAAACTAACACGACATCCGCCGACACTTTTGACCTACTCTAACTGCCCAGACTTATCTGCTTGTATTAAATACTAGCTGTCGCCCGCGACTTCGACTGCAAATAATTTGTTTATCGCTATTCCGCGGGAACTATGCATTTTTTCGGGATAAAATGATTTCGAGACGATGATGATGGGGTTGATTGCGAATAGTAATGTACATACTTACATACATATCGTCACGCCTCTTTCCCACAGGGGTAGGCAGAGACTACTTTGAATAGTAATGTGAAGGCATTTAATACATTCGCCGTGCGATATTGGCATTTGCCTCATTTTGGATAAGTACGTATATTTATAATAGTTGAATTTTAACCAATATTTAAATTGATACCGCAAATTACACCATATCCTGTTGCTTTTTGCTGTTTATTATTTCCTTGTTAACGTCGTGTTTACTCGAAAAAATATCCTAATAGGAAGAAGGTATACGGAAACTAAATGTCCAAATGGCACGATCAGTGTCGCGATTGTGAATCTATTATAAATTATAACGTATTTAAGGCGGCCACTCGACAGTTTTTATGACTACAGTCCGTGTCTGGTTATTTCGTAGAGGCGAATGTGTTCAAACACATCGGAATAAGGTCTTAAGAGCTGGTTTCGATAGAGACTTTGTTAGCAATGATATTTGCGTTCGGGGGTGCATAGTGGGTCAGAATACATAATGATTCAAAAGCGCGTAGCGCAAAAGCTCTAGCGCGCGCTAGTCATATCGCAAGCTAAGCAATCCTACCTGTTAGCTAGCAAACTATTAGCTAGACGAACTCGATCGCGTAAACTACTGATTGCTTGGTTAGGTTTACATTCTAACAATCCTGTTAAGTTAAGTTGTCATTTTCTGAGAAAATTGCAGTGTGTAATGTATCTATACTCACGAGCAAAAAAAAACGGGTCGCTTTTCATAGAACGTTGTATGAAAAGTAACCCGATATTTTGCTCTACAGTGCTCGTCAGTGTATTATATTGACAACATTTCATATTTCTGAGCCTATAATTTTAATGGTTCTCTGTATTTTGTTTGAAATTATGAACATCGTCGGGTGAAAATACGTTTGTGACATAAGCCTCATACCTTAGTTACCAGGTGAGCGATCTAATTTACCGGCGAGTCATTATTACCACAGTACATATAAGCACAAGCAGTAGGGAATCTACGAACAAATCGGTCGAAACGAACGCACATTAGACACGCGCTTTTACGCGGCCCCTAAGCGGATCTCGCGGTGCCGTCAGTCGCGAGTGGCGCATTGAGACGAGCGGCCGTGTTCCTTTTAAACATCCCAAGAGCGTATTACGCAGTGTACGGCTGCTTGAACTCGGCTTCTTCAAAACCGGAGCTTTCGTTTTTTAAACTCCCTGCTGATGTTGAAAGGTAAGAATGATACTATATTATTATGAAATAAAATGTATATATTATTTTTATAACGAGAAATGTCGGATGTCACTTCTCCGACAAATGCTTTTTCTGTTAAATAAAACGTTTGGCTGTTTAGATGATAGTAAGTAGTTGCCGTATATTATAGACCGTGTTTTTGGTGAAAAAAATTTCTACGGACTTTCATTGTTATCATTTTGCATCTATAGTATATGTACTAATATATTATAGAAAACTACACTTGAAGGATAACTTGTCAAATACCTATAGGTAGGGCAAACCTCGGTTAAAAAAAACTATTCAATTTAACAAAAATTAAATCGACAACCCTAACGCTTTCTTGGAGCGTAGGTACTTATTTCAAAAAGTAGGCCTATCTTCCCTATTGCTTTAGCTTATATATATATATTGTGTTATTACTCCGGAGTGTAGAATGATGTCTTACACCGCCGCGATGGACACGGGGACGTGGCAGTCTCTACCCCGTACAACGGATCTTCTTTTTAAGTTGAGTTGACAATGGAACGCTCACCGAGACCATAGGTGGATGGACCCATGGACCCCTACAACAAAATTACACCTCCTATTACTACAGGACTTTCTTCTCCCTATAAATTATATTGAAAGCACCGTACAACGGTAACAAAAACTTACATTTCTGGGTATATAGCAGGCGTGACTTAAGGATGCGACGACACAATTGGGCCCCTAGCCCACTGCTCCACCAACTACTCGGACCGTGGATCCCTCTTCACCATGACGACCTCAATGGAAATTTCCAGAACCAGGCGAATCGGAGCTAACTTGCGGCCAGAACAAATTTACGATGCAGAGAAAGGCCGAGACTGACGGAGCCTCCGCTTATATAGGCTCGCAGCCCCACTACGCGTGCCGACTCCCGATCATTTAACCCATTATACATTTTAAACTTTATGTATTCTGATCCGCTCCCCTAGTTATTATTATAAATTATTACTATGTAAATT
Source organism: Pandemis heparana (assembly GCA_963854515.1). Taxonomy (NCBI): domain Eukaryota; kingdom Metazoa; phylum Arthropoda; class Insecta; order Lepidoptera; family Tortricidae; genus Pandemis; species Pandemis heparana. The sequence continues at coordinate 141,586 of OY978008.1, read as the reverse complement.
TTACTAGTTCGAGTAAGTCAGATGACATACAATAATCTGGTAGTGGAGTTCTGATGACCCAGCCAAGACCCATCCAGGATCGTCTCCGCAGGAAGGAACCGATGACTTGAAATTTGGTGCACATTATGTAGGACGGATGACAATGCAAGTACAGTCATCAAAAAAGCTTGTAATAAAATAGTAGATTGTACAACAAGAGCATAAAATAAGCCCTTTTACCCGAGACGTTCATATAGCCACCCGAGCCGGTATGGCGAGGGTGGATAGACACGTCGAGGGGAAAATGGGTTTTATGAACGAGTTATACACTGCTTTTCACTTAGATTGCGAAGAAACAAAACAAAAACATTCCAAAAAAAATAATTAAAATTAAATGCGACATTGAAACTATTGAAACAAGATATTTCGATAAATATTTAATGGTTTTTCCTGGCAAATTGACTGTGTTAGGAGTCAGTGTTATTTCCTCTTCACTTGACGAAATTATTGAATACTAGCTGTTGCCCGCGACTTCGTCCGCGTGTGTTTTTTGTGATACTTTATAGCTATTCTCGATATCAAAATTATTATTATTATACCCTTGCAATAATATGTACCAATCCTGAAACAGACACATTCAAATAGTTTTCTCGAATAGGTACTATCATGTACATTCAGATTTTAAGTATTTGTGAAAATTTTGTAAGCAAGCCTACCTTGAAGTGTTTAAGATACATGTTGCGCTAAGGCCCAGCAGCGCAGCGTTATATGTATATTCTTGGGCAGTGTGGTATTTAACCAAAACAATAAAAATCTTATATAAAGTCTGAGGACAGAAACTTTTACTATTTCATTTACCAACTTTTTCACAATAAAATTCTGACATGTTCATAGCGCAGGCGTAAACGCGCCGTTGGATTTTGCTTTTTTTAGGCAAAGGTACTGAGAGCATACAGCCAAGCGGTTCACGCCGCCCTCATAATAATATCAGCTTCTCAAATAAGAGTGCGTTCGAAAACCGAACGCGCTGTGAATAATAGCGCAATAAATAAAAACAAAGTAGCGGTATTTCATACTGAACTTTAGGTGTTAGGTAAAGAACACAATTTAGGACGCCAATTTAGGTTTATTTAGGTTGGACAAAAATGTCTTCGTTGAAAAAATACCTGTGCAGAATGTAATTATTTTATTAATGTTTTTTCACAATTTACACACTTTTCCGGCTTTATGTCTTATGTACATTCGTATTTATCTATTTTCTTCGTAGTATTATTGTATTTGTAATTATTACCAACTACTTTACCGAGGAAAGCTGATTTTCTTGAGTTCTGCTATTTTTTGCGTAATCAAGTCAAAAATCAAATTTCAAGAAAACTGAGAAATTATATTTACCTGTATTAGATTGGAAGTATTATGTAGCAACTTTAAAAGGTTAAACTTCATTGGTTTTTATTTTATAGGTGTATGAAGTTCATTATTTTTTAACACAAAACCCTCTTTTTTGCGTCTCTGGGTGAGATTAAAAAAAAATGCTAAAACAGGTATTTCTTTATTTTTATTACTGAGTATATATTCTGAGTTTCATGATTCTAGAACAATCTAATTTTTTTTTTCATACAAACTTTAACCCCCCTTTTCACCCCCTTTTTCTAATATTTTCCAAAATTTCTATAGCCTAGATCCTATTCTGAATGTATTTAAATAGATTTGTGAACATTTCATTAATATCCGTTCAGTAGTTTTTACGTGATGCTCAGTCAAACAAACAAAAATTTTTAAAATGGTTTTAATATGTTCAGTTACTTATTTTAAGTCACCCAGGTCGGTTTTTTTTTTTAAATATTCAATGTACAGATTTTTTGGTCTCAACGATTTTATTATATGTATAGATAGAGATTAATCATAAAACAGTAACAAATTGCAACATAAATCCTACTAAGAGAAAATAGGACGGTCTCGCCTGAGTTCCTGCCAATTAACTTTTTTTTCTTTTTTTTTAACGTGATACTGCGGTAAGGTTCGAGTAGGCACTTAGGCAGGTGTTGATTTATATTTTAAAGTTTTATTTTTCATGTACTTATTTGTTTCAATAATAACTGGTCAAATTATTTTTACCTAGTTTTAGGTACTAATTAAACAGTTTAATAGACCGCAGATTATAATTAAAAAAAACTTAAAAAATAAACAAAATATTATGCTGTCGTAAAGTTTTAGTGATTGTTTGTGGCTGTTGGCACCCGATTGTCTTGGTCTTAGACGAAGATTTTACTTTATGCACAAGAGCATAAAATTCCATTTTATGCAGCCTACATCCAGCATAAAGTCGAACTTTTTGAGCATGAGACGTGAAAAATGAATTTTTTGACAGAAACTTAATACGTTGAATATTAACGATGTTTTAATTGAAACCGCAGCTACTCCATATCGTGTTGTTTTTTGCTGAACACAAAATATTTACCTTGCTACTCCGCTACTTACGTGCAAGATAACTTGCCACAGGGTTGATAGGATTAATTAAGTTTGTGGGATTTGTGTGCGTTTTGTGTGGCAGTAGTGGTGGGAGGGCTTGCATGCAAAACGTATACATTTCGCACAAGCTTGGTTATCTTGCACGTAAGTAGCGGAGTAGCAAGGTAAATATTTTGTGTTCATTGAAATGGACCTCCGCAAAGTAACGCCTGATTCAATAAAATATTGTTTTTTGCTGTTTATTATTTCCTTGTTAACGTCGTGTTTACACGCAAAATAATTATCGTAATAGGAAGAAGGTATACGGAAACTAAATATCCAAATGGCACGATCATTATCGCGATTGTGAATCTATTATACATTATAACGTATGTAAGGCGACCACTCGACAGTTTGTATGAGTACATTCCGTGTCTGATTCAAACATATCAATATAAGGCCTTATAATAATAATAATTCGGTTCTGCTACATATTCTTCACCAGAGACTTAACTCATTTATCTCTAAGGAAATAGCACCAGAGCAGGCGGGTTTTGTGAAAGGTAAAGGTATTCGGGAGCAGATTCTGATAGTACGGCAGGTAATTGAAAAAGCTAAGGAGTTCAACAGACCGGTATACATAATGTTTTGTTGACTTTCAGAAAGCATTCGATTCTGTTCGCTGGCCTAACATGTGGAAAATTCTGCTTGATATGGGGGTACCTAAACATCTGGTACACATCCTTCGCACTCTGTATGAAAATAGTGCTGCTTCAGTGAAACTGGATGGCGTTACTTCGCAGCGCTTCTTCACAACCGCAGGAGTCCGGCAGGGATGTATCCTGTCGCCACTTCTGTTCAATGCATATGGGCAGTTCTCCGGAGTGGCATTTTTACGTGTCCAGGGCAAAAAATAATAGATTTCGTCGCTAGATAATACTGAAAAAAATCAGACATATACTTTAGACTCAGTTCCGCCTAGGAAAGTATTAAAATACTTCATAGTTCTTTATACATCTAAAGAAAAAAATATTACATTTGAAAATAGACGTTCGGTGGTAGTGTCCCACACGCAGATAAGCGGAGAAAAAAATTTTTATCTTAGGATAGGAATTTTATTGCCAGATCTTAAATGGGTTCCCGTATACTAAACTTGTTCATAACTCATATTATACACACAAATAAAAAATATCATTTAAATTCAGTCAATAAAAACAATTTTTCGCCGTGTCCGAGGGTAACGTCTGAACTCAGTGGAGTTTACGAAACGCGCCGGCATCCTAACAAAGAAACATACCAGAAATCCCGAAACGCGCGTGTAGGTAGCCTTGGTCGTGCCGTGTTTGCCGGCGAGATCGGACTTCGACTCACAACTCAAGCGTCAGATTTTTCGAGGTAATATTCGTCGTTCGGTGGGTTTGGTTTCGTGTTTTGTTGAATTCGGTGAAGCAATTATTTTTTTCAGTGTTAATCTAATTGTCAGTTTGATAGTAAGTAAGTCATCTCTAAGGGTATGCGATTTCATTATTAAGTGACTCTTTTATGTACTATTCCTATATTTTCTGTTATTTGAAAAACATCGTTTAATTATGACTATGTTAGTACTCTAGATAATTATACAACTAAACTTTTAAAAATTATGCGACCCCTATGACTTATGTCAAGGTTTTGTAGAACGGGGGAGGATGTGCACGAATGTGTACATAATACAACCTTGTTTCCTTTTTATCTATGTTTTTTATTCTTTTTTTTATTTGATTTGCTCTGCCTTCTGTTTATGTTTAATGTCAGTTAAAAATAAAATGTTTGGTTCATGAAAACTGATATTTTTAATATTAGTCAACCAAACATGGTCTTAAGAGCTTTTTCCTATAGTGACTGGTAGCAATGATGGGTGGAGGTCCAAAATACATGACATTTGGAGTGCATACTCGTAATGGGTCAAAATACATACCTAATGGTTCAATAGCGCGTAGCGCAAAAGCTCTAGCGCCGAGCTCTAGCGCGCGCTAGTCATATCGCAAGCTAAGCAATCCTACCGGTTAGCTAGCAAACTATTAGCTTGACGAACTTTTTTGATCGCGTAAACTACTGATTGCTTTTGGTTATGTTTACACGATAGCAATCCTGTTAAATTGTTACTTCTGAGCTTTCTGAGAAAATTGCAGTATACGTACACACATAGTTAGACCAATTTCTGCATTTCAAACTACGGTATTAATATTTATATCTCACATTGGCTGTACATACCTACATGGTTACAATATTAGTGGATACGACTATTTATCTTGTTTTTGTACAGTCGCCTTCACTAATCAGACGACTTTGTGATCCTTTACCACACTGTAATAATATCACAAATGATTCGTTCTGAGCGTTGGCGTCTGTACAAGGAAAATAGTAAGGAAACACACGACAAAATGCTAGCCAAGTCTGGGGAATATGAAACAGGAACATCCTTTCATTACGATGTATTGTATCAAAATGTTCATAATTATACTTATTGTGCTTATCATGTAAAGTAAACTGTATTACCTATTTGATTAGATCGCCTCTGATAGGTATACTTAACTGAAACGTGGAGTAAAATTTTAGAGCTGTCAACGCAACTGTAACAAATATAAGCTTTAACTGTTCTCACCTCAAGATAAAGCGTATTTACTGGTTAATACAAGTGATATACTATTACGGTAGGGTTGCCATACGTCCTGGTACGCCGGAACAAATGTCCCGGTTTGAAGCATGGTGTCCCGGCGTCCCGGCCGATAAGCAAATTGTCCCGGTATGAAAATCGTAGTTATTAAATAGAGGTTAGACTTGGCAAACAGTAATATAAATAACTACAATAAACGCGACTAACTAGCTAGGCTCATCGTACGTGGACAGAATGACGTAATTGCTGACACTTGTCCGTTCACGTTTCACGAATTTACGTCAACAATGTCAACAAATTTCGGGATTGTTGTAATAAAAGTTTCTTTTTTTCTACCTTTACTAGTTTTTAGGGTGCCGCACATCGAAAGCAAAAAGCGGAACCCTTATAGGATCACTTTGTTGTCCGTCTCAGGAACTCGTGGAGGTATCAAGCTGTAATTTATATCAAATACTCAGGTCTACTGTCCCTTTTTTCCGCAAATTTTGGAAACTCGCAAGGGAATCAAAACCTACAGGGTACTTCCCGTGAACTCAGAATCTTGATATTTGGTACGAAGAAACTTCTCATAGCACAGATTGAAAACCCTAATTTTTTATGTCTGTCTGTCTATGTAAGTAGGTATGTCACTAGTAAAGTAACCAATATAAAATGACCTCACACTGCATACATTTTGCTTAGCAGCAGGGCTCTGCTAACACTGGATTTTATGTTAACATGGAAAATTTGTGCGGAGCCCTCGGTGGGCGAGCCCGACTCGCACTTGGCCGGTTTTATTCTTTAAATGTCCCGGTCTGACGATGGCAACCCTATATTACGGTACTATTTATGATTATTCCTGATCATAAACCTCCTTCTGCGTTTCAAATAAAACAAAAACAAATTTGAATCATACCGTGACCAAACTTGGCACTTATCACTTACGAGAATATTCCTGGTCGGCAAATTTCCCGTACAATCGCAGTTGTCGCATTTCGCATAGCTGCGCGTGAGTTTGCTGGCGCGACCCGACGCGACCCGACGTGACCCGACGCGGCCCGACAAGACTCTACAACCACCACAGTGTGGACTCTTGTCTCTGACACTGTGTTAAACTTATCCATAGTGTATTAAAAAGTTTGTGTTGTTCGCTTTCATGCTCGGTAATTGTAATATTTTATGTGTTTTAATTAATTGTCGTTGTTGTTGCTGTGGTTAACTATGTCGGTGAAGCGCGCATACATAGTAAAAGCCCATTCACCCTTGGTTTTTTTCTTCATATGGCAATACGGTTGATTAGCCAGTGTCATGGAGATTTATATAACAATAAAATAAAACATGATTTACGTACGCGAGAAACTAACTATTAAGTTGCTTCTCCTGCAAAATAAAAGATTTATAAAATAGAAAAAAAAAAATAAGAATAAATTATTCTTATTCTTATTCTAGAGGCGTTAGTTTAACGATTTGAAGATGACCACAATGACGTCTTAATGCGGTTCAGGTTTAAACTGTCATTTTTAGTATGGATCTGACAGCGAGCGAACCTAAACTGAATCGGAATTGAATCGCAGTAAGACGTCGTGGTGAGGCCTCTGATACCTTTCTTTTTTTACGTGTGGAAAATGCACCTTATGTTTTCCCGCGCTCGGAGAAGCAACGGGGGTATGACGGGCTCTCCAGCTCACGGTTATCAAATCAAATATTTACGGATGCCGCGGAAGACGCCTCGGAAATCTCGGAATACTGTGTATAATCATTTAATGTATTTTAAAGATTGGAAACACTGTTCCGAGCCGATGCGATGCAAACAAAAGACGGAAAAATAAAGACAAAAAAAAAAAAAAAAAAACCGACTAAAAAACTAAAAAAAACAAAAGCGAAAAATAAACGGAATTCTTATTTATTTAATTCAAAAAAGAGTACGCGGCTTTTCGTTCATCTGATATCATAATCCTTTATAGCTGCGTTCCGACGGTTTGTCGCACGCAGAGGCCATTGCGAGGACAAATGGTGCGACAGTGGCACTAATTTGTTGGCTCTGCCAAGGAGTTCAAATCCGTGTTCGTATCTGTGAAAAACAATTTGGCAAATGAAGTAGCAGAATTGCTGGCTACCCAAGGTACAATATGGCATTTTATACCTCCAATGATGTCATCATACGGAGGTCTATGTGAGGCGGTAATACAGTCTGCCAACCAGAGTAATAGGGACACAAAACTTACCTTAGAGGAACTGGCAACGTTGCTATCTCGGATAGAAGTTCGCCTCAATTCTCGGCCTCTCTGAGAGATATATAAGACTGCAACAGGAGTGCCAGTGCCACTGACACCAGGACATATTTTTGGTCGGTGTTCCAGACCTAAACTAAGTTTTAATGTTTATTTGGGCACAAGCGGGTCAATTTGAATAAAAAATAGGTAATATTTAAACATTTATTTTTATTTATTTATTTTTACTTTTTATTTTATTTCTATTTTATTTTATTCATAATATTTAATTTAATTTATTTATTTGTACTTTAATTTTTTGGTATGAACACAAAAATGACAATATACTAACAAAATGGCAGCTAGTTAAAAAAATGACGCAAAATTTTTGGCGTCAATGGTAGAGTATGTATCTGCTTTTTTATACTCTGCAACAAAGGTACAAGTGGCAATATTGGCATTATTCATTTTTCTAGTAGGTATGCTTCAATTCTAAAACCATTTGGAGGAATTTAGAAATACATAAAAGCAAATTCAAAGTATAAAACAAAATATAAAATATGTTTATAAAAAATGTTTTGTGGCGGTACACACTATGACATTGTTGCGAAGACCACTTTAATGTATACACGTAGGGGTCAAACTAGATACCTACTTAAGCAAAAACAGCACGGAAAACAATAACAACTCCAAGGACGGAATGAATTCGAACACGCGAACGTTGTTATTGAAGTTGATGTTGATTTCACACTCAATATTCGATATCTAGTTTTGTCACTTTACGTACACTATTTCGGTTTTTGTGTGTAAGTGGATTATAAGGACATAAGATTTTTTTTGTGTCATATCTCGATTTGTTACATAAGAAACGGTAAATTTTGAGATATTCATATTTGTCACAGCCCATATCTCTGAAAGTTTCATAGATATCGAGTTGTCAATTTTTTTCCTATAAAACCAATGCCGTAGAAAGCCATTGCGACGATAAAATAATCATGTAAGCCGAGTTATCAAGGTCTTCACGCCATGCACGGAATTTATCAACGGGAATGCATTTCACCTATGTTTCATCTTGCATGGGAACAGTGTTGGACCATCAATGTTATCAAGTAACTGTAACGAATGGACCTCACGGGACAGGCTCAGCCTAGTGTGAAGGTCATAGGTAACATATAAAATTTTGTGAAACTTTTTATTAAATAAACTTATATTTTATTTATTTTATTTTATTATAGAGATTTACTTGTATGTACGGCCATAGTTTATTTTTAAATTTAGTAGCAATTAAAACTAGCATAAAAAAGAACATGATGTGTTTTTCAGTCTCTCCACTCCCGCACACAAAACTGAGATATATAGTAGAAACGAAGGAACATTGCATCTACCTTGAAACGTCCAGAAATTGACAGCATGCGTAGGAAAAATGATGGTCGCTTAATGTTCGATAATAATAATATTTTGTTTGTAATAACTTTATAGTGCTAGTGTGGGTGTTGGTGATGAGCGCGGGCGCGCGTGCGGGCGACATGTGGCCGCGCTGCCCGGACGGCTGCGCGCGCGACGCCTGCGCCGCCGAGCCGCCGCGCCACGCCGCCGGCTGGCTCACTGGTGACTTCATACTCCACGGTATCTACGCTATTAACAGCCTTATTCATAAAAAGTTAGAGGCTCGCTATAAGCTCGCTATAGGACCGATGCAAAAAAACATGATTCATAAACGTCAATTAGCGCTAATCAATCCTTCAAGGGTCTATTAAGTCTTCCGAAAGTTAGCGGACCGTAGACCCTACTTTATCTCTCTGCTAACTCACAAAATGGCCGCCACACATATGAACAGCTGATTTTGGCAAGAGCAAAACCATACGCAAGACAGTTTTTTTTGTTTTAAGTTTGTATCCCCTTCGAGAAAGGTAAAGAAAACTAGATCCACACTGCCTCGTCTGTCGTGTTAATTCGCTGGTTTCCCGCTAATTCGCTGCCACTGCTGTCAATTTTTTTTTTTTATTCACTAAAAAGCCATTTATGCTCTATGATTTGTCAAGGTGACAACATAACGCGTCTAATCCATTCATCAACAGCTCATTAGTTAACAGACTGCTAGCAAGCGTTTATGAATCATACTTTTTAACAACTGTCAAATAAGCTTAATCAGTCTGTTAACTAATGAACTGATCAAACCTCAATTAAGGATTTTTTATGAATAAGGCTGTTAGTCTTTATTTGCTTTCACTTGTACCGTTGTAAAATTATGTCAGTCAGCAAAACTCGCAAGGTGAATTTTAACCTATTTCGAGTGGCCTAATTGACATGAAATTTGGCATAACTATTTACTGTACAAACCCAGTACAATAATCTTGAAGTGAACACCTAGCGGCCCGGCTAGAATCGTCTCTGTAGGAGGTCATTCTTTGATGCTTGGTCCGACTCACTTTGAATTTTTATTCTTCGAGAAAGAAGGATAAGACGGAGGAAGCGATATATATATGCGACCGCCTATTGTTTACTTTGTTCTTTGTTTCTGAATTGTTTTGTACTGATTTGAGGTGTTCAATAAAAAGTATTGGTATTGTATGTGGCCCCCATGGGCGGTGGGTGTTGCGGGAGTGTCCATACACTCCCGCAACACTAGAGGATTGCAGACGCATTGCCAGCCTTGAGGGCTAAGAAAGAACAATTTAAGTCAGTAATTTCACCGGCTCTCTCCCCACACTGAAACACAGCAGCGCAAGCACTGGTGCATGGTGGCAAGATCAGCGAATAAACTTTGGTTTCGATCCGAACGGACTTTGCTCGAGGTTCTACCACCTGCAAAAATGGTTTTTGCCACCCACGTAGTTGGGACGCAAGTTCAGTTAACGAACGAACAGTACAATCAGTAAAAAACCTTGTTTCATTATTGCAGGTAAACGCTTGTCCGTGTCAATCCGCGAGCGGGACGGCGCGCAGTGCTGGCGCTGCGAGGCGGGCGCCCTCCCAGCCACCGCGCCGCGCTTCCCCGCGCCGCGGCCCGCGCCCGCGCTGCTGCTGCGAGGCTGCCAACCGCCCCTCCACTCCTCCTACAAGGAACTCCTTCAAATACTCAACATAGCCACGACCCGCCTCAGCATCAGCTTTCACACGACTCAACCTTTCGACGCACTCCTCACCAAAATGAACCTCACGGAACTCTCCGTCCATTCCAAACTGATGGTGAAACTTGAAAACAACTTTACACATTTTGATGACACGCTCAAAAAACTCAGTCTGGCGAGAATGTCGATGACGGCGGATCAACTGCTGTCCATGCGGCACGTCGCAGATCTGAGCCTCACCGAGACCGGCCTCGAGGAGTTACCAGATTTGAGCCTCTTCCCTCGCTTGGAGCGGCTCGTGATCCGCGAGCCGCGGCTGCTGGACGCGAGCCTGCTGGCGACGGCGCCCGCGTTGCGGGACCTCACGCTGGCGGCACCGGACGCCGCGCTGGCCAGCCTGCCGCTCCTGAACAATGCTACTTTTGTCAATGTGTATGCAATGGAGCGTATTTTTGGGAACTGTAGTAATCTGGAGAATCTGGTGGTTGAGGGCGGGTCGCTGAGCGTGGTGCGTGCGGGCTGGCTGGCGGGCTGCGCGCGGCTGCGGCGGCTGAGGATGACGCAGCTGCCGCGGCTGCGCCAGCTTCCACCGCGGCTGCTAGCCGGCACCACCGCGCTACGCCACCTTGACCTGAGCCACAACGCGCTGGAGGCTCTCCCAGGGACGCTGTTGGCCGATGCCGTAGATCTGAACACCATCAACTTAAGTCATAACACGCTCAGCGCTCTGCCAGAGACTCTGTTGACCGATGCTGTAGCTCTGAACACCCTCGACTTAAGTCATAACACGCTGAGCGCTCTGCCAGAGAAGCTGTTAGCCGACGCTGAAGCTCTGAACACCCTCGACTTAAGTCATAACACACTGAGCGCTCTGCCAGAGACGCTGTTTGCCGACGTCGTAGCTCTGAACACCCTCGACTTAAGTCATAACAGGCTGAGCGCTCTGCCAGAAACGCTATGGGCCAAAGCCGTAGCTCTGAACACTTTCGTCCTAAGTTATAACACGCTGAGCGCTCTGCCAGAGACGCTGTTGGCGAAAGCCGTAGCTCTGAACAACCTGGACTTAAGTCATAACAAGGTGAGCGCTCTGCCAGAGACGCTGTTGGCCAAAGCCGTAGCTCTGAACACCCTCGACTTAAGTCATAACACGCTGAGCGTTCTGCCAAGTAACTTGCTGGAACACACCAAATACCTCACGTATCTTAACCTCAGTCACAACATACTGGAGTTCTTATCGGATGACTTCCTCATCAATACCGGCCGGCTCACGCATCTTGACCTCAGCCACAACCAAATAGCAGCCTTACCTGGCACTTTGCTGAACAATACGCTAAACCTCACGCATCTTGATCTTAGCCACAACCAGGTAGCAGCCTTACCTGGCACTTCGCTGAACAATACGCTGAACCTCGAACACCTTGATCTGAGCCACAACCAGCTACATTTTCTGCCGAACACGTTCTGCAAGAACGCGGTCGCTATCGCCAGTAACTTGAACTTTGATCTCAGCTACAATCAGCTGCTTGAGGTGCCAAGCGTCCTATTGGACAATTTGAAAGCCTTCAAGAATATTAACCTTAGACACAACGACTTAAAATTTTGATGCACTAAACAATGAACAAAGAAGCAGTGAACATTACTACATTATTTTGCGGGTGGTAGGGCCTTATGCAAGGTCCGTCCGGATCGCTACCACCATCTTACTCGCTAATCCTGCCGCTAAGCAGCAGTGCTTGCACTGCTGTGTTCCGGTGTGGAGAGTAAGACAGCCGGGGAAATTACGGGCACAAGAGGCATTTCATCTAAGTTCTCTAGGTTGGCAACGCATCTGCAATCTCTCCAGGGTTGCGGGTGTCTATGAGCAGTGGTGATCGCTTACCATCAGGTGACCCACTTGCTCGTTTGCCTTCCTATTCATATAAAAAAAAAAAAAATTACTTGTTTGAGATAAATATTTTTAGGGGTAATGCGGGGGGGATGCGGCAGTGACTTTGACACAGAGTTGTTACAGGGAATAGTAACTTGAAATTGGCAGAAGAAACTTTACAGCATCAATAGCAAACCGTCTTGAGGTCTGCAGTATCTTGCAAACAAGTTTAGTATCTTGCAGTGTTCAGAAATGTAAAATATTATGTAAATCGACAATCCTCGTTCGGAGAAATTATTTAATGACTCTGATAATCTTAATGTTACTACGTTATGTCTTATCTATAACAACTTTGTGTATGTACTTATCAAGAAATTATCTTATTCACACGATGTAAACACTAGCAACGAATGTATTCCTGTCCTTTTAATATCTGCGACATGATCTTTATCATGTCGGCCATCGCTCATGCTGCCGCGGCGGCGCCCTGATTGCCGGCGCGGATTGATTTATTCGCGCGCTGATTTACCGCCCGCGGCAGGTGGGACCTCAGGCCGCAACCTTACGCACTCGCAACCACATTCACGGTGGAAGTGTAGTAGTGGTCAATCGGCGACCGAATTCACCCCAGCTTACTTCCTAAGCTTTAATGCCTAAAAATCTGGAAAACCATAGGTGCCCGATTTTTTCGTAAGGGGGTGTACAGTAGCCTGGAAATTTGCATGGATACCTTAAGGACTATATAACGCTGTGAACACTCGAGTTCTCGTTCGCAAAAAATAAACTAGATGGCGTTGTTGACGAAACTCATTGATGTGGCAAATTTGTGTTAATAGAATCTAAAATTCGCCATAGATTTCACAAGGTGCGCTGGCTCATTGGGTAAGCGTCTGACTTATGACTGTATGCGCTCGTGATAGTACTACGTTCGAATCCAAGAATGGTGCTTACTTTTTTAATTTTTTATTGTGGTAATTAATAATTTTATTGTGTTTCATAGTAAATAAACCATTATTTATTAATTATGAATTCTTAAAATAGTTTAATTGCTACTTTGAACACAAATGAAACAACTTGTAATTGTTAAAATAATAATATCTTTATTTTTACATAATGAAACAAAGTCAGGTTATTATAATGATTTCTATGTTCGTTGATTTGTTGGATTTTTCTCCACCCGAAATAGCAGAATAAATATTAGAAAATATAAAAATTTACGAATAAAAAGAAATATTTTGTATGCAACGCTATGTCTGAGAAATGATAGAAACTGATTGTGAGGCAGGGGGTGTGAATATCGCCAGGTCAGCTAATTCGTAAAATAGATTGCCTTTTAGTTTATGTTAAACTAGCTGTTGCCCGCGACTTCGTCTGCAAAGAATTCGTTTATCGCTATCCCGCGGGAACTACGCAATTTTCCGGGATAAAAAGTAGCTTATGTGTTATTCCAAATCATAAACTATGTCTGTTCCAAATTTTATCCAGATCCGTTAAGCCGTACTGGCGTGAAAGAGTAACAAACATCCATACATCCATACATCCATACTTACAAACTTTCGCCTTTATAATAGTAGTAGGATATTAAATTTGTGACAGTAAAACAAAATTACCCTAACTTTATTGAGATCATGGCTTAAGTATTCGTTTTCGAAATCGAAAAGATGATTGAAGCTTGATCACAACAAAAATAAAACTATTTTAACAAAATTTTTCTCAACTGAAGACTACGGGTCAATACACATGACATAGTTTCATATGTTCCTTAAGGCACAAGGAATGTTACTATGGAGGAGACTTTCTAGATGTGACTAGATAAATGTGTTTCGTTTGACATAATTATAGTTAGATAAAATAAGTAGTAGTAGTTAATAATAATAATAGTATTTTACTGTCACAAATGTTTTCATTCCGTTCTAAACACTAACGAACTAACACATGTTTAGATTTATTTTTAGGTTTACCCCCACTCTGATTATTACAACTTGCACATGATAACACAGACAAGTAGATAAGTAACATGATCTGCAGCACCGGACCGGAATCCATATTGGGCACTATGTGATTGCTATTATATCGCGTATTATTTCGACGCCACAATCAAAACGGCCGCGTTGGGTGGATCTAAGTCTTCACCAGTAAAGATGACATGACTCCAGTCGATATTTTCTCTGTCAACAAGGGTTCAACAGCATGTTCAACATAATGCAGATTTTCACTATGAAGAACACGACGAATAGTATCCACGCTCGTGTCAAATAAACCAGCGTAGTGATTTTGTCTGTATAATCCATTTTCGTCATACTCTCTCACTGTAGATTGCTTTGCTGTGTCAATAAGACGAGGTCTAATAACCCCTACTCTTCAAAACGTCGTAGGTATCTACAAAACTACTTATCCCTGTAACAAAAACAAACATAATTAGTAGGCAGAACAATTAAAAAGAAAACATTTTTTTTATAGAAACCTAGAAAAGTAAAAAAATACTTACGTTTACATCGGTCTTTCTAGCATTTTATGACAAAGTTTTCCCTACATTTTATAAAGCAATTATATTTGATCGTGTGACCAAATCGATATTACAACGAGAACTTATTCTTGTCAAAATGAAACAACGTTCGATCGAATGGGTCGATACTTATCAAAACCCACCCAAAACATCAATCGAATAAGAAATACCGAATAAACGAACAGGTGTAAGATTCAGTAAAAAGCAATCTGATATTTTATTAATCTTACCCTAAATATTTCTGAGTATAAATACCCTACCCTCTCATGTTATAATTCTAAATATTTATTAAATTAGTATACAAAACCGCATAAATTGAAACTTGAACTATGTTGTATCGTAATAAGGTTTAAAAAAGAAATTGAGTTGTTTATCCCTATGATTAACATGCGTAAACTGTTAATTAGTTTCAACCACTCTGTATAAGAACGTTTTGCCAAGTGGTGCGTGCGATTGCTTATTGATCCAGAGTTCCCAGGTTCAAACCCACGTTGCTCATGAAGTTTTTGCAAATGTTTAAAAAAGTGGAGTTTTGGAGACGTTCAGTCGAACTTCAAAATTAACAACAACCATCGTAATTGGGAATTATAGCCTCCCATGATCCAAATTAATAACACCGAGAAATAATAATACCAATCTTACAAATGGAAAAATTGGTTGCCTGTAAAGTCGGTATACGGGCGAAAGTTTTACGTGACAACGACTTTGAGTGGTAAAATAATTTTAATGTGAATATTCATTCGTATAGTAGGAAGAAGGACGTGTAAACTTGTATGCAGGCGCCTAAGCGAAATAGAAGCGCAAGACATGAACCGGTGTGTATGCCTATCTCTCTCACTCTCTCTCTCTCGCTCTGTCTCTCTCGCTCTTAGGCGGGCTAACTGTGCTCGAGTGGAAGGGACGCGTGCCTTTCACTTTTTATGTCTGTCTCTCTCGCTCTTAGGCGGGCTAACCATGCCCGCGTGCCTCTCACTCGCTCTCATTGTGAGCGCATAACGTGAGCGGAGCGTAACGCAGTTTCTTGAAGTGTCACCCGGCAAACCAATTTATAAGACGTTGTCACGTCAAAAAAATAAAATAAAAAAAGATAGCCGGGATCCATTCGGCACACAAATTTGTCCTCGTTTACAAAATTATTTTTTTTCCATCTTGTTAACAGCGCCATCCAGCGAGATCTTATTAAACCAACGAAGTTTAAAGTTGACTGTTTGTCATCGAACGGATAGTTGCATCGCATAGCATTATTTTACTGAACTGGCCATGCAGTTTTGCAGCCGGCTGTACATCCCTTTCAGAAATCTATACATCTATACATCTATCTAACTAATATTACAAATGCGAAAGTATGGATGGATGGATGGATGGACGGATGGATGGATGGATGTTTGTTTATTACTCAATCACGCCAGAACTCAGCACATAGATAGAGAAAAGTCTGGAATAGCGCATAGGCTACTTTTTATCCCGAAAAATTGCGTAGTTCCCGCGGGATAGCGATAAGCGATTTCTTTGCAGACGAAGTCGCTGGCAACAGCTAGTCTATACATCTATGCACATACATATATAATAAAGCTTAAGAGGGTTGAAAGTCTGTACATGGAAGATATTTTTTTTAAAATAGGCTGGGGACATACTTAGAATCGATAACAGAACACGTTCCAACAGTTTTTAGAATTTTTGTCAGTTTATCTGTTTGTCTGTATACAGGGTGTATCAGATACCCCCTAACAATAAACAACTGGGGTATAATAACCATAGCTATAGAAGCTAAAAAAAAAAACTATAGGAATGATTACGATTAATACTACCATTCCTACAGAAAATATAAAAAGAAAATTACTCCAATTTTTTTTAAAATATTTTTTTAGCTTCTATAGCTATGGTTATATACCCCAGTGGATTATTCTTAAGGGGTATCTGTTACACAATGTATTTGTGCGCGCATCACGTGAAAACGCCTGAACCGATTTTGTTGGAAACTTTACTGTTGAGAAAATCACCGGCAGGTTATAGGCTACTTTTTATCCCGGAAAATTGCATAGTTCCCGCGGGATAGCGCAATTTCTAATTCTACTCGGACGAAGTCGCGGGCGGAAGCTAGTATATTATAAGTTAAGTAGAATTTAAATATTGTAGTATTTAATTTAGAAAAAATGAATTTCTGCCAAGTTTCTTGCGGCGCATTCGTCTTGGCAATGATGGTCTTTCCGAATGCGCTGGTAGTTTCAAAAAAACAACATGTAAATGAGCTCTTGGCGGCCTATTTTGCAAAATGAAATTTGAATTTAATTTAAAATAATATAACAGCTCCGCGTCCAATGCGCTGTATTCGCGCCGCGTTATCAGTTAGTTCCGCTTCGCTAATTTAAGTGATTACTCGATCTTAATCCAATAGTTACACCTAGTGTTTGGTGCGCATTATATTTTGTAGCTAAAATGTATAGGCACGCAATCATGCGTGTTTTGTTCTCCTGTATTTTTGCCGACGCGCTACGTGTAAATAAAAAGTTTTATTTTATTTCATACAAGTTTATATTTTTAACTTGCCCTACTTTGTAATTTTTCTGTAATTTTTTGACCACTCCTAATGGTCGGATTTACTAAGGGACACAACCGTTGGTCAGACGACCATACGCAAGTATCATCAACAATAACTACAGTGGCAAATACAAAGCTAGTAAGTATCTTAATGTACTCAACAAAACTGATGAATCAGTCAGACATTAAAGGGATATTTTGTTCACAGTACCTACCTACTGCGAAAATGCTCGTGGGTGGAAAATTGTGGTTATTAAAATCAGAATTAGCCATTTGTACCTAATGATAATGACCCTTACCGCGCTCGTGGTCCCCGCATTCCGCCTTCGCCGGTCCGGCGCCGGGCATGCCGCGGCCGCGCCGGCGGGAGTCACGGCCGCCGGGCTTATTCGTCTCCGGAATTCCTGCATGTTGGCTGCGGCTCATCTACATCCAGCGAGACTGATTGTGCACTCGCTGCCGCCTGTGTAGTCCGGCAGACAGTTTCAAAATTCTTCCATGTTTTAGAGATAACATAGGTAGGACGCTTAACAGTAGAGTGCGCAAAAGTAAAACTTTAGAAAAATGACCCGGCAAACATAATTACGAGTACGTACCTATTTTCCTTGCCAGAATTGTTGTAGGTAAATAAATAAAACGTGATTCCTTTCGGTCGCAGTCAGCTCCAGCAGCGTCCCTCCCCTCGCTCGCCCCGCCTCCCCCTCCGGCCCCCTATCTCGCATCCAAATTGTATTTGCATAATAATTTCTCAACAGATCGGTGTTTACTACCACCTAATTCCAATTGCAGATACCGCTCAGCGGCTCCATAAACAAGCACATCAAATCAACTTTAACGACAATAGATATTAGTATGCAGCAGAGCTGTGAACTGACATTATCATTATTCATAGAACACTAAAACATGGATAGGATACGACCCGACTAAATTAAGATACGTTTACGTCCTTTTTATCCGCAAATCAAACAATCAAACAAGCACATTCTCGAATCAAAGGCGTCCCCAAGAGCGACGCACTGTCGTGTCAGCAGCAGTCAGCACTGAGGTCCCGTGTCGGCAAAGCGCCGGCTGCGGCGGCGACGCGAGCCGGACGCCGGACGTCGCCGGAAGTCGGACCGCGCCGGACCGGACGGCGAAATTAGCAGACGTTAGGAAGTCAGCGTGTTTGCCTCGTGCCACAAATGGATGTCGGGGCTGCGGACGACGCTGCTCAATCTAACTCACGGGGAAGTTTACAGCACAACCGAGCGAAAATAACGTCTCTCCGTCAACCATTTCTAAAACCGACAAGTGCGAGTCGGGCGTTACTTACAAATTCGGCAAGTGAATATAAAATCCTTGTTGGCAGAGCCCAGCCTACTAAACAAAATGTAGGCAATGTGAGGTAATAATATTTTATATTAGTTACTTACATAGACAAACGGACATAAAACATTCTGTTTTTAGTATTTGTTGGTATAGCGGCAGCAGAAATACATCAACTGTGAATATTTCAACTGTCTAGCTCTCAAGGTTCATGAGATACAGCCTGGTGACAGACAGACAGTAGAGTAAATATCAAATTAATCAAGAAATTTACTTCTTGACAGCTTTACTTACAGCTTTAGCTTTACTTTTCGGATTTTTCTATGTGTTCTAATTTTCAGTGTCGTTTAGAAATTAAACAGTGGAGTCTTAATAGGGTGCCCTTTGGGGTACGGAACCCTAAAAATGACTATTTTTTAACCAAACGACGTAACTACTGAATCACTCAAGAGTGCTGATAGTTCAATCGTGTGGGGAAAAAGTTTGAAGTATTGAAACATCGCCAAAGAGAAGAGCAGCCGACGACGCTCCAACCTTTGACATTTGCGTTCATTCCAGATCCTTCTAACGTTTAAATCTTTTATAATTTCTGTGACATTTAGTTTGATTACTCTGCGATTGTTCTAAAGTGGTTCGAAGCAATAACGAGTAGCCGCGGCGAGTGTTTGCGGGATCGGCGCCTCCGCTCAGTCAATTTACATTCTACAACTTGAACGTTTAATCTCAAGTTTTCTCTGGCAAAGGTAAAATAACTAAGTAACTGGTATGGCAACAGTTTGAAACGTTAGCGAGAAATTTTATTGATTAAAACGGTAAATATTTTAAGTTTCATGACTATGAGTAAACTTTAATAGATGAATTACAAATTGTGCCCTTGTAATTTAACTTGCCCTTTATATTCTCTGGCAAGCGAGACGAACACGAGGAAGCTTCTTCAAGATTTAAAGCCATATTACAACAGTAAGTACTTCTAGTTTCTTAATGTTGCCGTGTTCTGAAGAAACACGAATAAAAACAATGTTGTTAAGAAAATGTCATTAACGTTGTTGAGCGAAAGAGGTAATATGTCAGGATCGTAGCAAGTGGAACAAAGTAGTCTCTGCCTACCCCTGTGGGAAAGAGGCGTGACGGTATGTAGAGAGCAAGTGCAACAGCTGCATCGAGTATCTCTGTTCAAACTACTCGCCCTCATCCCCAATAATGCACTATTTCATTCATATAATTTATTCGAATGACGGCAACTGTCAAATACATTAAGAAACTAGAAGCTCTGTAAACATTTCACCCTACGAAATATTATCACGGGTTATATGATCACGGGTAGACATCATGATGCATGCAACTGCGTCGAAATATCGGGAGCTCAAAAAGGTAATCGCGGTTCATATCCCGTTTATAATATTTCGAATGAACTTAACCGTGAATCATTGAAAACTCTTATTTCACCCTACGTTTTTCAAAAACGTCCTTCTTAATGCGGCTAACCTTATTTTGGCTCGAATTATTACAAACCGTCTGATTACAAATCTACTATTGTCAGCTGGATCAAACAGCATCGCACACATTTTCTCAATGAGTTTCTTCTGTCTTGCAACTGTTGTCGAACTGTCTCGAAAAGTTTTTTGGGTACCCGCAAAAAGATTGGCCGGTGAACGAGAGACTCGGTTATTTCACGTTGCAAATAAAGAACGAACTTTCTTCGCTCCCGCTTTGGGCACTATGTAGGTTTCTTTTAGCTTTCAAGAAGTAATGAGAACGTAGCGATCGTCAGAAGTTTCCCCTCCCTTCCCTTCTTTTGTGATAGTACTGTCGATGAAATGAGTACACCACTTTAGGTATGCGTAACGTCACATTTTTTTTGGAGATTATGTTTTGTTAACATAACCTTTAAGCTAAGGTATTTAATTGAGTCAACTGTTTCACATTTTCGCATCGCTTGAGGTTTACTTTAATTTGTAGTAGCGGAGTAGCTGTTTTGTTCATTAATTTGGACCTCCGCAAAGTAACGCCTGATTCAAAATTCAAAAAAAAAATCAAAATTATTTATTTGTAAGAATACAGTATATGTACAGTACAGTGGTCTTAAATGATAAAGTAGTCCTTGTATTCAGCATGCAAGCAAGCGTACAAATATTTAAACATATTTATTGAATAAGTTATTCAAAATGCTTGGATGGAACTATTTCGTTCCTCTTTCCCCTGTTTTTTTTTTACTTTTACGTTACAAGTTTCTTTGTTTCATTCGAAGTACCAAACATTAAATTCTCGCAATCGAAACTTTATAGGTACTTTTATTGTGCATAGCAAAACAGTAAAAATACTTAGCCTAATTCCTAACCTAAAGTTATTTTCTGTAAGTACTTTCATATTTTCTCTTGGGAAATACGTGTTGTAATTGTTTATATCTTAAAAATAACAGTTCTGGACTCGTGTATCGTATCATAAATAGTAATAGGCGATTACCGCCCGCGGCCTCCGACAATATTTGTCGGGCGGCCATGTTGTTTGCTCGCATCTTCGACTCGCCCGTATTTATTTTGTGTATGAGACGAGCTTTGAGATGTGGCTACTGCATAATCCTGAGACCTTACACTTAACAATAATTATAATGCAAGTTCCGTTATGTTATGGTCGATATAAAAATCATAGGGTACCTACTTAAAAAGTAGCTGACAATCTCGTCGATCATCAACTACGTATAATACAGTCCGTGAGCTTTTAGCTTAATTCCATTCGAGTGTTTTGCTGTCTCACTTACTCTTATGGGTTTCATACTTAAATCGGCCGACGGTACCCGAAACTCGAATGCCATTCTAACTAAGAGCTCACGCACTACGTTGTGTAACTTCATAACTTTGTCATAATTCTTGAACTACCTACTGAAGAACATCAATAAGGCTATCCATCCATGAGAGATGCGGAAAGAGGTGCCGGGAATAGGAAACCTGTGAGCCTAGGAAGCCAATGCCCTGTGTATATGTGCAGCCTAATAGGACACAAGAAACATGTCATTATTATGTGATTACCATCCCTGTAATATATCCTGGTGACAGACGTTCTGATTCATTTTTATTCGTGAAATAAACGTGTCGGTGCGTCACGGCGCGGCTTCCCGCCGTATTTCTTAAACGAATGCTGTTGTAAGTACCATTGAGTGTGAGTTATCGCGCGACGCGAGTGCAGAGCAAACAGCGCTAAGCAGGAGCGATGAGCCGGCAGCCTGCATTATTAACTAGTCGCGGGTGGTGTCACTTTTATACAAACGAGGGGGTAATTAAGTTGGATGACATGCCCTGCTGAGCTCGGCTGCCCCGGTTGCCTCGAACATGCGAGCAACTGGTGATGGTATCGAGCGACCGCGGTACGTGTTGTGGTGCTCCTTAATCGCACTCGACCCTGATCTTTCGCGAGCAGTCGCGCGTGAAGCGAACGCAGACTTTTAATTGAAGCGAGAGCCAGCATTCTTCAGGAGCCGCCAGCTCTCGCGACGTAAGGGATACATCTTATTTATGGTTCAATTTGAGCGGAATTTATCAGGCGCGTTATAAATTCGCGCAGGTGAGCGATAAATCACGTCCGGTCCGGCTCCGGGAGCGCCGCGGCCGGAGCGGCGAGTGCGGCGACGGAACCAAAAACAGCTTGCCAGTTACATAATTACGAACTTAACTCTCAGCCTTTGCAAGTCAAAGCCTTATTGACCCGGCAAATGATAAAACACATGACTTCCGGGAAACAATCAGGGTATTATTCCTCTCGGGAGCCCTCCCCCCACGCGTGATTTTCCCGTCCTAAACAAACTAGGCTAAATCTGAGAGCACACACAAGACGGGGCGTCTAGCGCACGTAGCTGTGTGTGTGGCTATATCCTGCAAAGGGGAGGCTAGTGGCTTACTGAACGCACTGCGGGGAGTAATCAGAAAAATATACTTAGTAGATGAGGTAGGAGGCGTTTACTTTGTCCGCTCAGGATCTGGAGCATACTCGTACCTGCCTCGATAGTTACCTGCTTCGCAAAGTTAAGGCGTCATTAAAACTCTTAATAAATTCTCTTCAAAAATCTTGTTGTTTGTTTTGAATGCAACTAGCGTTGGCAGCGCGAAGCGGCGCGGGACGCACCGCGAACAAAGCGGAATAAAAAGGAGTGCGGACGCAGAGTGCCGCAGAACCAATGGCACCAGTAGCGGACCCCGAGTACCGGGGCAGGAGCAGGCGAGCTGTTACATCTAAGTTCTAATAATAAAGAGGTAAATTTGTGTGGATAGCGTAATTATCAACTCCTTAATTATGTTATTTAACTAATGAAAAAAAAAGCCAAGCAGAGGGTTGTGGACTCTAATCTAATCTCCTCCGATTTTCATTTCGAGGAAATGGCGCGGTGCAATTCAATGGTGTATTGTGAATGTGAAGTGCCCAATCCGCACCGTACTCGCGTGACAACTATAGCCCAAGCGCTTCCAATCTTAGAGGTGGCCTGTACCCAGCAGTGGGACGTTAAAACAGGATGATGATGATGTTAATATCGCACCGTCTCCGTACTGCGTGACGCGTCTGTGGCGGCGCGGGGAACTCGCTCTAACGTCGTTATAAAGTTGTCGACGCGGCGCCGCCGCCTGCCGGCCCCGCGGAGCTGATCTCGCCCCTGCGCCCTGGGCCCAGGGTCTTGGCCGCAGGGTCATGGCTCGTAGTTTGTGGTGCTTTCTTTGGTAATTGTTCGCAGTGCAGTTATTAGCGTCGAGTGGCCGGCGCCGGTGCGCGGCGACCGGCCGCATCTCGACCGTCGAGATTCTGAAAGACGTCAATGGGTACGCGGGCTCTGGTTAACAAGAGTGTGAAGAGTCCTAGGTTTGATGAAGAAAATGTCGACCTCCCTTGCGTTGTGTTGTCTTGATCACCTTAATAAATTAGGTACTAAATTTCGTTTGCGCAGAATTGCTAAAACAATTTTCAAAATCGATTCATTAAATCCAGAGATTAGTCCCTACAACAGCCATACTCAAAGTGTGTTCCGCGGAACCCTAGGGTTCCACGAAGCCCTCGTAGGGGTTCCATGAAGTCGTCGTGAGAGCTCCACAATCATTTCGAAATAATTCAAAACACCTCTCATTCTGATTTTAGGGTTCCGTAAAGTATTTCGCTTTCTAAATGGGTTCCGTCACCGAAAAAGTTTGAGAACCGCTGCCGCTGCCCTACAACTTCACAAAGCTTACCTCTTTATAATAATATTAGTATATAAGAGTTTTTAATGATTCACGGTTAAGTTCATTCGAAATATTATAAACGGGATGTGAACCGCGATTACCTTTATTGAGCTCCCGATATTTCGATACAGTTGCATGTATCATGGTCTACCCGTGATCATGATACATGCAACTGTATCGGAATATCGGGAGCTCAATAAAGGTAATCGCGGTTCACATCCCGTTTATAATATTTCGAATATTAGTATATGTATTATATACTAGCGACCCGCGCCGGCTTCACACGGTATATTATGCATGTATTATACATAAATATAAACCTTCCTCTTGATTCACTCTATCTATTAAAAAAAACCGCATCAAAATCTGTTGCGTAGTTTTAAAGATTTAAGCATACATGGGACATAGGGACAGAGAAAGCGACTTTGTTTTATACTATTTAGTGATGTATAGAAGTATATATTATTAGAGGGAAATGTTATAATTATGTATAATTAACGTTCAGATTGGCGGTCGTAAATTGGAATGTGATTGTCTAATACTGGAACAGCCCCCCCCCCCTCCCCCATGCGGCTGCAGCGCGTGTAATTAGGTTATGATCCCATGTTTGCGTTTTTGGATTGCCTCTAATTACCGAACCCGATTTGTTTGGACAGGCCACGGCTACACAACTCCACGCACTCATATTGTTAATTACGTTTAAATCGCAGGATGTTTGTTCATTAAACAAGCCTCGTTATTTGACGACGATGGCGGTAATAAAGCAATGATGGTTGGTTGATTCCGCAGCGCCATGTTTTGGATTGTAAACGTTAGCATTTATAACTGATTCTCGTAGCATAATCAAGGGCCTCAGTTCAGGCTTTAGCTGTCATTTTCAGTATGCATCTGACATAGAACTAGAGCCCACGACCAAAACCATGTCTCATAGCAATACGGCAAAAACCCTATAAAATCGTTAGATTGTATGATTCTGAACCCGACTAGGTGTATATTAACGGTCGAAAGTGTAGCAACTGCGTGGGAGGCCATTTCTGCTGTGTCAAAAAAAAAAGGCAGTCGGTATTATAGCAATACGTCTGATAGTGAAAATGTACATAGATTTTATAATTGTATTACGAAAAAGTTTGTTTTCAGACATTTTGCGCGTAGCATATAGCCTGAGCGCATTTTTGAAAATGTCAACAAATTTAGCCGACCTGTATCATAGCAATACGGATAATTTTTTTTTTTTAACTTTTCGTATTACAAAAAATACAAATACAAATACAAATAACTTATTGCCGCCAGGATTACCAAAAACCTGTTTTCAGACACTTTAAGTGTAGCATATACTCCCAAAAACGAAAATAACGTTTCGGAGTCGCCTGGCCGACGCCTCTGTTAAATGTTTTTTTAAATTTAATTCTTTGTTAATTATCATCTAATAAATTCAGGGTCGCAACGTATTCATTGGTTTGTAACAGAGAATTCAAGATGCCTCAATACGATTTTTAAATGATATCTGAGTATCGAAAAGTTGTCTGATAGAGAAGGTGCTACACTTAATTTGTCTGATATAAATTTTTTGCACATGTGGACAACTTATTTTATCATGTGCAACAATTTTCAGACATATTGCTATGATACCGATCGGTAAAATTTGTTAACAATTTCAAAACGGTCTCAAAATTTAATGCGTTCACATTTCCGTCTGAAAATTGTTTTGTTCGCATCAAATAACCAAAATTTACTAATAAAAAAGATTTTCAGACGTATTGAAATGAAATTAAATGAAAATGAAATGAAATAATTTATTATGCTTTAAACATGGTAAGAAATGGTCTTGTAGTTAATTGTAGGTACAAAGGTTAATTGAAGGTAGGTATTGCTATGAGACATTTTTTTTGTCTCATTTTTAATTTTTTTAAGTGATTTTACGGGTTTGCGCTACACCACTAACGTCTGAAAAATATGTTTCCGGTATCTCAGAACTATCATTCAACTACAGTCTGCAAATCAGACATATTGCTATGATGCAGTTCGGTAAAATTCTTTGACAATTTTGAAAATTCGGTCAGATCAAACGCTACGCGGAAAATGTCTGATATTGGTATTTTCGAGTTCAGGATAATCGTATCTATCGATTTGATGCGGTTTTGGCCGTATTGCTATGAGACAAAAATTTTGGTCGTGGGCTCTAGTTCTAACAGCGAGTGAACCTAAACTAAATCTGATTTGAGTGTCTTTTGGAAAATGTATGTTTTTATTTATGTCGGGACAGGGACAGGACAGCTAGTATCATATTTAGTATTGCCATTAACTGTTTAAACGTTTTACAAACCGGTTTTTTGTTTAATTTATACAATTCATTTATGAAAACAATTAGGTATGTATGAGATTTGCGCGCGGATCGATTATTTTTTAATAACATGCTCAGAAACAAAATTATACTGATAAGTTTCCTAATAGAGCTGTTTAAGTGTTGTGAAGATCGATTAGGCATTGGTTTTGGTGGCGCGGAGCGCGCGTTGCGTTATAAGCGGCGCGTGCGGCGGGCGCGGGCACTCGCCGCCATGTCCCCGCTCACTCGCACGCTGCTCGCGCTCGCCGCCGCCGCGCTGCTGCACGCAGCCACAGCAGACGGCAAATGCACTACAGCCAAAGGAGGTAACACAATACAAACACAAATACTTTATTTTGCTTTTTTTTTTAATAAGCAAAAGACCTCGCGGGTGGTAAGGCCTTGTGCAAGATCCATCCGGATCGCTACCATCATCTTACTCGCTAATTCTACCGCTAAGCAGTAGTGCTTGCACTGCAATGTTCCGGTGTGGAGAGTAAGACAGCCGGGGAAATTACGGGCACAAGAGGCATTTCATCTAAGTCCTCTAGGTTGGCAACGCATCTGCAATCCCTCCGGGGTTGCGGGTGTCTATGGGCAGTGGTGATCGCTTACCATCAGGTGACCCACTTGCTCGTTTTCCTTCCTATTCACATAAAAGAAAAAAAACCTCAATATGAGTCGAGACTTGTGCTCAGCAGTGGAACGCTTTAAAACCGGAGATGACGAATGCCAATTAGCTATAGACTGCTTTATTTTGTTTGTAGGAACGGATGGAGATTTCGGCAATGACGTCAAGGGCTTCCACTTGGATCGGACCGACAGCGTCTCTGACCTTCCTGCCAATGTAAGATATCATGCTAATCAGGACAGAGTTTGTAGATGAAAGGCGAGTGCTCATCTGCGAGCTCTAGCCTTAAGCCGTAACCGTTTCACGTTACAGTAACTAAAAACGCTAGAGTTACGAGCAGGGGCCGTGCCATGACGTCTTAATGCGTTAAACGCATCCTGACTCGGTCAGGTTTTAGCTGTCATTTTTAGTATGGATCTGACAGCGAGCGAACCTAAACCGAATCGGTATTGAATCGCAGTAAGACGTCATGATTCATGATGTTAACCCCCAGCTTACAATCAAATGAGGACCCGGCGTAACCCTCGGCTGCCTTTGCTGCTCTGAGCGTGTCGTTGCTTCGACTGTATGTGAAAAACTTATACGAGTGCCTCTTTTCATTCAATCATAATATCTCCGCCCATTATCCACGCCAATCAATACCTACATTACATAAGGCGAAGGTAAACTTTTTGCTCGTTTGTATTTCGGGCGTGACTTCTAAAACTTCCAAGCGTCATAGCAAGGTACAGTAGTCCTAATTAATGTGGACTGTATTAAAACGGATGGAAGTAGGAATTTCCCGCGGGTCGCAAACGAGTCTGAGGGAACACTTCAGTGAACATTTGAACTCAGTTTGGTTTAATGTGTGCAGTCGTGCCCGGGAGATCCCAAGAATGGCAAGGCCACCAAGATGGTGGGCGTGGTGGTGACTGCGTGCGACCCGTTCGGCAACGCGCCCGCGGTGCAGCTGCTGGCCAAAGACCAGCGCGTGCGCGTCACCTGCGACTGGACCAGCGGCACGAGCTGCCCGCTGGGCATCGACGTTTCCATCCAACAGAGGTGCCAAGACTTATAACAACACTGAATCAGTTTTTGTTAAATTCATGTTTAATACAAACTTTTTGTTGTCTTATACTTTTTGTTGACTGTACTTGCTATTATCCCATCTAAGTAAATGAATGTATTTATCAAGTCAATCTGAGCACTATGAAACAAAACTCAGATGATTTGACATAAACTTACAACCTTCATAAATGTACAATACTTATGGTCAATTCATCATTACATAATTCCCTCCTGATTTCCTTATATAATTCTCGCCCAAAAACAATTTCGGGTGGGTGTGAGTGTAGTGTGTTTGAATCGAGTTTTGAGTGAGAACGGTTCCAGTGGTAACGAGAGTGCACTCAGTCGACGCGCAAGAATGAGGGTAGACAGAGCTCGGTCTACCCAACAATAACATCCACCCGCAATTTCTTCAGTCTACCCGTGATCATGATGCATGCAACTGCGTCGAAATATCGGGTGCTCAATAAAGGTAATCGCGGTTCACATCCCGTTTATAATATTTCGAATGTATCCTTACGTGTGTCTGTCTTATCATATAAACAAACGTAACATCAAAACTGATAATAGACGATGACTAGTGATTGGAAAATGTTGATAAAATAATAAACATAAAACGTGACCGATTATTTCGCTTTAAAAATAAATAGAATTTGTATCAGGTTTTCGATTTTGTGGCGCTACTCAGGTTACAGATATTCTCGAGTTGATTCATTTGTTCCTCCGATTATTGAAAAAAATCTTATTAAAAATGATATGTTATGTTGCAGTCTTGCAGTGGTTACTTGGTCAATTTTAATACTTTATCCGACTTTATGAGTTTCTTTAAGCCTAAAACAACATAACTATATTGTGTAATCCAAGAGAAAAGTGTGACAATGTCTTTGAGAAGTGTTTGTTTACATGATAAGACACGTAAGGACGAATGGAATGTACGTTGCAAGTTAAATAAAATATTAGATATTAAAAATACGATTCACCAGTTTGTTCTCTTTACAAATTGCATCGGCGAGCGCACTAGGGGTCTTATTCGAACGAAACTGTTTTGAATTAGCGTCACAGTTAGTCACGTATTGTCGCGTGGGTGGGCAAAGGTCACTTTCCACAACTAGGCCAGGGGCCTTACCATGACGTCCTGATTCCGACTCAGTTCAAGTTTTAGCTGTCACTTTTAGTATGAATCTGACAGCAAGCGAACCTAAACTGAATCGCATTAAGACGTCATGGTAAGGCCCCAGTGCATTACATCAGCATCTAAGCTCTATTCTCTCTATTCTTGGCCGACGCGTTCGTCCCAGTCCCGATTAAGCACAATAATTGGGACCCAAATGGTTGCCAGATTTTTTTATCCTTTGCACACAGTCAGAAACTTCAGGGTAATTCACTTTAGTAGTACTAAGCTTACACCTTACTTACCCTTTTTACAAGATATCAAAAACAAAAAACTGGTCGCGTGAAGCAAAGACTACGTGTACGTGTGTGTGGTTACACGTGTGTAAACAATTTCCATCATTCAGTGCAATGTCCAACCAAAATACTTTGTCAAACAAACACCATCTTAATATGGATACCCAAATCGAAAAAGTAGTAAAGTGGTTCTTTGAATTACTAAACAAAAGAAGGCTCAAAAAATCGCCAAAAATATCACTCGGAAGGACGCACCGGGTGCGGACGGACTTGGAGATGATTCGTGATTTAATGTTCTATTGCGAAATTATAGACTTAACATCACGAAATGAAATCTGCAACCTGAGCCGCTGTGTCGCGGCATAATTCATTAGAAAGAGTTCGCAGCTCGGGGCGGCGCGGGCAGGTGACTGCCGTCTCGCTGTACATTAATATTTCTCGCAATCTGTTTGTCTTTCGGCTAATTTGCATTTATATTGGATCCGCCGCCGTCTTTTCAGCGGCGCCGCGCGCGCAGCTCGCAGATAACGACAAACAAACAGAAATGGGGAGCATTGTACCGTTGTTGATGCCACCGAAATTGTAAACAATTATTTGAAAAGCCTTAGCATAAACAATAAACATAGGATAACTAGTGCCACCAAAACACATAAAGAAGCTACCTAAGTCGGACACGGCGCCAAGGACGTCGCCCCGAGCTACCGATGGAATAATAAGGGTGCCGCTAAATGAGTTCATGCCAAGTTTTGTGAAAAATCGCACATGAAATAAAATAAGTGTGAAAGTATTATTTTGCCTTACCATGACGTCTTTCTTAATGCGATTCAGTTTAGATTTGCTCGCTGTCAGATTCATACTACAAGTGACAGCTAAAACTTGAACTGAGTCGGAATTAGGACGTCATGGTAAGGCCCCTATTCATTTACAAATTTTGTTCTCATATCAGGTTTTCTTACCTGAAAAGAAAAACCCCATTACAATTAGCTAATTATTGAGTCAGTCTTTATTACACAAAGTTGAGCAATGAAAAAAGTGCCAATTTTATAGAAAAACATTTAAAAAAAACTCAAATTTAATAATAATAATATCATGGGACAAATTACATCAATTTGACCCAGTCTCAAACCAAGCAAAACTTGTGCTATGGGTACCAAGCAACGGTTAAACATAGTTATATACTTTTCGTCCAAATTACCGCAATGTTTGAAGTCAAAAGTCTTTGACCAGTGTGTGTTGCCAGTGATGACGTATGGATCTGAAACATGGGCGCTAACGATGGGCCTCATGAGGAAGCTCAAGGTCACTCAGAGGGCTATGGAGAGGGCTATGCTCGGGGTTTCTCTGCGAGATAGAATCAGAAATGATGATATCCGCAGTAGAACTAAGGTGACCGACATAGCCCAAAGAATTGCGAAACTGAAGTGGCAGTGGGCGGGGCAAATTGCTCGCAGGACCGATGGCCGATGGGGTCAGAAGGTTCTCGAGTGGCGTCCGCGGACCGGGAGACGAGCTGTTGGTAGGCCTCAAACAAGATGGAGCGACGACCTGATCAGGATCGCGGGATCGCGGTGGATGCGGAAGGCACAGGACCGGTCCGAGTGGAGAGCCTTGGGGGAGGCCTATGTCCAGCAGTGGACGTCTTTCGGCTGATATGATGATGATGATGATGATGATGATATAATTTAGATAAATACATACTTAAATACATACAACATCCATGACTCGGGCACAAACCACAAGGCTATCCGGTCGTCGATTTAAGAGCAAACATGGCAAACCTTGCTTAACACGTATGTTTATCCTCTGTTTGGCTATTTTTGCGTTTTCCTAATTTTATTAATTAAAGGACACTTGCAAATTAGCAATCAAAGAACTAAAGTGATTAAAGTCATGAGTATAGTAGGCATTGTAGCTCGGATTTGTGCACAGTCGATCTTACTCAGTACTCATACTCAACCAAAGAGTTAGAAAACGGAACGTCCACACACACGCGCACACGCACACGCTTGTAGCAGTAACTGGCATCGGATGTCGCCGTCGTCGCCTTTGCGACCAGCTACGAGCTTCGGGTTACAAAACAAACCAAGCGTGCCCGACTCGCCCTTTGTCTGCTCTGCATATGATGGGAGTTATTCTTTGTACAAAGGACGTTGATAACGTATAACTGGGTATGGCCTGAGGGGACGCTTGAGCGGAGCGTGTAGCGGGGCGGGGCGTAACCATAAGCAAATGTATGTGAGCGTCCTGACTGCACGCCGCACAGAACATTTGGCCACTCGCACCACCAACTGCTCCGCTGGAAACAAGCCACTCAGGCCTTACACTAGTAGTACTAGTAACACACTTCACACTAGTAGTATCATAAAGGCGAAACTTTGTGAGTATGTGTGCGTGTGTGTACGTTTGTTACTTCATCACGCGCAAACGGCTGGACGGATTTGGATAAAATTTATAACGGTGATAGCTGGTACCTGAGACAAACATATACCTATTCTACTTTTTAGCCCGGAAAATTGCATAGTTCCAGTGGGATAGTGATAAACATGTCAAAGGTCGTAGCTGCCTGGAGTCGCAACGTAAATATAAAATTATTGCAGAATATAACTTTACTATCAACGTCGATTCTTAAATCTAATTCTATATACGCCGCGGACGAAGTCGCGGCCAGAGGCTAGTAGTTATATAAGTTCTTATCAAATATCTATCAGATTATGTGGTTTCAATTGAATGATTTCCCACGTATCTAGGTCAGGTTTTCAGTTAGCGGCCATTTTATTATTGTGATGTTCGGGCGCGGACGCGGTGTGCGGTGCGCGGACGGCGCTGACGGATGAGGATGGATCGCCGTCGCCGCCGGCCGCCGCCAAATGCTTCGGGAAACAAACAAATAATGGGATTGTATTTGACGAACGAACATAAAACTATTTCCCCCAAAATGATACGTAAAGTCGCCATTACATTCAAGTCAACAGTCACCAGCAAGTTAATAATACCGGACAATGATCAAAAGTCCCTGGTTTTATTATTACCTTCCATTCTGGTCTGGAATCAACGAAAAAAGATGGTAAAATCCCATCGAGGGAACGGCCAAAAATCTTAGGGATCAATATTTTGATCCTTTTTACTTAGTACCTACATACTAACGTACAGAATGGCCACGCTGCGCCCCGCACCGATTCGAGTTACCCTACCCCACCCCCCCCTCAGTATAATATACTGTGCCTCAAGGCGTCCCACGAAATAAAAACTACAAAATATCTAATTTAATAATAATAACGTTCACAAGATATAATGAACGTTAGCTATAACAGCAAAAAGTATAATTTTTTAACGTTTAAGGCTTAAATTATATTATATTATTTTTATATACAATTTGTACTAGACATTGTTGCTGCACAATATTGTTTAATTTTCAGCGAGCGAGCGAAGCGAGCGAGCAAGACGGTACGGAGCGAAAGCGACTCGGATAGGTTAGGTTCAAAGGCTTTGGTGTTAGTTTTTTTTTTTATAACCACCTAGAAAACCTCCTAACCATATAGCAAATTCAATAAACAAGTGTGCATTATGCTTTTTGATGTTAGATTAATTGATTAATATAATGTTATAAATCTTAGCTGTTATGAACATTACTCATATGCTCTCATCGTTATTTCAATTGATATTATATATAAACAACGTTATACCTTACAAAATTAGATATTTTAAGATTATACTTTTCGTTCATTATATCCAGTAAACGTTATACTAAACGAGTTTATATAAAGTGAGCATATATATTATGAACATTAGATAATAAGTTGTTATATCTCGTATTCCTTACCCAGGCAAACGAGCAAGTGGGTCTCTACTCTTATAAACGAAGCTATACTTACCTATAAAAACAAAAAATTAAGTTTGATATATTTTGCCTTTATTTTGCAGTTTATTTTATCTAATTTACTTTTAGTTTCTCTTGAAATAAAACGTTATTTTCTAGAAGGTTTTCAATTTATTTCATTGATGTTTGAAAAGCACTGTACATACCTCAGCGTCAAAAGGGGTTGCCAGTCTAAAATATTCAGCCTCGCTAACGCTTGGCCGTTTATATATTTTCGGCCGGAAACCCCTTACTTCCCGGCCTCTGTAGTAATGTACTATTGTTTTATTTATTCACTTTTCTAAAAGAGGCATATCTGTGAAATGGAGAGGTCGATGCCTTGCGGACACAGCAGCCCCGCGGTCC
Organism: Pandemis heparana; assembly: GCA_963854515.1. NCBI lineage: Eukaryota > Metazoa > Arthropoda > Insecta > Lepidoptera > Tortricidae > Pandemis > Pandemis heparana. Next base: position 108,202 of record OY978008.1, on the reverse strand, counting down.
AGACGCAGGTGACGTGCACGCGCGCGGGCCCGCCCAGCAGCTCCACGCGCGGCGCCGCGCCGAACGGGTCGCACGCCGTCACCTCCACGCCCAGCAGCGCGCATTGCTGGCAAACAACCAATATAAACTTACATTCATTCCACCACCAGCAACAGCAGCAGACACCACCACAATCAAAATACAATCGCATTTAATAATCTACGCCCACGATACCAGATACTTCATCAAGCCTTTCAATATCTTATACAGTTTACCCGGCCTAGGGTTATAAAATAATCGTTAAACCTGGCTCAATACATAGATAGTTCCACTCGTATACATTTTGACACTGCTTAACTCTTGGGTTAAGTTAACTCGGAGTTATAAAGTTATAATGATAGTTCATCTTGGTCCGTGCAAGCCCGTATAATTTTCATTGACCAAAATGTTTAAATAGGCTTATACCTAGAAATGGAGGACGAATAAATAATTCGTCGTTTCCTAATCCTAAATCCACTCGTCGTTGTTGTTGTCATATTTAAATTTAACAATAGTATAACGGCGTGCCTTACCGCCGGAGGGATGTCAGTGACGCTGTCAGTTTGATCTAAGTGAACGTGCAGCACTTCTTTTCTGGGATTTATCATCGGGCCTGGAAACGAAAAGTATATAATCCACATAATATATATATTATGTGGCTAATAATACAATATCACAAACATTATCGATAATTAATTTCGTTTACCGTCTACAACTGTAGTGCAACTGCTGTCTGCTGTGGCTGCGTGCAGCAGCGCGGCGGCGGCGAACGCGAGCAGTGCGCGCGCGGGCGGGGACATGGCGGCGAGTGCCCGCGCCCGCCGCACGCGCCGCTTATAACGCAACGCGCGCTCCGCGCCACCAAAACCAATGCCTAATCAATCTTCACTAATGATATAGTACCTACAATCAGTTCAGTTCTATTAAATAATTTCACATTGTAATTGCATTGAATTGAATACCGAGCATGTTATATAAAAGTACCTAATCGAGACTGAAAGTAATTTTTATCCTTAATTTGAATGAAAATAATAACATTAATAATTATGCTCGCTAATATTTGGTGATTATTCAATAAATTTAGTCAGCAATAAATACATTCAGCTGCAAATAGGTAGAACCATTACAATTCAAGATTATACCTACAACACTTTAAGCTTTTTGCACTTTTTGTTTCTGGCATCTACCTACATTTATTTTATTTTGTAAACCAATTATTTTTGCTCATCAGTGTACCTATTGCAAGAGTACCTGCCGATACTGGGTTTAGTCTGATCGAAGTTGATGACAATCGATTAAAGTAATAATTGCCCCTTCGTCACAGTATAATATATAAGCTAAATCAGTAGGGAAGATAGGCTTAAGGTGGAAACACATTATTAACACGCGACGCAACCCGATGCAACGAATGTATGCGCATGGCGTCGCGTTGGATGTTCATAGTGTGGTTCTGGTCATAGAAAATAATACAATTTGATTCGACTCAACACGCGTCGCGTTGCATCGGGTCGCGTCACGTGTTAGCAATGTGTTTCCACCTTTACTTCTTGAAATAAGTACCTACGTTACAATAAAGCGTTAGGGTTGTCGATTTAATTTTTGTTAGTTTGAAAAGTTTTTTGTCTAGTTAGCGCTATAATCTCAGTTGGTAAGGCTTGTTTTTAGAGTAACTAGCTAGCTACACTTAATCAACAGTATTAGGGTTGGCACCCATAATTTGTATAAAAGAGAAACAAACGTTTATATGGATTCTATATTAATTAAATAATAATCGAATGAATTAACAATTTTTTTAATAAAATAGGGTATTTAAAAATGACTTCAACAGCTTAAGATTTTTTATTTGTCGGTAGGTAAGTATTATATACTACTTGTACTAAAAATACTTTCGCCTGCTACGACACGTTCGGAAAGCTCTGTTATTAAATTTTATTGTATAAAAAATTCTCATCCGAATGAATAGCTTTCTTAAATAAACTATTGGGAAACATTAACACGGCACTATAAAACCTTTTTTTTTCTAGTTCTTTGTAAATTAATAAAGCTAATTTGCAATTTATGTTTATTTCGGTTTTGAAGAAGCCGAGTTCAAGCAGCCGAGCCGTACACAGCGCAATACGCTCTTGGCATATTTATTTAAAACGAAAAAATGGCCGCTCGTCTCAATGCGCTGCGCCACGCGCGACTGACAGTGACAGCACCGCGAGATCCGCTTAGAGGCCGTGTAGAACTAGTGGTGTAGAAGCGCGCGTCTATGTGTGCGTTCGTTTCGACCGTTTTGTTCGTAGATTCCACCTACTGCTTTAGCTTATTATATATACTATGCCTTCGTCGTTCGTGGTGTGTTCGTGGTTATAACTTAGTCGTGTGACCCCGGTCACTATACTGCCGTCATAGTATAGAAGGCGGCAAAGGGACTTTTGCGGCTTTTTTACTTTTTGATACAGGCATACTAAGCAAAAAATTCTGCGTCGAACGGTATCGATTTTTTTTTTCTAGCACTGTTAGTTCTCAAGATAGCCAGCAGTTAAACGACATGTCTTTTGCTTTTTGTTGCGGTATTATAATCTAAAAAGCCATGAATGGTATTTAATAAGCTAAAAAGACGTTATATCACATTAGCGGCTTTATATCATACTTTAAATGTGATACCTTTCTAAGCTAAAAAGCGCTTTTTGATTATTCATAGACTAAAAAGAAGTTAAAGTCATGTAACTAGGTTTTAACGTATTATCATGACCGAAGTTCAATACTCATTTATAGATTTAAAGGCGGTATACTTCAAATTATACTCTATAATTACGTTATGGGAGCTTAGCCGCATTTTTAGACATAACCCAAAAATGTATTATGTAGCGCATAATAGTCAATAAAGCGGTGACCGCTTTTTTACTTCAGTGACAAAGGGTTAATGTTTTGTTCAATATTGACAATAATGCGGTTATATAACAATAATAAGCTAAAAAGCGGCTAGGTTTTTGTCACTCCCGTAGCCCCTCACCACCCCACCGCTCGCAAGTCGGAGGATGACGCCGCCCAAAGGACATTTTATTATTATTAGTGCGCGTGAAGCCTTTGCGTTGGGTTGACTTGACTCGTGCGCGAGCCGGGGCCTTACCATGACGTGTCAATGCGATTCAGTTTAGGTTCGCTCGCTGTCAGATTCATACTAAAAGTGACAGCTAAAACTTGAACTGAGTCGGAATTAGAACGTCATGGTAAGCCCCCTGCGCAGGAGTTTACGACGCGCACTGATTGTTGTCAGCGCCCGTATCAACATATTTCAAGGTAAGTGTACCTAGACACAAAAGTATAATATACTAGCTGTTGCCTGCGACTTCGTCTGCAAAGAATTCGTTTATCGCTATCCCGCGGGATTTTCCGGGATAAAAATAAATAAATATAATATATAAATATCTTGGGACAATTGACACCAATTAACCTAGTCCCAAATAAGCAAAGCTTGTGATTATGGGGGTGGATTTTTGACGTTGTAATTTGTGTGCCATGCTAAACGTATTGCACACAAATTACAACGTCAAAAATCCACCCAAGGGCATTAGACAAAGGATAAACATACTTATATAGATAAATAAATACTTAAATACATATTAAACATCCAAGACTCGAGAACAAACATTCGTATTTTTCATACAAATATCTGCCCCGACCGGGGATCGAACCCGGGACCTCAAGCTTCATAGTCAGGTTCTCTAACCACTTGGCCATCCGGTCGTCATAGCCTATGTGCTATTCCAGACTTTTCTCTATCTATGTGTCGAATTTCATCCAGATTCGTTGGGCCATTCTGGCGTGGTTGAGTAACAAACAATCATCCATCCATACTTTCGCATTTATAATATTAGTTAGATTATTTCGAGAATAACGAACTGAAATTAGTAATGAAAATAGTAGTGTACTCGTAAGTAATAAAAGTGGCCGTAGATGTTTTCTGTGTATTTGAGTATGTGCTTCTCTATAACGTTGTCTTGTAAGTACCCACAAACTAGAGTTTAAGTTTAAGGCAGGCGTCCACACGTCCGTATCGTGGGCATCGGAAGCATGGCATCCAGCGTATCGTAGTATTATTTGTAAAGAAAGTCATACAAGTGCGTCCATGGATCCGCATTGTACGGATTGCTGGACAGTGTACGCTCTTGTTGGACTGGCATGATGCTTACTATACGGACATGTAGAGAGGCCTGCCTTTGGAATAGGATATTATTGTGTGTAGGATTATCTCACAATATTTATTCATTTATTTATTTCAGCTGGACAAAATGAAATAATCGAGGGCCTAGGACTTCCAATATAAGACCGGTTGTTCCATTTTCTGTGCGTGAGCCGGATATATGGAAGGATCCATATTCCTTAAATTTGCCTGTAATGGATAACTTCGATGAACACCGGAATACATTTGATACCCTCGATAAGGCAGATTTATATAAATCCTGTAGGTAGCCTTGGTTTGTTTCAAGAGAAATATCACCGATTTATTTTACAAGAAGAAAAGAAGGCGTGTGTCTGGCTGTTCACAACAGAGGGGTGCTCGTTCCAACACTAATGTACGGTAGCGAAAGTTGGGTATGGCAAAAGAAGCATGAAAGGAGAATCAACGCAGTAGAAATGTGAGCGTTAAGAAGTATGGAAGGCGTATCACTGAAAGATAGAATAATTAATAGTGTGATAAGGGAGCGTGCTGGTCTGAAAGAGAATATAGCACAGTGACTAGGATAGAAAAAGGTATGCTTAGTTGGTTTGGTCACGTAGAGAGGATGGATGAAAGAAAGTTAACTGAACAGATTTATATGGGGAGTGTGAATGGGTGCGTTGGGAGGGGAAGGCCTAGACGGACATTCCGTGATCAAATTGGGGACGTTTTGGAAAAAGGTCAGGTCAAGAGTACCCGAAACCGACGAGCACGTATGAAGAGATTGATGAATGTGAGTGAAGCGAAAGATGTATGTCGGGATCGTAGCAAGTGGCACAAAGTAGTCTCTGCCTACCCCTGTGGGAAAGAGGCGTGACGGTATGTATGTTTGTATGTATTATTTTACAAAAATAACTTTGACGAAGAGGAACTCCAATTTTGCTTCATGAAAGATGCTTTCCTAAAAAATCGGCGCAGTATGTTGTTTGTTGTAGTTTACGATTCTTATTTTTAATTTTTATTTTGATTACATGTATTAAAATTGAAAGTGACAATTAAAAAAATGTTACATTTGAAGAATATAATGTTGATTTTAGTAAGAAATTCCTTTTGATTTCTTGTGATTACCGCTTCTCAGACCGCATAACTCCCAATAGTTGTAGTCCTATCATAAACTATAATGCCGTTACGTACAGATTAATGGACACATTGCGGCTTTTTAATAAATTAAAAGTAAACAATTCTGTTGCTTAATAAATTGGTGTAAAAAGTTAAAGGAATAACTAAGCTTTAAAACGGCTATGACACTTTAACTTCATTTTAATTTCCAACACAACATGCATATTCCATTAGCAAAAATAAACTATAATGCGGCTATCCGTAATAACGATTTTTTAGTGTATTACTGGCACCTAACTTTTATTTAAAATAATAGGACTAAAAAAGTAATGTCCAAAACTAAGCTTAAAAGGCGTTGGTGTTCAGCCAACGGCTTTTTAGTTTATTAATCTTTGTATAATAATATTCCCTTATCCTAAGCTATAACATAAAATGCTGTAAAATTAATACTATTTATAATTATTCTACGATCGAATTAGATCAATAAAAAAACGTGATTTTTTGTCTAAATTTGTGTGTAAACAGAATTTTGGTAAACCATTTTTTGCCTAAAATACAAGCATTTGAAATATTTAAAAGTTTTTGCCGTTTATCTCGAAAGTTGCTTTTGTCAGTTTGCCGCCTTCTGTACTATGACGGCAGTATACGTGCACATACATAAATATATTCGCACATCGTATAGATGTTTACACACATGTGTGCCAACTTTTATACAATGTGCGAATATAATTTTTATGTGCACGTGTGAGTGACCGGGTTGAGTATTGTCGCTCGCTTCGAGCGGTCGAAACGCTCCAATGTTTGTGTAGGCCGCTTTTAGTCTCGCTTCCATCACCGTGATTATAATAATAATAATAATAATAATAATAATATTAGGGAACAATTCACACAAATTGACCTAGTCCCAAAGTAAGCGCTAGTAAGGCTTATTAGCGCTTAAGGCTTAGGATTATAAACCTTTAAATGTGACATTGTCGTATTGTACCCAGTAAATTCAATAAATTGCTGTGCTTCACTGGACATAATAAATCAGGATTCCAAACAAAGATTTTGTTAATAACGTATTTTGAATATTGTTACTTACTGAACGAAACGCAACGCACATATTCTGTCACATTGACAGTGACGTTTACAACAGACAGACAGTGACATAACACCGGCCGCGGCGCGGGCGCAAGCTATCAGCTGATTTCTATTTGAGGTTTGAGGTGCACAATGCTGAACGAAGGCGACAAGTCATGGTGCAGTCCATCGAGTGTCGTGCGTAGACCGGTTAGCGTTAGCGCGGAGACGGCGGGGCCGGGGGCGGGCGCGTGGCAGCAGGACGCGCGGCTGGCGGCGGTGCTGGAGCTCGTGTTCTGGTGGCTGGAGGGCGGCGAGCTGGCGCGCGCGGCGGCGGCGTGCGGCGCCTGGCGGGCCGCGGCGCTGCGGGCGCGCGCCTGGCGCCGGCTGCTGCGCGCGCGCGCCCCGCCCGGCCCGCGCGGCCGCGCTGCCGCCGACCGCGCGCTGAGGGCGCTCGCGCTGCTCTACGGTACGAGCCCGCCGCACACCCTCACTGTTTTCACGCAACGATGCCATGACAGATCAGGGTCACAGTTACCGACTCGGTGATATGAAAGTGGACGTAGCCTCGTTTAATGTCTGGGGAGAGGCCACGATAGAGAGATCTCTCTCCGGGCAGGTGTTATGCCTGAGGACCCAAGTCTGAAGGAAGAGAGTTGGTAGTTTGTAGCTATTTGTGCTCTGTGCCAGTGGTTAGATGGAGCTAGGGCCACTATTGCATTATAAATATTATGAAAGGATTTCCTAATCCTAATAGGAAATGGCCATTCACTTTATCAACTTCGATAATCATTTACATATTTTGTGTATTCATGTCATTACCTGCAGTTTGTTGTTTTATAATGATACATAGGCTAAGCATTCAGATTCAGATATTGAGTTCTCATTACACTAGTTCATATCTATTTAAATCTGTAATAAATTTGACATAATATAAATCAAAATAATGAACTTGGCTTTTTAAATAGAAAAGGGACTAAACTGCCGTGCAATCCTTAAACCGCAGTAAGTGTAAGAAGTTCAAATAGCACTTACTGTGGTTTAAGGATTGCACGGCAGTAAACTTCCCAAAAGGGAATTGGAAAACAGCTTAAATGAAATAGTTTACTTTTGTTTGTAATTATTCTGCGGTATTTTATAGAAAATAGCTGATATTATACAATATTTTATTCATTAATTAATAGTTTCTTGCACGCACAGTATAAACCTACTAAAAGTTACCACAAAAAACTTAAATACACATCTCAGATAGTGCCTAAATGTCACTTTTGTAGGTACTGATGTAATCATAAAAACAATAATTATTCTTATTATGATCCACAGTTATTTATGTTAAAGCGCTGATACAGAATTAAGGTTGCCTTCTGTCTGGTTTACCACATATTTATTGTAAATGGTCTTGTCATGTATTCGTCTTGGCGGGGTTACTACAATTTTTTTTGTTTTACTTTTTATGTTTGTGTCCAGGCAAACCCACTACATCTATGCTACCTTATTTATATCTTAAAGAAAAAAATCAGATTTAATTCTTATGATGATTCTATGTTGAGTACATAGTACGTCATAGTATTCACGGTGGTATAATCTTTTTAATTTATGTAGGTATGTATTTTTTACCGACAAGCATGTATGAAGAGATTGATGAATGTGGATGAAGCAAAAGAGGTATGTCAGGATCGTAGCAAGTGGACGAAAGTAGGTTGTTGTAATAAGACGCCTTCTAATTATATTTTAGAAATATCAAATGATATCACATGGGTAGTGTAGGGGTATAGCATGCGTCACGGAATGACGAGGACCCAGGTTCGATTCCCGACCATAGCTTTACTTTTCGGATTTTTCTGTGTTCTAATTTTCAGTGTCGTTTAGAAATTATACTTTAGACTTTATTTAATAGATCTTTACATTAAGTATATATATGTTCCAACAGCCGTCATGAATCATAGTGATGTGCATGATATAGACCACAGACTACATATTTACTAGTGCTGTCCATAACAGTAGTCTCTGCGTACCCCTGTGGGAAAGAGGCGTGAGAGTATGTATGTATGTATTTTGTAACTTATAGTCAATGCAAGTTGATAAAGCTTAGTAGTTAGTATTCTGTATTTGCTTAGTTTTGGACTAGGTGAGTTGTGTAAATTGTTCCATGATATTTATTTATTTATTTGCACAATAAAGAGACCTGAGAAAGATTCTTAGTGTCTCTTAGTTATTTTCTTGGGTGCCCAGCGGCGGCGGCGGCGGCGTGCGCTGGTTTGCACTAATTTAATTATTTGTACCTGCTCGTATTCTAGGTTATTTATTTATTTTACTAGCTTTTGCCCGCGACTTCGTCCGCGTAGACTTCATTTATTGACAAAAGTCTCTTATTGCTATGCATATCTGAACAGGCACTTGACTCCCCTATTCTGACATTTAATTAGTATAATTTTTTATAATTTAATAAACGATATTAAATCCGTTGGGAATTTTGAAAATCCCTCCTTAGTGCACCTCTATGATACTGAAGCAATACCTATTTATATACGTTGCGACTCTAGGCGGCTGCGATTTTCGACATTTTCATCGCTATCCCACGGGAACTATGCAGTTTTCCGGGATAAAAAGTAGCCTATGTTTTAATCTAGGGTACCAGCTATCTTCGTACCACATTTTATTCAAATCCGTCCAGTCGTTTTAGCGTGAAGAAGGAACAAACATACACACTCACTCACTCACATCGTCACAAACTTTCGCATTTATAATATTAGTAGGATTATTATCCTCTAAGTTTATTTTTACAAATACAAATACTTTGTTTTGCTTGAAAAAGGGTTTATTTTTATTTATTTATTTTTATTGCGTCCTATAAAAAAATAGCCATCGGTTTTTGACATCGATCGATGGTGTCACCCGGTGGTGTAACAGCATGTATAGCCCCTCGTGCGTGTGCGCAGACGGCGCGTGCCCGTGGCGCGCGTTGTTCGTGGCGGCGGCGGCGCCGTGGCGCCTGGCGGGGAAGGTGGGTGCGGCGCCGCGCGCGCGCCTCGCCGCCGCCGCGGTCAGCCGGGCCGGCGACCGGCTGGCGCTGGTGAGCGAGGACGGCGCCGTGACCGTGTGGCGCGGCGGCCGCGGCGCCTGGCGGCAGGACGGCGCCGGCTCCGTGGCCGCGCTGGGCTGGAGCGGCGTGGCGCGCGCCGAGTGGGCGCCCGCAGCGCACGCGCCGCGCCTGCTGCTGGCGGGCGTGGCGCCGCTGGCCGCGTCGCGCGGCGCGCTGGCCGTGCTGCAGCCGGCGGCGAGCGGCGCGTGGCGCGTGGCGGCGCGCGCGGGCGGCGCGGGCGGCTGCTGGGCCGGCGCCGACGCCTTCCTGTCGCTGGAGCTGGTGCGGCTGTCGGCGCCCGAGCACGCGCCGCACTTCGCAACCGACGTGTGGCTCAACGCCGCCTCCCAGGTGAGCGCGCGCGCCGCGGGTGGCGTGTCGCGGCGTGCTCGGCTCGTGTCGTGACGTGTGCGTGTCCGGTGTCCGCAGGAGGCGGACAGCGAGTTCGCGGGCGTGGCGGCGCGCGCGCTGCGGGTCTACAACGAGGAGCCCGCGCTCGTCACGTGAGTCCGCCCGAGTGCCGGCTCCGGTGTTTTTGCATGTCCCCGTTATTAATAGACGGCATTATTTCGCACGTTCCACGTTGTTAGTGCTGTGTTGCGTGCTCGCAGTCTTTTTTATAACAAATGAGTAAATTGTCAGTCTTCGATTATGCGATGCGATCGAACGACCGCATTTGATTTCCTCATCAGTCAGGTGGTGTGTGCTGAGACGCCGCTAGATGCGCGCGCGGCACAGGAGTGGGCAGAAGCGGAGGCGGAAGCGGAGGCAGACGCGGACGAGGGCGAGGAAGAGCCGCGCCGGGGCGGAGAGACGCGAGGGGAGCTCCTAGAAGAGCAGCTGCCGGATGAAGCGTACTACCGCGCTACTTACGAGGTATCACCTCGTTTCTTGACATTTTGTATACAAATAACATGATTGTGATAATTAGCCACGTGTACTCGTACAGAGGGGATGGTAAGACAGCGGGCTGTGTGGCAGGGCGCGGGCGCGGGCGACTCGGCGGGCGCGTGGGTGCGGCTGGTGCTGCTGGCGTGCGGCGCGCGGCTGCTGGCGTGGCCGCTGCCGGGCGCCGCGCCGCCGCCGCTGCGCGTGCGCGTCGCGCTGGCCGACCGCGTGGCCGCGCGCAGGCAGCGCCGGGCGCAGGTAACGCGGCGGGCTGGCCACGGAGATCACGCTTCAGCAAGAAGGTCCCGACACGTACTTACATCATGTCACTAATTTACAAACTGAGACTCATTATTTGCGATGTCTCTAAGAGTACATAGGCAGGAAAAACGCGCGTGTTGTTCAGCTGCTTCCGTCAGTATGTACGTAGTACCTAGGCATGTAGCCGGCGCCTGTGTTGCAGGAGGCGGCGGCGGCGGCGGCGGCGCCCCCCGCGCCCCCGCCGTCCCCCGCGGAGCTGCGCGCGCGCTGCGCCCGCCCCGCCGCGCGCCTGCGCCTGCCCGCGCGCGTGCTCGGCCTCGCCCCCCACAACAGGTAACGACCAACGCTGCACTAGCAGTGTAGCAGGATAGCCTAAGAGAATTTTCCCCCAAAGTTTGCACCAAACTGTGCTTCACGTGAATATCGTTTCAAATCTCTTAGACTATCCAACTATATAGGTACTTGTGCTTTGCTACTTTTCAGAGTTTTCAGTTCACATATTTCACAGTTCAGAGTTGTTGATTGACGCGGTGTCCTGTGTGCATGTGCAGCGGGCGCTGCGTGTGGGCGGCGTACGCGGGCGGCGCGGCGTGCGCCTCGCTGCCGGCGCTGCGCGTGCTGCGCGTGCTGCCGCTCGCGCCCGCCCCCGGCCCGCTGTGCTACCTGTAGCCCGCCGCCAGGGACGAGTACTTCGCCAGGTGACACGCTCGCGAGTCTCTCAGCGCAGTGTGTGTAGAGTGTGGCGCGGCGTGGGGCGCGGGGGCGCTGCTGCCGCACGCCCAGCCCGCGCTGGCGCTGCTGCTGCAGGCAGCGCAGTGTGTGTAGAGTGTGTCTGTGTGCAGCGGGTGCGGCGCGGCGCGCGTGTGGGGCGCGGGGGCGCTGCTGCCGCACGCCCAGCCCGCGCTGGCGCTGCTGCTGCAGGCAGCGCAGTGTGTGTAGAGTGTGTCTGTGTGCAGCGGGTGCGGCGCGGCGCGCGTGTGGGGCGCGGCGTGGGGCGCGGGGGCGCTGCTGCCGCACGCCCAGCCCGCGCTGGCGCTGCTGCTGCAGGCAGCGCAGTGTGTGTAGAGTGTGTCTGTGTGCAGCGGGTGCGGCGCGGCGCGCGTGTGGGGCGCGGCGTGGGGCGCGGGGGCGCTGCTGCCGCACGCCCAGCCCGCGCTGGCGCTGCTGCTGCAGGCAGCGCAGTGTGTGTAGAGTGTGTCTGTGTGCAGCGGGTGCGGCGCGGCGCGCGTGTGGGGCGCGGCGTGGGGCGCGGGGGCGCTGCTGCCGCACGCCCAGCCCGCGCTGGCGCTGCTGCTGCAGGCAGCGCAGTGTGTGTAGAGTGTGTCTGTGTGCAGCGGGTGCGGCGCGGCGCGCGTGTGGGGCGCGGCGTGGGGCGCGGGGGCGCTGCTGCCGCACGCCCAGCCCGCGCTGGCGCTGCTGCTGCAGGCAGCGCAGTGTGTGTAGAGTGTGTCTGTGTGCAGCGGGTGCGGCGCGGCGCGCGTGTGGGGCGCGGGCGGCGCGGCGTGGGGCGCGGGGGCGCTGCTGCCGCACGCCCAGCCCGCGCTGGCGCTGCTGCTGCAGGCAGCGCAGTGTGTGTAGAGTGTGTCTGTGTGCAGCGGGTGCGGCGCGGCGCGCGTGTGGGGCGCGGCGTGGGGCGCGGGGGCGCTGCTGCCGCACGCCCAGCCCGCGCTGGCGCTGCTGCTGCAGGCAGCGCAGTGTGTGTAGAGTGTGTCTGTGTGCAGCGGGTGCGGCGCGGCGCGCGTGTGGGGCGCGGCGTGGGGCGCGGGGGCGCTGCTGCCGCACGCCCAGCCCGCGCTGGCGCTGCTGCTGCCGCCGCTGGCCGCCGCCGACCCGCCTACGGCGCTCGTGCTCACCGAAGACGCGCTACATGTGAGTTACACTAGACGCCTGGTCGAACACTTACACATACTAACTCGATGGAAGCGAGTTCATCTATCTGTTACATACTTGCAGGTGTGGGAATGCGTGGCGCCGCGCGCGCCGCCGCCGCGCGTCGCCGCTCGCTGACGCCGTACTCACGGACCCTACCTCGAAGCAAGAACATTATTGTGATTAATTTCAATTAGGTACCAAATTTTTTAAAGTGAATCTTTTCGTCTATCGCTTTACAGTTACAGCCTTTGTTATTGTCAAGAAATATAAGTATACTTTTATTACTTACTTGTATGATTACTTCCACCTTCACCTGTCCCGGCGTCTGCCTTACCTATATTAACTTGCAACGTTTTTATGTATGTATCTATATAACTATTTGTAAAACACATGAAAAAGATGAATAGGTAGGTACATGAAAACAAAGGAAATTATCCCTAAAAGAGATTGATGACACACATCCACTACTTGAGTACTATATCGCGGAGATAGCAAAGGAGTTATTCATTTGTATGTATGTATGTACCTTTTTAGGGTTCCGTAGCCAAATGGCAGAAAACGGAACTCTTATAGATTCGTCATGTCTGTCTGTCTGTCTGTCTGTCTGTCTGTCCGTCCATTAGTATGTAACCGCCACTTTTTCCGAAACTATAAGAACTATACTGTTGAAACTTGGTTAGTATCTAGATGTATTCAATGAACCGCATTAAGATTTTCACACTAAAATAGAAAAAAAAAACGGCCAAGTGCGAGTCGGACTCGCGCACGAAGGGTTCCGTACTAGTGTTGCCCAAATTCAGTCTTGGTCTTGCAGTCTTGGTCTTGTTCTTGCGTTTTTGCAAGACCAAGACCAAGAACAAGACCGCGTATTTTTAGCAAGACCAAGACCAAGACTGACCGTGCAAGACTTGAGCAAGAACAAGACATAGCCTGCAAGACTCTTGCGTCTTGCAGCTAGGACTTAGCGCTATTTCACGGAGTAGTTAGGTGTAACAGTTCGGTGTATAGGTAGGTACGCTTAGGAATTCTATGAGACGCAAAAAACTATATCAAAGAATATGAAAAACTGGACCTATGCGCATTACGACTAATACCATAAACATAGCGAATAAAAAAATATCTATTAAAATCAAACTGAGTGCATGCATAGTTATGTTTTAACCATCGGTACTTTGATAATGCGGCATCAAAGGTTTTGTACTTACTTCTCAAAGAAATTTGCCGCTTTTCGGAAGTACATGGTTATGATACACGCGCCGGCGGCTTCTTTTGAAATCTAAAACAATCGTTGCCGCCGCGCCGAAATCATAACATTTGACACTATTCATGCAAAATAATGCTCTGTTATGGCTATGTTAATTCAAGCTCACAATGTTCCAATTCTAATACGTTTTTCTAAGATTTAAAGTAAACTTTAATAAATAGTAATAGACTAATAGGTAATTGCAAGACTTGCAAGACTCTTGCTGCAAGACCAAGACCAAGACCAAGACTGGGAGCGCAAGACCAAGACCAAGACCAAGACCAGGTGTATTGGCGCAAGACCAAGACCAAGACTGGCTAAGTCTCGTCTTGTTCTTGCATTTGGGCAACACTATTCCGTACCAGAAATAAAATTTAACCTCCTTGCTATTACGGTTCATGAGATACAGCAAAACACGCCAACAACTACTCTGTTGTATGGGAGCACCCCTTAGTTATTATTATTATTTTATTTTTATTATTTGTTGTTATAGCGGCAACAGAAATACACAACCTGTGAAAATTTCAACTGTCTAGCTATTAAGGTTCTTGACATACAGCCTCGTGACAGACGGACGGACGGACGGACGGACAGCGAAGTCTTAGTAATAGGGTCCTGTTTTTACCCTTTGGGTACGGAACCCTAAAAACATTAAATTTTTTGACTTTCAGTTCTAAGTATGGGGACATACTTAGAACTGAAAGTCAAAAAATTTTTTTTTCATCGAACCCATACATGTGGGGTCACTAAATCAAATCAAATCAAATCAAATATATTTATTGCATGGTCATGAGTTTTACATAGGTGTTAGTCAGCGTTTAGTTATATCCAGTACATCATGTCAATAAATAAATAAAATCTATATATATAAAAGGCAAAGTCCTGACTCACTCATTAATTGATCATCGCCCAGCCCAAACCACTGGACCTAGAGACTTGAAATTTTGCACACAGATACCTTATACAATGTAAGCATCCACTAAGGAAGGGTTGGGGTGAACAGTAATCTGATACAAGCACCAAGCAAGCTGCAAGCTGCAAGCTGTTAGTTGGTTTGGTCACGTAGAGAGGATGGATGAGAGAAGATTAACTAAACAGATTTATATGGGGAGTGTGAATGGGTGCGTTGGGAGGGGAAGGCCTAGGCGGACGTTCCGTGATCAAATTGGGGACGTTTTGGAGAAAGGCCAGGTCAAGAGTACCCGAAACCGACGAGCATGTATGAAGAGATTGATGAATGTGGATGAAGCGAAAGAGGTATGTCAGGATCGTAGCAAGTGGAACAAAGTACTCTCTGCCTACCCCTGTGGGAAAGAGGCGTGACGATATGTATGTATGTATGGAAGGAAGGATTTTTGGAAATTCGACCCCTAAAGGGGTTAAATGGGGGTCCAAAGTTTGTACGGGGAAACAAGATTGGTTAGACTATTTTATTCGAAACTTCACAGGAGTATTTCTAACGATAAATGAGTAAACACCTGTTTCAGGTTTTTTGAAAATTCAACCCCTAAAAGGGGGATATGTCGTGACAAAGTCTGAAAATCAACGTGGGTATTATTATATTATTATTATTAGTGGGTAGTATTGTTTGTACGGTTTATCGGGTCGCTGATTACGAAAACAACAACACACATACCTACCTGACACACACATACACACACACACACACACACACACACAAATTTCCACGGGAACGGGAAAAAATGCGATTTATGTACTTATTGGATTCCGAGTGACCCTATCTCAGTATAGACTCTTCAAATTTCGTACACAAGTACGTGATTACAACATTAAGAAAGAAATTTCAGGATTTTTGTAAATTCCTACGGGATAAGGAACAAACGGGATTTATATATTCAGTTCAACGAAATCCTATGAACTATAATTATAAAAACGGTTTTAAGGATTTCAGTAAATTCCCACGGGATAAGGAAAAAAGGGAATTTATATTCAGTTCTACGGGATCGATTTTTCGTTTAACTGGTCGTAGAAAACTGAAATTTGGCTTTCAGGTTCCTTGGGGAGTATAGGGGAGCACTACAAAAGGATTTCCCGAATTTTTGACGGAAACAAATGGAAAAAACGGGATTTTTTGTTATAAATGATGAAATGAAGAAAGTTGAAATTTGGCATGTAGGTTATGTTGCTTGATAAGTGTAAGGAAACTTTAAGAGACAATTTTTCAATATGAGTGTTCAATGATTCACGGTTAAGTTCATTCGAAATATTATAAACAAAATAACAAAAAAAAAAAACGGGGGGAAATATCGGGTGCTCAATAAAGCTAATCGCGGTTCACACACATCCCGTTTATAATATTTCGAATTTTTGAATATTCCCACGGGAACGGGAAAAGACGAGATTTTTCGTTTTACTGGTCGTAGAAAGTTGAAATTCGGCATGTAGGTTTAAGTTGCTTGATGAGTGTAGAGAAGCATTAAGAGACAATTTCCCGAAATTCCCACGGGAACGGGAAAAACGAGACTTCGTTTTCCTGGTTGTAGAAAGCTGAAATTCGACATGTATGTTGCTTGGGGAGTGTAAAGAAGCATTAAGAGAGGACTTTCCGAAATTCTCATGGGAACGGGGAAAAGCGGGATTTTTCGTTTCACTGGTCATAGAAAGCTGAAATTTGGCATGTAGGTTACTTGAAGAGTATAGGGAAGCTATAAGAGATAATTTCCCAAAATTCCCACGGGAACGCGAAAAGGGGCTTTTCGTTTTACTGGTTGTAGAAAGCTGAAATTCGGCATGTAGGTTGCTTGAAGAGTGTAGAGGAACATTAAAGAGAGCATTTCCCGAAATTCTTACGGGAACGGGGAAAAACGGGATTGAAATACTCCTGGTACACGCGAGCAAACCCACGGGCAAAAGCTATTTGTCAATAAATGAGTCTACGCGGACGAAGTCGCGGGCAAAAGCTAGTAAATAAATAAATGTCCTGCTGAGAGGCGTACAATATTTTCAAAGTCTATGGATAAGTAGGTCTTCAAAAATTATATCGAGGTTTCTTATATAATATTTTTCTAAACTGAATAGTTTGCGCGAAAGACACTTCCAAAGTGCACCGTCCGACTCGCACTGGGTCGGTTTTATTGCTTCGCCGAGTTAATTAAATGTGTGTGTAGAGATATAAATAATAATAAAAGGCAGGCAGCGCGTACAAAATTGTGGTGCATCACCTTCCCGCTAGGCACCCAACTTCACCTATCTGCTGCCCCCCTGCAACCCCCACTGCAGCGCCGCTGATTATACACGACGTCATTACCGTAATTTAAGTTTTAAACGAGGTCGCACAAGTAGGGTAAGTACTTGTGCTCATCATAGGAGGTAAATAAAAACCTAAGCTATTTGTCTACGCTCTCGTGAGGCGAGCGCGGCCGACTAGACAGCAGCTGTTGCGGAGGTCTCGGTGGCCGCGGCGGCATTCGGCCGCGCACGCCCGTCGCACACACACGCCCGCGCCATGCCCGCCCTCCGAGCCCTGCGCCAGCTGCGCCCGCTGCTGCCGCGCCCCCGGCCCGTTAACGCGCGTGCTCTGTTGCAGCGGCGCGCCGAGTCGTCGTGCTCGGGGCCCAGCGCGCCGCCGCCGTGCCCGCCGTGCGCGCCGCCCCCGCACCCCCCCTGCCGCACGCGCACCCCCGCCACCCTCGCGGGCCGCCGCGTCGTGTGCTGCCCGCCCCCCCGAGGCGCGAGGCCCCCCTGCCAACCCCCGCCGCCCGCCTGCGCGCTCACTTGTGACAACCGCGTCCGCCAGGTAAGCCCGTCTCCCTCTCTGCACCCCGCGGCCGGCGTCGTGGCCCGCCATTCACGGCCGATCTCCTGTTGCAGACCGCGAAGTGCCACGAGGCGGAAGAGGACGAGCCGCAGTGCGGCGCCGAGAGCGACCGCGTAGCGCGACGCATGCGCGAGCAGGACGAGGCGCGCCAGCGGCAGTACGAGCGCGACGTGGCGGAGCGCGCCGCCGCGCCGCCGGCCGCCATGCCCGCCGGCGGCTACACGCTGCCGAGCGCCGAGCGGCGCGCGCTGGCCACCGACGGGCGCGCCTACACCGTGCTGGACGCGCCGCCGCCGCCCGCTTGCCCGCCGCCCCCCGCGCGGCACCCCCCCGCGCAGCCCGTCCCGCTGGCCGCGCCCTCCGCCTGCGCGCCGCGCTCCCCGCACCTCGACCCCTGCGCGCACCGCCCGCGCGTCATGCTCTCCATCGACCGCAGCCACCGACCGCGCCCCTCCAGCCCCGACGACTGCGACGGGATGATCCCGCCCGCCGACCCCCGGGCGCAGAAACCTCGCTCCGAGTCTCCCGAACCGCAGCCGCTGCCTAAACAGACCCGAGCGAACGACAAATCTCCTGCGAGCCCCAAGGGGCTCACGTCCCGCATCATCGAGTCTCTGAGCCGCGGCCGCGGGGCGACGAGCCCGGGGCGCGGCGGGCGCGGGGCGGGCGCGCGGCGCGCGGGGGACGCCGGCTGGTGCGGCGCGCCGCCGCAGCCCGCGCCGGCGCCGACGCGCTGCCGCGAGCCGACCGTGGCCGAGCGGCTGCGGCGCGGCGGGCGCGGCCCCTGCGACGGCGCGCGGCGCCTGCACACGGCGGCGCGGCTCTCGGGCGCGCAGCAACCGCCCCCCGGGCGGGACGCCGCGCTCTCCGCCGCCAAGAGGCTCGCAGAGGCGTTGCACGAGCGCGAGCAGCTGCAAGAGGCGGGGCGCGGGCGCGTGGTGCGCGGCGAGGGCCCGTGCGCGGCGCCGGCGCCGGCGGCGGGCGGCGCGCTGGAGCTGCGCGTGCCGCCGGGCGCCGACACGGTGTGCGTGCGCGTGTCGCTAGGCCGCTGCGCGCCGCCGCCGCCGCCGCCGCCGGAGCCGCGCGCGCCGCCGCACTCCGCCTGCAGCGACTCCTGGCTGTCCATCAAGAGCCTGCAGAAGAAGCTGTCGGGCTGCGCGCGCGCGGAGGCGCCCCCCTCCCCGTGCGCGGCCCCGCTGCGCCGCGCGCCCGGCGTCGCGCCGCCCCCGCCCCCGCCCCGCCCGCCCTGCTCCCCTGGTGGCCGCGTCAAGATGGCTGACCTCGTGCCTCACACCGTATTCGTTAAACCCTGATCGCAAACGCGTGTGCGTGTGTGTGTGTGTGTGTGTGTGCTGTGTAGAAATAAAATCATGAAATAATTTCCGTTTTTTTTCCCTCCTTTATCTGCCATTACCTCTGCCGTGAACGATTCCATCTTAATCTTAAACGTGTAAAAAAAATCTAGTACCAGGATAATGATATTCTCTCGATAATAGTACCTATTTAGAAACAATGGAAATATTTTGCTGAATTTGAAATAGGTACGAGTGAGGCTGAAAAAAAAAATTTAATAAAGCCGCCTTCCAATGTAGCCTCTTTCCGTCCATCCATTTCATTATAAATTTAATTTTGATTAAGTAATTACGCTACTATATAAATTTCAAATTACTTCACATACAAATACGGTAATGTGGAAAATGCATAGGTGCCATCAGTCAAATTATGTGGTTTACCACCCTAAGGTAGTACTTTTATTCAATCAAAATACATATTTACAAGATTTAAAAACATATACCTATATATAAAACCTTAAACTACTTTAATCTAAACCTAAATAACTATATTTACAAATATCGCCCAGATCGTTGTCATTGGGCAAGGTGCCCATAATGCTGGCTGCGTTTCCTCGTTGGATAGCAATACTTATGCGTTGCCCGAGGAAAGAGCCAGCCCTATGGTCACCTGTGGATTTTGATAATTTTTTTTTTTTTTTTTTTTTTTTAGATGTCGCAAATACAAGCGACCTTTTTTATTATAATTGTTAAATTTAGATTTTTTATTTTTTTTAATAATTTGTTATATCATTTTGACTTGAGATTAAAAACTGATTCAAACAAACAACGTTGTTTTCTCACATTTTGGTGTCAGAAGTGGGATACGAACCCACGCCCTCAAAGAGGAAAAAAAACGCGCAAACTTTTAAAGTTATCGGTTTTCCTTGACGAGAACAATGTCTTACGAGTTGGAGGTCGCCTATCAAATGCAGATCTACCATTCGAAGTTAAATATCCCGCACTTTTGCCAAAACATGATCATATGGTTGATTTAATTATAGATCATTACCATATTGCTAATTGTCATGTGGGTGCCGGTCTTTTGATGTCCATCATTCGCCAGCGTTTCTGGATACTTGATGGTCGGACTGTCATTAGAGCTAGAGTACACAATTGTAATCAATGTTTCCGCGTTAAGCCGGCTCACCCAACGCCAAAAATGGCTGACTTGCCTTCTTATCGCTTGAAAGAAGCAAAAGCTTTCATGCATACCGGTGTCGATTACGCTGGTCCTCTTCGCATAACTCTTTGTCGTCGCCGTGGTCAGCACGCACAAAAGGCATACATTTGCTTGTTTGTCTGCCTCGTTACTAAGGCTGTTCATATAGAGTTAGCTTCTGACTTATCTTCAGATGCTTTCTTAGCCGCCTTTAAGCGCTTCATTTCTAGACGTGGCCCTGTCTCTTGTCTTTACTCCGACCACGGGACCAATTTTGTAGGTGCCAAAGCTCAATTGGATGAGATGTACAATATGCTACTAAGTCCAGAGTTTAAGGCTAAATTTGATACTGAGTGTCTTAGTCACCGCATTGTATGGAAAATGATTCCTCCCCGTTCCCCTCATTTCGGTGGCATGTGGGAATCGAATATTAAGAGTTTTAAGACTCATTTGTACCGTGTAGTTGGTTCACAGCTTCTGACGTACGAAGAACTGCTGACCGTACTTATACAGATTGAGTGCATACTCAATTCGCGACCGCTAAGTGTCATATCTTCGGATCCGCACCCTGAAATATTAACGCCCGCGCATTTCTTAATGTCTACACCGCTTCAGTTCTTACCCGCTTCTGATTTGTCTGATGAGTGCCGGAATCTTCATAATAGGAAGAAGTTGCTAGACAGTATTGTTCAATCTTACTGGAAAAAATGGCGTATTGAATACCTGCACACGTTGCAAGTCAGAACTAAATGGTGTACTCAAGACCATCCCATCAAAGTAGGGACGGTGGTCTTATTGGGTGACGATAATGTACCGCCGCTTCATTGGCCTCTGGGTGTTGTAACACACGTGTATCCAGGGTCAGATGATATTGTTCGTGTCGCCACGATCAAAACCGCAAAAGGATCATTTAAGCGTCCTGTCGTAAAGTTATATCCCCTACCATCACAGTAGTTTCTTTCATATATCGTTTTATACTTTCATCCTGAAGTTCTAACTTATCTTTGCCTACCGCACCGCACCGCATCATATTTCCACCTCACCGCACCTCATCCTCATTGAAATTTTCCAAATTTCAAGGCCGGGAGCATGTTCGCGCGCTAAAAACCTCTTTTGGTTACATGCAGTGCAGGGGTGCTCTATGGCACACATAAAGAAAAACATCATCTGTCAATAATTCTTCATCTCACGACGTGGATACCGCTACGTGTATATTTCTACGTATTACTTTTACCGCTCCTCGATATCAAGTTCTGCACCCGCATCGCCATCCTCCGCTCCAACTACGCAGCCAGGAGTACGCCCTACAGGTGAGTGCCTTTGCACTGTCAAAAGTATATCCTTTAGGCATCAGCGCACTCCCGGCTTTCCGCTAAATTCAAAATTGGCTATTTACACGCCCTAACATAACATTTTCTTTGGTTGTGAAATTTCCCTAAGGTTGGAATTCCTTTGCACGTCACAATATACAGGGTGTGTCGAATTGTCATCCCGAGCGAACAAAGGAAATCTACTTTGAAATTTCTGCATACTGGCCACCCTGGAACATCAGCAATGAAGGCACTCGCACGGTTCTACGTATGGTGGCCTTCCATTGATGACGACATTGAGGAATTCGTGAAGCGTTGTCTCAAATGTCAGGAAAACCGACCAAACAACCCTGAATTGCCTCTATATTCATGGTCGGTACCCGATAACCCGTGGGAGAGAGTACATGTCGATTTTGCCGGGCCATTCGAGGGAAAGTACTGGTTTGTACTCGCAGACGCACTGTCGAAGTGGATTGAGATTAAACCCATGAGTCAGAAAACCACTATGAAGCTCAGCGAAGAGTTGGATGCCATCTTCGCTACGTTTGGTTACCCGCAATTCTTGGTATCTGACAATGGCCCACAATTTACATCCAGACAATTTCAAGATTATTGCAAAGAAAAAGGCATCATACATATTAAGTCTTCTCCATACCATCCGAGAACCAACGGTTTGGCGGAACGTTTGGTGCGTACCTTCAAGTCCAGAATGTCATCGAGCACAAACGACAACCTCACACTGAAGAAACGCCTGCAAAATTTCCTTTTCTCGTACCGCATAACACCCCACAGCACAACTGGTAAAAGCCCTGGACAGATGATGTTCGGACGCCAATTGCGTTGTGCCCTAGACAACGCGCGACCTAATCCTAAAAGAGTCCTACAACACAAACAAATTGAAGCCAATGTTGCGTCCGACAATTTAACACCGACTTTTAAATCGGGCGAAAGTGTATTTGTCCGAGCTCGAGATGGATCACGATGGGAACCGGCATCAATAGCCATGCGCACGCACAGATACTCGTACACCGTGCACACTTCGGACGGCGTGGAGAGGAGATATCATGCTGATCACATACGTACCCGTTTAGCAGACTCCAGCAGCCCGGATGCCCCTGATCATGTACCAGCACCATCTGTCAAGAACAAGAAATTGGTATAAAAAATTAATTAAAAGAAAAAGATTTGGAGTTGAAAGGATGCTGCCGGGAGATGTAGCAGTCTAGAGGATGAGCAGAGGAAAAGATCAGGAGGCTGCAGGGTAGTAGATTGTGTCGAGAGGTGATGGAGTAGTGAGAGCAACAGGGAGTTGATGGTGTCGTTTTGGTTTGGATGAGTATGCAGCAGGGTGATAGAAGATGGACCAGGAATTAATAATTTTTTATTAAATAATTGTTATGAATTAATTAGTTAAAAGGTTTTGTATTTATTTACAGTTATGTGTAGGTAAGTGCCGCTTGTTGACGAGATTGATTTTTTTATTCCAAAATTTTGACGATTTGCGAATTTTTTTTTAAAGTATTTATCAAGGTAATGTTTTTTTAACAATTAATAAATACAAATGAATTTAAAAATGAAATATTTAATGCAATTTTAATAGATAATGAATATTTTGATTTTAAAACTTAATTTTATGTCCACAATCTAAAAATAGATTGCAATGCAATGTTTAGATTCACACGTTTATAAGTAGGATGATCTCATACAGGTCACCAGAAAAGGATTGGTATGCCGCGTCTGTTATTACAGATCAAATTTCTTTAGGTAAGTCAGGTACTATGCGCTCTTTAAAAGACATTAATATTATTGAGTAATGAAACGGTTTACAATTATTTTGAATGATCGAAAGTAGATATTGGTTATTATGGAGTTTTGTGATGATTTTTTTTATAGAAACTTTGAAGATGAGTAGGTACCTAGGAAACGATAGTATGAAAGCTGGATTTTATGGATTTTTTTTTAAGATTTGTTTTATTTTGCAGAAATTTTGATAAAACACAAATTGTCCCTTTTATTTAACTGCAGATGAATAAGAAGGATGATTCGAAAATAATTTGTCATTGCCGTTGGACTGATCATCCAGCTGCCATTTCAAATTATTAGTCCAAATAAATTTTTTGGGTCAGAGACAGAGAGTAAAAATAGGTCAATTCGAAAATGTAGTTAGTCAAATTTTTAAGGATTTTTTATATAAAGATTAGTGATACGATTATGAGTTAAATGGAAATATTAGGATTGTGGATTGGATTATGAAGAGTGTATTATGCGTAGAGTTAGACAGGAGAAGTTTAAGTATGCCAAGGTATTAGTTTTGGAAGGATGCTTTGTAAGCAATGTGTTTTGGGAAAGCGGAAGCAAATAAGTTTGCCAAAGAGCGATTAGGCAGGCCACCTAAGAGTTATCAGAATTCTTATGAGCTGATATGCTTTCATTTTTGTTAGAGTAATTGATAGTTTATGAATGAGAAATTATGTAATGGACTGTGTTAGAATAATAGTAGGAAAATATCAGTCGTTATCAACAGTATAGCACGAGATGCGCTGTTGAGCAAGCTGGTAGCAAGGTGCACCCAGGATACAGGGCAGGTAGGAAATCCTTGAACTTCGACCATGAGGCGGTCGAGCTATCACTTGTGGGGACTCTTGGACACAAGGAATGCAAATTAAGTATGGAAGTGTTAAATGAACTGCCTGTGTATTATGTTATAAATGGTTTAATGTATGTGCGCGCACGAAAGTAAATAAAAAAAAATCCTGTATCCTGATTAAATAAATAAATATGTGAAATAAGGTCGGCCGACCATATAAATAATATGTGTAGTGTGCACCATGCCAAAAAGTGAAGCCAAAGTTGCTCACTAAGGAGACTTATTATGGAAGAAAGATAAGAAATTATAAAGTAGAAGTGTCCAAAAGAATAGATTGAAAGAAAGGCCACTAGGCATTGAGATGAAATATAGATGAAAGAGTCTGAAGTTAAGAAGATAGGAAATACAGTAATATATGAATAAAGCAAAATTTTACACAAATATTGTACATCTAGGTAACTAAAAGATTAAAGATATTTTTTTAAGAGTGACACATATCCAAACTAAATAGGTAACGAAACAAACAAATGCGTCATGTATTAACTTTCATTTGTATCTCGTCAACAAAGCGTGCAATTTTAGACATATCTAAGCAAATAATTGTTAGTACTTAGTAAGTTTATGCTTAAGATTTTTTTTTTAAATAATTGTGTACCAGTTTTTTTTTCTTTTTCAAGGGGGGAGGTGTAGTGTGAGCTGTGCCACACTCACACTCTCCCAGTATGTTACTATATAAGCGTAAGTCTATCTAACTAATATTATAAATGCGAAAGTATGGATGGATGGATGGATGGATGTATGTTTGTTTGTTACTCAATCACGCCAGAACGGCCCAACGGATCTGGATGAAATTCGGCACATAGATAGAGAAAAGTCTGGAATAGTACATAGGCTATTTTTTATCCCGGAAAATTGCGTATTTCCCGCGGGATAGCGAAAAACGAATTCTTTGCGGACGAAGTCGCTGGCAGCAGCTAGTATTATAATAAAGGATAGTATTAACTCTGAACTCGGCATTCTCAGTCACCTCTCAACGCCCATCCTCACACCTGTCAGCAATTTCCTACCTTCATCCACACCTATAGTCGTACATCCTTCTCGTTTATCCTCACCTATCATACTTCCGACATCTTCGTCTACACCTATTAGACGCTCATCACCATTGCCTTCGCCTGTCAGTCGGACCGATTCAGTTCTTCCATCATCCCGTCTGTCCCAACCCTCAATATGGTCTTCCTGCCAGGCCACTCAAGAACCGCTTAGTGCAACACCAAATACGGAGAATACCGTGGCAAGTTCGTCGGGTGCACAAAATGCAGTACATTCTTCTCTACAAGCGGGCACAAACATTCCTAGTACTCCGCCTGGTACAATAGTCCCACAGCAACCACCAAGACGCAGTGGACGTGTCACCACGCGACCACGAAGACTCATCGAAGAGATGTCGTAGTTTGTAGGGGTGGACGAATGCTATGTACCTAGGTTTCATACTTTTATATTGTCTCTCTATGGTCTCGTTTTGACGTTGTCTTATTGTAAATACTAAAGCATTAAAATACTATTATTTAGAAATATGAAGTTATTTCAGTAGCCAGGTGCAAAGCTTTAAGGGGGTGATAGCCGAGGTATTTTTGAACATTTTATGCCATACATGTCTTAGCCGAAATTTGTTTTTTGTTTTTTTTTTTTTTTTTTTTAATTGAAAATTTTGAAATTGTATGAAAAATACCCAGAATTTGATAGAAACGAGTCAATATTGCACTAATGAGCGTTAATTTGTACACAAAATCTTTTATTTCGGATACTTTAATGTGCATTGGACCAAATGAAATATATTTTTTAAGTGTATGTCACAGAAACAAATTGGAGGCATTCGAAATTACTAAAAATGTCTTATTTTGAAACAGTAATTTTTCAGTGCCATAAAAAAAAATAAAAAAAAATCTTGGATATGTTCACATTTTTTTTTTTTTAAACATGCCTGTTTATTGTTCTTTCCTATAAGGTATTGTAACGTTGTGTTTTTTTCTGGTTAGTTGATATTATTCCAAATCAAGAGTTTTTTCCAATGTCTCGAATAGCTCCTGTCAAATGGTGAAATGACATTTGAAAGGTAAACAAGTGTCAAAGATAGTTGACAGCTGTCAGCTGACAGGTCATGTTAGGGTTGCTATTTGAGAGTGTTATGCCTGTTTGGTGGGAGATCGAGAGTTAGATTTTGAGTATAATTATTACTAAAACTATAGATACAAATATATACAATTTTGGAAAAGTTATAGATTTAATATTCAAAATGATTTTTACAATTGATCTTGAACTAAAACAGAGGTTTATCCTGTAAAAATATAACTAAGATGTGGTTATGTTAGGTTAGGTTAGGTTCTCCAACGTGCCCCCCAGGCCACAGGCCCGTGCCACGGACGTGAGAGGGGGAGGGCTCCCCAAATGGATTCTTTCCCGCCTAGACCGGGACCAGGCCGAAGTGGCCGCCGTCGTACAGGCGTGGTGCCAGGACCCCCCGAGCTCCATGGGGGTCGAGCATAGGGCTGCCAGGTTCCGGCAAGACCTGGCAGCCGTCTGCGATGCCGGAATGCCCCGAGCGAGCGGTCGTCCTCCCCCCAGGGACGGGGTATACTGGTGGCCGCAGGACTTGGCCGCCCTGCGAGCCGCCAGCGACCGGGCGCGCCGAGCGTTCACCCGGTGCAGAAGGCGCCGGATAAGGGTGCCGGGGGAGGAAGAACGCCTCTTGGCCGAGCTCCGGTCGGCCAAGCAGGCGTTCGCGGCGGCGATAGGCGAGGCAAAAGACCTCGCCTACAAAGAGTTTATCGCCGAGCTTGACGCCGACCCGTGGGGGCGCCCGTACCGAATGGTACGGGCGAAAATGAAGCTGGCCCCTCCCACCGAGGAGTTCGAGCCGGTGCTACTCAACGCGGTCGTGGAGGGGCTATTCCCCGATGCCCCCCCCTTCGACCCGCCGTGCATGGCCCCTCCTGAACGGGAGCTGGAGGCTGCCCCCATAGTCCCCCCGGTAACGGAGGAAGAAATGGAGGCGGTGAGGGGTCGCCTGAAGGGCCGGAGGAAGGCCCCTGGGCCGGACGGTGTCCCGGGGAGGGTGCTCCACCTCGCCCTCTAGCACCTTGGCGACCGCCTCCGTGCACTGTTCACGGCGTGCCTGGAGGAGGGCACATTCCCTAGGTGCTGGAAGGAGGGTCGCCTAGTTCTCCTCCGAAAGGAGAGTCGTCCGCCGGACTCCCCGTCCGGCTATCGTCCGCTGGTGATGCTGGACGAGACGGGAAAGCTCCTCGAAAGAGTTGTAGCCTCCCGAATCGCCCGCCACCTGGCGGATGTAGGGCCGGACCTCTCGGTGAACCAGTTCGGGTTCCGGGTAGGGCGGTCCACGATGGACGCCCTATACTCCCTGAAGGGGTTCACCGAAGAGGCGGCAAGGGGGGGGCAGGGGGCGTTGGCTGTGTCACTGGACATAGCTAACGCCTTCGGCTCCCTCCCCTTCGGAGTCATAGAGGAGGCGCTCCGTTACCACGGGGTGCCCCTCTATCTCCGGAGAATCGTGGGGCACTACCTGACGGAGCGGGTAGTGCTCTACGCGGGGAGGGGAGGGACGCTGGAGGAGAGGCGGATGGCCTGTGGAGTCCCGCAGGGGTCGGTTCTAGGACCCCTGCTGTGGAACATCGGATTTGACTGGGCCATCCGCGGAGAGGTGCTACCCCGGATGGCGGTCATCTGTTATGCAGATGATACGCTGGTCGCCGTCCGGGGTACCACCTACGAGGAGGTGAAGAGGAGGGCGGAGGTAGGCCGAGGCCGTCGAGGTGAAGGCCCACGTCATGTACCTGGGCCTTACCCTCGACGGCCAGTGGAAATGGGAGGAGCACTTCCGCCAGCTCATCCCCCGGATCGTGGGTGCGGCAGGGGCCCTTAGTCGCCATTTGCCCAACACGGGCGGCCCGGACGCCGCGTGCCGACGCCTGTACGCGGGCGTCCTAAAAAGTATGGCCCTGTACGGGGCACCCATCTGGGCCGACCAACTCACCCCCACCGCGAAGGCGCTCCTCAGACGCCCGCAGCGGATCTTAGCCGTGCGCATGAGTCGCGCCTACCGCACAGTGGGGTGGCAGGCGGCGGGCGTAATTGCCAGCTCCCCCCCCTGGGAGTTGCAGGCGAAGGCCCTGTCGGAAGCGCACAGAGCCCGAATAGAGCGAAGGGCCCGGGGCGAATCGCTCGCCCCGGAGGAGCTGACCCGAGCCCGGGAGCTCCTAAACGAAGGGGTCATGGAGCGCTGGGCGGATGACCTGCGGGATGCCGAGTTCGGCACCCGCACGATCCAAGCCATCCGCCCAATGCTCCACGAGTGGTGCGGGAGGGCCCACGGGTCCCTAACCTACCGACTCACTCAGATACTGTCCGGGCATGGCTGCTTCGGGCGGTATCTGAAGAGGGTCGGTAGAGAAGAGACGGCGTCGTGCCATGAGTGCGGCGCCAGTGAGGACACGGCACAGCACACACTGGAGCTGTGCCCTGCTTGGTCCCACCAGCGCCGCGCTCTGGTGGCGGTGATCGGCGGCGACCTCTCGCTCCCTGGCGTAGTCCACGCCATGGTAGGTAGCGAGGGGTCCTGGGAGGCCGTCGCCTCCTTCTGCGAGGACGTGATGACGCAGAAGGAGGAGAGGGAGCGGGAGCGCGAGAATGACCCCCTCGCGCCTCCGCTCCGGCGCAGACGGACGGGGCGGAGAAGGCGGCAATTTGCCGCCCTCCCCTCCCAGTGGTGCCTGCTGGCGAGGGATGGGGATCCCTCGCTAGCACCAAGAGGCCCACGAGTCTAGGGGAGGGCCATGCATTCCCGGCCCTCCCCTCTTGGCGCAGGAGCCCCGGCGTTGGCTAGGGCGGCCCGGTAGGGCGTCCGCGGTGACAATGTAATATGCTCCCGCGGCGCCCTCCCACATGGCAGAGAGGGAATACCGGTGGGTTTTTTTTTTTTTTTTTTACGCCGACGACACCCTCGTCACCTACGGCAACCGCACAGGGTCATGGCGGTTAGGGCAGTGAGGGCGTATCGCACCACCTCGTTCGAGGCGGCCTGCGTGATGGCGGGTACCCCACCTTGGGAGCTGGATGCCGAGGTGCTGGCCCAGGTGTACCGACGGGTAGCCGAGGCGCGCTCTAGAGGGGAACAGCCCTGTCCGGAAGAGATAAGGCGATGGAGAGAAATCTCTCGCCAAACTCTCTTCCAGAAGTGGCTGGAGGCTCTGGAGCGGCCAAGCGCCGGCCACTGGACCATATCGGGAGTCCGACCAGTCCTGAAGGACTGGGTCGAGAGAGGTTGGGGCGCTGTTTCTTTCCACCTAGCGCAGGTACTGTCGGGGCATGGCTGCTTCGGCAAGTACCTGTGCAAGGTCGCAAGGAGGGAAACAGCGCCACGGTGTTACCACTGCGGGAACGCGGAGGACACGGCGCAGCATACGCTGCAGACGTGTCCCGCGTTCGCCGAGCAGAGGACTCGCCTCACGGCGATTGTTGGTAGCGACCTCTCGCTGCCGGCCGTGATCAAAGCCATGACCGGCAGCGAGAGGTCGTGGGACGCGATGACCTCCTTCTGCGAGGAGGTCATGACGGCCAAGGAGGGAGCGGTGCGGGAGAGAGAGGACGACCCGTCCTCCCAACCCCAGCGCCGCAGGCGAGTCGGGCGAAGGCGGCTCATCCGCGAGCGCCAAATTCCGCCCGGATGAGGACTGCGGGTGACGGGCATGGGGATGCCCGTCCCCGCCAATGAGTCCTCGAGCTGGTAGACGCACCAAGTGTTCCGGTGCGTCTACAGCGTAGTAGAAGGGAGACACTAAGTCTTCTGAGGCCGGGCCCTCACATAGGGCGAACTGCCGTGCTACCGGGGCCATGGATGCGTAGAGTTCCCACAGCCCCGGAAGCAATACGGCGGAGATGTGGAACACCCTGGGTTTATTTTTTTTTTTTTTTTTTTTTAGTGGGTAAACCGATCCCGTAAGCCAAAGCGGTGGTGGTACGCGGCGGTGATGCGGTGAATAGCGCGGGTCGACTTTTACGTGGTGGGGATGCTCCGGGGGCCTCCTGGAGGAAAAGTATCCTGGGGACTGAGTTCCCTGGGTGACCTAAGGGTTGATGCCCTTAGGTCTTTTCCGGGTCCCAGTGAGGCGAGCTATCCCCGCCCTTCTCAGTGGGACATCGGGTGGCGGATCGGGGGATCCGTCGCTCACTTCAGATGTCCCGAGGTTGTAAGGCGCTCCAGGTGTTTCCGGAGTGCCTTGTGGTGGGCCCGAAAGGGCAACACGCGGGGTAGAGTGCCGCGGATGCCGGATCCCGCTCCCGTAGCCTCTACCCGCGCGTACAGTGGAAACACCGGTGAGTTTTTAATGGGTAGGCCCCCACTAGGGGGGAGAGTCCCAGGTTAGGTTAGGTTAGGTTAGGTTGGGGTGCGAAGTCGGAAACCTCCTCGAGAGCTCTAGTGTTACAGTTCCCTTCTAACAGAGGCTCTTGGCCTCACGGGGGGGGGAAGGGTAACGCTTAGGCCGGTGCACCCTGGGCAACAACGGTCAATTAATTTATTTAGTAAGTTAGTTAACTGTTGGCTAATATCCGACTGGGGGGGAGGGGTCAACACGCAACCCGGCCCATGGGGTCGGAACGTGGGCCGCTTGTCTTTTTCAAGACAGGGGGCCGTGAGGAGTAAACCTCTATAAAAAATCCAGAGGGTCGCACCCGCAGGTGCTTGTGGTGACGGACGCGATCATGCCTTCGGTACCGCTCTGCTTTCAGAGTAGTACATGAGGGTGTGAGAGCTGACGTGAGGGTCGGCGGGCATAAGCCTGCCGTCGGAGCGGTGCGCCCCGTAAGGGACGCGATCGTGGAGCGGCGTGGCTCCGGCCACCGTCGGTCAACACGTAACCCCGGCCCGCAGGCGCCGGGAACGTGGGCCGCTGTCTTTTTCAAGACTGGGGCCACGAGGAGATAACCTCTATAAAAAATCCAAGCGGCACCAGCGGGGGAGGGCGGGAATTCCCAAACCTGCATTGCACAGGTGCCGCGGAGAGGGAACCCCATCCCGGGGTGGTCGTGGGGCGTTTGCGGTGACACCTTGTTCTCCCGCAGCGCCACACATTCGACCGAGGAGGGAATCCGTGTGGTTTTTAGTGGGTATGCCTGCCGTCGCGGAAGAGCCCCACATACCCCCGGTAACCCCGTACTGGGCGGATGCATAAGGCGCATTTTCCACACCATAAAAAAAAAAAAAAAGGTTAGGTTAGGTTGAGGAAAAATTTGAGCTGTCTGAGGAAAAATTTGAGCTGTCTGAGGAAAAATTTGAGCTGTCTTGGACGACACCTTGCGCTAAAACACTCAAATTTATTACTTGCCTTTGCTTTTCGCACAACTTTTTTTTCCTATTGCCTTCTGCATTAGACGCCCGATTTTTTGGCTATTTTTCTGGTTTTCTAGCTTCTCTGGATACCCCAAAATTAATTTTTGAAATTTCACCCCAAAAACCTTCTGTTTTTGCGGTCGCAATTTCAAAACACATCTTTTGTTAATTTTTTCAAAAATTCATAACTTTGTTTCGGCTTAACTTTTTTAGAATCTTTTTTAAGGGATATAGAGCGTAAAGGTAGCACTATCGTTTGCCGCTTACCGAATAATTTTTGGACTTACCATTCAAAAGTTATTCGGTAACCTAACTTTGGCAACATTGCTATTTTTTTCGCTATAGGCGCACACGACTTTTTTCTTAAGTTTGTCGGGGCTTTTGAAAAATCGTTGCGCCTATACCAAAACGGTCAGGGATTTGGTAGCTAAGGGGTCGAATAGGAGGTAGTTTGCGCCGCCTAACGGCACCTCACACGACCCTGTAGCTGCTATAGCCTTGTCAGAATCTGGCGAAAACTACCAACTTTTTATAAGTTGGTAATTTTCGCTGGTCCCGGACTGGACCGTTTTTAGGTTAGGTTTTGCCCTTCTGGCAAACCAACCTGGTAGGGGGGGGTTTTGATAGGTGGGGGGGGGGGGAACGAACCTGGAGTGGTTCGAGGGGGGGGTTCCGATTGGGAATCGGACGGGGGGGGGGGAGTTATGGGCGACCGTAACTCCGAAGTTAGGCCCGGAGTTAGGCTCGGGGAGAACTCCCAGATGGGGGGTTCTGAGGGGGGGGGAAGGCTGTTCTGCCAGCCACGCCTGAAGGGCATCAGGTGTCATGCCCCGTCGATGGTTCGCAAGCTGCGGATTTTTCTCCGGAGGCGGGGAGTTATATCCTGCAGTTTCCAACGCTTAAGCGTGGGGGGGGCTATGGGAAGCGAACGGGAAATGGCTGAGTGGAAGATGGAACAAGCCAGTCTGAGGCATGTGGGGGGTGGACTCGGAGCCTGAGTACGGGTTCCAGTCTGGGTTCCAGTCCGTGAACCTGGCCGAATCCTCCGATATGGAGGCGGACAGTCTCGAGGCAGACTGCCTTGAAGTCGGGGATACTCGGAGGAAAGTCCCTCTTAAGCGGACTATATCGATCAAGTCTGGTGATGCAGTGGAAGTCCCTGTTAAGGTGACGACCTCCAGCAGGGGAGGACTAGGGAAGCGTCCTATGGGCGCTCATACCTTTGTTGCCAAGGCAAGGAGGGAATTAGAGGGACTCGGCACTGACGACTCCTTTGATTATGAAGATGCCCAGGACGACCGGACTTACCGTCCAAAGCAACTCCTTCGCCGGAAGAAATCGCCTGCGGGCGAGGACAAGAACTTGCGCACCTCCCAGGATCAGACCAGGGAGGAGCTTGCTGCCTCGGCACTTCGCAATGTGCTCCTCATAAGAGTGGGCAGTAATCCCAGGATGCCCCGAAGGCACAGGAGGCTCCCTGGTCTGAGGTGGCAAGGAGGAAGGGGAAAAAGAAGGGCAACGCCAACCCCCCCCCTACCTCCTCGGGCCCTCCCCCCAGGACGGCCCCCAAGCCGAAAGCGGCGAAGGTGGTGGTGCCTCGCACCTCGGCAGTGGTGCTCACCCTCAAGGAGAGGGCACAGAGGGGGGGCAAGGCTACCACCTACCCAGAGATGATGGTCTGGGCTAGGGATGGAGTCAAGTTGGCTGACTTCGGCTTGGAGTCGGTCAAACTGAGGACCACTATGACCGGCTCCAAGATGCTGGAGATCGGGGGGGATGCCCCTGAAGAAACCGCGGACCGCATGGCGGAGAAGCTCCGCGAGGTAGTGGGGGATGTGGCCGAGGTGACCCGGCCCGTAAAATTCGCCGAGCTCAAGCTCACGGGGCTCGACGACACAGTGGGTCGGGACGAGATAGCGGCGGCTATTGCAGCCAAGGGGGGCTGCAGTGTAGCCCTTGTGAAAGTTGGGGCCCTAAGCGAAAGAGCTTTTGGGAGGGGCACCGTCATTTTGCGGTGCCCAGCGACGGCTGCTAAGACCATCGCGAAGGATGGCCACATCCAGGTTGGATGGGTGAAGGTGTCGGTCACGCCCCTCGTGCCCCTGCCATTGCGCTGTTTCAAGTGCATGGCGCTGGGGCACGCCAGGGCCACGTGCCCCTCTGCGGCGGAGCATGGACAAAAATGCTTCCGATGTGGAGCGGAGGGGCACCTAGCGGCGGCGTGCACAGCGCAGCCTAAGTGCGCGGTATGCGCGGAGGCGGGCCGGCCGCACGGCCACGTGATGGGAGGGGAGAAGTGCTCCCCGCCCAAAGTAAGGGGGAAGGCCAGGACCCAGGCCAACACCTCCGACGCCGACAGCCTTAGAGGCCATGAGGAACTCGTAATGCAGGTGTCTTAATGCCAGTACACCTGCATTACGAGCTCCTTCAGGGGAACGTGAACCACTCCGCCCGCGCTCAGGACCTGTTTATGCAGGCCATGGCGGAGTGGGGCATAGCGCTGGCCGTGATAGCGGAGCCATATTACGTCCCTCCCCAACCAAATTGGGCTGGGGCGACGGATGGCGGAGTAGCTCTGGTGGTCCCGACGTCCGGCGACTTCCCCCCCCCTCTACAAGATAGGAGAGGGGCCTGGGTACGTTGCGGCCAGATGGGGAGTACAAGTTGTCGTGGGGGTGTATTTCTCCCCCAACAGGCCGCTCTCCGACTTCGAGTCCTTCCTAGAAGGCTTGGTGAGGGTGATAGGAAGGGCTGCTCCGGCCCAGATCGTGGTCATGGGGGACCTGAACGCTAAGAGCGCTGCGTGGGGTTCCCCCCATACCGACCCGAAGGGGGCGGTCCTCCGGGACTGGGCGGTGGCCACCGGGCTTCAGGTGGTCAACCGGGGCGCGGCCAATACGTGTGTGCGTCGGCAGGGGGGGTCCATCGTGGACATAACGTTCGCGACCCCAGCCCTAGCCACACGTATCCAGGAATGGCGCGTCCTGGAGGAAGAGGAGACCCTCTCCGACCATACGTTCATTCGGATGAGGGTCTCCGAGTCGCCGTCGCAACCACCAGCGTCGAGGAGGACAAGCTTCCCTCGGTGGGTCTTGACTCGTTTCGACCCGGGGATGGCGGAAGAGGCTGCGGTAGTGGAGGCGTGGAATGCCCCCCCAGCTAGCACCCTGGGGGTGGACGAAAAAGCGGTCCGCTTCCGCGAGTCCCTCACCGCTGTCTGCGACGCCTCCATGCCCCGACTTAGGAGGATGCCGGGAAAGCGGAGTGTATACTGGTGGTCGGAAGAGATTGCGACTCTCCGAGCCACCAGTAACCGCGCCCGCCGTGCCTACACGCACTACAGGCGGAGACGGCAGCGCGCTGACGAGGAGGAGGACCGCCTCTACAGGGTCCTGAAGGAGGCAAAGGAGGCGCTACAAGTGGCAATAGCCAAAGCAAAGGACGAGGCTCATGAGGAATTCCTGGCCACACTAGACAGGGATCCATGGGGGCGTCCGTATAAAATTATACGGAATAAAATGAAGCGCGCCCCCCCCATGGATTCCCTCGAGCCGGAATTCCTCAATAGGGTGGTGGAGACCCTCTTTCCGCCGGCGCCGGCCTTCGATCCTCCGAGGATGGCAGCCCCTCTGGAGGAGGAAGACCCACCACCACTCGTCCCGAGAATCAACGACGACGAGTGGATGATGGTGGTGGACCGCCTCCGGGTATGTAAAAAGTCTCCGGGGCCGGACGGAGTCCCGGCTAGGGTAATTCCATTTGCCCTGAAGCACATAGGGGGGCGTCTCAGAGGCCTCTATGACCAGTGCCTGGAGGAGGGGCGCTTCCCTAGTGCATGGAAGGAAGGCCGGCTAGTCCTTATACCCAAGCCGGGAGGCGCGCCAGACTCGCCCTCCGCTCATCGCCCCCTGGTCCTCCTCGATGAGGCAGGCAAGTCGTTTGAGCGAGTGATTGCCTGCCGAATCAGGAAGCACCTGCAGGAGGTCGGCCCTAACCTGTCGGAACGGCAGTACGGGTTTAGGGTCGGCCGATCGACGATGGACGCTCTGGGGGCACTGAAAGAATGCTGCGACCTGGCGGCCAGCAAAGGGGAGGGGGTGGTGGCGGTGTCTCTTGACATCGCCAACGCATTTGGCACCCTCCCCTACTCGGTCATAGAAGAATCCCTCAGGTACCATCAGCTGCCGGAGTACCTGAGGAGGATCGTAGGGCACTACCTCGTGGGACGGGTAGTGCTCTACGACCATGGTGGAAGGCGCAGGAGCCGGCAAATGGCGTGCGGGGTACCCCAGGGTTCGGTCCTAGGTCCATTATTATGGAACCTAGGATTCGATTGGGTGATCCGAGGGGTACAGCTTCCCCGCATGGCCACAATCTGTTACGCCGACGACACGCTTGTGGTCGTGCGGGGAGCGGATATGGCGGAGGCCCTGCGAAGGGCGGCTGTAGCGGCCCAACTGGTCGTGGACCGCATAAGCGCGCTGGGGCTGAAGGTGTCGGTCGCGAAAACTGACGCCATGGTGTTCGGGGCCCCTCGCTGGCGTATACCGGCCGGCACGGAGTTGAGAATTGGAGGCGAACCTGTCCAGGTCAAGGCCAATATCAAATATCTTGGCCTTGTCCTGGACAGAAAGTGGGACTTCGGGGAGCACTTCACCCGACTCGCTCCCCGCCTGGTAGGCACTGCCTCGGCGTTGGCTCGGCTCCTGCCAAATGTGGGCGGCCCTAGCGCGCCCTGCAGGCGTCTTTATGCAAGAGTTGTACGCAGTATGGCGCTCTACGGAGCGCCAATCTGGGCCGATAGGTTGACCCAAAAAACCAAAGCCCTCCTCCGGAGACCGCAGAGGGTGTGTGCCGCCCGCATAGTGAGGGCATACGTGACGGTGGCGCACATGGTGGCCTGTCTACTGGCCGGCACTCCCCCGTGGGACATTGACGCTAGCGTCGCGTCTGAGTCCTACAGGGAGCAGCGGGAGGCGCAATCGAGAGGCGACAGGCCGGCGCCGCAAGAGTTGCTGCATGCCCGCCGAATGGCTGCAAGACGCATGCGGGACAGGTGGAAGAGTGAGCTGGAGGATTGTCGCTATGGGACGCGCACTATAGCGGCACTCCTCCCCTCACTCGACCTGTGGCTCGACAGGGAGTTCGGTACACTAACATACCGACTCGTACAGATCCTGTCGGGCCATGGGTGTTTCGGTGCATACCTGTTCCGCATAGGAAGGGAAGAAAGCGCGCAGTGCTGGAACTGCGGCGCCCCAGAGGACACTGCCCAGCACACGCTCGAAGAGTGTCCCTGCTGGGAGTACGAGCGTCGGCAACTTGTTGCGGCCATTGGGCGGCAGGACTTGTCACTCCACAGCGTAGTGCAATTTATGCTGGACAGGGGTGACGAGTCCTGGGAGGAGGTGGCTTCCTTCTGCGAGTCTGTAATGCTCCAGAAGGAAGCCGAGGAACGGGAGCGTGAGGAGGATGTCCAGGCGCCCCCGTTCCGGCGCGCGCGGCGGCACTTTGCTGCCCGCCTGAACCCTTAGTGGGACCAGCGGGCGCGGGGCGGGGGCCCCACGCCCGCATTGCACGGTCCCACACGTCTGGGGGGGGAGTCGAAGCGTTGCGGCTCCTCCCTCCTTGGCGCGGGTGGCCCTGGCGAAAAAAAAAAAAAAAAAAAAAAAAAGTTAGGTTAGGTTAGGTTTTTTTTTTTTTTTTTTTTTTTCTTTTTTTTTCTTTTTTCCTATGTTCCTCCAACATGATCGGAGCCTGTGCTAAGCTTTCTCTTTCGTTCCAGTTCTCGCTTTTATGCTTCTCGTACCTTCATGCTTCATACTGTTTCTTTCTTTCATTCATCACCATTCTTGTTATTTGTGGGTTGGCGGCCCACCTAGTTCCATCCTATGCTATTTATTCTTATATTTTTACTTATTTTACCTACCTACTTTTATTTCATTTGGCTACTTATGCCTTTTATATTTATATGTTCCGCTGCCTTTTGCTTGGGAAGTGATTATAGCCGGGTTACTTTATTTTATCAAGAAAAAACATTTACATCTTATGTTAATTAACTTATGCTATCTTTTAAAACAGTCCTTTTTTATTTATTTATTTATTTATTTAAGCCTTTTTATTCCGAATTCGCTATAATTTCAGTAAGTACATGTTGTTGTTATTGTCGTTTATTTATTAAATTGTCGCGTAATTCGGCGTGCCTCATGGCATAGGCCTCCTCCGTGTATTGGAGGGTTTGGGCTATAGTTCCCACGCGCGCCCAGTGCGGATTGGGAACTTAACACACACCATTGAATTTCTTCGCAGATGTGTGCAGGTTTCCTCACGATGTTTTCCTTCACCGAAAAGCTCATGGCAAATTACAAATGTAATTTTCGCACATAAATTCCGAAAAACTCAGAGGTGCGAGCCCGGGATTTGAACCCACGACGCTCTGCTTGAGAGGCCACAGGTCAAACCACTAGGCTACCACGGCTTTTTAAATAACATATAAATAATAAATAGCATAGGATGAAACATAGATTTGATGTTGTTTCTGGATTCTGTTGCTAGGGGGTGTAGGCATTGGATGTTTTTTACTGATAAGAGGGCGGCCTTTGAGTCGCTGTAGACTCCAAACGATTTTGCCTTGCGTTTCAGGGCTTCCCTCGTGGCGTTGCGCAATGCTAGGAGCTCGGCCTGGTAGACTGTGCAATAGTTGGAGAGGGCCAGTTTGCGGGTCCCGATCTCTTTTTCTCTGCTCCAGATCGATAGTGCTGCCCCAACCCTACCATCCATCTTGCTGCCGTCCGTAAATATGCGGATATCATAATCGCTATGGGCATTTACTTCTTCTTGGTCCACCAGGTTGATTATTTCCAGGTCACTGTGCTCAGCTGGGTGAGGGATTTCCGTCGCCGGCGTTCTCCGCTCGATCTCGCGGTCTCCCAGGATAGTCTGGGATTCCCCCTTCTTGGCCTCGTAAAGTGAGGCCGCCTCTCGGACTCGGAGGTCTAGAGGGAGAAGCCCAGAAATCGCCAGTGCCGAGTTAAGCGAGACGGTGCGGTAGGCTTTGCAGATTTTTTGCGCAATTCCACGTTGGACTGCACCCAACTGCTTCTTAACTCCTATCTTGTTAGCCGCCTGCGCCCACACGCTAGCGGCGTACAATATGACAGGTTCAACGGTCGCCACATATATAGTTCTGATTACTTCCGGATGGAGTCCCCAGCTGGTCTTCGCTGCCCTTGCTGGTTGTTTGTGGATTTCGATGGCCCTTCTGCACACATTCGAGACGTGGGTGTTAAACGTCAATTTGTCGTCGATGGTGACGCCTAGCATCTTTATTTCTCTGGATATGGCAATGCAGGTCCCGCCCATGGTCAGCCGTGGGGCGTCGTATTTCAGTTTTTTCGTTAATACCATCGCATTGGTTTTTTGCGGGGCGAATTTGAGCTTGTTACGGACACCCCACCCCTGAACACACTCGAGAGCCGCATTAGCCTTCCTCTCTATTTCCAGTGCTGTTCCGCCGTCAAACACCAAGACGACGTCGTCCGCGAATGCTTGGCAGTATACTCCCTTCTCCTCTAGTGTCTTTAGGAGTGGATCGAGCAGAAGATTCCACAGGACCGGTCCTCCAATAGAGCCCTGTACGCAGCCTTTGCTTGTGTTCGTGCAGTACTCCTCTCCGGCGTATCTTACCCTGACTCGCCTGTCTTTTAGGTAGCTGTCGATAAGTTTCCTCAGCTCGAGTGGGCATTTTTCTTCGGCCAGGCGGACTCGTATGGCTGGCCACCAGGCGCAGTCGAAGGCTCCCTCTATATCCAATGATATCAGCGTGACTATTTTCTTTTCGTCTATTTTACAGCGTATGTGTTTCATTAGGGTATAGAGGGAGTCCTCGGTGCTCCTTTGTGGCATAAAGCCGAATTGTCGGGCGCTAGTCCTAGGAATTAGATAGAATTTAAGGCGAGCCACCAGCATTTTCTCTAAGATTTTACCCAACATTGGAAGGAGTCCAATTGGTCGGTGCGATTTTGGGTTGGTGTAGTCACCTTTTCCTGGCTTTCTCAGTGCTATGACTGTGGCTTCTTTCCAGGCTGTCGGGAAGTGGCTGAGTTTTAAGCACTTGTTCATTAGCACTAAGAAAGCCTCCGGGTCGGCTCCTATAGCGTGCTTGCAAATGTCGGCCGTGAAGCCCTCCGCTCCTGGTGCCTTTTTCGGGTTAAAGGAGTCGCTAGCCCATTTTAGTTCCTCCATTGTGAACGGTGGTTCACATAGATCATTTTGTGGATCAGCGTTCACTCTATCGGCTGATGATCTAGTGTCACGGTGGTGTTCGTCATCACCGGCGATAGGGTCATCCGGGTAAAATGTTTCCGCCAGTAACTTCGCGGATTCAAGTTTGCCCAGTATCGTTCCGTCTTTCGCCAGTGGTAAATCCTCTTCTCTTTTCCTTGTCCTTCCTATTACCCTGTATATTCCTTCCCATACTCCCTCTTTGTCCTGTTTCCTACAAAACTCCTTCCAGCTATCCACTTGAGCTTTAGCTGCCTTTACCTCATATTCTTCTTTCTTTTCCAGGTACTCTCTGACCACGCTCGACCTTCGCACGGGAGCTGCGCATCGTATCCTGCGTTTCCTGGTTGCGACTTCTTTCTTCAGACCCGCGAGCTCCTCGGACCACCAAGGTAAGTTAAATTTTTCTTTATTTTTCTTTTTTGGTATGGTTAGGTTGCATGTATCGATTATAGTTTTAGTTAGTTTATTGATTGCTGTTTCTATTTCTTCTATTGTATGTATGTGATCTAATTCTTTTTTAGTTAGTTTTGAGTCTAGCATCAATTGTCTTAGTTTCCCATGAAATTCAGACCAATTGGCTTTTTTGGTGTTAAATATTCTAGTGGTTCTTTGGATTTTTAATCCCGTTGGTTTTGTAAGAAAAATATTGAAAAGGATTCCATTGTGGTCGGAGCTCGCAATTCCCTCGTCCACTTTCCAGTCGTCTACCAGGTCCAGTATATCCGTGGAGCAGGCCGTTACGTCGACATAGCTGCTGAAACGTTTGCCTCCCCTTACGGTGTCAAATGTTGGGACATTCCCTCTATTTAGGATGTTGAGGTCGAGCTCGTCCAGGACTTCCGAGAAACTACTACCCCTGTGATCGATTTCTGGACTACCCCACCAGGTGCTCTTGGCGTTGGCATCTCCTCCGACGACAAGTTTTTATGGCCTATTTCCTTGCTGATTTTTGTTAGTTGCTCTAGATAGGGTTCCATGGGTTGGTCGGGCTCGAAATAAAAGGATACGAGTGCGATCTCCCTGTTTTTTGTCTCAATACCCACCACCACGATGTTGTTGGTGGTGAGTTTTGGGGTATTGTATAACTTCCAATTTGTCATCGAGAATGGCTATTGCTGCCTTTACTGTTCCATCCTCCTTGTTTGTGTTCTGGAAGATTCGCACTCCTCTATAGCCCCGCATTTCCCTTGACCCCCCTACGTATGGTTCTTGTAAAAGCGCCACAGCGACTTTGCGCTTCTCGGCTTCAATGAGGAGTTCGTTCGTGGCCAGTTTCTTCCTTTGTAGGTTTATTTGTACTACTCTATAGGGAGTTTGATTGTCCTGGGTGCCCTTAGCAGTAGGCAACTGTTAGCCGGGCCATCTCGTCCCATCTTCTTCGCGTTGGACATGTCATACTAAATGCATTGTGTTCCAGATCTCCTCGGTTTGCCTTGGCACAGTTTTTACATTGCGGCGGCGAGTTAGCCAGCCAGTCCGCACACTCCGCTCTCATATGGGGTCCACCGCAGTGGCTACACAGGTCCACGGCCTCATGGCAGAACTTTTTCCCGTGTCCAAAGCCGAGGCATCGTGTGCATTGTACCAGTGGAGTTTGGTCTTCTACTTTTATTCGTTGTAGATCTATGTGTACTGTCCCGATGCCGAGGGTCCTCTGGTAGATGATCGGGGATACACTAATGACGACATGGCTGGTATGGGGGTTTCTGGTCTTCCTTCGGTACCTAATATCCACTCGGTCGTCCTCCTCGCCGAGGTCGCGGAAGATGGCCCGGTTCTGATTTCTCAAGGCTTTTGTGATGTCCTCGTCAGTATTCACTGCGAGGACGCTCCTGAGAATCAGAAGCGGGTCTTTGTTCTTTACTTCCTCGACAGTTAGGTCGACCCCTTCTTTGGTGATCCGCTCTCTGAACTTCTCCCTCTCTTCCCTTGTTCCTAGGCCAACAATCACTTTCCTGTCTCTCGCCTTTCTTACCCTTTCCACCTTTATCCAGCCTTCCTTGGCGTCTACTGCCTTTCTTATTCTTTCAAGCACTTCCTCTCCTGTTTCAGTTTCTATTTTTGAGGTGACTCGGACGGAGTGCAGAGTGTCTCTTGCCTGTTTGGGTTTTTCGACAGCACTTGTTGCTGCTACACTTGCGTATGTCGTCCCTGACACTTTTTCCAGTGTCATCTGTTGTTTTTCTATTGCCTCTTTAAGTTCTTCCATTTTTTTGTTATTTTCGGCCAATAGTTTAGTTTGTTCGTCGATTTTCGCTATGAGGTTCGTGTCGACGTTTGCCGGGGGGACGGTGTCGGAGGCTGTTGTTTCCGAATCCGCCCTCTCCGGCGTCTCCTTTTTTCCCTTTGTCTTGCTCACCCCCCCTTTCTCCGCTTCTATTACGAGATGGTAGAGTCGGTCCAGGCCAATGGTGACTTCCGTCTTTATCTCCGTTTTCAGGTTCCTTGCGGAGTTCAGATGGAGCTTAGCCTTAGTTAGGCAGGCTCTTGCCTCCATGGTCCTGTTTGCGTATTTGGTGGTTGCCGGGCTCGTGGCTTTTCGCGCCGCCGCTGCTTTAGTCTTCCTTTCTTGAGACAATACCTGTTTTTGCTCGGCTTTGGCAGGCTGCGTCGTCTGAGTGGTCTGGGTTGGTGTGCTGTTTGTTTTCCCAGCTTCCCATTCACCTATGCTACGCCTGACATTTGGGGGTTCCGTTTGAGGGGACTTGGTGATCAGAGGGGGTTTGTCGATGGGGTGGGAGCTGGTGGTTGGTGATGGGGTGCTGGTGGATGGTGTGGGGGACCCATCGTTTGACGTCATTTTCATCGGCGTTCTAAATCCGAACATTTTGGAGGAATATAAGTGGCTTTCCCGTGTATTGTGAGTGTATGAGATAATGTCAATACAATGTACCCGTTAATATTGTATAAGTGGTAGAGGTCGGACACAGTTGTAGCTTTACACAGGAAAAGCTTAATAAATCGTTCTTTATTTATTATATTTTTAGTCGCAGACTATGTTTTTTGAGTAAGCAGTTGTAAAAAGACTGCTTACCAGTCAGTATACGAAGTTGAGTCACAGACTATGTCGTTAATGTCCAATAGGAACTAAGTTAATAGAAGTTTATTCTTAAAATTAAAGGAAGAGACAGAAATTGTGCTTATATCTACACACAGTGAAAGATAAAGTAAAAATAAAAATAATTTTAATGTAGAGTCTTTTCGACTCTATGTAGAGCGTTAAATTTCCTCCCGAAGGATAGTTCTCTCCGAGCCCTGCACAGGGACACCAAGCACGACCCGCTAGCTCCAAGGGGTCCGGAGATACGACCGGTTTCAGTTTTCGGTACCAAAAACAAAATGGCCGCCGAATACCGGTATCAGGCCGTATCTCAGGAACCAGTGGTCCGATCGAGACGCGGTTTCCTTCCCTGAATAAGGCTCGTCGAGAGGCTCTGTTGAAGACCGGTTTCAGGAGGACTGGAGTCCTGAAATTTTTTCAGGTTTAAAATACCTGATCTCTACCTGAAAAAGTCTCGTTGGGTAGAGTTCTAGTTGGGCTCCTTTACAAAGAAAACCCCAGGGCTCTACGACTTACCGTTCCGAAGATATCGGGGTTGGAAAATTTCCAAGATGGCGGCCAGAACTGTCAAAGTCAGTTTTTGACCGCCAATAACTCCGGTCCCGGTGGTCGCAGAACAGTGGGACTTTCTCTGTCCTTCTTCTCTCTATTTCCTCTCGCTGCTGATACCGCTTCCAGGAGACAATTTTTTCAGGGCCTGAAATGGCCTGAAAACTAGAGGGGCGGGTAGATATTGGGCCCTCGGATCTATTGAAGAAAACCGCAGATCGCTACGACCCCTAGTTCCTCAGCTATGACGACTGAAAGAAAACAAAGATGGCCGCCGAGCTGTCAAACTCCAACTTTAGGAGTTGATAACTTCGGAACCAGGCGTCGCAGAGCTGCCGGACTTTCTCCAGCAGTGCTCCCTTAACCTCCTCTTGCTCCCTAAAGCGTTTTCAGCGAAAAATATAACTTGGCTTCGAAATTGAAAAAAAATTGATGGCAGTGTGAGAGGGTCAAAAAATAAGTTCCAAAGAAAGTTTTCCCAGATTCCTGGGGCCAGGGGTTCGGGAGATAAATGATTTTAAAAATCTGGTACCTAAAAACAAAATGGCCGAAAATGTCTAACTTTTTTGTTTTCAATGATTTCTGACCCCAGCCGCGGCTTAGGTCAGTTGATATACTGACTCTAAGACCCCTCCCGTGGTCAGAAACAATTAATTATTATTAATTTTGGATTTATAAAGAATTTCAGAATAAATTTGATAACTCCCGAACTAATGGTCCAAAAAATATGAAAAAATATTCAAAATATGCAGAAAAACAAGGCGCACAAGCTATAATAGTAATATTACAAAAATAATTTATATTGTCTAATATTTATGTAGAAAACAAAATATTTGGTTTTTTCAAAAAAAAATTTAGTTATGTATGTCTAAAATAATT
Source organism: Pandemis heparana (assembly GCA_963854515.1). Lineage (NCBI taxonomy): Eukaryota > Metazoa > Arthropoda > Insecta > Lepidoptera > Tortricidae > Pandemis > Pandemis heparana. Next base: position 64,159 of record OY978008.1, on the reverse strand, counting down.
TTAAAAACATAAGTCAGGTTCCTTTGCAGAGTACACAAGTTTCTGCGAAGTCAGATCCCACGCGTCTTAATTAGTTTTCGAGAAAAACTAGGTCAAAATTTGGATTTTCAATACTAATTTAATTAAAAACTATACAACCTAAAAATTTTTTCTCTTCAGTTTTCAGGTGCTGTTGCTGTCTTCTACCCTGCTGCTGAAGAATGGCTGCGTAGCTCAACGGGATCTCTCACCAGGCCACACGTGGTTTTTTGTTTTTCTCAATTTTCTCCCGAACCGTTCACGGGAAAAATCCCGGAGCAGGCTCAAAATGTAGAACACGTCAATGCGCACTCGGCGATGTATCGCAACAGGGGGGTTACAGCGATAAAACGAGCGCCGCACGCGTCACAAGATGAAATTTCACTTCTAACCTCAAATTTCGAGGTTATTTCACACAAACTTTTTTGTACAGGCACTGACGACACTAAATCCAATATCACTAATATTGCCACTTGGGTGAATTTTTAAGCGCGGAGCACGTGTATTTCGCTGTTGCTCGGTCGGCGGAGGGCAGACGAGTGGGTTAGGTTAGGTTAGGTTAGGTTAGGTTAGGTTAGGTTTCGGGCCGGATATCTCGGTAAACCAGTTCGGGTTCAGGGTAGGGCGATCCACGATGGACGCCCTATCCTCCCTGAAAGGGTTTACCGAGGAGGCGGCGAGGGGGGGGCAGGGGGCGTTGGCAGTCTCGTTGGACATCGCTAACGCCTTCGGCTCCCTCCCCTTCGGAGTGATAGAGGAGGCGCTCCGGTACCACGGGGTGCCCCTCTACCTCCGGAGGATTGTAGGGCACTACCTAACCGATCGGGTAGTGCTCTACACGGGGAGGAGGGGAATGGTGAGGAGGAGGCGAATGGCCAGTGGAGTCCCGCAGGGGTCGGTGTTAGGACCCCTGCTCTGGAACCTGGGCTTCGACTGGGCCATTCGCGGGGAGGTGCTGCCCCGGATGGCGGTCATCTGTTACGCAGATGACACGCTGGTTGCCGTCCGGGGTACCACGTGGGAGGAGACGAGGAGGAGGGCGGAGGTGGGTGCCACCCTTATCACCCGCAGGATCGGGGCCCTCGGGTTAAGGGTGGCACTGCCCAAAACTGAGGCCCTCTGTTTTAGGGGGCCGAGGTGGCGGGTGCCGCGAGGAACGACGTTGCGGGTGGCGGGCGAAGCCGTCGAGGTTAAGGCCCAGATCAAATATCTGGGCCTTACCCTGGACGGCAAATGGCGGTGGGAGGCCCACTTCCGGGACCTCATCCCCCGGATAGTGGGCGCGGCGGGGGCGCTGAGCCGCCTCCTGCCGAATTCCGGCGGGCCAGACGCCCCGTGCAGACGCCTATACGGCAACGTCCTGCGCTCCATGGCGCTGTACGGGGCGCCCATCTGGGCGGAGAGCCTCACGCCTGCGGCGAAAGCGCTGCTCCGTCAACCGCAGCGCGTAATCGCCCAGAGGGTATGCCGAGCCTACCGAACGGTGGGCTGGCAGGCAGCGGGCGCGCTGGCTGGCTCCCCTCCCTGGGAACTAGAGGCGGGGGCTCTGGCGGAGGCCCACAGGGCCAGAATCGAGAGGAGGGCCAGGGGCGAATCTCTCGCCCCTGAAGAGCTGACCCGAGCCCGGGAGCTATGGAAGGAAGGGGTCATGGAGCGCTGGGTGGATGAGCTGCGGGACGCCGAGTTCGGCACCCGCACAATCCAGGCCATCCGCCCGGTGCTCCACGAGTGGTGCGGGAGGGCCCACGGGTCCCTCACCTACCGACTCACACAGGTACTGTCCGGGCATGGTTGCTTCGGGCGGTACCTAAAACGAGTCGGTAGGGAGGAGACGGAGTCCTGCCATGAGTGCGGCGCGGCGTCGGACACGGCACAGCACACGCTGGAGCTGTGTCCCGCCTGGTCCGAGCAGCGCCGCACTCTGGTGGCGACTATCGGCGGCGACCTCTCACTTCCCGGCGTAGTGTACGCCATGGTCGGGAGTGAGGGGTCCTGGGAGGCCGTCGCCTCCTTCTGCGAGGACGTGATGTCGCAGAAAGAGGAGAAGGAGCGGGAGCGCGAGAACGACCCCCTCGCGCCCCCGCTCCGGCGCAGACGGATAGGGAGGAGGCGGCGGCAGTTTGCCGCTGCTCTTCCCTAGTGGTGCCTGCTGGCGGGGGATGGGGAACCCCTGCTAGCTAGTAGAGGCCCACGAGTCTAGGGGGGGGCCAAGTATTCCCGGCCCCCCCCTCTCTTTGGCGCGGGAGCCCCGGCGTTTAGGCTGGGGCGTCCGGCGGGGTGTGCGTGGTGACACTATTATTCTCCCACGGCACCCCTCCAATGGCAGAGAGGGAATACCGGCGGGTTTTTAGTGGGTAGGCCTCCTCCGCTTCCCCCCGCTCGGGGGGGGGCCGGGGAGGAGAGTCCCACATAACCTCCGCGCCGTCCCCACGGCGCGGTGGTATGCGTAACGCATTTTCCCGCCGCCAAAAAAAAAAAAAAAAAAAAAAAAAAAAAAGGTTAGGTTAGGTTGAGGAAAAATTTGAGCTGTCTTTTGCGACACCTTTTGCTTAAACACTCAAATTTATTACTTGCCTTTGCTTTTTTGCACAACTTTTTTTGCTTTTGCCTTCTGCATTAGACGCCCGATTTTTTGGCTATTTTTCTGGTTTTCTAGCTTCTCTGGATACCCCAAAATTAATTTTTGAAATTTCACCCCAAAAACCATCTGTTTTTGCGGTCGCAATTTCAAATTACATCTTTTGTAAAAAATTTCAAAAATTCATAACTTTGTTTCGGCTTAACTTTTATCAAATCTTTTTTCGGGGATATAGAGCGTAAAAGTAGCACTATCGTTTGCCGCTTACCGAATAATTTTTGGACTTACCATTCAAAAGTTATTCGGTAACCCATCTTTGGCAACATTGCTATTTTTTTCGCTATAGGCGCACACGACTTTTTTCTTAAGTTTGTCGGCGCTTTTGAAAAATCGTTGCGTCTATAATAAAACGGTCAGGGATCTGGTAGCTAAAGGGTTGGATAGGAGGTAGTTTGCGCCGCCTAACGGCACCTCACACAACTCCGTACCTACTATAGTCTCGTGGAAATCTGGGGAAAACTACCAACTTTTTGATAAGTTGGTAATTTTCCACGGTTCGCACTTGACCGTTTTGAGTTTGGTTTTGCCCTTCTGGCAAAACCACTCGGTAGAGGGGGGTTTTTATAGGTGGGTGGGGGGCTTTAATCCGAAAGGGTGCGGGGGGTGTCTCCGATCGGGAATCGGACGGGAGGGGGGGGAACTATGGGGGACCATAGTTCCGGTGTTAGGTTTGGCAGTAACTCCGAAACCGCGGGTTCTACGGGGGGGAGTAGTATGGGGGGGGCGAAGGCCGGTCCATCGGCCGTTCCTGACAGGGGTCAGGATCCGTGTAAAAGCGACGGGGCAACTTCTGGGAATTTTTTGCCGGGGTCAGTCGGGTACCGGCTTACCTTCCCAGCCATTGCCAAAAAGGGGAAGAAGGGGCACATTGCCCCCATATCTGATGATGGTGCGGCGGGAACGACTTCCCAGTCGGAGGCCTTCGAGGAGCCCCCTGAGGAGCCCTTCCAGGAGCCCCCCGATCTGTGGGAGCAATGGCCGGAATCCGAGGTCGAGATCGTCGACGTCTCCGAAACCTCCGATATGGAGGCAGTTGCCTACCAATTCTTCGCGGACGGATCCAGGGGGGACGCCCAAAAGGCCCCCCGGAAAAGGATCTATGCGGGGAAATCCGGCGGTGCGGAAGAGGTGCCCGTCAAATTCACGACGAGCAGCAGGGGAGGCCTCGGAAAGCGCTCCGTGGGAGCCTATTCCCACTCGGCCGGTGCGAGGAGGGAGCTGGAGGGGCTGGGGTCGGACGAGGAGTCGTTCGACAACGAGGATGTTCGGGGCAATACAGGCCGCCCCAAACGATACACACGCCGAGGGGGGAAGTCGCCCATTTTAGGCGGCGACGAAGGTGGCTTCCGCACCCCCCAGAGCATTTTGCGGACTAGGGAGGAACTGGCCGCCGTTGCACTTCGCAATGTTCTCTCTGTTCGGGGGAACATTGCCAAGTGTAGCAACGTCAATGGACGTATCAAGGGACTCCTCAACAACCAGACGAGTGAGGCCCTCGAGGCCATTGAGGAGCTGAGGAGCGTCTCCCCGACGGAGGACCAGCGAAGGCTCCGCGCGGACAACGCCCGGCTCGCCCGAGAACTGGAGATTGCCCGCGGGGAGCTGAGGGCCTTCAAGGCCGCCTACGAAGAGGCGCAAGAAACCGCCTCCGCGGCGAGAAGGGAAGCCGCAGGGGCCGAAATCGGGGGGGGGCTCAAAGAGGCCATCGAGGATCTGAGGCGCGACCTCCTTACATCCCTGGGCGGAATGATTAATGCCCGCCTAGGGGAGATGGAGTCACGTCTCCCGCCGGAGCCTGTCTTCAGGCCGTCGCTCAGCGCGGACAAGAGGACCCCGCCTCCCCCCCGTCCCAGGGCCCAGTCAGGCCTGGTGGGGGGGGACATGAGAGAGCCTCCAAAGGCAGCCCAGCCGAAGGCGAAGCAGGCGGCGATCCCCTTGCCCCCTCCTCCGACCCCGTCAGCCCAAAGTGGCAAAAAGGCGGGTAAGGAGACGGGAAAAAAGACTGGCCCAACGCCGGCCCCGAGGTCCAAGGCGGTACAGCGGCCTAACCACGCGCCGCCCAATCCCCCCCCTAAGGCGGGGACAAGCCGGAACAGTGAGCCCCAACCCCAGGCCGCTCCCCAGCCCCAGGAAGAGTCCTGGGCAACGGTGACGAGGAAGAGGGGGAAGAAGGGTAACGCTACCGTACCCCCGGGTCCCTCCCCCAAGACGGCCCCCAAGCCTAAAGTGGTTAAGGTGGTGGTGCCCCGCACCTCGGCCGTGGTGCTGACTCTCAAGGAGAGGGCACAGAGGGGGGGCAAGTCGACCACCTACCCAGAGGTGATGGTTTGGGCCAGGGAGGGGGTCAAGCTGGCTGACTTCGGCTTGGAGTCGGTCAAAATAAGGGCCACGATGACCGGATCCAGGATGCTGGAGGTGAGGGGAGACACCCCCGACACCACCGCAGACCGCTTAGCGGCAAAACTGCGTGAGGTGGTGGGGGATGTGGCTGAGGTGACCCGGCCCACAAAATTCGCCGAGCTCAAACTGACGGGGCTCGACGAGACCGTGGGCCGAGACGAGGTAGCGGCGGCCATCGCAGCCAAGGGGGGCTGCGACGTGGCCCTCGTCAAAGTCGGGGCCCTGAGTGAGAGGGCTTTTGGGCGGGGCGCCGTCATCCTGCGGTGCCCAGCGACGGCCGCAAAGGCCATCGCCAAGGAGGGCCACGTCCAAATTGGATGGACGAAGGCCACTGCGACGCCCCTTGTGGCCCTGCCCATGCGCTGCTTCAAGTGCATGGCGCTGGGCCACACCAGGGCCATGTGCCCCTCCGCTGCGGAGCATGGGGCAAAGTGCTTCCGATGCGGAGAGGAGGGGCACCGAGCAGCGGCTTGTTCGGCGCAGCCCAAGTGCGCGGTATGCGCGGAGGCGGGCCGGCCACATGGCCACGTAATGGGTGGGGACAAATGTACCCCGCCTAAGGTTAGGGGGAAGGCCCACGTGACCCAGGCCAGCACCGCCAATGACGCCAGCCCTAGGGCCCAGGAGGAACTCGTAATGCAGGTGTCTTAATGCCAGTACAACCGCATTACGAGCTCCTCCAAACGAATGCAAACCACTCCGCCCGTGCTCAAGACCTGCTGATGCAGGTCATGGCGGAGTGGGTCATAGCGGTCGCTGTGGTGGCAGAGCCATACTACGTCCCACCCCAACCGAACTGGGCTGGGGCGACGGACGGCAGTGTGGCCGTAGTAGTCCCGACGACTGGAGACCTCCCCCCCCTCTGTAGGATTGAGGAGGGACCGGGGTATGTGGCGGCCAAGTGGGGAGCAACCGTGATTATAGGGGTGTATTTCTCCCCCAATAGGCCGCTCTCAGACTTCGAGTCCTTCCTCGAGGGCTTGGGGAGAGTGGTTGGAAGACTCGCCCCGGCACAGATCGTGTTGATGGGGGACCTAAACGCGAAGAGCGCCGTGTGGGGCTCCCCCCACACCGATCCAAAAGGAGCGGTCCTACGGGACTGGGCGGTGGCCAGCGGGCTCGAGGTGGTCAACCGGGGCGCGGCCAATACGTGTGTGCGTCGGCAGGGAGGGTCCATCGTGGACATCACGTTCGCGACCCCTGCCCTAGCCACACGTTTATTGGATTGGCGCGTCCTGGAGGACGTGGAGACCCTCTCCGACCATTTGTACATCCGGATGAGGGTCTCCGATTCGCCGCTACCGCAGTCGCAGCTACCGCCTGCGAGGGGGAGGACGAGCTTCCCGCGGTGGGTGCTCACCCGATTCGACCCGGGAATGGCGGAGGAGGCCGCAGTGGTGGAGGCGTGGTGCGCCCCCCCACCCAGCAGCCTGGGGGTGGACGAGAAGGCGGCCCGCTTCCGCGAGTCGCTCACCGCGGTCTGCGACGCCGCCATGCCCCGGGTCCGGAGGATGCCGGCCAAGCCGAGCGTGTACTGGTGGTCGGAGGAGACAAGTAGGTCCTGTGGACCGAACGGGTCCGGCTTGGACTAGCGGCGAGCCGGATGTACCACATTAGTGGCGAACGGGTCGGCGTAACTGCGACACAGGGGAACTCACCCCTTAAAAAAGAGGAGTGCGCTCGCACTTTAAAAGGAGCAGGGGACCCCACCCCTTCATCAAAGGTCATGGGTGATTGTAAAAAGAAACTACCCCAGGAGGGTACCCTTCGGGGAGAATCCCTCGGCGCGCAAGCGTCCAGCCCCACGTATTCTGGGGGGGGCAACAATCACTCCGTGGGCCTCAACAGCCCGCGTTTAGATTTAAGTTCGGCGGCGATTCAGATCCCGCCAAAACCTGGAACCAGCGCACAAACGCGTGCATGCCGAGTAGTTCTCACTCGGCATCAAACCACCACGACCTCGGAGCCCGAACTGAGGGCACATACTAGTTCGGACGTCAGCTTTGTCTCGCATGGCACCGGAGGACGCGAGTCCTCCGGGAAGAGCAAGCTTGACGATATCGACGAGGGGAGAGAGAGACCCGAGCGGACGAAGCATTTACGGAAGCGACTCCGCCCTGCTTCTATCTTCAGCTCCAGCGACGAAGGATCCTCACGCCCATCTGCTGGAGATAATAGGATAGTAGCAAAGGGCAGAGGCCGGCCACCAACGTCAGGCAAATACGTCGGGCTGGCCAAGGCGAAGGAGGCCTACAACCGCGCCTTAAAGGAAGAGATCCGGCTGAAGGCGGAGATGAACCTCCAGAGAGAGCTGGCGGAAATGCCCATCAGGACCCGTCAGGGGTACCAGAAGAGTATCTCCTCTACGGAAACAGACGGGAAGCAAGGAACTGCGGCCACCAAAGATTTTGGGCTACAGGTAGCTGACAGTGTGGCCATCATCACCAAGGTGGCCACTAAGTCTAAGCACTTGTCCGGTGGTTACGTCAAATGCCTCAAGGAGGCAGCTGCAGCCATCGCTGATGCATTTGCGGAGCTGAGCCAACGCTCAGCTACAGAAGAAACGGCCAGGCTGCAGGCTGATAATACCCGGCTACAGGCCGAGATGGCCAGCCTCCGAAAGGAGCTGGCCGACATCAAAAAAGACATGGAGGGGATGCGGAAGCAGGGTAGTCCGCCACCCCTCCACACCGGATCAGACCGGGAAGGGCCGCCCCCTACGCGACCTTCCCCAAAGGGGAGAACGGATGGGCGTGGTGCCATCAAACCGCCTCCAGCGCAGATGGATGAACTCTGCCAGGCGGTCATGGCCCACGTCGGACCGTACATTGATGCCCGCTTAGCGGGAAACAAGAAGAAGAAGGAGCCTTTACAAACTGCGAAGGCCAAAACCCAGATTGATCCGGCTTCTGGCTCCGGTTCCAATCGCTCGGGGCCTACAAGGGCGAAACGGGGGAAAAAGAAGAAAACGGCCCCAAACAAGGATGTCTTCCCTCACGCTATTCCTCTGCCTCCACCTGAACAGCCTACCTCGTCCAAGTGGAAAAAAGTGGAGAGGAAGAAAAAGAAGAAGAAAGCGCAGCCAAAGGGACCAGCGGAGAGGCCACAGGCCCCCGAAAACGAAAACGTCAGAAAAACGAAGCCTAAGAGGCTGCGTCCTCCCCGATCGGCTGCAGTTGTTCTGACGTTACTGGAGCCGCAAGCGACAGAGAAGGGAGCAGATTTGGGCACAGTAATCGCGGAAGCGAAGCAAAGGATCAAGCTGGAGGAGCTAGAAATAACAGGCCTTCGCTTCAGAAAGGCCCAAACTGGAGCCTATGTAATGGAGGTGCCCGGCATTGCAAGTGGCGATAAAGCAGATGCCTTGGCAAAAAAGCTGCAGGAAGTGACGGATCCGGAAGTGGTCCGAATTTCTAGGCCCACCAAGTGTGCAGAATTGCGCATTTCGGGCCTAGACGAGTCCGTTCTCTTCACCGAAGTGGTGGCGGCAGTCGCGCGAGTAGGGGGCTGTGTCGAAGCCGACATAAAGTCGGGGGAAGTAGTTTTCGGTTCCTCTGGACTGGGAACAGTATGGCTTCGATGCCCCATATTGGCAGCGAATAAAATAATAAAGGCCGGAAGACTGCTCGTAGGCTGGGTGTCGGCGCAGGTAAAATTGCTCGAGGCCCGCCCCCTGCGCTGCTTCCGTTGCCTCGAGGTGGGCCACGTGCGGGCCAAATGCAAGGCAGAGGTGGACCGGAGCCAGCAGTGTTACCGCTGCGGTCAATCCGGCCACATAGCCAGCACCTGCGTAGCGCCACTGCACTGTACGCTATGTGCGGAGGCAGGGTTAGCTGCAAATCACAGGGTGGGAAGCAAGACGTGCAACCCACCCAAAAGCAAACCCAACCAGGTCAGGAAGACGCGAGCTGGCGATGGCCCCCGAGCCCCCTCGCCGCCGGTCACCCGGAAAGGCAGCAATGCCAACTCAAACCGGGTAGAGGAGGAGCCCATGGACACTTAACGCAATGGCTCCCACTCGCTTCTTACAGGCGAATATTAACCACTGCGCCAGAGCTCAGGACCTCTTGTTCCAGAGCATGGCGGAGTGGTTAATACACATCGCGGTAGTGGCTGAGCCATACAGTGTTCCTCCTAGAGACAACTGGGCAGGAGACCGGGACAGCCTAGTATCCATAGCCACTCAAACATCGGCTGGCTCTCCACCAATTGAAAGAGCGGTGCGAGGCCATGGCTACGTGGCTGCGTTCATTGGCCGTACGATGGTAGTCGGGGTCTATTTCTCGCCAAATCGGACCCTTGCTGAATTCGAAATGTTCCTCGATGAAGTGGGGGCTCTGATTGGCAGAATTGGCCCCGAACTGGTGCTGGTTGCTGGGGATCTCAACACCAAGTCCATGGCGTGGGGCTCCCCTGCAACAGATGTGCGCGGTCAGGCCGTAATGGAGTGGGCGGCTGCGTCTGGTCTGGTGGTGCTGAACCGAGGGGCGGTAGACACGTGCGTGCGGCAACAGGGCGGATCCATCGTGGATGTGACATTCGCGAATGGTGCCCTGGCGCGCCGTGTCCAAGGCTGGGAGGTTGTGGAGGGCGTGGAGACGCTATCGGATCACCGATATATTCGGTTTGACGTCTCCGCCCACCACACTACCCCGGACGGCCTGAGCCGTCCCCGGAGAGCAGATGGCCCTAGATGGGCGCTAAAACAACTGGACCGGAACGCCTTGTGCGCTGCGGCCATGGTCCAAGCTTGGCCGGAAGCGCCAGAAGGCCCAATACACGTGGAGGAGGAGGCTGCCTGGCTGAACGAGGCCATGACGCAGGTCTGTGATGCAGCGATGCCACGGGTCAAGCCATCAGGTCCGAGACGGAGTGTGTACTGGTGGTCCGCAGAACTCACGCAAATGCGCAAGGCGTGCATCTCAGCACGACGCCAGTACACCAGGAGCCGTAGACGGAGAAGGCGAGACCTTGTGGAGGAGGAGCATCTGTATGCGACATACAGGGCGTCCAGCCAGGCCCTGAGCGTGGGCATAGCTAACGCTAAAGATCTGGCCGAGAAAGAGATGCTGGAGACGCTAAACCGCGACCCGTGGGGGCGGCCGTACAAGGTAGTGAGGTGCAAACTTCGCCCTTGGGCCCCCCCACTAACGCAAAGTCTCCAGCTCGAACTGCTGAGCCAAATTGTGGGAGCCCTCTTCCCACAACGGGGCGAACATCAGCCCCCTCGTATGGCTCCAGTGACAGTTGCCGACGAAAATGCCGTACCTGAGGTGACGGAGGGAGAGCTGGGTGCGGCAGTGCTGAGGCTAAAAGCCAGAAACACTGCCCCCGGTCCCGACGGAACACCCGGACGCGCCTGGGTACTGGCACTCGGCCCACTAGAGGAGAGGGTGAGGGCCCTATTTACCGCATGCCTAGTTCAGGGGCAAATCCCACGGAACTGGAAGTGCGGTAAATTGGTGCTGCTCCGAAAGGACGGGCGACCGGCCGACTCTCCTTCGGGATACAGGCCGATCGTGCTCTTGGACGAGGGAGCAAAACTTTTTGAGCGGGTTGTTGCTACCCGTCTCAACAAGCACTTGCGAGAGAAGGGGCCGGACCTGAGTGCGTACCAGTTTGGGTTTCGCCAGGGCAGATCCACCATCGACGCGATTGCGCGGGTGAGGGCCCTGGCAGAGGACGCAGTCTCAAGGGGAGAGGTGGTGTTGGCGGTGTCCTTGGACATTGCCAACGCGTTCAACACCCTCCCCTGGGAAACCATTAAGGAGGCACTCAGGTACCATAACGTGCCGGCGTACTTGTGTAGGGTAGTGGAGTCATACCTCTCTGAGAGGGCAATCCGCTACCCTACACAGGAACAGTGGGTCGAACGGGCCATGTCGTGCGGTGTTCCACAGGGTTATCACCAAATTCGACGCGGGAATGGCGGAAGAGGCCGCAGTGGTGGAGGCTTGGTGCGCCCCCCCACCCACCGACTCGGGGATAGATGTGAAGGCGGCCCGCTTCCGCGAGTCGCTCACCGCGGTATGCGACGCCGCCATGCCCCGGGTTCGGAAGATGCCGGGAAAACCGAGCGTCTACTGGTGGTCGGAGGAGATCGCGGCCCTCCGAACCACCAGCAACCGCGCCCGCCGTGCGTACACGCACTGCAGGCGGAGGAGGGACCACACTGCCGAGGAGGAGGAGCTCCTCCACAGCCGGCTCAAGGTTGCGAAGGAAGCGCTCCAGTCGGCCATTTCCAAGGCCAAGGATGTGGCATACGAGGAGTTCCTGGCCACGCTGGACAGGAATCCATGGGGGCGTCCTTACAAAATGATAAGGAATAAAATGAAGCGCGCACCCCCTATGGATTCAATGGAGCCGGAACTCCTCAACCGGGTGCTGGAAGTGCTCTTCCCGCCGGCGCCGGACTTTGCTCCCCCTAGGATGTCGGCCCCCTCGGAGGAGCAAAGGGAGCAGCAAGCCCCGCGGATCAACCAGGATGAATGGATGATGGTGGTGGACCGTCTCCGGGCGTGCAAGAAAGCCCCAGGACCAGACGGAGTCCCGGCAAGGGCCATACCCGTGGCCCTTAAGCACCTGGGGGACCGCCTCAAAGACCTCTACGACGAGTGTCTAGAGGTGGGGCGCTTCCCCCAAGTGTGGAAGGAGGGCCGCTTGGTCCTCATACCCAAGCCGGGACGCTCGCCGGACTCGCCCTCCGCCCATCGACCAATCGTCCTATTGGACGAGGCGGGGAAGTCGCTCGAGCGCATCATTGCGCACCGCATACGTGTGCACCTGCGGGAGGAGGGCCCGCAGTTGTCAGACCGGCAGTTCGGGTTCCGGACTGGCCGGTCGACCCTGGACGCGATCAAGTCCCTGAAGGACTGGTGCGACCAAGCGGCCGAGAGTAGGGAAGGAGTGGTGGCGGTGTCCCTGGACATCGCCAACGCATTTGGCACCCTTCCCTACTCAGTTATACGCGAGTCCCTCAGGTACCACCATATACCGGGGTACCTGCAAAAGATCGTAGGGCACTACCTTGAGGGAAGGGTGGTGCTCTACGATCACGGCGGAAGGCGCATGAGCCGGCCCATGACCTGCGGAGTCCCGCAAGGCTCAGTCTGGGTCCACTTCTGTGGAACCTAGGCTTTGACTGGGCCATTCGAGGGGTGCAGCTTCCCCGCATGGCCACGATTTGTTACGCCGACGACACGCTCGTGGTCGTGCGGGGAAGTAACATAGAGGAAACCCTGCGCAGGGCGACCGTTGCGGCCGAATTGGTCGTCGACCGCATCGGGGCGCTCGGGTTGAAAGTAGCCGTTGCAAAGACCGACGCAATGATCTTCGGCGGCCCCCGTTGGCGCATACCAGCCAACACGACGCTCCAGATTGGAGGCGAACCTGTCCAGGTCAAGGCCAATATAAAATATCTTGGCCTTGTCCTGGACAGGAAATGGGACTTCCGAGAACATTTTTCCCGACTTGCCCCCCGCCTAGTCGACACCGCCTCAGCCCTGGCCAGGCTGATGCCGAACGTGGGCGGCCCAAGTGCGCCATGCAGGCGCCTCTTTGCTGGAGTAGTGCGCAGTATGGCCCTATACGGCGCACCAATTTGGGCGGACCGGCTGACGCCACGAACTCGGGCCCTCCTCCGACGGCCGCAGAGGGTGTGCGCCATCCGTATTGTAAGGGCCTACGTTACGGTGGCGCACATGGCTGCCTGCCTGCTGGCCCGCACTCCCCCGTGGGACATTGACGCCTGCGTCATGGCGGAGTCCTACAGGGAGCAGCGAGCAGCCCAGGCGAGAGACGAGAGGCCGGCTCCGCAGGAGCTCATGCATGCCCGCCGGATGACGGCAAGGCGCATGCGCGACCGGTGGAAGAGCGAGCTGGAGGACTGTCGCTATGGCACGCGCACTATAGCGGCTATCCTCCCCTCGCTCGACCTGTGGCTTGACAGGGAGTTTGGTACCCTAACTTACCATCTCACCCAAATCCTGTCAGGCCACGGGTGTTTCGGTGCCTACCTCCACCGGATAGGCAGAGAGGCCAGTGCACAGTGTTGGAACTGCGGCGCGCCGGAAGATACTGCCCAGCATACACTGGAAGAGTGTCCCTGCTGGGAGTACGAGCGTCGCCAACTCAGGGCGGCCATTGGGCGACAGGACTTGTCACTCCACAGCATAGTGCAAGCTATGCTGGATAGGGGTGACGAGTCCTGGGAGGAGGTGGCTTCTTTCTGCGAGTCTATAATGCTCCAGAAGGAAGCCGAGGAACGGGAGCGCGAGGAGGATGTCCAGGCGCCCCCGTTCCGGCGCAGACGAACGGGGCGAAGGCGGCGGCAGTTTGCTGCCCGCCTGAACCCTTAGTGGGACCAGCGGGTGGGGGGCGGGGGCCCCTCGCTTGCATTGCACGGTCCCACACGTCTGGGGGGGGAGTCGAAGCGTTGCGACTCCTCTCTCCTTGGCGCGGGTGGCCCTGGCGAAAGCCGGGGCAGCCGGGGGGCGTCGTCGGCTCGAATCTTCGGGATCCCACGGCGCCTACCTAAACCCGGCGGGCGGACAATGCCGTAGTGTTTTTAGTGGGTATGCTCCCCCCTCCCCTTTCCGCAGGGAAAGAGGTCGGGGGAGAGAGTCCCACATAACCCCCGGGCCCCCCCGGGCTCTGGGGTACTCGTAAAGAGTTTTCACTACGTTAAAAAAAAAAAAAAAAAAAAAAAGGTTTCCCCCTGAGTGTCGCTACCTTGTCGTGGTGGGGGGGCTTGAGCCCCTTAGTGATATTCGGGCCCTAAAGCCCGAAGTGAAAGGGTGACCAAGAGCGGCACAGCTCCGGCGGAGCCCACGTTGGGCTAGGCGGGGCGGGCGCGTCCTGGTGAAAGGACGCGCCACATTCCTGCTCCCTGTCTCTCCTGTAGCAGGGGACTTCGGGGATGCAGAGGCGGTGGGTCCGCTCCCGGTACTTCTCTGAATAGCAGAGTGGACTGGGATGCGGACGCGACTGGAGGGATGCGGCCGGCATGGCTGCGCCACATACCTGCTCCAAATGGTTCCCTTAACAGGGGATCGCTGGAAGCAGAGGCGGTGGGTCCGCTCCCGGTACCTCTCTGATCAGCAGAGTAGACTGGGATGCGGACGTGTACAAGCGCAGGGCTCTTTTCAGAGCTTCCGTGCGAACCCGCAATCCGGCCCGCTGGGGCCGGAAGTGGGGGTCGCCCCTTTAAAGGGGGGACCGCGAGGAAGGAAAACCTCTATAAAAACCAGGGCCTAACCGCACCTTGACGCGGTTCTGGGTGCGGGTTGCAGCGCACTCAGTACCAGGCCGGAGACAAGTAGGTCCTGTGGATCGAACGGGTTCGGCCTGGGCTAGCGGTCTGCCGGATGTGCCACAGTAGTGGCGAACGGGAGAGCGTAACTGCAACAAAGGGGAACTCACCCCTTAAAAAAGAGGAGAGTGCTCTCTCTTTAAAAAGAGCAGGGGACCTCACCCCTTTAATAAAGGACTATGGGTGACAATAAAAATATATTACCCCAGGAGGGTACCCTTCGGGGAGAATCCCTCCCTGCGTCTAAGACGCAGGCTGCCCCATCGTATTCTGGGGGGGGCACTTGTCACTTCGTGGGCCCTAAAGGCTCCAACCCGACGACCACAGGCATGATTCAAGGATATGAGTTGGCAACAGAAAATGACGACCAGGCGACAACAACGGACTTTGATGAGGGGAAAATTGAAACCAGCGCGGGGGATGCTGAGCGGATGAAGCAGAAGCGGAAAAGGTTCCGACCAGCTTCATCCATCTTCAGCTCAAGTGAGGGAGACTCCACACCTCCAACTGGAGACGGGAGACAAAAGCCGAGGGGAAGAGGCCGCCCACCCACATCGGGCAAATACATGGGCTTAGCCAAAGCCAAAGAAGCTTATAACCGTGCCTTGAGGGAGGAGATACGGCTTCAGGCAGAGAAGGAGTTACAACAGACGCAGATAAGAACTCGACAAGGGTATCAAATGGGCGACTCATCATCGCAAAGGAATGACCCTCAGAGCGGCGCTGCCACTGCTGATCTTGGCCAACAGGTAGCAGATAGCGTGGCAATTATATCAAAGGTAGCCACAAAATCAAAAAACCTTTCAGGTGGCTACGTTAAGCTCCTGAAAGAGGCGGGTGCTGCCATCGCTGATGCGTTTGCCGAACTGAGCAAACGCACAGCAAATGAGGAAACTGCTCGGCTGCAGGCTGACAACAGTCGCCTGCAAGCCGAGATGGCGAGCCTCCGAAAGGAATTGGCCGACCTAAAGAAGGACATGGAGGGGATGCGGAAACAGGGAAACCCGCTACTCTGCCTCACTGGAAAGGATCAGGAACCGTCGCCCTTTGTGCAACCTTCCCCAAAGAGTCAAATGGAAGGAAGTGGCACTGCCAAACCAACTCAAATAGAGGAGCTCTGCCGTACGGTTATGGCCCATATTGGACCGTATCTGGATGCTCGCATGGCGGGGATCCAGAACAGGCTGCCGCCCGAAAAGCCGGTGCAACCGAAGCAGGCAGACGGCAACAGGAGAGCCAAACAGGGCAAGGAAAAGGCTGCAGCCAGCTCCGATGCCACTGCCTCGGGGGCTAAAAGAGGAAAAAAGGGCAAGCGTTCGGCTAACGCCCCAAATAACGACGTTTACCCGAAAGCTATTCCCCTGCCCCCGCCGCCCGAGACATCGTCGACTGTGTCGACAGAATGGACAAAGGTGGTAAGGAAGGGGAAAAAGCCCAAAAAGAAGGATGTCGGATCGGAGGCGGAGTCGCAGGCCGGGAAAAATCTGGCTTCCAAAACAGGCACGAAAAAGAGGAAACCAAGGACACTTCGCTCTCCTCGTTCCTCCGCCGTTGTAGTCACGCTGGTGGAGGCGAAGGCGAAGGAGAAAGGTGCCGACTTCGGAACCATCCTTGCGGAAGCAAAAAGAAAGGTACGGCTAGAGGATCTCGGTATCCCTGGCCTGCGCCTTAGAAAGGCACAAACAGGGGCCTACGTGATGGAAGTACCTGGCACAGCAAGTGGGGACAAAGCTGACGCCCTGGCTAAGAGGCTGGCGGAAGTTATGGACCCTGAGATAACACGCATCTCCAGGCCCACTAAATGCGCTGAATTGCGTATCTCCGGTCTTGACGAGTCCGTCCTGTTCCCGGAGGTAGTCGCGGCAGTTGCTCGAGTAGGGGGCTGTTCTGAAGCAGATATCAGATCGGGGGAGGTCGTTCTCGGACCCTCCGGGCTAGGAACAGTGTGGCTCCGCTGTCCCATTCCAGCGGCGAAAAAGGTGGTTGCGGCGGGGAGACTACTGGTGGGTTGGGTGTCAGCGCAGGTAAAGCTGCTTGACGCCCGCCCCCTGCGCTGCTTCCGATGCCTCGAAGTGGGCCACGTACGGGCGAAATGTAGAGCAGATGTGGACCGCAGCCTGCTCTGCTACCGCTGCGGGCGCCCTGGTCACGTCGCAAACGTATGCTCAGCAGCTGCACATTGCACCCTCTGTGCGGAGGCTGGGCTGTCGGCTAACCATAGGGTGGGAAGCAAGGTTTGCAACCCACCAAAAACAAAGCAGAGAAGAGCTGACGATGGCCCCCGGGTCTCCTCGCAGCCGAATGCCCCGGAAGACAGCACTGCTGAACCCCGGGACGAGGAGGCAGAAGGAATGGTCGTAGGGTAGTATGGCTCCGACTCGCTTCTTGCAGGCGAATATCAACCACTGCGCCAGAGCTCAGGACCTTCTGTTCCAGAGCATGGCGGAGTGGTTGATTCACATTGCTGTGGTAGCTGAGCCATACTTCGTTCCTCGGAGGGACAACTGGGCGGGAGATGTGGACAACCTCGTGGCGCTTACCACACAAACATCGTCTGGCTCCGCACCGCTCGAAAGAGTAGTGCGGGGCCATGGTTTTGTGGCTGCCTACGTTGGCAAGGTATTGGTTGTTGGGATGTACTTCTCGCCGAACAGGAGCCTAGCCGACTTCGAGGCTTACCTCGATGAAGTGGGGGCCCTGATCGGCCGAAGTGATCCCGAACAAGTGCTCGTCGCGGGGGATCTCAATGCCAAATCCATGGCGTGGGGCTCCCCCGCGACTGATGTGCGTGGCCAAGCCGTCATGGAGTGGGCGGCTGCGTCTGGTCTGGTGGTGCTGAACCGAGGGGCGGTAGACACGTGCGTGCGGCAACAAGGCGGGTCCATCGTGGATGTGACATTCGCGAATGGTGCCCTGGCGCGCCGTGTCCAAGGCTGGGAGGTTGTGGAGGGCGTGGAGACGCTGTCGGATCACCGATATATTCGGTTTGACGTCTCCGCCCACCACACTACCCCGGACGGCCTGAGCCGTCCCCGGAGAGCAGACGGCCCTAGATGGGCGCTAAAACAACTGGACCGGGACGCCCTGTGCGCAGCGGCCATGGTCCAAGCTTGGCCGGAAGCGCCAGAAGGCCCAATACTCGTGGAGGAGGAGGCTGCCTGGCTGAACGAGGCCATGACGCAGGTCTGTGATGCAGCGATGCCACGGGTCAAGCAATCAGGTCCGAGACGGAGTGTGTACTGGTGGTCCGCAGAACTCACGCAACTGCGCAAGGCGTGCATCTCAGCGCGACGCCAGTACACCAGGAGCCGTAGACGGAGAAGGCGAGACCCCGTGGAGGAGGAGCATCTTTATGCCACATACAGAGCGTCCAGCCAGGCCCTGAGCGTGGGCATAGCTAACGCTAAAGATCTGGCCGAGAAAGAGATGCTGGAGATGCTAAACCGCGACCCGTGGGGGCGGCCGTACAAGGTAGTGAGGTGCAAACTTCGCCCTTGGGCCCCCCCACTAACGCAAAGTCTCCAGCCTCAACTGCTGAGCCAAATTGTGGGAGCCCTTTTCCCGCAGCGGGGCGAACATCAGCCCCCTCTTATGGCTCCAGTGTCCTCTGTCGAGGAGAATGCCGCACCTGAGGTGACGGAGGGAGAGTTGGGGGCGGCGTTGTTGAGGCTAAAAGCCAAAAACACCGCCCCTGGTCCCGACGGAACACCCGGCCGCGCCTGGGTACTGGCGCTCGGCCCGTTAGAGGAGAGGGTGAGGGCCCTATTTACCGCATGTCTAGTTCAAGGGCAAATCCCACGTAACTGGAAGTGCGGTAAATTGGTGCTGCTCCGAAAGGACGGGCGACCGGCCGACTCTCCTTCGGGATATAGGCCCATCGTGCTCTTGGACGAGGGAGCCAAGTTGTTTGAGCGGGTTGTTGCTGCCCGTCTTAGCAAGCACCTACGAGAGGAGGGGCCGGACCTGAGTGCGTACCAGTTTGAGTTTCGCCAGGGCAGATCCACCATCGACGCGATTGCGCGGGTGAGGGCCCTGGCAGAGGACGCAGTCTCAAGGGGAGAGGTGGTGTTGGCGGTGTCCTTGGACATTGCCAATGCGTTTAACACCCTCCCCTGGGAAACCATTAAGGAGGCACTCAGGCACCACAACGTGCCGGCGTACTTGTGTAGGGTAGTGGAGTCATACCTCTCTGAGAGGGCAATCCGCTACCCTACTCAGGAAGAGTGGGTCGAACGGGCTATGTCGTGCGGTGTTCCACAGGGTTCTGTCCTTGGGCCGCTCCTGTGGAACATCGGTTACGACTGGGTGCTGCGCGGAGCCAATTTACGTGGGGTCGACGTAACTTGCTACGCCGACGACACCCTCGTTACGGCCCGCGGTGCCACATTCCGGGAGGCGTCCCTGCTGGCCACCGCTGGAGTGGCTCACGTTGTGGACCGGATCCGGAGGCTGGGGCTCGAGGTCGCCCTCCACAAGTCCGAGGCCATTTGCTTTCATGGCCCTCGGAGGGCACCTCCGGCAGACGCCCGCATAGTTGTGGGGGGAGTTTCCATCGGTGTCGGGAGGACAATGAAGTACCTGGGACTTGTCCTCGACAGCCGATGGAACTTCCAGGAGCACTTCCGGCGATTGGCTCCGAAGTTGGTAGGCACAGCATCGGCACTAGGTCGGCTTCTCCCAAACGTGGGCGGGCCAAGCGCGGGCTGCCGCCGACTGTACACGGGTGTTGTGCGGTCGATGGCCTTGTATGGCGCACCTATCTGGGTGGATGCCCTTTCCGCCCAGAACAAGACCCTCCTGCGGCAACCGCAACGGGTCATGGCGGTTAGGGCAGCAAGGGCGTACCGCACCACCTCGTTTGAGGCGGCCTGCGTGATGGCGGGTACCCCACCGTGGGAGCTGGATGCCGAGGTGCTGGCCCAGGTGTACCGACGGGTAGCCGAGGCGCGCTCCAGAGGGGAACAGCCCTGTCCGGAAGAGATAAGGCGATGGAGAGAGATCGCTCGCCAAGCCCTCTTCCGGAAATGGTTGGAGGCTCTGGAGCGGCCAAGTGCCGGCCACTGGACCATTACGGGAGTCCGACCCGTTCTGCAAGAATGGGTCGACAGAAAGTGGGGTGTGATCTCCTTCCATCTGGCACAGATACTTTCGGGGCACGGATGCTTCGGCAGGTACCTGTGCAGGGTCGCGAGGAGAGAGACTTCGCCAAGGTGTCACCACTGTGGCGGCGCAGAGGATACGGCGCAGCATACACTGCAGTTGTGTCCCATGTTCGCTGAACAACGGGCCCGCCTAACGGCGATTGTTGGAAGCGACATTTCGCTGCCTGCCGTGACAAAGGCCATGACAGACAGCGAAAGGTCGTGGAATGCGATGGCCTCCTTTTGCGAGGAGGTCATGACGGCCAAGGAGGTCGCGGAGCGGGAGAGAGAGGATGACCCGTCCTCTCAACCCCAGCGCCGCAGGCGAGTCGGGCGAAGGCGGCTCATCCACGAGCGCCAATTTCCGCCCTGATGAGGACTGCGGGTGGTGGGCATGGGGATGCCCGCCCCCCGCCTAGGAGTCCTCGAGCTGGTAGACGCACCAAGTGTTCCGGTGCGTCTACAGCGTAGGAGACAGGAGACACTCAGTCTCCTGAGGCCGGGCCCTCATAAGGGCAGACTGCCGTGCTACCGGGGCCATGGATGCGTAGAGTTCCCACAGCCCCGGAAGCAATACGGCGGAGATGTGGAACACCCTGGGGTTTTTAGTGGGTAAACCGCTCCCTTCTGGGGCGGGACTCCCACATAACCACCGGCATCCCCAAGCCGGTGGTATCCATAAAGGATTTTCCCCAGGCCAAAAAAAAAAAAAAAAAAAAAAGGTTAGGTTAGGTTAGGTTAGGTTAGGTTAGGTTGATTGGAGGGACGCGGCCGGTATGGCTGCGCCACATACCTGCTCCACATGCTCCCTGGTCGGGGCATCACTGGATGCAGAGGCGGTGGGTCCGCTCCCGGTACCTCTCTGATCAGCAGAGTAGACTGGGATGCGGACGTGTACAAGCGCAGGGCTCTTTTCAGAGCACCCGTGTGAACCCGCAATCCGGCCTGCTGGCGCCGGAAGTGGGGGTCGCTCCTTTTAAAGGGGGGATCGCGAGGAAGGAAAACCTCTATAAAAACCAGGGCCTAACCGCACCTTGACGCGGTTCTGGGTGCGGGTTGCAGCGCACTCAGTACCAGGCCGGAGACAAGTAGGTCCTGTGGATCGAACGGGTCCGGCCTGGGCCAGCGGTCTGCCGGATGTGCCACAGTAGTGGCGAACGGGAGAGCGTAACTGCAACACAGGGGAACTCACCCCTTAAAAAAAGAGGAGAGTGCTCTCTCTTTAAAAAGAGCAGGGGACCTCACCCCTTTAATAAAGGACTATGGGTGACAATAAAAATATATTACCCCAGGAGGGTACCCTTCGGGGAGAATCCCTCCCTGCGTCTAAGACGCAGGCTGCCCCATCGTATTCTGGGGGGGGCACTTGTCACTTCGTGGGCCCTAAAAGCTCCAACCCGACGACCACAGGCATGATTCAAGGATATGAGTTGGCGACAGAAAATGACGACCAGGCGACAACAACGGACTTTGATGAGGGGAAAATGGAAACCAGCGCGGGCCTAAACAGCCCTCGGCTGGACCTGAGGTCAGCGGCGATACAAATCCCGCCCAAGTTTGGGACCATTCCGCCTCTGCGCGAGTGCCGGGTGAATCTCGAGCGGCACAACTTGCAAGAGGCCACCGGCATTGAGCTCGAACCAAGAGCCGTGACGAGTACTGACGCCAGCTTCGCTTCGCAGGGCACTGCGGGACGTGAGTCCTCCAGTAAGAGCAGGCTAGATAACATCCCGGAGGATGCTGAGCGGACGAAGCGGAAGCGAAAGCGATTCCGCCCTGCTTCGTCCATCTTCAGCTCCAGTGATGAAGACTCCACATGCCCATCGGCTGGAGATGGGCGGAAAACAACAAAGGGCAGAGGCCGGCCACCAACGTCAGGGAAATACATTGGACTGGCCAAAGCGAAGGAAGCCTACAACCGTGCCCTTAAAGAGGAGATCCGGCTGAAGGCAGAGATGGCCCTCCAGAAGGAGCTGGAAGGTATGCCCCTCAGGACCCGACAAGGGTACCAGAAGATTGCCTCCTCTAAGGATGCAAACGAAGGCACCGAGGCCACCAAAGACCTTGGGCAACAGGTTTCTGACAGCGTGGCCATCATCACCAAGGTGGCCACTAAGTCAAAACACTTGTCTGGCGGATACGTCAAATGCCTCAAGGAGGCAGCTGCGGCCAATGCCGATGCGTTTGCGGAGCTGAGCCAACGCTCAGCCACAGAAGAGACGGCTAGACTGCAAGCCGATAATACCCGGCTGCAAGCCGAGATGGCCAGCCTCCGAAAGGAGCTGGCAGACATGAAAAAGGACATGGAGGAGATGCGGAAGCAGGGTAGTCCGCCACTCCTCCACACCGGATCAGACCGAGAAGGGCCGCTCCCTGCGCGACCTTCCCCAAAGGAGAGAACGGATGGGCGCGGTGCCATCAAATCGCCTCCAACGCAGATGGAAGAACTCTGCCAGGCGGTTATGGCCCAAGTTGGACCGTACCTGGATGCTCCACCTGGCAGATCCACCATCGACGCGATTGCGCGGGTGAGGGCCCTGGCGGAAGACGCAGTCTCAAGGGGAGAGGTGGTATTGGCGGTGTCCTTGGACATTGCCAACGCGTTCAACACTCTCCCCTGGGAAACCATTAAGGAGGCACTCAGGTACCATAACGTGCCGGCGTACCTGTGTAGGGTAGTGGAGTCATATCTCTCTGAGAGAGCAATCCGCTACCCTACTCAGGAAGAGTGGGTTGAACGGGCCATGTCGTGCGGTGTTCCACAGGGTTCTGTCCTTGGGCCGCTCCTGTGGAACATCGGCTACGACTGGGTGCTGCGCGGGGCCAATTTACGTGGGGTCGACGTAACTTGTTACGCCGACGACACCCTCGTCACGGCCCGCGGTGCCACATTCCGTGAGGCGTCCCTGCTGGCCACCGCTGGAGTGGCCCTCGTCGTGGACCGAATACGGAGGCTGGGGCTCGAGGTCGCCCTACATAAGTCCGAGGCCATTTGTTTTCATGGCCCTCGGAGGGCACCTCCGACAGATGCCCGCATAGTGGTGGGGGGAGTTTCCATCGGTATCGGGAGGACGATGAAGTACCTGGGACTCGTCCTCGATAGCCGATGGAACTTCCAGGAGCACTTCCGGCGCTTGGCTCCGAAGCTGGTGGGCACCGCATCAGCGCTGAGTCGGCTTCTCCCAAACGTGGGCGGGCCAAACGCGAGCTGCCGCCGACTGTATACGGGTGTTGTGCGGTCGATGGCTTTGTATGGCGCACCCATCTGGGTGGATGCCCTCTCCGCCCAGAACAAGACCCTCCTGCGGCAACCGCAACGGGTCATGGCGGTTAGGGCAACAAGGGCGTACCGCACCACCTCGTTCGAGGCGGCCTGCGTACTGGCGGGCACCCCACCTTGGGAGCTAGACGCCGAGGTGCTGGCGGAGGTCTTCCGGCGGATAGCCGAAGCACGCGCCAGAGGGGAACAGCCCTGTCCGGAAGAGATAAGGCGATGGCGAGAAATCTCTCGCCAAACTCTCTTCCGGAAGTGGCTGGAGGCTCTGGAGCGGCCGAGCGCCGGCCACTGGACCATTACGGGAGTCCGACCTGTTCTGCGAGAATGGGTCGACAGAGAATGGGGCGTCGTTTCTTTTCACCTCGCACAGATACAGTCGGGGCACGGCTGCTTCGGCAGATATCTGTGCAAGGTTGCAAGAAGAGAAACGACGACAATGTGCCATCACTGCAGCGGGGCGGATGACACGGCGCAGCACACGCTGCAAGTGTGTCCCGCCTTTGCGGAGAATCGGGCCCGACTAACGGCAACGATCGGGAGCGACCTTTCGCTGCCGGCCGTGATTAGCACCATGACCGGCAGCGAAAGATCGTGGCAAGCGGTGGCCTCCTTCTGCGAGGAGGCCATGACGCTCAAGGAGGAAGCGGAGAGGGTGCGTGAGGAGGACCCAACCTCCCAGCCCCAGCGCCGCAGGCGAGTCGGGCGCAGGCGGCTCAATTTTGAGCGCCGACTATCGCCCTGAGGAGGGCTGCGGGTGACGGGCATGGGGATGCCCGTCCCTCGCCAATAAGCCCTCGAGCTGCTAGGCGCACCAAGTGTTCCCGGTGCGCCTACAGCGAAGGAAAAAGGAGGCAACCACAGCCTCCTGAGGTCGGGCCTACAAGGGCAGACTGCCGTGCTACCGGGGCCATGGATGCGTAGAGTTCCCACAGCCCCGGAAGCAATACGGCGGGGATGAGGAACACCCTGGGGTTTTTAGTGGGTAAACCGCCCCCTTCAGGGGCGGGACTCCCACATAACCACCGGCACCCCAGCCGGTGGTATCCATAAAGGATTTTCCCCAGGTCAAAAAAAAAAAAAAAAAAAAAAAAAAAGGTTAGGTTAGGTTAGGTTGTACCCCACCTTGGGTACAACTTGAGCGCCAAATTCCGCCCGGATGAGGACTGCGGGCGACCGGCATGGGGATGCCCGTCCCCGCCAATGAGAGCTCCTGGGAAGTGAATGGTGGTTCGCATGGCTCATGATGCGTTCCTCGATTCACCTCGTGGGCCGCTTGCCTAATACGTCGGTGGTATTCACTGTCGACAGACGCGGCATCCTCCGGGTAAAAGGTCTCCGCCAACCATTTGACGGAATCCTCCGCCCCAAGAGTCACCCCGTCCCTCTCCAGCGGCGAGTCCTCCTCCCTCTTGGTACACCTTCCAATAACCCGATAAATGCCCTCCCAGACACCCTCCCGATCCTGCTTCCCACAGAACTCCTTCCAGCTCTCTGTCTGCGCTTTTGCTACCTCTGACTCATACTCTTCCTTCTGTTTCAGGTACTCTTCAACGACCCTCGACCTCCGCACGGGAGCCGCCCAGCGTATTCTGCGTTTCCTGGTGACGACCTTCTTCTTCAGCTCAGCAAGTCTCTCGGTCCACCACGGCACATTGAGTTTCTCTATTGCCTTTTTTAATGGTATAGCTAATTTACAGGACTCTACTATTATTTCAGTGTATTTTGTGAGTGTTTCTTCTAGTTCTGTTGTTGTTTTTATTTTTTCTATTTCTATTTTGTTTATTTTGTATCTCAGCATCAATTGGCTCAAGTTTTCACAGAAGACTGGCCAATCGGCTTTTTTGGTATTGTATAACCTTGTTGTCCTGTTAACGGTTACTCCTTTTGATTTTGTTAGGTTAATTTTGAAGATGATGCCGTTGTGGTCCGAGCTTGTGAGTCCTTCGTCTACCTCCCAGTCGTCCACCAGGTCCAGCAGATCTGTCGAGCATGCTGTAATGTCGACGTAGCTGCTGTATCGCTTGCCCCCCCTCACGGTGTCGAAGGTCGGAATTTCCCCTGCGTTAAGTATGTTCAGATTGAGCTCACACAAGGTACCGAGCACATCCTCTCCTCTGTGATCCACGGTCGGACTACCCCACCAAGCACTTTTTGCGTTGGCATCCCCTCCTATGACCAATTTTTTGGTTCCGGTTTCCTCGCCTATCTTCTTCAAATGCTCCAGGTAAGGCTCTATGGGCTGGTCTGGCTCGAAGTAAAAGGAGACTATCGTGATCTTCCAGGCACCGGTTTGGATTCCCACCACGACAATATTGTCTGTGGTGAGTTTTGGGTACTGTACTACCACTAGGTCTTGGTCGAAGACGGCAATAGCCGCCTTGACTGTACCCTCCCCCGCTCCAGTGCTCTGAAAGATCCTGACTCCCCTTTGACTCCTCATACTTCTCGCCCCGCCCACATACGGCTCTTGAATGAGTGCCACCGCTGCTCCGCGCTTCTGCGCCTCGATCAGCAACTCGTTCGTGGCCAGCCTCTTACGCTGGAGATTCGATTGCAATAGGAGATAGGGAGTTTTTCCACCTGGGTCGCCCTTAGCAATATGCTACCGACGCTCTTGCCAATTCGTCCCACCTGCAGCGAGTGGGGCAGGCCGCACTAAAGGCGTTGTGCTCCAGCTGTACATGTCCCGCCTTAACGCAGTTTCTGCATTTTGGCGGCACGTCCGCCAAGTAATCCGCGCACTCCGCCCTTAAATGCGGTCTACCGCAATGGCTACACAAGTCCATTGCCTCCTTGCAATGTCGTCTTCCGTGTCCGTAGCCTAGACACTTCGTGCATTGTACCAATGGGGATTGGTCTTCGACCTTTACCCTCTGCAGATCTATGTGTAGGCTACCGACACGTAAAGCCCTCTGCCAAATCGTTGGAGAGGTACTTACTACCACGTGGCTAGCGTGCGGGTTTCTAGCTTTTCTCCGGTATTTTATTTCTAAGCGATCTTCCCCATCGCCGAGGCCACGGAAAACATCCCTGTTCTGATTCCTCAGGGCCATGGCGATATCCTCGTCTGAGTTTACCGCCAGCACATTCCTGAGGATCAGAAGGGGGTCCTTGTTCTCCATGTCCTCGACGGTGAGGCTGATGGTGTTTTTACCTAGCCTCTCCTTCACTTTTTCCCTCTCCTCTTTAGTACCAAATCCCATGATCACTTTCCTGTCCCTCGCCTTTCTCACTCTTTCCACTTTGATCCATCCTTCTTTGGCATCCACTGCTTGCCTAACCTTTTGCAGGACCTCTTCACCCGTTTCGGTTTCGTCTTTCGACGTTACTACCACGGAGTGTAGAGTCTCTCTCTCTCGGTTTGGTTTTCCGGTGTGGCTCTGTGCCATCACCACCTCAGCATAGGACGTCCCTCGGGCGCTCGCAGCTATTGATTCCTTTAGCAGGTCCAGCTCCACCCGGCTACTTTTTAGCAGCTCCGCGTACTGGTTTTGCTGATGCCGGAATTCCTCTTGCCCCTCTCGGTGTTCTATGAGGGTCCTTTTGTGTTTCGTGATGTCTTCACGGAGTTCCAGCATCACTTTGGTGTTCTCTGCTAGGGCCTCGGCCTGCACTCTAATTTTTGCCAAAAGCTCTGTGCTCTGGGACCGTTCCTTAGTTTCAGTTTGTTGGGGTGTGGTGGTGGTGGTCTTTTTGGGCTCTGATGTGCCCTCCTTTGAGCCTTTTTTGGTACCTCTCGGCTCGGATTCCGCTTCCTTCACCAGTTCATAAAGACGAGTTATTGCCTCCGCCACGTTTTCTTTAATTTCCGTCTTTATGTTCCGGCTGTTATTTAGGTTCTCCTTGGCTTTTTGGAGGCAGGCCCTTGCTTCCGCGGTGCGATTTGGGTATTTTCTTTTTGGTGGTGTATTCGTCGGGGTTTTTGTAAATGTTTTGTTTGTGGTCGAAGGTCCGCTGTCTTGCGGTTTGGGATTGTTTTTTCCTTTTGCAGGACCTGCCTGACTCACCGTCTGCGGCATCGTGGGTGTGGTGTCGGTGTTTGCCGCCTCCCACTCGCCAATACTTCGTCTTACGCTTTTTTTTTTTTTTTTTTTTTTCCGCGGTTGGCCCTTGAGGCGGATCGTTCTCAACTGTTGGGCGTTTAGCCGGAGTCCTCATTCCGAACATGTCGATGGTAGGATGTGGTTTCCTCGTATAAAGGAACGTCAATCAGCAGGGCACAATACACCGCGTTGTAAAAGCAGTAAATAGGTGGTATGCGATATATTAAAAATTTAGAACCTATAAGATAGACATTAAACAGTTTAGTCTTGTCTAGAGTCACAGACTCTTGTCGGTGGGGCAATAGGACCCCTAAAGAAAAATATTTGTAGGAAGAACTGTTGTTATGACTATGTAGAGCTTATATAGGGATAAATAAGTCTGCGCTATACAGCACAGGTCTTAAAAATAATACAAAAAATCACAATAAATTTAAAAAATAAAATTTTTTTCGTCTTAATATGAATTCGGCTCTATGTAGAGCCGAATACTACCGCCCAACAGATAGCCCTCCTCGAGCCCTGTGCGGGGACACCAGTCCCGTGCTCCTAGCTCCAAGGGTTCCGGAGATACAAGCAATCGTAATTAACCGGTAAATTTACCGGTGAAAACGGTAACGCCTCTAACTCCGGATCCAGTGGTCCCAGAAAGCCGTGCTTGGGTTCCCCGCACCCGCCCCGAAGAGCCCTGTCGACCGGCACTCCAAACTTTTGTGGTTAGGTTAGGTTAGGTTAGGTTAGGTTAGGTTAGGTTAGGTTAGGTTAGGTTAGGTTAGGTTAGGTTAGGTTAGGTTAGGTTAGGTTAGGTTAGGTTAGGTTAGGTTAGGTTAGGTTAGGTTAGGTTAGGTTAGGTTAGGTTAGGTTAGGTTAGGTTAGGTTAGGTTAGGTTAGGTTAGGTTAGGTTAGGTTAGGTTAGGTTAGGTTAGGTTAGGTTAGGTTAGGTTAGGTTAGGTTAGGTTAGGTTAGGTTAGGTTAGGTTAGGTTAGGTTAGGTTAGGTTAGGTTAGGTTAGGTTAGGTTAGGTTGGGGTGCGAAGTCGGAAACCTCCTCGAGAGCTCTAGTGTTACAGTTCCCTTCTAACAGAGGCTCTTGGCCTCACGGGGGGGGGGAAGGGTAACGCTTAGGCCGGTGCACCCTGGGCAACAACGGTTAATTAATTTATTTAGTAAGTTAGTTAACTGTTGGCTAATATCCGACTGGGGGGGAGGGGTCAACACGCAACCCGGCCCATGGGGTCGGAACGTGGGCCGCTTGTCTTTTTCAAGACAGGGGGCCGTGAGGAGTAAACCTCTATAAAAAATCCAGAGGGTCGCACCCGCAGGTGCTTGTGGTGACGGACGCGATCATGCCTTCGGTACCGCTCTGCTTTCAGAGTAGTACATGAGGGTGTGAGAGCTGACGTGAGGGTCGGCGGGCATAAGCCTGCCGTCGGAGCGGTGCGCCCCGTAAGGGACGCGATCGCGGAGCGGCGTGGCTCCGGCCACCGTCGGTCAACACGTAACCCCGGCCCGCAGGCGTCGGGAACGTGGGCCGCTGTCTTTTTCAAGACTGGGGCCACGAGGAGATAACCTCTATAAAAAATCCAAGCGGCACCAGCGGGGGAGGGCGGGAATTCCCAAACCTGCATTGCACAGGTGCCGCGGAGAGGGAACCCCATCCCGGGGTGGTCGTGGGGCGTTTGCGGTGACACCTTGTTCTCCCGCAGCGCCTCACATTCGACCGAGGAGGGAATCCGTGTGGTTTTTAGTGGGTATGCCTGCCGTCGCGGGAGAGCCCCACATACCCCCGGTAACCCCGTACTGGGCGGATGCATAAGGCGCATTTTCCACACCATAAAAAAAAAAAAAAAAAAAAAAAAAGGTTAGGTTAGGTTAGGTTAGGTTAGGTTAGGTTAGGTTAGGTTAGGTTAGGTTAGGTTAGGTTAGGTTAGGTTAGGTTAGGTTAGGTTAGGTTAGGTTCCCCCCCGAGTGTCGCTACCTTGTCGTGGTGGGGGGGCTTGAGCCCCTAGTGATCTTCGGGCCCTAAAGCTCGAAGTGAAAGGGTGACCAAGAGCGGCACAGCTCCGGCGGAGCCCACGTTGGGCTAGGCGGGGCGGGCGCGTCCTGGTGAAAGGACGCGCCACATTCCTGCTCCCTGTCTCTCCTGCAGCAGGGGACTTCGGGGATGCAGAGGCGGTGGGTCCGCTCCCGGTACTTCTCTGAATAGCAGAGTGGACTGGGATGCGGACGTGACTGGAGGGACGCGGCTGGTATGGCTGCGCCACATTCCTGCTCCACATGGTTCCCTAAACAGGGGATCGCTGGAAGCAGAGGCGGTGGGTCCGCTCCCGGTACCTCTCTGATCAGCAGAGTAGACTGGGATGCGGACGTGTACGAGCGCAGGGCTCTTTTCAGAGCTCTCGAACCCGCAATCGGGCACGCTGGGGCCGGAAGTGGGGGTCGCCCCTTTAAAGGGGGGACCGCGAGGAAGGAAAACCTCTATAAAAACCAAGGCCTAACCGCACCTTAACGCGGTTCTGGATGCGGGTCGCAGCGCATTCAGTACCAAGCCGGAGACAAGTAGGTCCTGTGGACCGAACGGGTCCGGCTTGGACTAGCGGCGAGCCGGATGCACCACATTAGTGGCGAACGGGTCGGCGTAACTGCGACACAGGGGAACTCACCCCTTAAAAAAGAGGAGTGCGCTCGCACTTTAAAAGGAGCAGGGGACCTCACCCCTTCATCAAAGGTCATGGGTGACAATAAAGAGATATTACCCCAGGAGGGTACCCTTAGGGGAGAATCCCTCCCTGCGTCTCAGACGCAGGCTGCCCCACCGTATTCTGGGGGGGGCACTTGTCACTCCGTGGGTCTAAACAGCCCACGTTTAGATTTAAGTTCTGCGGTATTCCAAATCCCGCCCAAGTTCACGACCGAAATGCGCACGCCCGAATGTCGCGTCCAGCTTACGCGCCTTTCGATGTCAGACACCAATGCTGAGCCCGAACCGAGGGCAAGATCGAGTTCGGATATCAGCTTGGCTTCCCAGGGGACAGGAGGACGTGAGTCCTCTGGAAAGAGCAAGCTGGAGAACATCCCGGAGGGAGCTGAGAGGGTGAAGCAGGTGCGGAAAAGATTTCGCCCTGCGTCATTCGTTCTCAGCTCAAGCGACGAAAGCCTCACAGGCCAGTCGGCTGGAGACCAGAGGCAACAACCCAGGGGTAGAGGCCGCCCACCTACAACAGGGAAATATGTCGGACTTGCGCAGGCAAAACAAGCATATAACAAGGCCTTGAGGGAGCAGCTCCGGCTAGAGGCAGAGAGGGATGTGCAGAAGGATCTGCGCATCAGGACCCGTCAAGGGTACCAGATGGACACATCCCCTCTGGGCTCTCCGAGACCTGAGGTCAACAAAGACCTTGCTCAGCAGGTGGCGGACAGCGTAGCCGCCATAACGAAAGTAGCGACCAAGTCGAGCAACCTTTCTGGCGGCTACGTAAAGTGCCTGAAGAGCGCAGCTGTGGCTATTTCCGATGCGTTCGCGGAGCTGAGCAAGCGAACAGCCACTGAGGAGACGGCTCGGCTTCAAGCCGAAAACACCCGGCTGCAGACTGAAATGGCCAGCCTCCGAAAGGAGATGGCCGAACTCAGAAAAGGCATGGAGGAGATGCGGAAGCAGGTACGCCCGCCATCTCCTCCCACCGGACAGGACCGCGAAGTGATGCCCCTTGCGCGGCTCTGCTCAAAGGGAAGCACGAGAGGACAAGGTGCCACCGCCCCGCCAACATCGCAGACGGAGGAGATCTGCCGGGCGGTAATGGCCCAAGTGGGAAGATACCTGGACGCTCGCTTTGCCGGAATCCAGGACAGGCTGCTGCCTGAACGGTCTGAGCGGCCCCGCTTGGTCGCAGATGCCAAGAGGGCCGAACGGGCTGCGGATGCTCCAGCCTCGGATTCCGGCACAGCGAGCTCAATGCCGCGTAAGGGGAGGAAAGGAAAGGGGGCTAAGAAAGCATCAAAAGGAGATGCAATCCCCCTTTCTATCCCTATGCCTCCACCACCGGAGAAACCATCTGCGTCGACGCAATGGACAACGGTGGGGAAGAGGGGGAAGAAGAAGAAGAAAAAGAAGCAGACACCAAAATCTGGCCAGAACGACCAGAATAAGGAGAGAAAGACGAAAACCAGGAAACTTCGCCCTCCTCGCTCGGCGGCCGTAGTACTAACGTTGCTGGAGCCGCAGGCGAAGGACAGGGGAGCCGACATGGGGACAGTTATTGCGGAGGCGAAGCGACGGGTCAGGCTGGAAGATCTGGGCATACCTGGCCTACGCTTTCGCCAGGCCCAAACAGGGGCCTACATTATGGAGGTCCCCGGAAGCACCAGCGGCGATAAGGCGGACGCTCTAGCTAAAAAGCTGATAGAGGTCGTTGACCCCGAGGTGGTCCGGATATCCAGGCCGCAGAAATGTGCAGAGCTGCGCATCTCAGGCCTGGATCAGTCAGTACTGTTCCCAGAGGTGGTGACAGCGGTCGCACGAGTTGGAGGCTGCGCTGAGGCGGACATCAAGTCTGGAGATGTTGTTTTCAACCCCGCTGGACTTGGAACGGTTTGGCTCCGCTGCCCTGTCCCTGCAGCGAAGAAGGTGATGGAGGCGGGAAGACTGCTCGTGGGTTGGGTGTCGGCGCAGGTTAAGCTGCTCGATGCCCGGCCCCTGCGATGCTTCCGTTGCCTAGAGGAGGGCCACGTACGGGCAAAGTGCAAAGCAGAGGTTGACCGAAGCCTGCTCTGCTACCGTTGCGGGCGTCCTGGCCACGTCGCCTATACATGCTCCGCTCCTGCGCACTGTGTGCTCTGTGCGGAAGCTAAAATGCCGGCCAACCATAGGGTGGGAAGCAAAGTTTGCAACCCACCCAAAACAAAGAAGAAGAAAGCT
The DNA here is from genome assembly GCA_963854515.1 of Pandemis heparana. NCBI lineage: Eukaryota > Metazoa > Arthropoda > Insecta > Lepidoptera > Tortricidae > Pandemis > Pandemis heparana. The sequence continues at coordinate 32,422 of OY978008.1, read as the reverse complement.
GACGATGGCCCCCGGGTCTCCTCGCAGCCGAATACCCAGGGAGGCAGCACTGCTGAACCCCGGGACGATGAGGCCGAAGAAATGGCGGTAGGATAATATGGCTCCGACTCGATTCCTGCAGGCTAACATCAACCACTGCGCCAGAGCTCAGGACCTTCTGTTCCAGAGCATGGCGGAGTGGTTGATACACGTAGCGGTAGTGGCGGAGCCATATTCAGTTCCCCGCAGGGACAACTGGGCGGGAGACGTAGATAATCTCGTGGCTCTCACCACACAAACATCGTCTGGCTCCGCACCGCTCGAAAGAGTAGTGCGGGGCCATGGTTATGTGGCCGCCTACGTCGACAGGATGATGGTTGTTGGGACGTACTTCTCGCCGAACAGGAGCCTAGCCGACTTCGAGGCTTACCTCGATGAAGTGGGGGCCCTGATCGGCAGAAGTAATCCCGAACAAGTGCTCGTCGCGGGGGATCTCAACGCCAAATCCATGGCGTGGGGTTCCCCCGCGACAGATGTTCGCGGGCAGACGTTGCTGGAGTGGGCTGTTGCGTGCGGACTGGTGGTGCTTAACCGAGGGGCGGTAGACACGTGCGTGCGGCAACAGGGCGGGTCCATCGTGGATGTGACATTCGCGAATGGTGCCCTGGCGCGCCGTGTCCAAGGCTGGGAGGTTGTGGAGGGCGTGGAGACACTGTCGGATCACCGATATATTCGGTTCGAAGTCTCCGCCCACCACACTACCCCGGACGGCCTGAGCCGTCCTCGGAGAGCAGACGGCCCTAGATGGGCGCTAAAACAATTGAACCGGGACGTCCTGTACGCAGCGGCCACGGTCCAAGCCTGGCCGGAAGGGCCGGAAAGCCCAATACGCGTGGAAGAGGAGGCTGCCTGGCTGAACGAGGCCATGACGCAGGTTTGCGATGCCTCGATGCCGCGAGTCAAGCCCGCCGGTCCGAAGAGAAGGGTGTACTGGTGGTCCGCAGAGCTAACACAGTTGCGCAAGGAATGCGTGGCTGCGAGACGCCAGTACACGAGGAGCCGAAGGCGCAGAAGACGAGACCAAGCGGAAGAAGAAAGGCTTCACGCTGCTTATAGGTCAGCCAGCAAGTCCCTGTGCACGGCCATAGGGAAAGCTAAAGACCTGGCAGAGGAAGAGATGCTGGAGACTCTTAACAACGACCCGTGGGGGCGTCCGTACAAGGCGGTGAGGTGTAAACTTCGCCCCTGGGCCCCGCCACTTACGGAGAGTCTCCAGCCGGACAGACTGAGCCAAATTGTGGAAGTCCTCTTCCCCCATCGGGACCAACATCTGCCCCCGAGGATGGCCACTGAACGTGCAGTAACAGAAGCCAACCCACCGGAGGTGACAGAAGCAGAGCTGGAGGCAGCAGGGCTGAGGCTCAAGGCCAAAAATACTGCCCCTGGACCCGACGGCATCCCTGGCCGGGCGTGGGTGATAGCACTGGGCCCACTAGAGCAAAGGGTAAGGGCACTTTTTACAGCGTGCATGATGCAGGGCCTCATTCCACGCAGTTGGAAATGCGGCAAACTGGTGCTCCTTCGGAAGGAGGGACGACCGGCTGACTCCCCCTCGGGGTATAGGCCGATCGTCCTTCTTGATGAGGGGGCAAGATTCCGCAACCGTTCACCAACAGCCGTTTCGTCGTTGGATTGATCGCCGACATAACGTTTCGTATACGAGTGTTTTGTCTACAGAACTTTTCAACTACGAACGATTCATCGACAAAATCCTTCGCCTACGTTTGTTTTGACGACTGAATCTTTCATCAGAGAAACAATTCACCAATGGAACTTTTGATCTATACATGCTTCTCCGACAGGACCTTTCAACTACATAATTCTTTAACTATGAACAGTCCACCAGCGGATCGTTTCGTCTGTGCATGCTTCTGCGATACAATTTTTCTACTATCGACAGTTTCGACGACAGAACCCTTCAACAATGAACGAACCACCAGCGGATCTTTTCGTCGCTACATACTTCTACAACACAATTTCTCTACAACAGATTTAATTATTAATAATTAGACCATGTTAAAGGTAAGTTAATAAATAAATAATCAATAATACTAAAGAACTTAGTTATTATTATTTATTAGCTTACAATCATCCTACCAACATTGTTTTAGAGAAAACAAATATGTAGATATATAAATTGATTTTATATAAGAAATAAAAAAAAAAAAAAAAAAAAAATAACTCAAAATACAATAATAATACTGTTATACCAATCAATAGTTATTTTAAATATGAAATATTGACATTATAGATTTTTGATTATCATCATCATGACCAATAAAATAATTAATTATTTAATTATATGACAAATGTGCGCCAAACCACCTACATATGTTTGTATGTCCATTAGACTCTTTTCGGCTATATGCTGTGTAATCCTCTGCTGATAGGTTGTTTCTTCCCTTCTTCTCCGTTTAGGAATTGGTTCAGAGGAATGTATACGTTCAATAACACATTCCGTGTTCTTCTGCTCCTTCTTAAATTCTGCTATGGTGTTAAATATGTTCCATTTACGACGCCCTAACAACGTATTCCATCTGTTATGCCATGACTCCAGAGCGTTTTGAGTAAGTGGCATATGTGTCACATGGCTGTCATGTACTGACCACATGCGAGGCGGAAATTTCGGTGGTCGTCGAGAGACTGTCATTTTAGAGCTAACAGATTTTGAAATTTTGGCCGATCCATTGACGTAGTATTTATCAAACCATTTCAGTACTACTTCTGCTTCCTCGGGTATAATCTCGTTTTTTACTATGTCAAACGCATCGCCTATTTCATTTGGCTCTAGGAATGCCAGTGCTCCGATATGTCTCATTTTGTGAGCAAACGTGGTGTCATTATTGTATCGACTTGCCAAACCTGCAGACTGTATAATTATGACGCCAGATATTTAAATGGAAAAAACAAAGCTTATTTAAACAGCCTGGGAAACTTTTTTTAATGGCACTCATAGCCGTGAATTCAAAATCTGTAAGTACAATTTGAGGTGCTAAATTTATATTCAGTTTATTGTATGCGTGCCTTTTTACAATTTCAAGAAAAAATGTATAGCATGTTTCTGTCTTGTGCGAAAGTAACGCATATACTAATGGCACTATTTTGTATGTACCCTCCGGTGGTGGTGTACCGACCAAAGCATGTATAGAATAGATTTGACAAAAGGGACGGGGACAGCACCTAAATGTCCCATCCATCATCCAGTAATTCGCTGCATTTAAAAGTTTGCAATTTTCATTTGTGGTGAATACGAGGACACATTCATTATTATCAATATAATGACCAATCAAAAATTGGTTGCCCTCAATTTCAGTAAACTGATTTGGAATCTGGATATCATGTATGTCCCTCGGAATATTTGGTAAATTTTTATTTCTTACTCGTTGTATCATCACCCTCATTGCGTCTTTATTAGGTAAATGAGGAGCAGACGTGCTTGGTACATCTTGAATGCAGCGCTGGATTATTTGCGCAGGTGTGTCCATCGAGTAGCTTGCTTTTTCTTTTATAATGGCCTTTAGTTTTAGTTCAATTTTCTTTTCTGGGTCGGGCAAATGTGCGTGGTCGTAATTTTGCACAAGAACAGTATGCGTACCATTCATAAACTGAGTGGTTACAAATACATTACACCGAACTGCATCTTTCCTTGTACACCGCCAGTAATATTTGGTATCACGTTTATTGTTTAAGTGGTAGGAATATCCTTTATACACTAAAATATCCTTTCCTCGTTTAGATTTTACAATGTCACATTCACTCATTTTGAGGAATTAAAAGATTTTTTTATGATGAAACGCTAACTTAACGAAAACAGACTTTGACATTAGAAGTGTATATTTTGGGTAATGCGGGTAGATTAGATATATACATCAATCAATATACCCACAAAATATTTTATTCTACGTTTCATTCGACGCAATAATACGAACTGACTAAGAAACATGTCTAACGAAAACTAAAAATAAGAAATAACATTTATATTAATAGTTCATAAAAAAATACAACGATATTTTTAATAAGTTTTTTTTCCTTTACTTTTGTTGAGTCTGTCGATAGTAGAAAAATTGTGTTGTAGAAGTATGCAGAGACGAAAAGATCCGCTGGTGGTTCGTTCATTGTTGAAGGGTTCTGTCGTCGAAACTGTCGATAGTAGAAAAATTGTATCGCAGAAGCATGCACAGACGAAACGATCCGCTGGTGGACTGTTCATAGTTAAAGAATTATGTAGTTGAAAGGTCCTGTCGGAGAAGCATGTATAGATCAAAAGTTCCATTGGTGAATTGTTTCTCTGATGAAAGATTCAGTCGTCAAAACAAACGTAGGCGAAGGATTTTGTCGATGAATCGTTCGTAGTTGAAAAGTTCTGTAGACAAAACACTCGTATACGAAACGTTATGTCGGCGATCAATCCAACGACGAAACGGCTGTTGGTGAACGGTTGCGGAATCAGGGGGCAAAGCTCTTCGAGCGGGTGGTGGCAGCCCGCTTGAACAAGCACCTTAGGGAGCAAGGGCCGGACTTGAGCGAATCCCAGTACGGATTCCGCCAAAGCAGGTCCACCATCGACGCGATCGCGCGGGTGAGGGCTTTGGCGGATGAAGCTGTTTCGCGGGGGGAGGTGATGTTGGCGGTATCCTTGGATATCGCCAACGCCTTCAACACCCTCCCCTGGGAAACAATCAGAGAGGCGCTCAAGTACCATAATGTGCCTGGGTACCTCTGTCGGGTAGTGGGGTCATACCTGTCTGGAAGGGTGATTCGCTATCCCACACAGGCGGAGTGGGCTGAACGAGAGATGTCGTGCGGTGTCCCACAGGGGTCGGTCCTAGGACCGCTCCTGTGGAACATCGGGTACGACTGGGTGCTGCGCGGAGCCAACTTACGGGGGGTCGACGTAACTTGTTACGCCGACGACACCCTCGTCACATCCCGCGGAGCCACCTTTCGGGAGGCATCTGTGCTGGCTACGGCCGGTGTGGCCCTCACGGTGGACAGGATAAGGAAGCTGGGCCTGGAGGTTGCCCTGCACAAATCCGAGGCCATCTGCTTTCACGGGCCTCGGAGGGCACCTCCAGAAAACTCCTGCATTGTAGTGGGCGGAGTCTCCATCGGCGTCGGGAGGACCCTGAAATACCTCGGGCTCGTCCTCGACAGCCGGTGGAACTTCGAGGAGCACTTCCGGCGTTTAGCTCCGAAACTGGTTGGGACTGCGTCGGCACTGAGTCGCCTTCTCCCGAACGTGGGTGGGCCGAAAGCAGGCTGCCGCCGACTGTACACGGGTGTGGTGCGGTCGATGGCCCTCTACGGGGCGCCCATATGGGTGGATGCCCTTTCCGCCCGAAACAGGACCCACCTGCGGCAACCGCAAAGGGTCATGGCGGTTAGGGCAGTGAGGGCGTACCGCACCACCTCATTCGAGGCGGCCTGCGTGATGGCGGGTACCCCGCCGTGGGAGCTGGATGCCGAGGTGCTGGCCCAGGTGTACCGACGGGTAGCCGAGGCGCGCTCTAGAGGGGAACAGCCCTGTCCGGAAGAGATAAGGCGATGGAGAGAAATCTCTCGCCAAACTCTCTTCCGGAAGTGGCTGGAGGCTCTGGAGCGGCCAAGCGCCGGCCACTGGACCATATCGGGAGTCCGACCAGTCCTAAAGGACTGGGTCGAAAGAGGGTGGGGCGCTGTTTCTTTCCACCTAGCGCAGGTACTGTCGGGGCATGGTTGCTTCGGCAAGTACCTGTGCAAGGTCGCAAGGAGGGAAACAGCGTCACGGTGTCACCACTGCGGGAACGCGGAGGACACGGCGCAGCATACGCTGCAGACGTGTCCCGCGTTCGCCGAGCAGAGAACTCGCCTCACGGCGATTGTTGGTAGCGACCTCTCGCTGCCGGCCGTGATCAAAGCCATGACCGGCAGCGAAAGGTCGTGGGACGCGATGACCTCCTTCTGCGAGGAGGTCATGATGGCCAAGGAGGGTGCGGAGCGGGAGAGAGAGGACGACCCGTCCTCCCAACCCCAGCGCCGCAGGCGAGTCGGGCGAAGGCGGCTCATTCACGAGCGCCAAATTCCGCCCGGATGAGGACTGCGGGTGACGGGCATGGGGATGCCCGTCCCCGCCAATGAGTCCTCGAGCTGGTAAACGCACCAAGTGTTCCGGTGCGTCTACAGCGTAGGATACAGGAGACACTTGTCTCCTGAGGCCGGGCCCTCACATAGGGCGAACTGCCGTGCTACCGGGGCCATGGATGCGTAGAGTTCCCACAGCCCCGGAAGCAATACGGCGGAGATGTGGAACACCCTGGGGTTTTTAGTGGGTAAACCGCCCCCTTCTGGGGCGGGACTCCCACATAACCACCGGCATCCCCAAGCCGGTGGTATCCATAAAGGATTTTCCCCAGGCCAAAAAAAAAAAAAAAAAAAAAAAAGGTTAGGTTAGGTTAGGTTAGGTTAGGTTAGGTTAGGTTAGGTTAGGTTAGGTTAGGTTAGGTTAGGTTAGGTTAGGTTAGGTTAGGTTAGGTTAGGTTAGGTTAGGTTAGGTTAGGTTAGGTTAGGTTAGGTTAGGTTAGGTTAGGTTAGGTTAGGTTAGGTTAGGTTAGGTTAGGTTAGGTTAGGTTAGGTTAGGTTAGGTTAGGTTAGGTTAGGTTAGGTTAGGTTAGGTTAGGTTAGGTTAGGTTAGGTTAGGTTAGGTTAGGTTAGGTTAGGTTAGGTTAGGTTAGGTTAGGTTAGGTTAGGTTAGGTTAGGTTAGGTTAGGTTAGGTTAGGTTAGGTTAGGTTAGGTTAGGTTAGGTTAGGTTAGGTTAGGTTAGGTTAGGTTAGGTTAGGTTAGGTTAGGTTAGGTTAGGTTAGGTTAGGTTAGGTTAGGTTAGGTTAGGTTAGGTTAGGTTAGGTTAGGTTAGGTTAGGTTAGGTTAGGTTAGGTTAAGGCAAAAGTTGATGTTACTAAGGCAAAAGTTGATGTTACTAAGGCAAAAGTTGATGTTACTAAGGCAAAAGTTGATGTTACTAAGGCAAAAGTTGATGTTACTAAGGCAAAAGTTGATGTTACTAAGGCAAAAGTTGATGTTACTAAGGCAAAAGTTGATGTTACTAAGGCAAAAGTTGATGTTACTAAGGCAAAAGTTGATGTTACTAAGGCAAAAGTTGATGTTACTAAGGCAAAAGTTGATGTTACTAAGGCAAAAGTTGATGTTACTAAGGCAAAAGTTGATGTTACTAAGGCAAAAGTTGATGTTACTAAGGCAAAAGTTGATGTTACTAAGGCAAAAGTTGATGTTACTAAGGCAAAAGTTGATGTTACTAAGGCAAAAGTTGATGTTACTAAGGCAAAAGTTGATGTTACTAAGGCAAAAGTTGATGTTACTAAGGCAAAAGTTGATGTTACTAAGGCAAAAGTTGATGTTACTAAGGCAAAAGTTGATGTTACTAAGGCAAAAGTTGATGTTACTAAGGCAAAAGTTGATGTTACTAAGGCAAAAGTTGATGTTACTAAGGCAAAAGTTGATGTTACTAAGGCAAAAGTTGATGTTACTAAGGCAAAAGTTGATGTTACTAAGGCAAAAGTTGATGTTACTAAGGCAAAAGTTGATGTTACTAAGGCAAAAGTTGATGTTACTAAGGCAAAAGTTGATGTTACTAAGGCAAAAGTTGATGTTACTAAGGCAAAAGTTGATGTTACTAAGGCAAAAGTTGATGTTACTAAGGCAAAAGTTGATGTTACTAAGGCAAAAGTTGATGTTACTAAGGCAAAAGTTGATGTTACTAAGGCAAAAGTTGATGTTACTAAGGCAAAAGTTGATGTTACTAAGGCAAAAGTTGATGTTACTAAGGCAAAAGTTGATGTTACTAAGGCAAAAGTTGATGTTACTGAAGGCAAAAGTTGATGTTACTAAGGCAAAAGTTGATGTTACTAAGGCAAAAGTTGATGTTACTAAGGCAAAAGTTGATGTTACTAAGGCAAAAGTTGATGTTACTAAGGCAAAAGTTGATGTTACTAAGGCAAAAGTTGATGTTACTAAGGCAAAAGTTGATGTTACTAAGGCAAAAGTTGATGTTACTAAGGCAAAAGTTGATGTTACTAAGGCAAAAGTTGATGTTACTAAGGCAAAAGTTGATGTTACTAAGGCAAAAGTTGATGTTACTAAGGCAAAAGTTGATGTTACTAAGGCAAAAGTTGATGTTACTAAGGCAAAAGTTGATGTTACTAAGGCAAAAGTTGATGTTACTAAGGCAAAAGTTGATGTTACTAAGGCAAAAGTTGATGTTACTAAGGCAAAAGTTGATGTTACTAAGGCAAAAGTTGATGTTACTAAGGCAAAAGTTGATGTTACTAAGGCAAAAGTTGATGTTACTAAGGCAAAAGTTGATGTTACTAAGGCAAAAGTTGATGTTACTAAGGCAAAAGTTGATGTTACTAAGGCAAAAGTTGATGTTACTAAGGCAAAAGTTGATGTTACTAAGGCAAAAGTTGATGTTACTAAGGCAAAAGTTGATGTTACTAAGGCAAAAGTTGATGTTACTAAGGCAAAAGTTGATGTTACTAAGGCAAAAGTTGATGTTACTAAGGCAAAAGTTGATGTTACTAAGGCAAAAGTTGATGTTACTAAGGCAAAAGTTGATGTTACTAAGGCAAAAGTTGATGTTACTAAGGCAAAAGTTGATGTTACTAAGGCAAAAGTTGATGTTACTAAGGCAAAAGTTGATGTTACTAAGGCAAAAGTTGATGTTACTAAGGCAAAAGTTGATGTTACTAAGGCAAAAGTTGATGTTACTAAGGCAAAAGTTGATGTTACTAAGGCAAAAGTTGATGTTACTAAGGCAAAAGTTGATGTTACTAAGGCAAAAGTTGATGTTACTAAGGCAAAAGTTGATGTTACTAAGGCAAAAGTTGATGTTACTAAGGCAAAAGTTGATGTTACTAAGGCAAAAGTTGATGTTACTAAGGCAAAAGTTGATGTTACTAAGGCAAAAGTTGATGTTACTAAGGCAAAAGTTGATGTTACTAAGGCAAAAGTTGATGTTACTAAGGCAAAAGTTGATGTTACTAAGGCAAAAGTTGATGTTACTAAGGCAAAAGTTGATGTTACTAAGGCAAAAGTTGATGTTACTAAGGCAAAAGTTGATGTTACTAAGGCAAAAGTTGATGTTACTAAGGCAAAAGTTGATGTTACTAAGGCAAAAGTTGATGTTACTAAGGCAAAAGTTGATGTTACTAAGGCAAAAGTTGATGTTACTAAGGCAAAAGTTGATGTTACTAAGGCAAAAGTTGATGTTACTAAGGCAAAAGTTGATGTTACTAAGGCAAAAGTTGATGTTACTAAGGCAAAAGTTGATGTTACTAAGGCAAAAGTTGATGTTACTAAGGCAAAAGTTGATGTTACTAAGGCAAAAGTTGATGTTACTAAGGCAAAAGTTGATGTTACTAAGGCAAAAGTTGATGTTACTAAGGCAAAAGTTGATGTTACTAAGGCAAAAGTTGATGTTACTAAGGCAAAAGTTGATGTTACTAAGGCAAAAGTTGATGTTACTAAGGCAAAAGTTGATGTTACTAAGGCAAAAGTTGATGTTACTAAGGCAAAAGTTGATGTTACTAAGGCAAAAGTTGATGTTACTAAGGCAAAAGTTGATGTTACTAAGGCAAAAGTTGATGTTACTAAGGCAAAAGTTGATGTTACTTAGCGGTTAGCCTTGCGATTTGCGGAATATTTTGATTGTAGTGGATAGTAAACGACCTTGGCTTTCTTCCCCTACCTCGATCTTCTTCCTAACTTGTGATTTGGCTTTGTTATTAACGGATTTCTGATTTTGCACTTTGAAAAAATAAATGCAAACATTTTGCTAACTTTTACTATTTGACGTCTAATAGCTTCCATACCCGTGGACCTACCCCCACCAAATTTTTGTGGTGGGTAGAGTTGGGGCTGAAGTTATTACCCTGTTAATTAGCATTGTTAGCAATAAGCGGTTTCCGAGTTATGAATTTTTGAAAAACGCTTTGCGCCTGCACTTTTCTTCATAATAGCGCCTAAGAAAGTGTCAGGGCAATCTTTTCGAAAATTCATAACTCAGTCAGTTGACGTCCAAAAATTCTGTTTTTGGTGTCTAACAATAGGGCTCGTCGAGCACTATATTTCCGGCTTGAGTTGTGGGTGGGTATCTCCGTCGTGAACGGAGATACGAATTTCTTAAATTTCACCGATTTAACACCTTTCGGTGAAATTTTCGCCTTCGTGTGCGTATGTGAGAGGAGGCTTGTGGGAACTCGGACGACCAAAAATTGATATTTTTGGCCGGGGAAAAAGGGGGAAAAATCGGTTTTGGTCGGAAAAGTCCCGGAGTGGTCTCGGACGGTAGGGGTGGCTTAGCCCTATCGTCTGAAACTACTTTCTGGACCCTGAACCTCCCGGAAAAGGGGAATTTGAGGTAAAAGCCTCAATCCTCTTTCCGACTTCTGGGATTTTTTAGGTGTCCTGCCCCATCAAGGGGCTTCTCATATTAACGGTTTTTTCTGCTCTCCCGTTGAGGGGGAAGAGTGGAAAATGGCGGATAGTGGTGGAGATGGGTTTTCGGACGCCATGGAGTTGGTGTCCAACCCAATGAAGAGGGGCAACACCGAGGATATTGCTGCTGGGGAGGGCGCGTTCACCCCAAAAGCAAGAAGTTCGAGGAGAGGGCGCACGCCCACAGGGTTCGGAGCCTACTCCGGGCTGGCTGCTGCCAAGGCCAAACTGCGGAGCTACGAGAGTGAGGACTTCCGATACCAGGCGGACAAAGTCAAATCCTTCCGCCTGGAGTTTCCAGCACTGCGCTCCCTCTCGCAAGGGAACAGGAAAGGCACCAAGAGGGACAGGAGCCCTGTTCGCCCCGTACAGATGGTGGACGCGTCCGAGGACGAGGATGAGGATGACTCCCACCGTCAACAGCCTGGTGGACGCAACCCGGCTCCGGAGAACGACCGTATGGTGTCCGAAGGAGCAGGGGCTGTAGAGTGCGCGCGCAAGGCGGCCCGCGTCGTACTCTCAGAGGCTGCCAAGTCCGGCAACTTAAACGGAGTGGTGCGCGGTAACATTAACGCAGCATGCAGAGAAATCCTCCAATGCATGGAAGATATCGAGAGCCTGACTGAGAGCGAGGAGATACGAAAGCTGAAAGCAGACAACAAGCGGATGAGAGAGCAGCTGGCTTTGCTCACGGCTGAAACCAAAGCCCTCCGCACTGCTTTCTCCAACCGCAGGGAGACACCTCACTCCTCAGCCCAGGGGCTCCCTGATGGACTGCAGGAAGCCCTTGCAATTCATTCAAGGGAGCTATTCATAAGCCTGGGCAACATGATCAATGCCCGGCTGGAGGCGGTGGAGAGCCGTCTACCGCCAGAGCCTGTGATACGTCCCCTGCTGGCAGCGGACAGGGCCGGCCGGGCGCAGGAGCGCCCAAAAGGGAAGCAGGTTAAGAAGACTGGGGGAGGCCGCTCCGCCAGCCAACCTGAACCCAGGCCAACGGTTGAACCCAAAGTTAGGCCTCAGCCCAAGAGCCAGCCCAAGACCCAGCCAAAGGCTCAGCCTAAGGCCCAGCCGAAGCCGCATGCAAAGCATGATAACCGGACCGAACATAAGCAGGAGAAGGAGCCAGTGCCCTCAACCTCCACAGCGCAACCCTCGTGGACAGAGGTAGTAAGGCGTAAGACAAAGGCGAAGGCTAACAAGCCTCAGCCACCTGAGCCGAAAGCAGCAGCCAAAAAGCCCACCAAGAGCGTTAAACTGACCACCCCCAAAAGCTCCGCGGTGGTCGTTACGCTTAAGCCGGAGGCCCAGGAAGCCAAGGTGTCCTACCTGGACATAATGCAGAGGGCCACAGCGTCTCTCCGACTTGCGGACGTTGGTCTCGAGAGTGTGAGGATCCGGAAGTCGGCGACGGGAGCTCGCTTAATTGAGGTTGCGGGGGCCGATAGTGCCCGAATTGCAGACGATTTGGCCACAAAGATCGAGGGGGTGATTGGCGAAGTGGCCACGGTCAATAGGCCTTTCAAGACGGCAGACCTCCGAGTTACCGGCTTTGACGAGTCGGTAACCTCGGAGGACGTCAAAACCGCGGTGGTCCTTAAGGGCGGTTGCGCAATGGACCAGGTCAAGGTGGGCCCGATCCGGATCCTGGCCAGTGGTACCGGATCAGTCTTGGTGCGATGCCCGGTGGCAGCCGCCAAGAACCTAATTAACGGAGGGAAGCTACTAGTAGGATGGTCGGCTGCCAGGGTGGCTGCACTTGAGCCCCAACCGATGCGGTGCTACCGCTGCATGGGAACGGGCCACACCAGGGCGCGGTGCCCATCAGCGGTAGAAAGGGGTGAGCTGTGCTTCCGGTGCTCGAGGCCTGGACACAAAGCCACAGACTGCACAGCGGAGCCATTCTGCGCGGTGTGCCACCACGCCAAGAAGCCAGCGGGTCACGTGATGGGAGGGCATGCATGTGCTCCCCCCCCCACAAAGGGGCGCGATGAAGGGCAAAAGACCCCTCAATGCCCCGCGGCTCCCCAAAGGGGAACAAATGAGGAGGAAAGCATGGATGTCTAAATGCCAGTACACCAGCATTTAGACATCCTGCAGGGCAACCTCAACCACTCCGCCCGCGCTCAAGATCTGCTTATGCAGGTCATGGCGGAGTGGAGCGTGGCTATAGCGGTGCTGGCGGAGCCGTACTTTGTTCCCTCCCAGCCCAACTGGGTAGGGTCGACAGACTCGACAGTGGGGATGGTGGTAGCATCGATGGGCGACTTCCCCCCGCTCGTAAAGACCGAGGATGGACCGGGGTACGTGGCGGCCAGATGGGGTGAGATGACTGTAGTCGGAGTCTATTTCTCTCCCAATAGGCCGCTATCGGACTTCGAGTCGTACCTGGAGGGTTTGGGGCGGGTGGTAAGGCGGGCCACCCCGGCACAAACGGTTATACTCGGAGACCTCAACGCCAAGAGCGCCGCGTGGGGTTCACCGAGTACCGACCTCAGAGGAGCGGTTCTCCAGGACTGGGTGGTGGCGTGCGGTCTGGCGATCGTCAACCGGGGCAACGCCAATACGTGTGTGCGAAGACAGGGGGGGTCCATAGTGGATGTCACATTCGCTACCCCTGCTCTAGCTGCACGTATTGCGGACTGGCGTGTCCTGGAGGACGAAGAGACCCTCTCTGACCACCTTTACATAAGGATGAGGGTCTCGACCCAGCCTACACGGCCGCAGCCACCAAGCGGACAAGGAAGGAGTGCCGGCAACTTCCCGCGCTGGGTTTTAAAGAAATTTGACGCAGCCATGGCAGAGGAGGCTGCAATAGTGGCCACGTGGAGTGCCCCCTTGCCTGACTCTATCGGAGCGGAGGAGAAGGCAGTCCGATTCCGAGCCTCTCTGACGTCCGTATGTGACGCGGCCATGCCCAGAGTGAGAAGGCTGCCGGCCAGGCAAAGCGTCTACTGGTGGTCGGACGAGATAGCCACTCTCCGCACCGCCAGTAACCAGGCACGCCGCGCCTACACTCACTGCAGGAGGAGGCAGCAACACCCGCCCGAAGAGGAGGAACGCCTACACGCAGCCCTCAAGGAGGCCAAAGAAGCCTTGAAGCTGGCCATCGCACAGGCCAAAGACGAGGCCTATGCGGAGTTCCTCGCCACTCTGGAAAAGAATCCATGGGGGCGACCATACAAAATGGTTAGGGATAAAATGAGGCGCGGCCCCCCCCCCATGGATTCCATGGACCCAGAACTCCTGGACAGAGTGGTGGAGGCCCTCTTCCCGCCGGCACCAGATTTTGCTCCGCCGAGGATGTCGGCCCCCTCGGAGGAGCAGAATGATGATTTTCACCCTTTGACGGATGACGAGTATATGATGGTGGTGGACCGGCTCCGGATTTGCAAAAAGGCACCGGGGCCGGATGGTGTCCCGGCCAGAGTCATACCGGTGGCCCTTAAGCACCTTGGGGGCCGGTTCAGAGCTCTTCTGGACGAATGTCTGGAGACCGGTTGCTTCCCCAAGGTGTGGAAGGAGGGGAGATTGGTCCTGTTAAGGAAGGAGGGTCGATCACCAGACTCTCCATCCGGATACAGGCCAATAGTGCTGCTCGACGAATCCGGGAAGGCGCTCGAAAGAGTAATAGCCTCCCGGATAATCCGGCACTTAAACTCGGTGGGCCCGAACCTGTCGGAACGACAATTCGGGTTCCGGGCAGGCCGCTCGACGATTGATGCCATCAAAGCGTTGGAAGCATTTAAGGAAGAGGCGGCAAGCGTAGGGGAGGGCGTAGTGGCTGTATCGCTGGATATAGCCAATGCGTTCGGCACCCTCCCCTACGCCGTGATAATGGAGGCTCTTAAATACCACAGCATACCAGTGCATATTCAAAAGATCATAGGGCACTACCTGGAGGAGCGGGTAGTGCTCTATGATCATGACGGCCGGCGAAAACAAAGGCCTATGGCCTGTGGCGTGCCCCAGGGGTCCGTTCTCGGACCTCTTTTGTGGAACCTGGGGTTCGACTGGGCGATACGCGGCGTCCAGCTTCCCCGCATGGCCACGATTGTCTACGCCGATGACACACTTGTGGTCGTGCGGGGAAAAGAAATGAGGGAGACCCTGAGAAGAGCGGCTGTTGCGGCCGAACTGGTGGTGGGCCGAATCAGAATGCTCGGCCTGGAGGTGTCCGTCTCGAAGACGGAAGCGATGGTGTTCGGGGCCCCGGGCTGGCGCATTCCGGCGGACGCCGTGCTGCCGATTGGGGGAGAACCTGTCCGGGTCAAGGCCAACATCAAGTACCTTGGCCTTGTCCTGGACAGAAAATGGGACTTTAACGAGCATTTCGTCAGGCTCGCCCCCAAGCTGATTAAAACCGCGTCGGCACTGGCACGACTAATGCCAAACGAGGGAGGCCCAGGCACCTTGTGCAGACGGCTCTTCACTAATGTCGTCCGCAGCATGGCGCTCTACGGGGCGCCAATATGGGCGGATCGGCTGAAGCAGAAAACAAGGGCCCTGCTCCGTCGACCCCAGAGGGTGTGCGCCATCCGTCTCATTAAGGCGTATGTCACGGTGGCGCATATGGCTGCCTGCCTTGTAGCGGGTACTCCGCCATGGGACATTGACGCCTCCACCATGGCGGAGACATACAGGGAGCAGAAGGCTGCCCTAGCGAGGGGAGAACGGCCAGCCCCGCAGGAACTGCGTCACGCCCGCCGACAGGCCCAGAAGAGGATGCGCGACAGGTGGAAAGATGAGCTGGAGGGTTGCCGGTATGGAACGAGGACCATAGCGGCAATCCTCCCACATATGGACCCATGGCTGGACCGACAGGGCGGGTCGCTGACGTTCAGACTCGTCCAGATCCTAACAGGCCATGGGTGCTTTGGGCATTATCTGTTCCGAATTGGAAGAGAGGCCAGCGCGCAGTGTTTTAACTGCGGCGCCCTGGACGACTCGGCCCAGCATACACTCGAGGAGTGTCCCTGCTGGGATTATGAGCGCGGCCAGCTAATGGCAGCCTTAGGACGTACGGACTTGTCGCTCCACAGCATAGTCGAGGCTATGCTTGGGAGCGACGAGTCCTGGGAGGAGGTGGCCTCCTTTTGTGAAGCAGTAATGCTTCAAAAGGAGGCCGAGGAACGGGAGCGCGAGGAGGACGTCCATGCGCCACCGTTCCGGCGCAGACGAACGGGGCGAAGGCGGCGGCAGTTTGCCGCCCGCCTGAACCTCTAGTGGGACCAGCGGGCGGGGGGCGGGGGCCCCTCGCTCGCATTGCACGGTCCTACACGTCTGGGGGGGGAGTCGAAGCATTGCGACTCCTCCCTCCTTGGTGCGGGTGGCCCTGGCGAAAGCCAGGGCAGCCGGGGGGCGTCGTCGGCTCGAATCTTCGGGATCCCACGGCGCCTTCCTAAACCCGGCAAGCGGACAATGCCGCAGTGTTTTTAGTGGGTATGCTCCCCCCTCCCCTCTCCGCAGGGAGAGAGGACGGGGGAGAGAGTCCCACATAACCCCCGGGTCCCCCCGGGCCCTGGGGTACTCGTAAAGAGTTTTCACTGCGTTAAAAAAAAAAAAAAAAAAAAAAAAAGGTTAGGTTAGGTTAGGTTAGGTTAGGTTAGGTTAGGTTAGGTTAGGTTAGGTTAGGTTAGGTTAGGTTAGGTTAGGTTAGGTTAGGTTAGGTTAGGTTAGGTTAGGTTAGGTTAGGTTAGGTTAGGTTAGGTTAGGTTAGGTTAGGTTAGGTTAGGTTAGGTTAGGTTAGGTTAGGTTAGGTTAGGTTAGGTTAGGTTAGGTTAGGTTAGGTTAGGTTAGGTTAGGTTAGGTTAGGTTAGGTTAGGTTAGGTTAGGTTAGGTTAGGTTAGGTTAGGTTAGGTTAGGTTAGGTTAGGTTAGGTTAGGTTAGGTTAGGTTAGGTTAGGTTAGGTTAGGTTAGGTTAGGTTAGGTTAGGTTAGGTTAGGTTAGGTTAGGTTAGGTTAGGTTAGGTTAGGTTAGGTTGAGGTTCCGAGCCGGCCGCTGCAGGTTCCGAGCCGGCCGCTGCAGGTTCCGAGCCGGCCGCTGCGAGGTTCCGAGCCGGCCGCTGCAGGTTCCGAGCCGGCCGCTGCAGGTTCCGAGCCGGCCGCTGCAGGTTCCGAGCCGGCCGCTGCAGGTTCCGAGCCGGCCGCTGCGAGGTTCCGAGCCGGCCGCTGCAGGTTCCGAGCCGGCCGCTGCAGGTTCCGAGCCGGCCGCTGCGAGGTTCCGAGCCGGCCGCTGCAGGTTCCGAGCCGGCCGCTGCAGGTTCCGAGCCGGCCGCTGCAGGTTCCGAGCCGGCCGCTGCGAGGTTCCGAGCCGGCCGCTGCAGGTTCCGAGCCGGCCGCTGCGAGGTTCCGAGCCGGCCGCTGCAGGTTCCGAGCCGGCCGCTGCAGGTTCCGAGCCGGCCGCTGCAGGTTCCGAGCCGGCCGCTGCAGGTTCCGAGCCGGCCGCTGCAGGTTCCGAGCCGGCCGCTGCAGGTTCCGAGCCGGCCGCTGCAGGTTCCGAGCCGGCCGCTGCAGGTTCCGAGCCGGCCGCTGCAGGTTCCGAGCCGGCCGCTGCAGGTTCCGAGCCGGCCGCTGCAGGTTCCGAGCCGGCCGCTGCAGGTTCCGAGCCGGCCGCTGCGAGGTTCCGAGCCGGCCGCTGCAGGTTCCGAGCCGGCCGCTGCAGGTTCCGAGCCGGCCGCTGCAGGTTCCGAGCCGGCCGCTGCAGGTTCCGAGCCGGCCGCTGCAGGTTCCGAGCCGGCCGCTGCAGGTTCCGAGCCGGCCGCTGCGAGGTTCCGAGCCGGCCGCTGCAGGTTCCGAGCCGGCCGCTGCAAGGTTCCGAGCCGGCCGCTGCTCCGATCGCCACGAAAATCCGACGCTCCGCGCTCGAAAAATCGGAAAAATAGGTTTTTTACGGCCGATTTCAGTGATTTATACATCAAAAGATGCGGAGTGACGTTCCGCATCTAACGGTGTAAGTGTCAAGTTCCTCAGAGTGATCCTCGAAGTACAAAGTGGGAGAAAAGTGAAATTTGTGATGTGCAAAATCTTCAAAGTGAAACGCTGCTCGATTAGTCGCCTTGAGGTGATGGTTTTTTGGTGTGTGCGTATCCGTCTCATCAAGACCTTTCATTTGATACCTCGTTCAGATTTTTCTGATGAACCAATAAAGCACAATACCCAAAAAACCAAATCCACGCGGCCACGAGCTTTTGAGTCGGAGCTTTTCGGTTGATTCCGAATATACAGCCTTGTGAGGGACACTAAGCTGACCACGGATCAGTTTTCAGAGTTGAAAAAAGTCAAAGGGAAGCTGAGATATCGAGCTTCGAAAAACCCACTTCAGGTCAGTCAACTTTCCCCCCTTCTATCTCCTAAAGTAGATCTGTTACCCCCCATTTTGACAATTGCGTTCGATAGCCCACTTATTAGAGATCATATATTCCAAATTTCAGATTTTTCTAAGCTGTAGTTTTTGAGTAAAGTAATTTTATCTGAAACAGGTCCCCGCTTAGGAGACAATTTACGTAATTATAATTCCATTTTTGACTTTTTTCCCTTTGACTTTTTTCAAAATTTTTAAACTGTTTAAGATTAGGCTATGTCTAAAAATAAGATCTATGTTGGTCCCAACTCTGTAGCCTAATTATTTCTATGTTTAAAACGTATTTAAAATTATGGGACGTTGAAATTTTAGTGTAAGTTTAAACACTTCTATCTCGCTTCAAATACAAGATTTTTGCTGAAATTTGTAACCTAGGTCTAAATAGATTCTACCTTAGTGTACGGGAGCTGCGCCCCCCCCCCCTTTTGCTACTCGGTTGGTAGTTAATGCCTCTTAACTTCTCCCCCTTATAACTCGCAAAGTTAACATGCTACCTCCGAATTTTTAATTGCATATTATAGCTTATCTAATAAAGATCATATATTCCAAATTTCAGACTTTTCTGAGCATTAGTTTCTGAGTAAAGCATCTTTTTCTAAAGCAACTCCCCTGCTCTAGCTCGAGACGGGCCTGGGCACCCCAAATTCGAATTAGGATGAACATATGCCTATAGTCTGTTCATTTTTGCGCGTCTCGTCATGTAAGCGGACGCATTACCAAAGTTTAACAAATTATTACACTATTTTACTTTTTTGGTGGTGGCTATTGGTCCAATATTAATATCTTATATGTCAGTTAAACTCACAATTACAGATCATTGCTTAATCCAAAAGAAATCGAGATAATATACTTGAGAAGCGACTGATTTCATGATGGGACGCGTAGAGTTCTGCGAGGCTTGCTAAATGTGTGAACAAGCATCGCTAGCTAGTCAAAATATCATTGCTAATTAATACATCACTTAAAATAATTTCAATATGGCGGCTTGGTCGCATGGTTGGCGCGTCTCATTGAACACACTGTAGTTGCAAGTAGGCGTGACATGGGCGGGGCATGGGCGGAGCGTCTTATCGCGCGTTATCACGCTATCTTGTGTTATCGTACCTACGACTGATTTCATAGCAAATTGATGAATTTGATAACTAATTAATTAATATTGTAGCTACATACAACTATTGTATTATTGTCATTTAGGATGGGTTTGTTTGTTTGTTTGTTTGACTGCTTGGTTGTTGTTGTTTAATTTAAAATATGTAACTACGTAAGTAATTACTGGTGGCCCATACCTCCTATGGGTTCCGCAGATGACGATGACGATGATGATGATGATGATGATGATGATGATGATGATGATGATGATGATGATGATGACGATGATGATGATGATGAAATTGATGGGCATGTAACTATATAAATCACGCGTTAGTGTAAATATATTATTGTTTATTGTTTAATATAATATATATAATTTTACTTAGCAACCTGACCTAATTGGCGGCGCTTGCTCCTGGGTGGGTGCGTGGATGATGATGATAATAACGATGATGATGATGATGTCTGGGTACCGAGCTGCGAAATCATGCGTTGTGTAGGTTTTATTATGTTATTATAGCTTTACATAATAATTTAACTAATTACTGGCAGCCCATGCTCCACCCCCCCCCGCCCTGGGTGGCACAGACGAGGACGATGATATTAATGATGATGATGATGATGATGATGGTGATGAACTGTATGTAGCTACATAGGTATGTAAACTGTGTTTGCGCGCCGCGCGGAGTGAGTGCCTTGTTGGCCGCGGGGGTCGGGGGCTCGGGGGCCGAAGGGGGGGGGGAAGGGGTCTCTAGGCGTGTGACATATCAAAAGATGCGGAATTGAATCGCGTACACAACTGTACCTTTTTCAAGTGCGAAAGTGGAAGTGTCAAATATTTAAGTGGGGAAAAGTGAAGTTTTTCGAGTTTTTTAATTGTGGAGTGGAAATCTGAGTGAAATCAAGAATTCGCGAGGTGCAGCGCACTGCGCACTGACGAGGCCTACAAAACAAGGCCTAAGCCAGGTCTCTACGACGTCCCATCGAGGCATGGTGGTTGAAAAACTAAAAACCACGTGATGCGTGGTTAGTGATCCCGTTGAGCTACGCAGATGTGATATATATCAAAAGACGCGGAATTGACTGCGCATGACGATTATACTATTGTAAATGCAAAAAGTGAAAGTGTTATGGTTTTAAGTGGAAAAAAGTGAAATTTTGGGAGTTTTTCAATTATAGAGTGAAAACCTTAGCGAAAACAACAAATTGAGCGGTGCAGCGCACTGCGCATTGATGAGCCCTACAAAACGAGGCCTAAGCCAGGTCTCTACGACGTCCCATCGAGGCATGGTGGTTGAAAAACTAAACCACATGATGCGTGGTCAGTGACCCCGTTGAGCTACGCAGATGTGATATACATCAAAAGACGTGGAATCACCTGCACATGACGACTATACTATTAGAAAGTGCAAAAGTGAAAGTATTATGATTTTAAGTGAGAAAAAGTGAAATTTTGGGAGTTTTTCAATTATAGAGTGAAAACCTTAGTGAAAATAACAATTTGAGCGGTGCAGCGCACTGCGCATTGATGAGCCCTACAAAACGAGGCCTAAGCCAGGTCTCTACGACGTCCCATCGAGGCATGGTGGTTGAAAAACTAAACCACATAATGCGTGGTCAGTGACCCCGTTGAGCTACGTAGATGTGATATACACCAAAAGACGCGGAATCGGCTACACATGACGCCTATACTATTAGAAAGTGGAAAAGTGAAAGTGTTATGGTTTTAAGTGAGAAAAAGTGAAATTTTGGGAGTTTTTCAATTATAGAGTGAAAACCTTAGTGAAAATAACAATTTGGGCGGTGCAGCGCACTGCGCATTGATGAGCCTTACAAAACAAGGCCTAAGCCAGGTCTCTACGACGTCCCATCGAGGCATGGTGGTTGAAAAACTAAACCACATAATGCGTGGTCAGTGACCCCGTTGAGCTACGCAGATGTGATATACACCAAAAGACGCGGAATCGGCTACACATGACGACTATACTATTAGAAAGTGCAAAAAGTGAAAGTGTTATGGTTTTAAGTGAGAAAAAGTGAAATTTTGGGAGTTTTTCAATTATAGAGTGAAAACCTTAGTGAAAATAACAATTTGAGCGGTGCAGCGCACTGCGCATTGATGAGCCCTACAAAACGAGGCCTAAGCCAGGTCTCTACGACGTCCCATCGAGGCATGGTGGTTGAAAAACAACCACATAATGCGTGGTCAGTGACTCCGTTGAGCTACGTAGATGTGATATACACCAAAAGACGCGGAATCGGCTACACATGACGACTATTTTATTAAAAAGTGCAAAAAGTGAAAGTGTTATGGTTTTAAGTGAGAAAAAGTGAAATTTTTGGAGTTTTTCAATTATAGAGTGAAAACCTTAGTGAAAATAACAATTTGAGCGGTGCAGCGCACTGCGCATTGATGAGTCCTACGAAACGAGGCCTAAGCCAGGTCTCTACGACGTCCGTCGAGGAAGTAGTTGTCGTCAACGTGTTAAAATTTTATACTGCGCGCGGCGCGCAGTCACACGCAAGCAGGAGTGGACGGTAGATCTGGATCCATGCACATAATGCCTGGAATCATGTACTAGAATAAGTAATATATATGAAGTGTACTATGCTATGCTATGTTATGATTAGTTTATACATAAAATCTTAATACTAGTATAAGTATTAATCCGTGGTCAGCACCAATAGTGTCAGCATTTATGATGGTGTTGTTAATGTATCGAATTGAACACCCTATGTAAACAATTGATATTAATAGCAAATTGATGGCTATTCCGTGTATTATCTATGTATATATCTGTATACGGTGGTGGCGGACAGGGTTGTCGGAAGGGACGGATGGGCTGAGGGCCGTTAACGTCCGTCTTGGAAAACAACCACGTGCGTAAATAGTAACAGTAGTAGTAGTGGTGATGATGGAGGCGGATGGGGTTGTTGGAAGGGGCGGTTGGGCTGAGGGCCGTCAACGACCACCCTGGAAAGCAACCTCGTGTGTAGATAGTAACAGTAGCAGTAGTGGTGATGGTGGTGGCGAATGGAGCTGTTGGTGGCGGATGGGGTCGCTGGTGGCGGATGGGCTTGTTGGAAGGGGCGGTTGGGCAGAGGGCCGTCAACGACCACCCTGGAAAGCAACCTCGTGTGTAGATAGTAACAGTAGCAGTAGTGGTGATGGTGGTGGCGAATGGAGCTGTTGGTGGCGGATGGGGTCGCTGGTGGCGGATGGGGTTGTTGGAAGGGGCGGTTGGGCAGAGGGCCGTTAACGACCACCCTGGAAAGCAACCTCGTGCGTAGATAGCAACAGTAGTAGTAGTGGTGATGATGGTGGCGGATGGGTTGTTGGTGGCGGATGGAGTTGTTGGTGCTGGATGGGGTCGCTGGTGGCGGATGGGGTTGTTGGAAGGGGCGGTTGGGCTGAGGGCCGTTAACGACCACCCTGGAAAGCAACCTCGTGCGTAGATAGTAACAGTAGAAGTAGTGGTGATGGTGGTGGCGAATGGAGCTGTTGGTGGCGGATGGGGTCGCTGGTGGGGATGGGGTTGTTGGAAGGGGCGGTTGGGCAGAGGGCCGTTAACGACCACCCTGGAAAGCAACCTCGTGCGTAGATAGCAACAGTAGTAGTAGTGGTGATGATGGTGGCGGATGGGTTGTTGGTGGCGGATGGAGTTGTTGGTGCTGGATGGGGTCGCTGGTGGCGGATGGGGTTGTTGGAAGGGGCGGTTGGGCTGAGGGCCGTTAACGACCACCCTGGAAAGCAACCTCGTGCGTAGATAGTAACAGTAGAAGTAGTGGTGATGGTGGTGGCGGAAGGGGTTGTTGGAAGGGGCGGTCGGGCTGAGGGCCGTCAACGACCACCCTGGAAAGCAACCTCGTGTGTAGATAGTAACAGTAGCAGTAGTGGTGATGGTGGTGGCGAATGGAGC
Organism: Pandemis heparana; assembly: GCA_963854515.1. Taxonomy (NCBI): domain Eukaryota; kingdom Metazoa; phylum Arthropoda; class Insecta; order Lepidoptera; family Tortricidae; genus Pandemis; species Pandemis heparana. Next base: position 9,520 of record OY978008.1, on the reverse strand, counting down.
TGTTGGTGGCGGATGGGGTTGCTGGTGGCGGATGGGGTTGTTGGAAGGGGCGATTGGGCTGAGGGCCGTCAACGACCACCCTGGAAAGCAACCTCGTGTGTAGATAGTAACAGTAGCAGTAGTGGTGATGGTGGTGGCGGATGGGGTTGTCGGAAGGGGCGGTTGGGCAGAGGGCCGTTAACGACCCCCTGGAAAGCAACCTCGTGCGTGGATAGTAACAGTAGCAGTAGTGGTGATGGTGGTGGCGGATGGGGTTGTCGGAAGGGGCGGTTGGGCTGAGGGCCGTTAACGACCCCCTGGAAAGCAACCTCGTGCGTGGATAGTAACAGTAGCAGTAGTGGTAATGGTGGTGGCGGATAGGGTTGTCGGAAGGGGCGGTTGGGCAGAGGGCCGTTAACGACCCCCTGGAAAGCAACCTCGTGCGTGGATAGTAACAGTAGCAGTAGTGGTGATGGTGGTGGCGGATGGGGTTGTCGGAAGGGGCGGTTGGGCAGAGGGCCGTTAACGACCCCCTGGAAAGCAACCTCGTGCGTGGATAGTAACAGTAGCAGTAGTGGTGATGGTGGTGGCGGATGGGGTTGTCGGAAGGGGCGGTTGGGCAGAGGGCCGTTAACGACCCCCTGGAAAGCAACCTCGTGCGTGGATAGTAACAGTAGCAGTAGTGGTGATGGTGGTGGCGGATGGGGTTGTCGGAAGGGGCGGTTGGGCAGAGGGCCGTTAACGACCCCCTGGAAAGCAACCTCGTGCGTGGATAGTAACAGTAGCAGTAGTGGTGATGGTGGTGGCGGATGGGGTTGTCGGAAGGGGCGGTTGGGCAGAGGGCCGTTAACGACCCCCTGGAAAGCAACCCCGAGTGCGGTGGACGGGGCTGTTGGAAGGGGTGGATGGGCAGAGGGCCGTTAACGTCCACCCTGGAAAACAACCTCGTGTGTCCCACGGCGTGTTCTTGGCAATCGACGAGAGCACTGCTGACATGGGAGGCAATGGGGGTCACTCGAAACGGCGGTAACGCCCGGTGAAACTTGCGGGTGACGCCGGGTAATCCCGTCGTGGAGGGTACTCTCACTGTGGCGGCGTCCCTCGGGACTTGTGCGGGAGGGGGTAGCTCGAAGGGACATTTTCTGTCCTGAAGAGCAACCCCCGCATTGTGACGGATCCTTCGGGACTCAATGAGGGCAGGGGCTGCTTAAAAGGACATTTTCCGTCCTGGAGAGCAACCCCTTTTTCTGTGGGAAGGGGTGGCTCAAAGGCACATTTTCCGTGTTGGAGAGCAACCCCCTCGTGAGGGATCCTTCGGGACTTTATGAGGGTGGGGCTGCTTGAAGGGACATTTTCCGTCTCGGAGAGTAACCCCTTTTGTGACGGAGGTGCCTTACGGTGCCTGTCGTGACTACACGTAACCTCGGTGTTCCTAATGCCGAGGCCGTGGGTCGCTACGGTGACTAAGAGGAGTAAACCTCTATAAAAAATCCAGCGGCACCTTGCGGAGGAGGGCGGGAATTCCCAATCCCGCATTGCACAAGGTGTTGCAGAGAGGTAGCCCCATTCCCGGGGCGGGCCAGTGGGGCTGATGTCGGTAGAATGCCAGTCGTTCCCCACAGCCCTACGTCACGGCCGCGTGAGGGAACTTCGTGTGGTTTTTTACTGGGTATGCCTGACGCCTCGGGAGAGCCCCAGATACCCCCGGTAATCCCGTACCGGGCTGGATGCATAAGGTTGCATTTTCCCACACGTAAAAAAAAAAAAAAAAAAAAAAAAAAGGTTAGGTTAGGTTAGGTTAGGTTAGGTTAGGTTAGGTTAGGTTAGGTTAGGTTAGGTTAGGTTAGGTTAGGTTAGGTTAGGTTAGGTTAGGTTAGGTTAGGTTAGGTTAGGTTAGGTTAGGTTAGGTTAGGTTAGGTTAGGTTAGGTTAGGTTAGGTTAGGTTAGGTTAGGTTAGGTTAGGTTAGGTTAGGTTAGGTTAGGTTAGGTTAGGTTAGGTTAGGTTAGGTTAGGTTAGGTTAGGTTAGGTTAGGTTAGGTTAGGTTAGGTTAGGTTAGGTTAGGTTAGGTTAGGTTAGGTTAGGTTAGGTTAGGTTAGGTTAGGTTAGGTTAGGTTAGGTTAGGTTAGGTTAGGTTAGGTTAGGTTAGGTTAGGTTAGGTTAGGTTAGGTTAGGTTAGGTTAGGTTAGGTTAGGTTAGGTTAGGTTAGGTTAGGTTAGGTTAGGTTAGGTTAGGTTAGGTTAGGTTAGGTTAGGTTAGGTTAGGTTAGGTTAGGTTAGGTTAGGTTAGGTTAGGTTAGGTTAGGTTATGTCCAGGCGCCCCCGTTCCGGCGCAGAATGTCCAGGCGCCCCCGTTCCGGCGCAGATGTCCAGGCGCCCCCGTTCCGGCGCAGAATGTCCAGGCGCCCCCGTTCCGGCGCAGAATGTCCAGGCGCCCCCGTTCCGGCGCAGAATGTCCAGGCGCCCCCGTTCCGGCGCAGACGAACGGGGCGAAGGCGGCGGCAGTTTGCTGCCCGCCTGAACCCTTAGTGGGACCAGCGGGTGGGGGGCGGGGGCCCCTCGCTCGCATTGCACGGTCCCACACGTCTGGGGGGGGAGTTGAAGCGTTGCGACTCCTCCCTCCTTGGCGCGGGTGGCCCTGGCGAAAGCTGGGGCAGCCGGGGGGCGTCGTCGGCTCGAATCTTCGGGATCCCACGGCGCCTACCTAAACCCGGCGGGCGGACAATGCCGTAGTGTTTTTAGTGGGTATGCTCCCCCCTCCCCTTTCCGCAGGGAAAGAGGTCGGGGGAGAGAGTCCCACATAACCCCCGGGCCCCCCCGGGCTCTGGGGTACTCGTAAAGAGTTTTCACTACGTTAAAAAAAAAAAAAAAAAAAAAAAAAAAAAGGTTAGGTTAGGTTAGGTTAGGTTAGGTTAGGTTAGGTTAGGTTAGGTTAGGTTAGGTTAGGTTAGGTTAGGTTAGGTTAGGTTAGGTTAGGTTAGGTTAGGTTAGGTTAGGTTAGGTTAGGTTAGGTTAGGTTAGGTTAGGTTAGGTTAGGTTAGGTTAGGTTAGGTTAGGTTAGGTTAGGTTAGGTTAGGTTAGGTTAGGTTAGGTTAGGTTAGGTTAGGTTAGGTTAGGTTAGGTTAGGTTAGGTTAGGTTAGGTTAGGTTAGGTTAGGTTAGGTTAGGTTAGGTTAGGTTAGGTTAGGTTAGGTTAGGTTAGGTTAGGTTAGGTTAGGTTAGGTTAGGTTAGGTTAGGTTAGGTTAGGTTAGGTTAGGTTAGGTTAGGTTAGGTTAGGTTAGGTTAGGTTAGGTTAGGTTAGGTTAGGTTAGGTTAGGTTAGGTTAGGTTAGGTTAGGTTAGGTTAGGTTAGGTTAGGTTAGGTTAGGTTAGGTTAGGTTAGGTTAGGTTAGGTTAGGTTAGGTTAGGTTAGGTTAGGTTAGGTTAGGTTAGGTTAGGTTAGGTTAGGTTAGGTTAGGTTAGGTTAGGTTAGGTTAGGTTAGGTTAGGTTAGGTTAGGTTAGGTTAGGTTAGGTTAGGTTAGGTTAGGTTAGGTTAGGTTAGGTTAGGTTAGGTTAGGTTAGGTTAGGTTAGGTTAGGTTAGGTTAGGTTAGGTTAGGTTAGGTTAGGTTAGGTTAGGTTAGGTTAGGTTAGGTTAGGTTAGGTTAGGTTAGGTTAGGTTAGGTTAGGTTAGGTTAGGTTAGGTTAGGTTAGGTTAGGTTAGGTTAGGTTAGGTTAGGTTAGGTTAGGTTAGGTTAGGTTAGGTTAGGTTAGGTTAGGTTAGGTTAGGTTAGGTTAGGTTAGGTTAGGTTAGGTTAGGTTAGGTTAGGTTAGGTTAGGTTAGGTTAGGTTAGGTTAGGTTAGGTTAGGTTAGGTTAGGTTAGGTTAGGTTAGGTTAGGTTAGGTTAGGTTAGGTTAGGTTAGGTTAGGTTAGGTTAGGTTAGGTTAGGTTAGGTTAGGTTAGGTTAGGTTAGGTTAGGTTAGGTTAGGTTAGGTTAGGTTAGGTTAGGTTAGGTTAGGTTAGGTTAGGTTAGGTTAGGTTAGGTTAGGTTAGGTTAGGTTAGGTTAGGTTAGGTTAGGTTAGGTTAGGTTAGGTTAGGTTAGGTTAGGTTAGGTTAGGTTAGGTTAGGTTAGGTTAGGTTAGGTTAGGTTAGGTTAGGTTAGGTTAGGTTAGGTTAGGTTAGGTTAGGTTAGGTTAGGTTAGGTTAGGTTAGGTTAGGTTAGGTTAGGTTAGGTTAGGTTAGGTTAGGTTAGGTTAGGTTAGGTTAGGTTAGGTTAGGTTAGGTTAGGTTAGGTTAGGTTAGGTTAGGTTAGGTTAGGTTAGGTTAGGTTAGGTTAGGTTAGGTTAGGTTAGGTTAGGTTAGGTTAGGTTAGGTTAGGTTAGGTTAGGTTAGGTTAGGTTAGGTTAGGTTAGGTTAGGTTAGGTTAGGTTAGGTTAGGTTAGGTTAGGTTAGGTTAGGTTAGGTTAGGTTAGGTTAGGTTAGGTTAGGTTAGGTTAGGTTAGGTTAGGTTAGGTTAGGTTAGGTTAGGTTAGGTTAGGTTAGGTTAGGTTAGGTTAGGTTAGGTTAGGTTAGGTTAGGTTAGGTTAGGTTAGGTTAGGTTAGGTTAGGTTAGGTTAGGTTAGGTTAGGTTAGGTTAGGTTAGGTTAGGTTAGGTTAGGTTAGGTTAGGTTAGGTTAGGTTAGGTTAGGTTAGGTTAGGTTAGGTTAGGTTAGGTTAGGTTAGGTTAGGTTAGGTTAGGTTAGGTTAGGTTAGGTTAGGTTAGGTTAGGTTAGGTTAGGTTAGGTTAGGTTAGGTTAGGTTAGGTTAGGTTAGGTTAGGTTAGGTTAGGTTAGGTTAGGTTAGGTTAGGTTAGGTTAGGTTAGGTTAGGTTAGGTTAGGTTAGGTTAGGTTAGGTTAGGTTAGGTTAGGTTAGGTTAGGTTAGGTTAGGTTAGGTTAGGTTAGGTTAGGTTAGGTTAGGTTAGGTTAGGTTAGGTTAGGTTAGGTTAGGTTAGGTTAGGTTAGGTTAGGTTAGGTTAGGTTAGGTTAGGTTAGGTTAGGTTAGGTTAGGTTAGGTTAGGTTAGGTTAGGTTAGGTTAGGTTAGGTTAGGTTAGGTTAGGTTAGGTTAGGTTAGGTTAGGTTAGGTTAGGTTAGGTTAGGTTAGGTTAGGTTAGGTTAGGTTAGGTTAGGTTAGGTTAGGTTAGGTTAGGTTAGGTTAGGTTAGGTTAGGTTAGGTTAGGTTAGGTTAGGTTAGGTTAGGTTAGGTTAGGTTAGGTTAGGTTAGGTTAGGTTAGGTTAGGTTAGGTTAGGTTAGGTTAGGTTAGGTTAGGTTAGGTTAGGTTAGGTTAGGTTAGGTTAGGTTAGGTTAGGTTAGGTTAGGTTAGGTTAGGTTAGGTTAGGTTAGGTTAGGTTAGGTTAGGTTAGGTTAGGTTAGGTTAGGTTAGGTTAGGTTAGGTTAGGTTAGGTTAGGTTAGGTTAGGTTAGGTTAGGTTAGGTTAGGTTAGGTTAGGTTAGGTTAGGTTAGGTTAGGTTAGGTTAGGTTAGGTTAGGTTAGGTTAGGTTAGGTTAGGTTAGGTTAGGTTAGGTTAGGTTAGGTTAGGTTAGGTTAGGTTAGGTTAGGTTAGGTTAGGTTAGGTTAGGTTAGGTTAGGTTAGGTTAGGTTAGGTTAGGTTAGGTTAAAGGCAAAAGTTGCTGTTACTAAGGCAAAAGTTGCTGTTACTAAGGCAAAAGTTGCTGTTACTAAGGCAAAAGTTGCTGTTACTAAGGCAAAAGTTGCTGTTACTAAGGCAAAAGTTGCTGTTACTAAGGCAAAAGTTGCTGTTACTAAGGCAAAAGTTGCTGTTACTAAGGCAAAAGTTGCTGTTACTAAGGCAAAAGTTGCTGTTACTAAGGCAAAAGTTGCTGTTACTAAGGCAAAAGTTGCTGTTACTAAGGCAAAAGTTGCTGTTACTAAGGCAAAAGTTGCTGTTACTAAGGCAAAAGTTGATGTTACTTAGCGGTTAGCCTTGCGATTTGCGGAATATTTTGATTGTAGTGGATAGTAAACGACCTTGGCTTTCTTCCCCTACCTCGATCTTCTTCCTAACTTGTGATTTGGCTTTGTTATTAACGGATTTCTGATTTTGCACTTTGAATAAATTAATTCAATCTTTTTGCTAACTTTTACTATTTGACGTCTAATAACTTCCATACCCGTGGACCTACCCCCACCAAATTTTTGTGGTGGGTAGAGTTGGGGCTGAAGTTATTACCCTGTTAATTAGCATCGTTAGCAATAAGCGGTTTCCGAGTTATGAATTTTTGAAAAACGCTTTGCGCCTGCACTTTTCTTCATAATAGCGCCTAAGAAAGTGTCAGGGCAATCTTTTCGAAAATTCATAACTCAGTCAGTTGACGTCCAAAAATTCTGTTTTTGGCGTCAATAGATAGGGCTCGTCGAGCACAATATTTCCGGCTTGAGTTGTGGGTGGGTATCTCCGTCGTGTACGGAGATACGAATTTTTTAAGTTTCGCCGAAATAACACCTTTTGGTGAAATTTTCGGCTTAGTGTGCGTATATGAGAGGAGGCTTGTGGGAACTCGCACGACCAAAAATTGATATTTTTGGCCGGGGAAAAAGGGGGAAATTTGCATTTTCTTCGGAAAAGTCCCAGAGTGGTCTCAAACGGTAGGGGTGACTTAGCCTTTCCGTCTGGAACCACTTTTTGGTCCTGAACCTCCTGGGAAGAGGGAAATTTGAGGTGAAAGCCTCAATTCCTTTCTTTCTTCTGGAATTTTTCGGGGGTCCTGCCCCATCAAGGGGCAAGCTAATTTAACGGTTTTTTCCGCTCTCCCACTGAGGGGGAAGAGTGGAAATGGCAGAAAGCGGTGGAGACGGGTTTTCGGACGCCATGGAGATGGTGACCAACCCAATGAAGAGGGCGCTTGCTGAGGAATTGATCTTTGGGGATGGTAAGACGTCCCCAAAGGTCAACTCTTCGACGAGAGGAAGACGCACTCCCCAAAGGGCGGCACCATATGCAGGGCTGGCCGCGGCCAAGGCAAAACTGAGGGCCTACAACGAAAATGAGGACTTCAAATCCCAAGCGGACAAGGTCAAGACTTACCGCCTGGAGTTCCCAGCGCTGCGCTCCCGTTCACAAGGGAGCAGGAAAGTCCCCCAGAAGGATAGGAGTCCCATTTGCTCCGTTCATGTTTCCGATGCGTCCGAGGATGAGGACGAGGACTATCTTGGACCACCTAGAGGGAGCAACCTGGCTCTGGAAAATGACTGTTCGGTGTCCGAAGGAGCCGGAGCAGTTGAAAGCGCGCGCAAGGCGGCCCGCCTTGTGCTCTCCGAGGCTGCCAAGTCCGGCAACCTTAACGGAGTGGTGCGTGGCAATATAAATGCAGCATGCAGGGAGATTCTCCAATGCATGGAGGACATCGAGAGCCGTACCGAAAGCGAGGAGATCCGGAAATTGAAGGCTGACAACAAGCGGATGAGGGAGCAACTGGCTTTGCTCACGGCTGAGACAAAAGCCTTGCGCACGGCTTTCTCCGACCGCAGAGAGGCCTCGCACTCTTCAGCCCAGGGGCTCCCCGAAGGACTGCAGGAAGCCCTTGCAGTTCATTCGAGGGAGCTGTTCATAAGCCTGGGCAACATGATCAATGCTCGGTTGGAGGTGGTAGAGAGCCGTCTGCCGCCGGAGCCTGTGATGCGCCCCCTGCTAGCAGCGGACAGGGCCAGCCGAGCGCAAGAGCCCCCAAAGGGGAAGCAGAGCAAGAAGGCTGGGGGTGGCCGTTCCGCCAGCCAACCAGAACCCAGACCGCAGGCACAAACGGTGAATGAGCCGAAAGCAAGGACTCAGCCCAAGATCCTCTCGAAGGCTCAGTCAAAAGCGCAGCCGAAACCCCAGCAAAAGGCCCAGCCAAAGGCCCAGCCGAGAGCAACACAACAGCAGGATTCGATGCCCTCCACCTCTGCGACTGCGCCAAGGACTACCACGCAGTACTCCTGGACGGAGGTAGTGAAACGCAAGTCCAAGAAGGCCCCGCAAGCCGAACCTAAAACTGCGGGGAAAAAGCCAGCAAGAGGTGTAAAGCTGACTGCCCCGAGAAGCTCAGCAGTGGTTATCACGCTGAAGCCGGAAGCCAAGGTCTCGTACCTGGAGACAATGCAGAAAGCCACTGCGTCGCTCCGACTTGCGGATGTCGGGCTCGAGAGTGTGCGGATACGAAAGTCGGCGACAGGGGCTCGCTTGATTGAAGTCCCAGGAGCGGACAGCGCCCGCATCGCAGATGACCTTGCTGCAAAGATTGAGAGCATAGTAGGCGATGTGGCCACTGTCAACAGGCCAGTCAAGACGGCGGACCTCCGAGTTACCGGCTTTGACGAGTCGGTAACTTCGGAGGACGTTAGAACCGCAGTTGTACTGAAAGGAAGCTGTGCAACTGATCAAGTTAAGGTGGGCCCGATCCGATTCTTGGCAAACGGTACTGGATCGGTTCTGGTACGATGCCCGGTAACATCTGCCAAGAGCCTAATTCAAGTGGGAAAACTGTTGGTGGGCTGGTCATCGGCAAAGGTAACGGCCCTTGAGCCCCAACCCATGAGGTGTTACCGCTGCATGGGAACGGGCCACACGAGAGCGAGGTGCCCATCAGCGGTAGAAAGGGGGGAACTATGCTTCCGGTGCTCGAGGCCTGGACATAAAGCCGCGGACTGCACAGCGGAACCGTTCTGCGCGGTGTGTCACCACGCCAAGAAGCCAGCGGGTCATGTGATGGGAGGGCACTCATGTGCTCCCCCCCCCACAAAGGGACGCGACGAAGGGCAAAAGACCCCTTCTAGCCCCGCGGCTCCCCAAAGGGAAACAAATGAGGAGGAAAGCATGGATGTCTAAATGCCAGTACACCAGCATTTAGACATCCTGCAGGGCAACCTTAACCACTCCGCCCGCGCTCAAGATCTGCTCATGCAGGTTATGGCGGAGTGGGGTCTGGCTATGGCGGTGGTGGCGGAGCCTTATTTTGCTCCCCCTCAACCCAATTGGGCTGGGGCCGCAGACGGAACAGTGGCGGTGGTGGTGCCCACGGCTGGCCAGTTCCCTCCCCTCTCCCTATTGGAGAATGGGCCAGGGTATGTGGTGGTGAAATGGGGTGGAGTGGCCGTCGTTGGGGTGTACTTCTCCCCCAATAAGCCATTGTCCGATTTTGAGGCTTTCCTCGAGAATTTAGGACGTGTAGTCGGAAGGGCTGCCCCGGCGCAGGTAATAGTGATGGGGGATCTCAACGCCAAGAGCGCCGCGTGGGGTTCCCCTGTCACAGACCTAAAAGGGGCTGCGCTTGGAGACTGGGTGGTGGCTGCCGGGCTAGAGGTCCTAAACCAGGGCAACGCCAACACATGTGTACGTCGGCAGGGGGGGTCCATCGTGGACGTAACGTTCGCGACCCCCGCCCTAGCCACACGGATTGCGGACTGGCGCGTCCTGGGGGACGTGGAGACCCTCTCCGACCACTTGTACATTCGGATGAGGGTCTCCGCCTCGTCGCTGCCGCAGTCGCAGCCACCGGCGAGTGGGAGGACGAGCTTCCCGCGGTGGGTG